>OZ024837.1:2531217-3183252 GCA_964016985.1 Anodontia alba | reverse complement strand
ACAGGGGTATACTTTTGTTTTCTTATTTCTGCTCAAAAACATAAATTGTGGGTACTCGTTAGAACCGCCTCGGCGAGGCTGTTCTAACGAGTACCCACGATCTATGTTTTGAGCAGAAATATGAAAAATATCAGAATTTTTTTATTGGAAAACTTTCAGTTTTTATTTTTCTTATTTCTGCTCAAAACGTAGAGTACCTACAATCTGTTTTGAACAGAATATGAAAAATATCAGCGTTTTTATCTAAAAATGTTCAGTTTTTGGAGGTGAAATTTTCTATATAACTGAATAGGCGTGTTTTCGTGATGGAATGTACATATGCGTGGGTTCTAGTTTTCGCTGTCCGCACATGCCATAATATCACTTTTCTCATGACATGGACCGAAACAATATGGGCCTCGCCAAGCAAAAAGGTGCCTTCGAGCATGCGCAAACTGCACATACAGATCTTCCTGCGCGTGCGCAAACTATCACCCGGGCCTTTGCTCTCCATTCATGCTGGCTGTCCTATCTAATAATTCTGTCAGCGGACAGTGAAAGCCCTGATTCTATTTTATATATATATTTTTTTTTAACTTTTTTTTTATTTTTATTTTAATTGTTTATTTTATTTTTGTTTTGTTTTCCAAATATATGTCGCATGAATTTTTTACATATGCGATATATGTGACCAGAAACATAATGGTATGTGTTTTGGGAAATATAAACTTACCCCATCCCCAAAAAAAGAAACGCACCAAACCACTAAATGCAGAAGAAACAAAGACATACGTATCTTATGATTGTATTCTAGTGTCCTTTTGACATATCTCGGAAAGAGTTTTTTGCTTGGCGTTTTATTTTAAATGAAAATATTTTGCTCTGATTAACTATATCTTATCGATTTGTCTTTTCTGTTTCTGTGTTTTGTTCTTAAATATTTACCCTAAAATTAAATTTACAGCCAAAAATTGAAAATCTGCCTCCAAGTTACCTACCCAACAGATTCCTGCTTAATTTGCTTTCAACTTTACAATTTTGATGATACGGGTTTTGGGCGAATATAAACTGATCACCCTCCCGCTCCATTCCCCGCCCCCCCCCACCCCCCCCCCCCACACACACACACACACACACACAGACACACACACACACACACACACACACACACACACACACACACACACACACATACACACACACACACACACACACACACAAAATAATAAAAAAAATAAATAACTACTACTAAATGCAGAATAAATGAAGACTAATATCTTATAATTGAAAAACTGATCTAACTAAAGTGTAAACCATGCAACAACTGAGGGTATATCCTTAATGTAAAGGGTAATAATTTCGACGATTTTTTTTTTCTTATTTTCCCAAGAAAATAGGATTTAACATTTCATGCAAATTGCCTTCTTAAACCAGATGTGTCGTAAACGTGAGAAAACGTACCTTCTGACATGTGCGTCCAGCGAAGATTCACATCAGCCTGCGCATTCGCACAGTCTGATCAGAGTCTTCTTTGTCCGCATGAAGAAACTTTACATCCTTAGCTATCCAAAAATGCGCCCAGTGAAGATTCTGATCAGACTGCGCGAATGCGCAGGCTGATCTGAATCTTCGCTGGGCGCACATGTCGATTGGTACGTTTTCTGACGTCACTGTTCAAACGGTTCTATATCTGTATTATGGAAATATCGCTATTCCCTAATTTTGCGTGTAATGTTATAACAATGACATTAATAATCTTTTTTTTTTTTTATGGAATATCTTTGCTAAATCCCTTAATTGCCAACTTTAGAGAGAATTAGTTTAGATATGAACCACTTCGCGAAAAAAGGTCTATTTGGAATTTCCGTCAAATCAATTTTTCAGTGTGCATGCCCGGCCCCTTAGTGAGACCACATGTCTAGTTCGTTGGTTCAAGCTTCCCCCTGGCCTATCTCTTACCTGAGCAAACAGCATAGGTTCTGGCGAGACTGCGCGGATGCGCAGGCTCGCCTGAACCTTTGCTGTTCTCATGTTATAAGCGCTCTTTTCCCTTTGACGCGCTTTATATATTTTGACGGATTTAATACTGGGATCGAATTCCCTTTTCCCATAACGCGGCTTATATCTTTTGTCCAATTGAATACTGGGACCAAATTAAGCAACCCAGGGTCTTAAAATCTTTGAGCATATGCGACAGTTGCTAAGGACGGAGGCCCAGATCAGCCAGCATGGACACGCAGACAGAACGGAACCCTGCCGTTCGCGTCCGGAATCGCAAGACAGTTATATGTTCATAAGCAAAGAGACATAACTCTGATCCGACACGCAGACAGAATGGAACCTTGCCGTTCGCTTCCGGAATCGCAAGACAGTAATATGTTCGTAAGCAAAGAGACATAACTCTGATCCGACACGCAGACAGAATGGAACTTTGCCGTTCGCTTCCGGAATCGCAAGACAGTAACATGTTCGTGAGCGAAGAGACATAATTCTGATCCGACTGCTGAGATGCATAAGGTCCCCTGGAAGCCTGCCGTTTATATTTATAGCTGCAAAGTTCGAAAACGTGCCTTTGGACATGCGCACTCAGCAAAGATTCAGTCGCTTGGACATTTGCGCAATCTGACCAGATGCTTCACTGGACGCATTTTGCATAGCCAAAAATGCAACGTTTTTTTTTTTTTTGTTTTTGTTTTTTTTCATGAGGACAACGATGACTGAGGCTGATTTGAGTCGTCGCTGTGGGCACAAAAGGTACGTTTTCTCACGTTGTGGATCAAATACATGTGGGCGTATTTTCGTTTGTCTTTGCACATATTTTAATATATGTATTATTTTGTTGCATGGGCAACATGAATGGGTTTACGTGAAAGATCTTGTCACAAGGATATTTCTTTTGGTAACAACTGGCAAAGCGATTTCTGAGGAGGATTCATTTGAATGAACTTAAACCATTTGTCATTGTGGGAGACATTTTTGTTTTGGGAGGCAGAGTCATATAAGGTTTTGACTTTTTTCTCAATCCCATTTGAAATGTGTTCATGTTGATAGATTTGTATCTGTATTTATACAAATAAAACATGTTTAAACTAAAGTAAATCATCACGAAAACATGCCTATATAATTTTGACCCCCTTAAACCCCACTTTTATATAGTAAAACTGGGGTTTACAGGGGTATACATTATTTTTCTTATTTCTGCTCAAAAATAAATTGTGGGTACTCGTTAGAACCGCCTCGGCTAGCCGGTTCTAACGAGTACCCACAATCTATGTTTAGAGCAGAAATATGAAAAATATCAGTTTTTTTATTGGAAAATTTTCAGTTTTCGGAGGTGAAATTTTCTATATATTTGAATAGGCATGTTTTCGTAATGTCATTGTAAGTCTATAGGATCGTTCGACTGACCTGGCGACCGATCTGCGCATATGATCTGAACATGTTCCCCTACCCAGGCATCATTTCTACTAAACTTAGGTTCAGTGGCTTCAGACATATCCTTTATATCAGGATAAATCATTACCTTTGTTACTTTTCACTTGAAGGTGATAAAAGCTTCTAAATCGTTATATGATTTTTAAGGATGGATTTTTTTCAACGTAAAACCGCTATTGCAAGTTAACTGGGAATAACTATTTTAATGTAAAATCGTTGCCAGTTGACTGGAAATAGCCATTCAGTATCTTGTTTCCGTTAATGATCTCCTCTCACATTCCATATACCGTTACCGAACAGGGCCATTTTTCGATACCGAAGGGGGATCGGGGACTGAAATATATAAGTATGTGTGTATGTTGAGATGTATGTACGGATTTATGTGCTTGCGTGCGCGTGTGTGTTTGTTCTGCAGTTACCAAACAATCTTAGCCAGAAAGCGAATAATGAGGCCGTAATCCGAATATATGAATAAGCTTGCATCAGTTGTTCGGTTCAGCCGTAATTACGCTAAATATCATAACCTCACAATATATATATCCTAAAAACACATTACGAAAACACGCCTATGCAAATATGTGGAAAATTTCACCTCCAAAAACTGAAAATTTTCAGATAAAAACCTCTGATATTTTTTATATTTCTGCTCAAAACATAGATTGTAGGCACTCGTTAGAACTGCCTCGGCGAGGCGGTTCTAACGAGTACCCACAATCTATGTTTTTGAGCAGAAATAAGAAAAATAATGTATACCCCTGTAAACCCCAGTTTTACTATATAAAAGTGGAATTTAAGGGGGTCAAAATTATATAGGCATGTTTTCCTGATGATGACTAAACTCTCAATTCCGGATCTGTCTAAAATGTTATTACGGAATGGCAAACTGTGTAGACCCATATCAGTGTTTGCTCAGGCCTATCTGTCTAAATATTTAGCGATATTACGGTAATATTACGGTTCTTGTGCCAATCCACTCCCATGCCTTAAATTTGGTTGCATAGGGAATAAGGAGGGGGTGGACAGGGGGGTAGGCATTCCCCACTTCCCTCCCCCTTACCCCCACTTCCCTCCCCCTTTCCCCCACTTCCCTCCCCCCTTTCCCCACTTCCCTCCCCCCTTACCACCACTTCCCTCCCCCAAGCAAACTATTCCCTCCCCTAAATCAGAATTTTTAATATCCCCAACGCTATAATTAAATTCAAACATGACTATGCAAAATACATTCATGCAGAGTTTGACCTCAAACTACACCCCTAATTTTTACCCCCAAATCGGTATTTCCTTAGCATTTGCACCCCGTTTACAGAATAGCTGAATATTTGCACCCTCCATTTCAAAAGTCTGCGTAAGTATCACAAGGTGGTGGGCCTTGATCCGGTCCTACGAGGGTGAGTCAATAAGTAACCAACCTATCCCGTTTCCGATGGACCGAGACGGTCACGATTTTCATGCTTTGTTTCAATATCATGGGTACAAAATTGCACACGTATCGAGTCATTCTTTAATAAGATATTGAATGTCAAACATGGCTAGTGATGCAAACGCATGCTTTTCATCTAAAGTTGAGTACCGTGCTGTAATTCGGTACTTGTATTTAAAAGGTAAAACAGGCAAGGAAATACACGGCGAGTTAGCCGATGTTTATGGGTCTTCTGCACGATATTATGCTCAGGTTAAATTCTGGGTAGGGGAATTCAAACGCGGTAGAACGTCTTTACAAAAATGAAGCCAGGTCTGAACGCCCACTGGATGCCACCGACGAAGAAATGTGTAAGAAAGTTAGGGATCTGATACACTCTGATAGGCGAATTTAGGTGGAAGAAATAGCGCAAGCATTTGGCATTTCACATGGTAGCGTTTCAACAATCTTACATGATCGTTTAGGTATGCGCAAGCTAATAGCCCGTTGGGTCCCCAGATCCCCTAGCGATGAGCAAATGGCAACCAGAGTATCAGTATGCAGCGCCTTGTTGAAGCGTTTTAGGTCAAAAGATGATTTTCTTTTGCGTCTGGTGACTGTAGATGAGACTTGGGTTCATTATTATGAGCCAGAGAATAAAGCTCAGAGTCGTCAGTGGGTAGGGCCTGGGTCCCCGAGGCCAAAAAAGTTCAAGACGCAACCATCTGCTGGCAAGGTGATGGCCACAGTATTTTGGGATGCACAAGGCGTTATTATGTTGGACTTTTTACCCAAGAGAAGTACAATAACTGGAGTGTACTATGCAAACTTGTTAGACCAGCTGAGAATCGCCATCCGTGAAAAAGGCCGAGGTAAACTCTCTAAATGTGTTTTGCTGCAACTGGACAACGCGAGAGTCCACACTTGCAAAGTTGCAATAAATGCTGTAGAGCGAAACGGGTATGAATTAACACCACATCCCGCCTATTCGCCTGACCAAGCTCCTAGCGACTTCTTCCTATTCCCAAACTTGAAAAAGGATATTCGTGGACTTCACTTCCGGTCTGATGAAGAAGTCGTGACGGCAGTTGAGGAGTGGATCAATGGAAAGCACCCTGACTTTTTCAGTTCTGGGCTGATGGCACTTGAACACCGTTGGTCTAAGTGCATCACACTATAGGGCAATTACATCGAAAAAAGAAGAGGTGGATCTCAACCGAAAATAAGTTAGGCTGGTTACTTATTGACTCACCCTCGTAAACTGGTCAAGAAAAAATGTGGTGGGCCTAGGTCCGGGCCCAAACTGATCCTAACTGGCACAAAAACAATCGTATTAATTACTGAAATCAAAACTCAAGAATACCATGTAAATCTGCATCTTCTTTTTAATATTTTTTTGATAAGCATGGTCCCGCACTTGGGGGAACGGTGAGAAAAATAATCTTTTTTTTTGTGTGGTTTTCTCAAAAACTGAGTTAAATGTCGAACGTGTAGTTAGTGTGTGGTGGTTGACAAAACACGGACCACTTACAGACACGGACTCATGGACTTACGGACCTCTTAACAATACACGGACTGCATAACAAAATGCGGACCAATTATTCACGGATCTCTTGACAAACCACGGACCTACAATTCACGGACGCCAAACCACGGGCCTATTATTCACGGACTTGATAAAGCACGGACCGTTATTTAAATTACGAACGCCACTTATGATATATGAAAAAAAAAAAAAAAAAAAAACTAGGATTAAAACTCAAAATCGGACTAACGTGACGTCACGGACCAATTAGCGGTTAAGTTTACTGTATTTTGCAATTAATACTGACTATTCACGGACCACAGACACGGAATTTTCATTGGTCCGTAGGTCCGTGAATGGTCCGTGTTTTGTCACCTGGCAACATGTGACTGATTTGACTGAGTTCGGGTTTAACGACACGTCAACCCTTGTGGGTCATTTTGTGTTGTCTCCCAGAGAAAAGGAGAAGAGAGATAGGAGATAGTAAAGGAGATGAAAGAGAGGGACATGGGAGAAAGGAAAATGAATGAAAGTGAAGAAACAAAAGAAAAAAAAGCATTCCCCTCTACCTTTACCTGCTGCAAGGATAGCAGGCCTTGCCCAGCTATAAGCCAATATCGGTTACACGATACCCACCGGGCAACGTGTATATTCCGTGTTTAGAACACCTATCAGAAAATTCATGTTGGATCTGGAAGTGTTTCTTTCTTCTTTTTTAAAAGTCCTTATCCAATAATGAGCAAATAAAATGATTGTCTACGGCAGACGGATAATTATTTCTAAAAAAAAAATGTGGATTGCCACCGATAACCGATAACGGCTATTTTGTGAACCTTCGGAATCAAAGGGAAGTAATCAACTAGAGATAAACCGAAATCGGACGTAAACGAATTCAATGTAAACCGCGGTTGGCGGAACACTCCTCATCAGTGAAGTGAAGTCAACGTCGGATTCATTGTAAATATACCCGAATTTACTTTAATACGTCTATAAGATACTCCTGATACCCAGTTATTGCATTTAAGTACATAAAAATAGAGTAAAATCGGTAAAATACAACAAATTTGGTATAACCCCCGCCCCCCCCCCCAAATTTCCCTACCCCCGCCCCCTCTTCCCCCGTCCCCCGCCCTCTCTTCCCCCGTCCCCCGCCCCTTTACCCCCGTCCCCCGCCCCCTTTACCCCCGTCCCCCGCCCCCCTTATCCCCGTACCCCCGCCCCCCCTGTCCACCCTCTCAATAAGCACAGTAGAAGCGTAACAGCCACGCCAGTATTCGTAAAAACACTACAGGACTCCTGAACCATTACATCACCGCATATTAATACACTTAACGAGCCGTCTCATCAGGATCTACACTGTTTGCCATTCTGTTTTGAATTTTGACTGAAACCCGTATTCGCAACAATGGACGTGTCCTAATTCAGAGATGGAAGAGTCCATTTTGAGAAACTCGGCAGGGGGGGAGTGGAGAAAGGGTTAAAACAGAGAAAAGAGAACATGTAAAAAACGTGATAAACTTTATTTGACCTATAGTGCGTCGTTTACATCATAGAAAAGCGAAAATATAGAACAATTATTTGAAACATAACGCGTCGCTTATATCATAGAATAAGCAGTAGTAGAACACGTGATGAACTTTATTTCAAACATTATGCGTCGCTTACATCATAGATAAGAGAACGTGTAGAACAAGTGATACCGAATGCATCGCGTCCCGAAAACATGTGTTTTCGAGGCATATGCGAATATATATAAAGATCCAGATCAGCTAGGAAATAGCACAATCGGAAAATTCCTTTGCTGTACATCAATACATGTATATTCTACAGTACCCCATGATTCTGTAAGCGGATGGCGAAGGCCCTGATCAGACTGCGCAGATTCACTCAGTCTAATCTGGACATTCACTTTCAGTGAATGCTGTATAATGCATTGACGACCAGAGAAGGTACTGATCAGACGGCGCGGATGCGCAGGCTGATCTGGGCCTTCGCTGTTCGCACATGACATATCATTGGCCATTTCTTATTCGTTGCGCATCGTCTTAAATCATGACAACGCTACAATTAAATGGCGCCAGCCTTAAATTATGAAGACAACGCCAGAGACAATGGCTGAAGTATGCGAATATTTTCAAACCGCGAAATATTGAAGCACCAGATATTATTTGATTTCCAGTCATTACGAAAACATGACTATTCAAATATACTGAAAATTTTCACACCAAAAAAAAATGAAAATTTTCAGATAAAAATTTCTGATATTTTTTATATTTCTGCTCAAAACATAGATTGTGGGTACTCGTTAGAACCGCCTCGACGAGGCGGTTCTAACGGGTACCCACATTCTATGTTCCTGAGCAGAAATAAGAAAATAATGTATACCCATGTAAACCCCAGTTTTACTATATAAAAGTGGGGTTTAAGGGGGTCAAAATTATATAGGCGTGTTTTCGTGATGATTTTTCAACTTGTTCTTTGGCTCAGTTCAGTGGTCAGAAATGGTCTCTGTCCGAGAGAGTCAATGAAAGATGCTGTCAAATCCAGGACAAAACTGAACTAACTTGTCTTATTCAAGTAATGTTATCCTTATCAATCTCTAGGCAAATTTAGCAGACGCGATTTCATTATATTTTTCTTATTTTTCCCAGTAAATGAAATTTCAAAGCCTATTTTCTGGAAGAACAATGAGAAAAATAATTAAAAAATGTCGTCTGCTCAAATTTTTACCCAGGATGTTAATTGTTAAGTTCCTCCAAAAGCTCTTCTAAAATGTCTTCTAGTTCTCTCGGTCGGCCTGGTCTACCTGGTCTTCCACCGGGTCTGCGTGGTCCGTCGCCGCCGTCGCCGCCATCGCCACCGTCGCCACCGCCACCGCCACCGCCACCTGCGGTAAACTTGGTCAAATCCATGGACTCAATAGTATCACAGTTCACCCTAGAATTACACAAACTATTTCTGAGAAAATCGATCTTTTGAAAAGAAAAGGCACACGAAAAAAGTGCTAGTAGTAGAGTCTGCTTTGCTTACTGACCCAAAACAGAAATGCAACTCTTTTGAAATGCAATTAAAAGTAAGATTTAAAGGCTCCATATTCCTCAAAAATAGACACTTTTTTTATCCAAGAAAGATTTAATAAATTGATATATGGTATAAAGACGATCATAAAATATGCCATCTGACAGCCTGTAAAATTTCAGTCTCTCGTTTTTGAAATGGATCAAAACTGAAATGATTTTTTATAGTATCTCTGAATTAATGTTGGCAACATTAATTCAGAGATACAATAAAAAATCTACTCATTTCAAGAACGAAAAACTAACTGAAATTTTACAGGCTGTCAGGTGTCACATCTTATGATTGTATTAATACCATGTATCAATTTATTAAACCTTTCTTGGATAATAAAATGTCTATTTTTGAGGATTATGGAGCCTTTAATACATTACTTTTTGGATTTTTTTTTAAACTTTATGAGCTTTAAGATCAGAAATGTTCTACTGGACATGTGCACCAAGTGAAGATTCAGATTAGCCTGCGCATTTACACAATCTGATCGGTATCTTCACTTGGCGAATCATCACGAAAACATACCTTTATAATTTCCTTACGAAAACACGCCTATTCAAATATATAGAAAATTTCACCTCAAAAAACTGAAAATTTTCAAATAAAAAAAAATGATATTTTTCATATTTCTGCTCAAAACATAGATTGTGAGTACTCGTTAGAACCGCCTCGACGAGGCGGTTCTAACGAGTACCCACAATCTATGTTTTTGAGCAGAAATAAGAAAAATAATGTATACCCCTGTAAACCCCAGTTTTACTATATAAAGATGGGGTTTGAGGGGGTCAAAATTATATAGGTATGTTTTCGTGATGTGACTCCCTTAAACGCCACTTTTATATAGTAAAACTGGGGTTTACAGGAATATACATTATTATTTCTTATTTCTACTCAAAAACATAGGTTGTGGATACTCGTTAGAACCGCCTCGAGACCTATGATTCATCCTCAGTGGTTTGATCTTCATTTGTAAAAAAATTCAAGGTCCCTAAAATGTTCGAGCCATTGCAGTCTGACTCTCATTACCTCAAACTCCTAGGGACAAGAATTTCTGGTCTGAGATAACAGTAGTGGAATGAATACCAAATCAAACAAATAGTGTCCCTTACTTAGTTTGATTTAAGCAACAGTTTTGAGATAATAAGAGTCAACAGTATATGTAAATATAAGAACTTACAGATTATCCAGTACAAAAGCGTTTCTGTGGACACGGGCGAAGTTAAAATTGTCACAGAGAATTCTAGCCATGGACGCCTTCTGTATTTCCGCTTGTTGCTCTGAAAAAAAAAATAGTTAAAATCAATAATATATTATTCCTTAAGAGCAATGCGAAACTGGAGCAGAGGGCATTCTAAAATTTAAAAAAAAAAAAAAAAAAGAAAAGTTAAAAATTTCAGAGCAAATATGATTTGCCGAGCAGACGATTCACATAAAATGTTAAGTCTTATTTTCTCTTAAAAATACAAGAAACTGGATTCCGTAGTCCATGGCACGCCATCGCAAATCCCTACGCTCTCACCACTAAGCAGAGAGAAGTGAAAAACAAATAATAATGCTCTCGCACACCCTTACTACGTAGGGAACTCATGTAGCAAGTTTGGTTAAATTCCGCCCAGTGGTTTAGGAGGAGATAGCGTGACGGCGACGGACGGATGGAGGCGTTTACAATGATCCCATTTTTTTCCCTTCGTCTTCTTTTTTTTTTTTTCGTTATTTTTTCCTTTTTTTAAAGCTTGGGGATGAATATTTCAAAGTGTCATCTGCTGCAGTAAACAAATAAGTAGATTTTTATTAGAGTAACATTCGCTTAGCTATCATACGTCATAATACAGTGACTAAGCGCCCAACCTAATGGGTCTACAAGTCACTCGCAATAGTAAAATGAGCCGGGACACAGCATTTCCTACAAGATTGCATGTGCGCCCAGCGAAGACTCAGATCAGACTGCGCATGCGCGCAGTCTGATCAGAGTCTCCGCTTTCCGCCTGAAGACACTTTAGGTCCCTGACTACCCACAGAGTGTTGTGCGAAAAATCTGATCAGTTTGAGAGGATACGTAGGCTGATCTGAGTCTTCGTTTGTCGCACATGCGATCTTGCAGGAAATGCTGTGTCCCGGCTCAAATGTATTAAGTGTCACTGCTGAAACTACCAGCATATTTAAATAATATACGCTTGTATATATTCTGCACAAATTTTCTCTTAGGATAGGTCAATAGTAGGTAGCCTTACTATACGGTATAAGCCTTTAACCCTACCCTGGCGGGCTCAGTATACTTTGCACAAACAAGTCAATACCTGCGAAAAGCATTACGAAAACACGCATATTCAAATATATGGAAAATTTCACCTCCAAAAAAACAGAAAACTTTCAGATAAAAACATTGATATTTTTCATATTTCTGCTCAAAACATAGATTGTGGGTACTCGTTAGAACCGCCTCGCCGAGGCGGTTCTAACGAGTACCCACAATCTATGTTTTATGCAGTAATAAGAAAAATAATGTATAGCCCTGTAAACCCCAGTTTTACTATATAAAAGTGGGGTTTAAGGGGGTCAAAATTACATAGGCATGTTTTCGTGATGGATTTCCTAAAATAATCTACTGTCGCCCGTAAACATAACGGTACATACACTGGCAGCTGGTTGCCGGTTATTTTACGGTAGAATCTACGGAAGTTTTAGAGTGCAAGAAAATGCCGAACCAACCTTGAGAGAATCCGTTGGCTTGTCCCTGATACCAGAAGCGGTCACCAAACTTCAGCTTCTTAAATTGATCGCCCAAGATACAGTTTAGTGTCGGTCCTAAAGTGCCAGCGGCCTCTTCGGTGAGTGCTCCAGTAAAGAGATCAATATCCAGTGGGGACCTGCAATATAAGTACTCTCTGACAGTATATTATCGACTAAAGTGGAGTTGACATGCCCTTTTAAGGGGAAAGCCCACTAAATACATTGATTGTTTGAATTGTTAAGATAAGTAAGATTTTATAAAGAAACACCATTAAGCTAATTTGATCAAAATCTGTTGAGAAATAAGAATGATATTGTAAATCAAAGCTTTTATAGTCGTGAGCATGCGCACCGCCATTTTGAATATACATATTTAATTTTAAGGAACGCGGTGGCTGATCAGAGCAACTGTTTGCAAATAGTTCAAAATATGCTCTCTAGGAATATCTAAATCACATAGCCTGACATACCTAAGATCGAAATTAGAATTTCCCAATATATGGTGTGGGAAAGTTCATTCAGTCTACAATGGGTTAAACCGCCATTAACTGAGCCCTGTCACCACGCAATTTGTAATAACGCCGCAATTTGTAATAAACAACATCAGAAAACGTACATTCTGACATGTGCGTCCAGTGAAAATTTAGATTTTACGAAAACATGCCTATTTAAATTTACCTCCAAAAACTGAAAATTTTCAGATGAAAACTCTGATATTTTTCATATTTCTGCTCAAAACATAGATTGTGGGTACTCGTTAGAACCGCCTCGCCGAGGCGGTTCTAACGAGTACCCACAATCTATGTTTTTGAGCAGCAATAAGAAACATAATGTATACCCTATAAACCCCATTTTTACCATATAAAAGTGGGGTTTAAGTGGGTCACAATTATATAGGCGTGTTTTCGTGATGAGCCTGCGCATTCGCGCAGCCAGATCAGACAAGTCATTGAGCGCATTTTGTATAACTAAGGATGTAAAGTTTCTTCATGCGGACAACGAAGACTCTGATCAGACTGTGCGAATGCGCACTCTGATTCGAGTCTTCGTTGGGCGCACATGTCAGAAGGTACGTTTTCTCAGGTTGCGGCTGAAATGCATACGTACGCGTAAACACCTCGAAGAAGCCCAATCAGTTCCGCTGTGTGGTGGACGAGACCGCCGTTTTCTGAAGTCTCGGTCACCCACTCTCTTGTTAGTTCTGTTAGTTCACAGTATTTTCGGTATTCATTATAAGAGGGAAGTCCATGGTCACGTCCTCTCTGAAATTGTACACAATAAAACGTCAATGACTCGAACCCACAATTCAAGGTCCCTGAAATGTTCGAACCATTGCAGTCTGACTCTCATTACCTCAAACTCCTAGGGACATATTTCAAGATAGAATTTTTCAACGTCACGTCAGCTAACAAATTCGTTAAGGGGGTGAGTCCTGTTTTAAGGTGTCCGGATACAAGTGGTAGAGTTTCCGCCATTTTTTTTACTTTCCGTGTGCTTTTACTGCAAATCAAAGCCCCTTCTGAAAGGGTGTCTACATTATAAGGAAAGAATTTGCTCCCAAAGGGAGTAACTTCTCTTCTTTAAGAGCAGACCTCTCTGGGAGCAAGTTTCCGCAAGGGAGACAATTTTGTGACTTTCTGTTCGCTTTTTCTGCACATCAAGCCCCTTCTAAAAAGGGGTCTGTTCTAAAAGGAAAGAATTTGCTCCCACGGGGAGCAAATTCTTTTCTTTAAGAATAGACCCCTGTAGGAGCACATTCTTTCCTTTAAGAGTAGAACCTTTTTCAAAAGAGAGACAAAACAATTTTGATAGAGCTGCCTCCCTTGAAAGTGTACACATGTATCAATTTCCCTTCAACGAATTTGTCTTAAATCAGCAGAAATTTATCAAAATAAAGCTGCACTGTGTTGAAGGCTTAGTAGTGACAAACAAAACAAAATATTTGGACGAAAACGTCCAAGTACCGGAACAAATTTTGTTCATGTTTACTTAGACAAGGGTATACTAAAGTTTAACAAATTTTTCAATGTAACAGGTAAAAAAGAATAAAAATGTGATTCTTTAATCAATGCTTTTATAAGTTTTATGAAATTTCTTGATTGAAATGAAAATAAAATAGACATTAATCTGTTTAAAACAGTTTGTTATATATTTTTTTTATATTTGCCGGGATCGTCACAAACCGACGATCCCGGCAAATATAAAAAGTAATCGAATAGTCTACCATATATACAAATCCAAAACTATGTTCAGAGACCGGCGCGATTCCCGCGCCGGTCAGTTAAACATGGAATGGATTGTCTACATAGCACATAAATTCTGAGACAAACCGTTTACCTGTATATTTAAAGCGACCAGATCAAATGCATCTCCGTTGTCGTCTTCGAAGAGTCTGTTTCTGGCTGCGTCTTCAACGATTCTGAAACGACAGTTGCATATTTTACAATGCAGTCGACTCTCATTATCTCGTAGTCCAAGGTACTCTATGAAATACTCTGAGATATCCGTACCTTGACATATCAGATTTACAGAATTGAGGAAAAAATAAATCAAACAACCACATTTAACATAGAGATATATTGAAAATATTGTGGAAAAAAAGAGAAATTGCTCTTTTCCACAATATTTTGTTACCTGTTGTTAGATTTTCATGTTAAAACAGGGACCAGATTTTCACTTCTAGATAAGCGACTATTCGAGATAAGCGAAGTCGAGATGACGAGAGTCGACTGTCTTTATCCTAGATATTTGGATACCTTACCTCATCACTATATTCCTATACTACACGATCAGGCGCGTATTCAAAAGGGTCTGGGGAGAGGAGGAGGGGGTTCGGTGGTACCCAGCTTTGACTCGGAAATTCATTTTCATGGGAAATTTCGGATAAATCTGACAAATTATATCGTATACCGTATTTACCCTAATTGTTCACATCCTGGCTCTTTACCTTATACATGTACTTTTTTATTTGGGTTTTACGGCCCTTTCAAGAATATTTCACTAATATCGAGCCGATCGTTCATCAAAGGTGGGCGAAAACCGGAGAACCTGGGGGGAAAAACACCTGACCATCAGTAAGCAGAACTTGGCTTTCCCACATGTGACCCGAGCGAGGCTCTAACCACAGCGGTGAGAAACCTAATGGATTAAGAGTCAGCTCTCCTATCCACTAGGCTACGTGGGTCCGCTTATACATGTACTTCTCTTCAACACGTCCATTTACTGCCCCTGAGTGATATAAGATTCAGCTGGCAGATTATCCGTCATATTTACTATGAATGTATTTTGGGGCTGGGGGTTTCCTGATTGCTTTCCTGCAAACCAATCTCTTTCTGAAAAGGGGTCTTCTTTAAAAGGACAGAATCTGCTCCAGAACCCTTTCCTAATAAAGTAGATTCGTTTTCAGAAGGGAGACAAAATGGAGGTAAAACGCCTCCTCTATCCCTCCTCTGAAAGTGTGTCAATACACCTTTGACTTTTCACCCCTGAGTTTCTGAAATGAGCTCATCCATCTCTGAGCTTTGACACACTCATAGTCGCAAATAGTAGTTTAGCCAAAGGTCAGAAACAGAATGGCAAACAGTGCGGATCCTGATGAGACGGCTCGTACGAGCCGTCTCATCTGGATCTACACTGTTTGCAAAGGTATCCGTGATGGTCTGCAGGGATGAAAGGTTTAACTACTACAAAATTCTTTACCTGTCAGTTTCAGGGCTGGGTACAGCTGTTAACCAATAAGCCAATCCCTCCATGCCATTCACGCTGTTGGGATCATCGGGTGATGCACTAATATACGTGATATCTGGTCTATTAAATGTGTCTTCTGTGCGGAATCGTAGGAATGGGCGCAGGTCTCTCCTAAATACATCCATAGCACGTGGAATCCATGTATGACCCATTCTAAGACAAACAAAAGGACCAATCAGATGACAATGAAATTTATGTGAGCCGAAACGACGGAAAAAGTACTTTCGGATATGTGCGACAAGCGGTGCGTTTTCCGACGTTTCGGCTCACAACAAATATAGTCTATCACAAATATAGTCAACTGCAAATATAGTCAACTGCAAATATAGTCTACCACAAATATCGTCTACTACAAATATAGTTTATCGCAAATATAGTCTACTACAAATATAGTCTAGCACACATATAGTCTACTACAAATATAGTCTAGCACAAATATAGTCTACCGCAAATATAGTCTACTACAAATATGGTCTACCACAAATAGTGTCTACTACAAATATAATCTACCACAAATATAGTCTACTACAAATATAGTCTACCACAAGTACAGACTACTACAAATATAGTCTACTACAAATATAGTCTGCTACAAATATGGTCTACTACAAATATAGTCCACCACAAATATAGTCTAAAACAAATATAGTCTACTATAAAATATGGGGGTGGTCGGGTGGTGCGAAGGTGCTGTGTATCTTACATCACCGGGGTGTCCAGCTGATATTGGCTTACAGTTGGGCAAGGCCTGCTATCCTTGTAGCGGGTAAGGGTAGAGGGGGAATGTTTTTATTTCTTCTGTTTCTTCACTTTCATTCCTGTTCCTCTTTCTTCCCTGTCCCTCTCTTTTATCTCTTCTACTGTCTCTTCCATCTCTTTTCTCCCTTTCTCTGGGAGACGACACAAAATGACCCTCAAGGGTTGACGTGTCGTTAAACCCCAACACAATCAATCAATCAAACTATAAAATATAGTCTACCACAAATATAGTCCTTTACAAATATAGTCTACCACAAATTTAGTCTACCACAAATATAGTCTACAACAAATCAAGTCTACCACAAATATAGTCTACTACAAATATAGTCTACCACAAATATAATATACTACAAACATAGTCTACCACAAATTTAGTCTACTACAAATATAGTCTACCACAAATAAAGTATACTACAAATATAGTCTACCACAAATATAGTCTACCACACATATAGTCTACTACAAAGATAGATTACCACAAATTTAGTCTACTACAAATAAAGTCTACCACAAATATAGTATACTACAAATATAGCCTGCCACAAATATAGTCTACCACAAATATAGTCTACCACAATTATAGTCTACTACAAATAAAGTCTACCACAAATATAGTACACTACAAATATAGTCTACCACAAGTATAGTCTACCACAAATATCGTCTTCTACAAATATAGTCTACCACAAATATAGTCCACCACAAATATAGTCTACCACAAATATAGTCTGCCACAAATAAAGTCTACAACAAATGTAGTCTACTACAAATATAGTCTGCCACAAATATGGTCTACTACAAATATAGTCAACCACAAATATAGCCTACAACAAATATAGTCTACTACAAATATCGTCTGCTACAAATATAGTCTACCCCAAATATAGTCTACTACAAATATTGTCTACCACAAATATAATCTACCACAAATTTAGTCTATCACAAATATAGTCTACCACAAATATAGTCTACTACTAATAAAGTCTACCACAAATATAGTCTACTACAAATATAGTCTACCACAAAGATAATATACTACAAATATAGTCTACCACAAATATATTCTACTACAAATATAGTCTCCCACAAATATTGTATACTACAAATATAGTCTACCACAAATATAGTCTACCACACATATAGTCTACTACAAATATAGACTACCGCAAAATTGTTCTACTACAAGTAAAGTCTACCACAAATATAGTATACTAGAAATATAGTCTACCACAAATATAGTCTATCACATATATAGTCTACTACAAATATAGTCTACCACAAATATAGTCCTCTACAAATAAAGTCTATCACAAATAAAGTACACAACAAATATAGTCCACCACAAATATAGTCTACCACACATATAGTCTACCACAAATATAGTCTACCACACATACAGACTACCACAAATATAGTCTACCACAAATGTAGTCTACCACACATATAGTCTGCTACAAATATAGACTACCACAAATTCAGTATACTACAAATATAGTCTACCACAAATATAGTCTACCACAAATATAGTCTGCCGCAGAATGCGGCGTCTGATCAGGGTCTCCACTGTTTGCAAATAATTTAGCCATTTTCTCTTGGAATATCTAAATCACATAGCCTGTTTTCAGTAAACTTTCATCATCTTAATCTCGATGAGATAGGAACTTTTCGTTTGAGATAACAGTAGTTTGAGGTAAAGGAATTGAACTGTAAGAAATATATAGCAGACTAACATAATATTGTCCTTTATTTAGCTTGACTTAAGCAGCAGTTTGAGTTATCATTGTTTGAGATAATGAGAATCAACTGTAACTAAATTTGCAATTGGACTCTTCCAATATATCGTGTGGGTGAGTTTATTCTGCATGAAATGGGTTAATGCGCCTTTTTTTCTTAGCTGCGCCTTTCTCTCACCTGAAAGCGATACCAAATCCATTTGAGATTGTCGGATTCAACTGGCTATCATATGTGTAAGCGTTACTACTCCTGAGTTGATATTTGTCAACTGCAGCAGACGACAAGAATGCTGGTGAAACTCATCGTATACAATTTTCTGCATAACTCCAATCAAAATCTACAATATAAAACAAAATACGTTTGATAGGTTGGAAGAACCAAATAGTTTGCATAGCTATACATCAGAGCTGTGTTAATTTTGCCTAAACATTCGGGGTTACTCGCAAACTACAGTCGAACCTCAATAACTCGAACACCGATAGCTCGTTTACCATGGCTAATTTGAACTCGTTTTGAGTCCCTACGAAATTCTTCCGATAGCTCAAGAAAACAATTATTTAGGGAATTTTTTCTTGTTTTATCATGATATTGTGTGTTGTTTGTACTCATTAGAATCGCCTCACCGAGGCGATTCTAATGAGTACACTCAACATACAATTATTGTGTGGAAAATTGAAAAGATTTCCCTAAATTATCGCTATTTGCTTCCTGACCTGGCGCCATGAATAACCCTCAGTGGCTCGAAATACCCATATCTCGAACAAAGTTCTATGGTCCCAAAGATGTTCGAGCCATTGAAGTTCGACTGTATAGCAAACTTTCCGTTCATTTTCGACAGTTTCCGTTGGACTGTAGCGAGTATCCGCGAACTATTCTCAAACTGTCTTTTGACACAACCAAAATGGCCTATGCGAATAAAAGTTTTGTATGCTGGGTACAGTGAACTAATTATTTTTCCCATAGAGCTCCATAGTAATTCCACCATTTTTGGTGCTTAAGGGCTCATTTCAGGGTATGGCTGGGCTTCTAAATTTTGTTTTAATTCAAAGCCCAGGTTTAGCATAGCAAAATAAACGAGGAAAAATACTACCATCACCAGCACTTTAAGGGACTTTTTGGAGGCTGAATGTAGCAACCCCTCAGTTGGCAGGTATCAAAAATTGAAACTTTGCAATTTCACCACTTCTTCTTTGGGCTCCAGCAAACACACACAGAAACATTTATTTCTTTGAAACAATCAGAAAATTACAAACAGACATTTTTTTCTTCAAATTAGAATGATGAGTTTTAATTCATCTTTATTATTAACCAATCACAGGCCCCCTTACACAAAATAACTACCCCTACACTTTTTTTGCACCAATCAGCAGTCCTGTCACAATTGGTTCACTGTGCCCTGCTTGTTTGTGACAAAAATATGGAAATATTTACTTGGTTGATATTATACAGTCGATCCCTTATAAAATAAGATTTGTAATAATTGATATAATTTATTGGATCTAATATCAAGTCTCGTCAACGAGAATAACGCTTACTCTCTAATTTGAGGCTACATAAGACGGGTTTACAATAACCGTTCAGAAGCTGCAAAAGACTTTTGAAAAAATACTCTCGTGAGTGATATGCTTCATTGAACGCAGCCCATATACGCAGTTTATGAGCAATCCGGCTCTACGACTGTTTTATTGTCTAGCTGCATAATACGAGCGCGTTCACTTTAGTTTTAATTTAAATTTAATTAACTAAAAAGGAAACATTGGGTGTTACATACCTTTCTTGTTTCTTGAAAGAGGGTTTCATCATCTGGATAGGAAGATCTGAGGGCAGCAGCAATTCTGTTGTGTTCACGCACGAAGAGGGTGTGGTAGGTGCTCAGAGATGGCACGGCGTCCACACGGGCGTCACCTGCGAGATCATCACGAAAACATGCTTATATATAATTTTGACCTCCTTAAACCCCACTTTTATATAGTAAAACTCGGGTTTACAGGGGTATGCATTATTTCTCTTATTGCTGCTCAAAAACATAGATTATGGGTACCCTCGTGGAGTCGCTTCTATTGAGTCCCCAGACATGTTGAAGCGCCTCGCGGAGGCGCTTCGAATGAATTCCCACAACATGTTTTCGCAGACAAAAACTATTTACTTTTGGTTTAATGCTTAATATTCTGAGTAAAATTTTCAGCAGACGACATATTGATACATTCTTTTTTTATATTTTTGCCAGAAAACAGGATTTGACAGTTCATGCAAATTGTATGAAGTCAATTTGTATTTCTGGAAAAAATAAGAAACCATCACGAAAACACGTCTATATAATTTTGACCCCCTTAAACCCCACTTTTATAGTAAAACTGGGGTTTACAGGGGTATACATTATTTGTCTTATTTCTGCTTAAAACATAGATTGTGGGTACTCGTTAGAACCGCTTAGCCGAGGCGGTTCTAACGAGTACCCACAATCTATGTTTTGAGCAGAAATATGAAAAAGTAGCAGAGTTTTTTATCTGAAAATTTTCAGTTTTTGGAGGTGAAATTTTCAATATATTTGAATAGGCGTGTTTTCGTAAAGATATCACAAATTTATCGGCCGCTTAATTAGCCAAATGAGCCTGAATTAGTAGTGAAGGTTAAAAATAACGTCCAAACTAGAGCTATGATTCAATTTTTAAAGCGCCAAGCAAAAGTTGTAGCAGACGACTTTCTATTATTTTTTTTTCATTTGCAGAGGAAATAAGTCTTGACATTTCATGTGAATCATCTGTTTGGCAGACGATTCACGTGAAATGTCAGCTTTTTTTCTCTGAAAAATAAAAAAATGAAAGTTGTCATCTGCTTCAGTTGTGTGTGGAGCTTGAAAGGTAAGTAATTCTTTAAGACTTGTGGACGAGAATGTCGAACTTAACGTCGGAGTAATACAATGTCTCTTCAAATACATTCTTAATGGTGGGGGCTGAATAAGTCTATAGAATTTCCCTTTATACTAGGCCCATTTACAAAAAGGAGACAGAAACAATTCTGATACCATCCCTGTAAAGTGTATCCACCCCCACCCCCCGCCACCACCACCACCCCCCTCCACCCCCTCCCCTTCCATTTCTTAATATTGACAAATAATACTGCCAAATGTTAGTAATATATTACAAAAGGTCTCAAGTTAAACAGAAAAAAATAACCATTTAACTTGATGAAATAAGGGGAATTGATTCAGATATCAGATAAGAAAGAGTTATTGTTATTGCATGTGATCCATCATACCGATAGACCTATACACTTTCAAAGGAAGTATCTCCGAGTAAACGGTTTTTGGCTCCCTTCTGAAAAATGAAGTTAAGATGTCCGATTATAAAAAAATAATTACAGTATGGCGTTTACGAGGCGCGACTTTTTAGGATAATTACGGTATGGATTTAATGTGTCGGACTGTTTATGATAATTACAGTAAAACTTAGTTACCTGCGAGACTGCAAAATACACCGTCCTCAACATTAGAAATGCAAGTCTCGTTATCGGGATTCCTTGGCAGCCTGTCACCAGCCTCCATTTTGAGGAACGCTGAAACTATTTATAGAAAATCGGTTATTACCGTTATACCCTAAGTATTCGAACAGACATGTCTGAGCAAACAGCGTAGACCCAGATCAGACGCCGCATTACGCGGCGTCTGATCTGGGTCTATACCGTTTGCTTCTCATCTGTCAGTTTTTAGACAGAACAGCATGCATGAAATCGACAGGTTTTTGTTGTTTATTTATTTATTTATTTTATTTTATTTTTATTTTTTTATTTTTTTTTTATTTTTTTTTTTTTTGATAACTGTGTTACTTTTATTCCTTCCTTTTTAGATACTCGTCAGTTTTGCTTGGTATGTAAAAGAAAATTCTGTTTTCTGTGTCTTCTGTACAAAAATACCCAATAATTTCTTTATTTCACACCGGATGTGGTTTTCTGCAGTATAATCTGTACCAGGTGTTATTTGAACGATGACCGTAATGATAGCTTACGGCAGAATTTCCTACTGAAAGGGACATAATAATTATCGTTCCTAACAGTTAGTTTTGGGATTTTCCCATCTAAAAATAAATCAATAGTCTAACTGTTTGTACGAATGTCGTGTACAAATTCGTTATCTTATCATTGCTCTTTATATATATATATATATATATATATATATATATATATATATATATATATATATATATATTTATATATATATATTTGTTTGTGTTTTTTTTTTTTTTTTTTTGGTTTGTTTTTTTTTTGTGTGTTTTTTTGTTTGTTTTTTTTTTCTTCTTTCAAATCTGCATCCTTAATTCACATCCACAAATTGAGATCTATATTGTTTAACATTTTTCCGTCACTATTTGTGCAACTGTAATTGTTAAGGAGAAGAACTAAATAAGTAGTCATACTTTCGTTCTGATCCTATTTCTTATGTGCTACAATGTATAGTGTTATGTAATATTTGGATAATAAAATATGTTTAAACCAAATTCACGGGGTTTAACATAAAACACCACATCTCAGCTTTCAGGTAATAAATCGATTTGGACGATGGTTTAGCTTGTTTGAAACGATTTTATACCATTGATCATTCAGCTTTATTAAAATCAGTCTGTTAATATTCAGTATTAGTAAACTGCACCGTGATACTCGGTAGACAAACCAGATACAATACGGTGGCTTAGAGGGAAACATGAATGTCCCCACAGTCTTGGAAAAGTTAATGAGCCTAGAATATAGGGCAGGTATTAGTTGGTAAGTTGCATATACGAGGATGGTCAGGAGTATGTGATGGGCTTTTATACAGTAAATTAGGTGGCTGGGATGTGATTTCGGGGTCGATGTGGTGAGTACATATAAGGACGGGTAAGTCGGGGGTGAGAGTGGGTATGTTATGTGGTGCTATTGCTGGTGCTGGCCTGGATGGAATGTCTCATCGCAGGTTTGGGAGGATAGGGTTTGCAATTGAACGTGTGAGACAGGTAGCTCAGGTTTTCTTAGCCTAGGTTTTTTTGTTTGTTTTTTATTTCTTATTCTTCCCCGAAAACAGGTTTTGTCATTTCATGCAAATTGTCTCCTGTTTTCTGGAAAAAAAAATATGAAAAATATCAATTTGTCGTCCGCCAATTTAGCCAAGAGAGTGGTAAGGGTTTAAGTTTGTTAAATAACATTGTACTTCCGATAAATCGTTTGTTAGATTCTGCAGACGACAATATCGTCGCCCGAAAGCTGTCTAGAATTTGGCGTCCAAAATAAATGCTCACGCTCGTGCATTATCGCATCGTACATGCGCACGAACTGTGGTATAGCTAAGACTTCACTAACATGTAAGCATTTGGACAGACGGGCTTGAGATAATAGGGTAGACACAGGCAGACGCGGCAAAAGACGTGCTTTTAAACCTACACAGTTGCCAGGAAATTCAAAAGTTTGTTGTTGTTGTTGTTGTTGTTGTTGTTGTTGCTGCTGTTATTGTTGTTATTTGTTTGTTTGTTGTTTGCTGTTGTTATTGTTGATGATGATGATGATGATGATGATGATGATGATGATGATGATAATGCTGCTGCTGCTGATGATGATGATGATGGTGTTTAATAAATTTTTGACTCATTTACCCTTAAAGTACTAAGCAAATTTGCAGCAGACGTCATTCTAAAATCAAAATGTCGTCTTGCGCATTTATGATTAGCCCTATAAAGGGTAAACAATACCTCCCAGTTCCTGGTCTGTGAAGAGAAAGAAAACGTAAGTAAATACATACGGCCATTGTTATCTCTGAGAGCAGCCTGTTCCGCCGCTGAAGATCCGTATACGTTTGAGGCGTCAATGAATGACGTTAAACCGTTCAGTTGCTCACGCCGAGAAGAACCTAAAAAAGCAGAACAATGACTTGCTCAACGTTTAGGACAAGTCTCGTAAGAAGTCCCAATAATTAAGATAAATACAGTACATGACAGAGAGACCTGAGCAAATAGTGTAGACTGGCTCCAGTCTCCAGTGACTAAATATTTTCTCATAATCCTGTTTAATAATCCACTAAAATAAAACCAAAATAATATCATGACTATAGATGGTGGTCACTCTAGTGACCACCCTCTATGGTCATGGTATTATTTTGGTTTTATTTTAGTGGATTATCAAACAGGATTATAAGAAAAATATTTGGTCACTGGAGACTGGAGCCAGTCTACAAATAGTGTAGACCATGTCAGATGCCATAAAAAGCGTCTAATCAAGGTCTACACTGTTTGACACGCAATCAGCAGTCTAAGACGCATCGGCAGGTAATAAAATGGAATTATTCAAATTTTGGACACGTATGGTAAGGGATAAAGGAGACGGGATACACTTGGGAGATTTTCCGCCATTTTTTGTACAAGGGAGACAACGGTAGTGACTTCCTGTTTGCGTTACTACAGGCCAAGGCCCTTCTGAAAAGTGGTCTACACTTAAAGGAAAGAATTTGCTACCAAGAGAGCAAAAAGAGAAGAATTTGCTTCCAAGGGAGCAAATTCTAGAAAGCAATTCTTTTCTCTTTTAAAGTAGACCAAAGGGAGCAAATTATTTCCTTTTAGAGTAGACCCCTTTTCAGAAGGGAGACAAAAACTGTTTGACGCAGTAACTGCCCCTGGAAGCATATCCAATCACCGTAAGTTGTCCAAATGTTTGGAGTAAAACGGTACAGCTTATATAATATAAGGCCGGGGCACAGCATTTCAAACAAGACTTTATGTGCGCCCAGCGAAGACACAGATCACTCTGCGCATGCGCGCAGGCTGATCAGAGTTTTCAGGACACTCTGTGGGAAGCCAAGCATCCAAAGCGTCTTCAGGCGGACAGCGAAGACTCTGATCAGCCTGCGCGGATGCGCAGGCTGATCTGAGTCTCTGGTGCACGCACATGCAACCTTGTAGTAAATTCTGTGCCCCGGCTCAATACAAGTAATACTTACTTGTAGGACAGAATAACGGTGAAGATCTCCGCACGCCCATACAATAGTCATTACCACGGGTGCCAAAATTTGGGTCGTTGCCTGGTATGACTATTGAGATACAGTTACCAATACAGAAAAATATACAGACTACACTATTTAGTTTAAATCATATTTTATTCTAAATACGCACAGCATTAAAAAGGTACAAAAATACACTTAGAAAAGTTCTGATCAAAAGATGGCATGTGTAAATCATCTCCATTTTAAACTGAAGGGCGATTTCATGCATTGCAGATTTTATTTCATTTCCTTTGGTACCACTGGGACCATTGTGGTATCCTTGAAAATGGAGTTCTGGTCATGTATACGCTACAGGACGTAAGCAGTGTTGCAAACTTCATTACTGCTTATGAAGAGTCTCAATAAAACCGAGACATTTTCTAAGACTCCCATTTTCTAATCTGTAACGTGTTCTTTGTTCCCAAAGGCAGTCTTTTATACGTTTCAGTGGTATAAAGAAACCAGCTGATTTAAGTCTTCGTTGGGCCCACATTTCAAAAGGTACATTTCTCACGTTGCGGCTCAAATTTCTTGTCCGGTACTTTTTAGTCCATTCGGTCCGGCAAGCCTAAAACCAATACTTGTGTAAACAGCGTAGAACCTGATAAAACGGCTCATAACAAGCCGTCTCATTAGGATCTACACTGTTTGCCATTCCGTTTATGTTGATGTTTTTGTTGTTGTTGTTTTGTTGTTGTTTTTTGTTTTTTTTTGTTATTGTTTTTTTTGTGTTTTTTTGTTGTTGTTGTTTTTTATTGTTGTTGTTGTTGTTGTTGTTGTTGTTGTTGTTGTTGTTGTTGTTGTTGTTGTTGTTGCTGCTGCTGCTGCTGCTGTTGTTGTTGTTGTTGTTGTTGTTGTTGTTGTTGTTGTTTTGATTTGTTTTATTTTTTTGTTTGTTTGTTGTTGTTTTTTTGTTTTGTTTTTTGGGTTTTTTATGTTTTTTTTAACATTATTATCATTTCATTTTAGACTGAACCACCTATTTTCATCAGTGGAAAAGTCCAAATCCAAGAATGGAAGAGTCCACTTCAGAGGCCAAGGGATGAGAGGGTTAGAGAAACACTTACTCATTTAATGCTGTTGTCGTGCAGCAGTCAGACACAACTGAAAATAAAAGAAAAAATGTTTACAACACTAAGAAAGGATATATTGTCCGCGCTAAGCAGATCATTACGAAAACACGCCTATTCAAATATATTGAAAATTTCACGTCCAAAAACTGAAAATTTTCAGATATAAAAACCCTGATATTTTTCTTATTTCTGCTCAAAACATAGATTGTGGGTACTCGTTAGAACCGCCTCGTGATATTTTTCTTATTTCTGCTCAAAAACATAGATTGTGGGTGGGTACTCGTTAGAACCGCTCTTTTTTTTCTTATTTCTGCTCAAAAACATAGATTGTGGGTACTCGTTAGAACCGCCTCGTCGAGGCGGTTCTAACGAGCACCACAATCTATGTTTTTGAGCAGACGGCGAGGCGGTTCTAACGAGTACCCACAATCTATGTTTTTGAGCAGAAATAAGAAAAATAATGTATACCCCTGTAAACCCCAGTTTTACTATATAAAAGTGGGGTTTAATGGGGTCAGTATTATATAAGCGTGTTTTCGTAATGAAAAAAAATATCTTCCGTCATATGCGGACCTTGAAGGCCCAGATCAGCGTGCGCATCCGCGCAGTCTGATCAGGGCCTTCGTCTGCTCACACGTACGGACACATGATACAACAGTATTTGCGCTAGCTTGTGCGTACGTCCTTAGGCAGATACACACAAAATAAAAAAGAGGAAACACGCTTGCAAATTCTGCTACAAATATTACCCTAAATAAAAAAAAAATAATAATAATAACCTTCACATGTGCGTACCACTTTATGGACTAACTCAGCAGACGACAAATTGATGATATTTTTTTTCTTTTTTTCAGAAAGTAGGCTTTTACAATTCATGCAAATCGTAAAGAGACGTTTTGCATAATTCGTCAAAGCCTGTTTTCCGGGAAAGATAAGAAAAATATACCGTCTGCTGAAACTTTTACCCAGCATGCAAAGAGTTAATGAGTAATGAGGTCAGATATGGTGATGTATAAAATTAAATGTATTTTTAAATGTCACTCCATGGTAAATTTTGTGAATAATGAGGGACAAATTACTTTTCGTTCCCATGGCATCAGTGTCAGTTTCCCACAGGAAAGTTCCCAGCTAGCATTCTTTATAAATCTATAGCGGGCCGTTATCGGCCCGTCAGCTTCCCTGACGGGCCGATAACGGTCCGCTATAGATTTATAAAGAATACTTACTGGGTTAACGCTTAGCACACTGGGTAACCTTTCAGCAGAATACCTTTTGAAATATTTTTTTTCTCAGAATATAGGCTTTGACATTTCATGTATAAGAGACAAATTCGCAAGCAATGTTTTTTTCTTAGAAAAAAATTTAAAAAAATATCATAAGTTTATCGTGTGGTGAATTTGCTCAGAGGGTTTGTTTTTTGTTTGTTTTTTTTTTTGTTTTTTTTTGCATGTAGAAATTATTGCTTGTTTCTATATATATATATACAGTCGACTCTCGTTATCTCGACCTCGCTTATCTCGAACAACCGCTTATCTCGAAGTGAAAATCTGGTCCCTACTTGAACATGAAAATCTAAGAACAGGTAACAAAATATTATAAAAAAAAGGAGGAGAAATTGCTCCCAAGGAGCAATTTCTCCTCTTTTCCACAATATTTTCAAGGTTATCTCTTAACTTAATGAGTCACATTTTATAACTAGTTGTGAAATGTGATTGTTCGGTTTATTTTTTTTTTCTCAATTCTGCAAATCTGATATGTCGAAGTATAGATATCTCGAAATATATCGGAGAGTCCCCGGGATTTCGAGATAACGAGAGTCGACTGTATATATATATATATATATATATATATATATATATATATATATATATATATATATATATATATATATATATATATATATATATATATATATACATATATATATTGTTCCAATTATATCAATAACAATCTATATTCATGCAAGATTTTGTATATAAAATGCATGCAATATGGAAAATTTTGTTTGTGTTGAGGTTTTACGGCCCAGTCAACCCAATGGGGTCATGTCGAGCGCGGTCAGTTTACCTAACCACACGTTTACTGGGCAGGCTTAGTCCTCCATGCGGTTAGTCAGTATTTGTGCACATTCTTTCGCCAGAAACTGACAACTGCCCTTCTTGAAGCAGCGGAAGGGAGAGAATGACCATAGAAATTATTTCATGATCAATCTCCACGAAAGAATGTTATCGGCCTTGGCGGGGGTTGAACCCGCGACCTCCTGGTCTCCAATCAGATGGCGCATCCAACTGAGCCACCGAGGCAGGCGCAATATGGATAAACATGATCTTCTGCTGAAAGATGATACTGGAAAAATGAGATATTGATACTTTTACATAGCATGAACTGTCATTTCTAGGAACTACTGTACAACTTCAATGACTCGAACACCGATGGCTCGTTGACCGTGGCTTATTTGAACTAATATTTTGAGTCCCCAGGAAATTCTTCCCACAGCTCAAGAAAACAAATACTTGGGAAGTTTTAGAGGAATTTTCTTACTTTATCATTACGAAAACACGTCTATTCAAACATATAGAAAAATTCATCTCTAAAAACTGAAAATTTTCAGATAAAAACCTCCGATATTTTTCATATTTCTGCTCAAAACATAGATTGTGGGTACTCGTTAGAACCGCCTCGCCGAGGCGGTTCTAATGAGTACCACAATCTCTGTTTTGAGCAGAAATAAGAAAAATAATGTATACCCCTGTAAACCCCAGTGTTACTATATAAAAGTGGGGTTTAAGGGGGTCAAAATTATATAGGTATGTTTTCGTGATGTCAAGAAACTGTATGTTGTGTGTACTCATTAGAATCGCATCATCGTGGCGATTCTAATGAGTACATCGAATATACCATTCTTTTCTAGAAGATCGAAAAGTCATCCCTAAATCATTCCCATTTGCCTCCTGATTTTACACCATAATCAACCCTCAGTGGTTCGAACTACCCCTATCTGGAACAGGTTTCCATGGTCTCGAAGATGTTCGAGCCATTGAAGCTCCAGTGTTCCTAGAAATCATCACCATACTGAATTGTTAAGCATGAAACTGCATTAGTTCCTTCGAATCTCGTTACCTCGAACCCCAAGGGAATCTCTGAAATATTTCGAGATACCCGTGCCTCGACATATTAGATTTGTAGAATTGAGGAAAAAATAAATCGAGCAACCACGTTTCACAAATGAATACATGTATGTAATTTGGCTCCTTAAGTTAGATATATATTGAAAATATTGTGGAAAAGAGTAGAAAATGCTCCTTAGGAGCAATTTCTCCTCTTTTCCAAATATTTTGTTACCTGTTTTTAGATATCCATGTTAAAACAGAGACTAGATTTTCACTTTGAGATAAGTGGTTATTCGAGATAAGCGAAGTCGAGATAACGAGATTCGACTGTAGTATTATATAAGAGTGTACATGACTAGGAACTACATGTATTTAGAAATCATCACTATAGTGTATTGTTGAAACTGGAATAGTAGTAAAATAAAAGTCTACCTGACTGAGTGGGAGTGATGATTATGTCATGGTCAAGGAACTGACCCATCTGAAATGTTTGAAGCGTTATTGTTGTTGACCGCACCTCTGGAGTCCGGACGGCTGCAGCGTGGACTCCATTACTCACGGTCCTTGGGTTGGGCAAGTCTGCCCCTGTTACACTCTTCTTTCTGGGGTTGGAAATACCGTCATCTACAATAGAAATATTAAAGGCTCCTTATATCTCAAAAAAAGACATTTTATTTATCCAAGAAAGATTTAAGAAATTGATATATTGTATTAATACAATCATAAACTGTGGCGCCTGACAGCCTGTAAAATTTCACTTAGTCTCTCGTTCTTGAAGTGGATCAAAAATGAAATGATTTTTATCGTATCTCTGAATTAATGTTGGCAACGTTAATTTAGAGATACGATAAAAATCTTCAAGAATGAGAGACTAACTGAATTTTTACAGGCTACCAGGTGCCCCATTTCATGATTGTATTAATACCATATACCGATTTATTAAACCCGTCTTGGATGAAAAAAAATGTCTATTTTTGAAGACTATAGCATATCATATGCGTGATTGGAAGAATAATTCTCCTGACCTCGTCCAATCTTGAGTTAAGGAGACTTGTAAAACCTGGGCTGCGTTCAATAAAGCAAATCACTCAAAAACTATTTTGCATTTTCTGAAGGGTTGTTAACACACCTGTGACTTCAAATAAGAGAGTAGCCGTTGACGAGACTTGGTGTTAGATGGAATAAACTATATGAATAATTATGATGTGCGCCCAACCCGAAAGGCGAAGAGGTTCGGTGTGCAGATGTGACCAGTGATGTGTGTGACCAAAATATGTGACAGTCCAACAAACGCTTGGGTGGTTCGGTGCTTATCCTGAAAAATAATAAGCGTTACGTGATTTGGCAGAGACTGTTGACACGGCGGCCGTGACGATAATAGCAACAAAACAGCCAATAACGCCAAGTATTCCAATTGCAAGGGGTTAAATTACGAGATTTATGACGTCAGCCTACGAAATTTGCGATCGCGGCCATTTTGAATTTTGTCTCCACTTCGAATTTTATTTCTATCCATTCTCAGTCTATTTACAAGTTAAGCATGATGTGTTTTGTGCATAAGGTACACTTTGATGTAGATGTTTAGATAACACATAGACTTTACGCTCTTTTCACGCGATAATCGGAAAAACTTCAACACAATAATGTGTGTTCGACCGATTTGTAAATTGTTGTTATTTTTTTTTTTTTTTTTTTTTTTTTTTTTTTTTTTTTCTTCTGCTTTTCATAAAGTGTTCATGCGCAAAAAAAAAGTTAAAAAGGATAAACCGTCAAACCGTCAAAAATATTTTGTAGAAATCCTAAAGCTATAAAATAGATATCAGGTGAGCGAACGATAGTGTATTGTCGTTGTACCTGTCACGGGCATACACTAGTTTTCGGTATTTGGAAAGCATGGCCCCGCCCATCGGGGCCCGCGAAATAAATGGGCTGCCTAAAGCCTCCATGGCATAGATCTGCTAGTAACTTAGCAGGGCCCGAATTCATGTGATCGGGTTGGGTAAAAGGCCCACAAAGGATTTGGAGGCAATGTCTCTGAACTAGTGAAATATTCAGTGTTTACTTGGTCGTTATTATAACAATTCATACAGTGGATTAAGAAGTCAAGCGTAGTCTGAAATCAAATTCAGTTAGATCTAGTCAACCTACCTATGAAGCATGTGATGATAATTTGGATATAGGTAGCACCTATTAAATTCATATTAATCTTATAAGGGAGCGATTGTAATGTCAACCCAGTAAACATGTCCATAATTTTCGTTACAAACATGCATACAAAAGTTGTATTCGCATAGGCCGCCATCTTGGTTGTGCCAAAAGACAGCTTGAGATTAATTTGCGGATATTCGCTACTTTCCACCGATTATTGTCGCAAATGAATGGAAAGTTTGCTTTTGTATGCGAGTAACCAGGAACGTCTCGCTTAACTTAGGTAGAGCTTTCCATAGCACAGACATCTGGTCTTGAATTCCTTCTCATGGGTGATTTTAATGTTGATTTGAAAGCTCATACGAATAATAAATGGCTAAACCTTATAAATCTATTCGATTTAACTCAACTGGTAACAGAGCCAACAAGGGTAACGGAAACTACCAATACGTTAATTGATCATGTATATACGACTCATCCAGAGAATATTGTACGTTGTTTTACTTCTACTTTATCTTTAAGCGATCACTTTCCCATTTGCTTTACACGAAAAGTAAACTCAAAGCTTCTAAAAGACAAACATACTACCACTACTTATCGCAGCTACAAGCATTTTGACGAAAATAAGTTTATATCTGATATTGCTAACGATTTGGATGCGTTTGCGGCAGATAAATCAAGTATAGACGAAGACCTTAACATCTGGTATTCATTCCTTTTGAAACACTTGAACAATCATGCTCCGATTAAATCCAAACGCGTAAAATCTAAACGTATGCCTGACTGGTTTACTCCAGATATAATTCAAATGCAATCTTTACGAGATAAAACCAAACGATTAAAGCAATGGAGCGATCATAGAAAATACCGCAATAAAACAAAACAACTCATACGACAAGCAAAACGTAAATATTTTTCTAATAGCATAACAAATTCAAAAGATACCAAATCCTTATGGAAACACCTGCGAGACGTGACTAATGGTAGCAAGACTGCCTCCAGTAATTTGCCTCAAAAACTTATAATCGGAAATGAAACCATTACGGAGTCTGAAGCTGTTGCGAGCAAACTGAATAATACTTTGCTTCAGTTGCCGAGCTTTTGAATAAAAACACATCATCCGGAAATTCATTAGACTTTGACACCAATAAAATCAGCGATTTTGTTGATAGCAAAGTGCCTACAAACACACAATTTACAATTCCATTTATTACCCCCGAACAAGTTTTATTACATATTAATACCTTAGAGGTTTCAAAATCGACCGGGCTTGACGGCATAGGGCCAAGGATCATCAAACTTGCTGCCAAATCATTATCGCCATCGATTGCGATGCTTATCAATAAAAGCATTGCGACCGGCCAGTTTCCTTCTCAAATGAAATTGGCAAAGGTACTTCCAATTTACAAAGGTGGTGAAAAGTCCGACCCCTCAAACTATAGGCCAATTTCTATCCTGTCCACTGTATCTAAAATTTTCGAAAAGCACGTGAACAAACATCTTATGGCATATTTGAACAAATATAAACTTCTACATGACAATCAATCCGGGTTCAGGCCAAAACATAGTTGCCAAACAGCTTTAGTCAAACTCATTAATGACTGGATGAAATGTATTGATAAGGGTGCCTTGGTTGGAGCCCTTTTTATCGATTTTCGGAAGGCTTTTGATCTAGTTGATCACTCCATCTTGCTGAATAAACTTGCATTATACAAACTTAACCCTTCTGCCATTCAGTGGTTCAAATCATATTTATGTTCTCGACAACAAGTAATCGAGAGTGATAAAGGGTTGACGGATTTCACCACCGTACAATCTGGTGTGCCTCAGGGCTCAATATTAGGCCCGACCTTATTTCTCATTTTTATCAACGATCTTCCGCTTCATATCAAAAAGTGCTCCTCTGATTTGTATGCAGATGACACGACGATTCACACGCATGGTAATGACATAGATGCTATTGAAGAAGATCTGAAAGGAGAATTCGGTAACACAAAAACATGGGGAAAGATAAACAAAATGAATGTTCACATGACCAAAACAACTTGTATGCTAGTTGGCGCTAGAAAACGCTTGAACGACTCTCGACCTCTAAATATTATTGCTGACGATGTCAATATTCAATCCGTTTGTAAACAGAAACTCCTTGGTGTTTATATCGATGAACACCTTTCTTGGTCTGCCCATATAGACCACTTATGCTCCCTTATCTCATCTAAAATATCTCTATTACGCCAGTTAGCAACGTATGTACCGACACATATTCAAAAAGTTTACTATCAGGGGTATATTCTTCCTTATATTGATTATGGCTCTGTTACCTGGGGTCAGCCTCTGTAACTAATATGGAACGCATATCCAAGCTGCAAAAACGCGCTGCTCGAATCATCCTGCGAGCAAATTACGATACCCCATCAGTAGATATGTTCAGTCAGCTGGGATGGCTGTCAATTCCGGACAGACTTAAATATAATAAGGCTGTCTTGACATACCGAGCAATAAATAATTTATCCCCTGAATATATAACACAACTTCTAAAACCAGTATCCGAGGTACACACTCTTAACCTCAGGTCATCAGAAAATGGCTCACTTTATGTGCCGAAAGCACGGACAGCGTTTTTTGATGGCTCTTTTTCGTGTTCCGCACCAAGACTATGGAATGCTCTACCTCAAACAGTAAAAGCATCGGGGTCACTCTCTACCTTTAAGCAGTCTCTTAAAGCAACATTTTAACCCTTATAAAATGTCTTTAACTATGATTTTAAATGATATACCATGTGTAAAATTATCGCTGAAACCGTTATTGTAACTGAATTGAGAGCTTTTATGACCTAGCATAATTGTTTTAGATATTGGTTTTATGCGCTCGTCAAATCTTAAAGCACTTACAAAAACTGTGATAACATACAGATTTGTCTTTGATATAATTAAGTGCCATGTTTGGTTTTAAATCACTTGCACATACCTGTTAGCACTTTTTATTTGATAAAAACTTCATACAAGCATTCACTTCGCTACAAGCTACTTTTATCCCATGAATTTCTTAGCTGTTAGTTAAGTCTTGTTGTATATATGTATATAAATTTTAGTTAGAGGACCACAAGGTAGAATAGTTATTTATAGCTAATTGTGTCATCCTCTTTAAACATTGTTTAAATAAATAAATAAATAAATAAATAAACTGAACGTAACCCAGGTTCAAATGTGCAAGAAACCCGGGAACGTTTGCCCTGGATCCCTGCTCTAGTTGGCGCTCGCCATTAGGTAGATGGATCCGGGGCAAAACGTTTGCGATCACTGCATGTTTGAACGCAGCCCTGGTAGAGCTTGCGTCATTTTTAAAAGGGAGACAAACTTTGTGACTTCCTGTTTGCTTTTCTGCGCACTAAGTCCATTCTGAAAAAGGATCTACTCTAAAAGGAAAGAATTTGCTCCCAAATTCTTTCCTTTTTGAGTAGACCCCTTTTGAAAAGGGAGGCAAAAATATTCTGACAGAGTTATCTCCTCTGCCCTGAACGTGTATCTTTTCCCCTTAACATGTGCAATGGTCTAACACTTTGAGTTACGCGCTCGAAAAGCATTACGCAGAATGATAGGTGAAAAGGCGGACACATGGACACGGCTATACGCCCCTCGGAAATTTTGATTGGGAAATTAAATACCACTTTTAACAAAAGTAAAATTGATCGCATCATAATAATAGAATTTAAACGGAATAGGTAAACTTTCAAGGGAGGCAACTCTATCAAAACTGTTTTGTCTCCATTCTGAAAAGGGGAAATACTTTGCTTCCAGTGAGAAAATTTATACTGGGAGCAAATCCTTTCCTTTTAGATTAGATCCATTAGAGTTAGCTCCCTAAAGTGTACATTGCATCCATTCTCTTTATGTGTCCGAACATTTAGGGTAAATCCCTTACCAGACAGTCAGACAGACAGACAGAAAGATAGACAGAGAGACAGACAGATAGAAAGACAAACAGAGAAACAGACAGACAGACAGACAAGACGTTTATTCTCTTAAGTCATTCGCATGACATATAAGAAAAAAAATATTAACATGAATAGTAGTTGAGGTAGCAATCATACATATTAAATAATGTTTACACTCTGATTAAACTTTCAGAGACGATAATTTGTCATATTTTTCTTATTTTTCAGAGAAATCAGGATTTGACATTTCATGCAAATTGCCTCCAGTGGAAAAATAAGAAAACTGTGTCACTAATTTGTCGTCTGCTGGGAGTGGTAAAGGTTTAGTCTAAGTATGCATACCGTATGCGGGGTCCACAATTCTGACTTGTGCCTGTCCGGCCTGGCCCCAGCTTGGGTTTTGCACATTATTGCAGCTTCCGTCAGGGGTTCTGTACTCAGGAGTACTGCCTGTTGCACAAACTGGGGTGGAGGGGCAGTCAGTGGCCTGTCTTTGAAACACGCGTTTTACGTCGTCGTGTTGAAGATCCTCCAGTGAATGACCCCTGTAAATACAACAATACGTGACCTGCAACTGGCGGGCATAGATTATTCCAAATGTGAATTATGCAGACCCAGATTAGGCTGCGAGCCTTTGCAATCTTGGATTCTAACCCAGGCCATGTCAGGGCCATGTCAGGAACGCTAACCAATCAGTAGACTGGCTCCAGTCGTTTCTGTTTTTTTTTTTTTTTTTTTTTTTGTTTTTTTTTTTTTTTTTGTTTTTTTTAACATTATTTTTTCTCTCTCTTTAATCCTTATTTCTCCTGCTTATATTCACCTGTTCTATCTTTTCCACTAAGGGACATAACTGAATAAATCATTATAAGCTATACCAGATTTGTATACCTTTGAAAAGAAAAGAGAAAATGGTAGAAAAGATAGGGTCTAGAGGGCACAGTGAACCAATTGTGACAGGACTGCTGATTGGTGCAAAAAAGTATATGGAAGCCCGGGGTAGTTTTTTTTGTGTAAAATCAAGATAAGACAATAGATGTAATATACATGCTGTCTCTAAGTACTTGATTTGTATTTTAATATAAGTATAGCTGTATGGTTTGATTTCTGTATCATTCTGACAATAACTTAGAAAGAAAAATAGAATCAAAGTTATTGGTCACTTTTTATCTATATTATTTATATTGGAGACTTTTGCTGTATTTTTACTGGGGGTAGGCACACAAAAAGTGTCCCTATCAGCAAAATTAAGCAAATAAGTGAAAACAAAGGACATTATTTCGTTATAATTAGTTTATTTTATTGATATATTGTGCTTTTTGGTGCTTTATTGGGGGAAAATGTTGCTCTATAGGGCACAGTGAACCAATTGTGACAGGACTGCTGATTGGTGCAAAAAAGTGTAGGGAAGCCCGGGGTAGTTATTGTGTGTAAGGCGGCCTGTGATTGGTCAATAATAAAGATGAATTAAAACTCATCATTCTAATTTGAAGAAAAAAAATGTCTGTTTGTAATTTTCTGATTGTATCAAAGAAATAAATGTTTCTGTGTGTGTTTGCTGGAGCCCAAAGAAGAAGTGGTGAAATTGCAAAGTTTCAATTTTTGATACCTGCCAATTGAGGGGTTGCTACATTCAGCCGCCAAAAAGTACCTGAAAGTGCTGGTGATGGTGGTATTTTTTCCTTGTTTATTTTGCTATGCTAAGCCTGGGCTTTGAATTAAAACAAAATTTAGAAGCCCAGCCATACCCTGAAATGAACCCTTAAGCACCAAAAAGGGTGGAATCACTATGGAGCTCTATGGGAAAAATAATTAGTTCACTGTACCCTACAGACAGACTAACCAATCGGTTACGTGGACGCTTCTCGATCATGGCGGGGATCCTGTACGTTCTTCCTGCTCGCTTGGGCGCTTTGGTATCGAATTTCTATGAAATGTCTATCAATCAGACATGCGCGCGTGTATGCATTCATTATTCCACTTACAAACAACGTTGATCTCGATATCTCAGAATCAATTAAAGGGAGAAAAAAAAAAAGATGCTACGTATGTTCAAATCTGCGGAACTGTTTTTTTTTTTTTTTGTTTGTTTTTTTTTTTTTTTTTTTTTTTTGTTTTTTTACTTTTGTTTGCTTTGGAGTGTGAAACAAACCGTAATTTTGTGGCATTAGGTAGCAACTCATTCTGCTGTAAAAAAAAAAAAAAAAAAATAAAAGAATGAAAGAAAAAAAAGAAAAAAATAATGACCGCCAGACATTAACATTATGTTTTCGAATGTTTCTATTTAGGGTTAGCCCATACTTTGTAACGCTTGCCATGTTGAATAAGTTAAGATGCCATGCCCACTTCTAATTTTCAGCCAATCAAATTCGTTGATCCTGATTGTTGATATAAATTCGCTTACTTAATGGCAAACAGTGTAGGTACATATCAGTTGTTTAAAAGTCAACTGACCTGGATCTACACAGTTTGCAAAGGCATGCAGGACATATCCGGGTTCAGCAGGAGAAGGGTTAATTAACAACACCTGTTCAAATGCATAACAAATCAAATATGGAATCAGATCGTTCTTAAACGGAATCAAATCGTTCTTGCATCGCCCCGGGTTTTAGTTATTCGTTATCCGCAGGAACTATACTGTTTCACATTAGAAAGTACTCATGACCGTTGTCCACACTCGTGTCGACATGTTTTTACTCTGACATAACTTTTAGTATTGGATTCGGCGTTTTAGCTACAGGGTAAACTTCAAAATAAATAGGCGTAAGTATTCGTAAGTATTAGTATCATTCACAATCTTATGGGCAGGTGGTGTTTATTACAGGAATTAATATGTAGCTGTTATTTACTTTTAATTAAATTGTTACATTCTATTGTCATGTCGACATTTTTCTCCATTATGGTGAGCCGCCGAAAATCCGTCAATAATATTTTATGGCGGATTAATACCGTCTTTGTCCTATGTATTCGGGCACCTTAACTCCTTACCATACTTGTCCTAAATTTTGAACAAATAAAATCTGTTAAAGTTACCCTTGGAAACATGAAATACATAAAAGAACTAAAATCGGATTCTCGGTTTCATTCATCACGAAAAAATATTTTTGACCCTTTAAATCCCACTTTTATATAGTAAAACTTTACAGGGGTAAACTTTTTTTTTACAGGGGTAAATTTTATTTTTCTTACTTCTGCTTAAAAACATAGATTGTGGGTACTCGTTAGAACCGCCTCGGCGAGGCGGTTCTAACGAGAACCTACAATCTATATTTTGAGCAGAAGTATGAAAAATATCAGAATTTTTCATCTGAATTTTTTCATTTTTTTGTAGGTAAAATTTTCAGTATATTTAAATAGACGTGTTTTCCTAATGGAGAATCTTTATGTGGTAGTAATGTAGTTTGCAGGACTTCATACGCCCCTATACTAGCTTAAGCGAAATTCGAATTTCCAAGATTTCAGAGAGGACTCAAGTTATACTGTCTGTCGATGTATCTAGAATTGCTGGATCTGTGACAAATGTTGTATACCCTGATCAGACATCGTGTTTTTGAGAAAAATAAAAATAAAAAAAAAAAATGTGTCTGCTGTAGTTGTGATTAAGGCTTTACGCCCCTCTTCCTTGCAGACCAAAACAATATTTTTGCAAACAGTGTAGATCCTGGTGAGACGGCTCATAATGCATAATGAGCCGTCTCATTAGGATCTACATTGTTTGCCATTCTCTTTGATTTTAATGAGACCCCTATTTGGAACAATGGTTCTGTCCAGATTCAGAGACGGAAGAGTCCACTTCAGAAACTCAGGGATGACAGGGCTAAGGGTTAAACTTACTCTGCTACTAGTATCTGGGCTGCAGCAATGAGATCATTGGCCCTCTTGTCCCTCTCTGTATCTGTGGAGGAAGCTTTGCCGTGGAACCTAGCCAGCATGTGTGGGCACGAGTTGGCCGTCGCCTCAACTGAAAACAGATGCAATCTAAATTTAAGGGAAAACCAAGGTTAACAAAGAATGTACTAAAATGAATGTTGCGCAACGCACGTAAAGGGCCCTTATGTTATTTGCGGACAGCATAGGTCTAAATCAGTATGTGCATCTGTGCAATCTGATCTGGATATTCTCTGTTCGGCGACATATAGTCTGTATACATTGATTCTGTAAGCGGACAGCGTAGATCAAGGCCACCCTGTTAGATTGCGCAGGCTGATCAGGGCATGCGTAGTCTGCAAACTGCATAAGAGCCCTTTTCGTGTGTTTGGCATCATTAATATCTTGACAAACCATGCGTTCTGACGTAAAGTTAGTCAAAATCGGGTGCAAATTGAAAATGAAGAAAAAAAAATCAAATTAATTTGTCGTCTGCCGAATCTGTTATAGACGTCTGGTTTATTTTATTTTTCAATATTATTTTACGAAAAAAAAATTCATGTGGTCGGTTTAATGTAAACAGTGTTAAATTTCAATCAGACGACGCGTCTGCAGTGGTGATCAATGTCATTTTATGAGATAATACATATTATCACATAGTGGCCTAAATTCCCAACATTTAGCATGAAATATCTCGCGATGTAGATGATCTACATGCATGCAAATGTGATAAGTCAGTTATACCATGGTCCTGCGCATGTACGTGCGATAATGCACTCGCTCACGCTCGTGCATTATCGCATCGTACATGCGCACGAACCATGGTATAACTAAGACTTATCATTAATGGGTTTATGTCATTTCCTTCTGGCATTTAACAAAATTGCATTATTTTCATTCTTCTTACAAACTAATTTATTAAATTGCGTTTCCAAATTTTTTAAATTATTTTTCAATGAGTTCCATTAAATGTTAATTTTATGGCTTCAGTGCATTGCTGATTACTATCTTTATAAATACCTAAATATATTCCAGTAATTTATTAATATTTACTTGAGGCGTTATTTATTTTATGCACTTTTACATTCGCTATTTAAACTTGGTAGTAGAAATAGCAGTAGTTGAAGTAGTTATAGTAGTAGTAGAAGTAGTAGTAGTAGTAGTAGTAGTAGAAGTAGTAGTAGTAGTAGTAGTAGTAGTAGTAGTAGTAGTAGTAGTAGTAGTAGTAGTAGCAGCAGTAGTAGTAGTAGTAGTAATAGTAGTAGAAGTAGTAGTAGTAGCATTAGTAGTAGTAGCAGTAGCAGAAGTAGTTATAGTAGTAGTAGTAGTAGTAGTAGAAGTAGTAGTAGCAGCAGTAGTAGTAGTAGTAGTAGTAGCAGTAGTAGTAGTAGTAGCAGTAGTAGTAGTAGTATCAGTAGTAGTAGTAGTAGCAGTAGCAGTAATAGTAGAAGTAGTATCAGTAGTAGTAGTAGTAGTAGTAGCAGTAGTAGCAGCAGTAGTAGTAGTAGTAGCAGTAGTAGTAGTAGAAGTAGTAGTAGCAGTTATAGCGGTAGTAGTAGTAGTAGTAGTAGTAGTAGTAGTAGTAGTAGTAGCAGTAGTAGTAGCAGTAGTAGTAGCAGTAGTAGTAGTAGTAGCAGTAGTAGCAGTAGTAGTAGTAGTGGTAGTTGTTGTTGTTGTTGTTTATTTTCATGTGCTTTTGTACTCATCATTCATTCAAATTTAGTAGAAGTAGTAGTAGTTGTTGAAACGCAGGCCAAGATCAGCGACGCATCCCTGCAGTCTTATCAGGTTGTACGCTGTTCGTTTTTGTCATTTTATGATAGATACAGTCTTTATGAGACCAGCGTAGACTCTGATCTGACGGCGCGAAGGCGGACTGACCTCTCAAGGTCGTTTTGTATTTGAGGGTTCATATGTTGTCTTACCATTTCTTGAGAACAGGATATTCATCCCTCGCTTCAAAGCATTGCGTGCTGTACCCTTATCAATGGCCGAAAGAATTTCCTCCTCCGTTGGTAACCCATGGCAACAGAGTATTAGACACACCCCTAGCAACAACCTAAAGATGGTCTGAAAAGAATAATGGCAAAATGAAACATGATGAATTATTTGAGCAGCAACATCAAAAATGCACCATACGACATGTGCAGTCCAGCGAAGATTCAGATCAGCCTGCGTATTCGCGCAGTCTGATCAGAATCTTCACTGGGCGCATTTTTGGATAGCCAAGGATGCAAAGTTTCTTCAAGTGGACAAGTAAGACTCTGATCAGACTGCGCGGAAGATATCTATGAGTAATTGGTATCTACTATTCAACAGAAACACTGTTATATTACATTTCTAGCAAGTTAATGAGCAGTTTGATTTGATGAAGATAAAAACCATGGAACGCGTGCATTCGAGCTCGTAGACTGGCTACAGTCTCCAATGAGTAATATTTTTTCTTATGATCCTGTTTTGATAATCCACTAAAATAAAACCATAATAATATCACGATTATAAAGACTGGTAACCAATGACCAGCCTTTTTAGTCATGATCATTTTGTTTTTATTTTAGTGGATTATCAAACAGGATTATAAGAAAAAAATTAGTCACTGCAGACTGGAGGCAGCCTGTCGAGCTCGATATCATTGTGGGCCCGATAATGGGGCGCACAATCCAGTGGCATAACCAGAACGGAATTATTTTTACGCACACCTAGGAAAAATCTTGAAAAAAAAAATTCCCTAGTATCGCTTCCAAAATAGGGGCTACCCTTAAAGGAAAGAATTTGCTCCCAGAGGGAGCAAATTCTTTCCTTTAAGAGCAGCCCTTATGATAAAGAAGCAAAATATTTTATGTTAATGCCACTGTTAATAAATACAGTCGACTCTCGTTATCTCGAACTCGCTTATCTCGAATAACCGCGTATCTCGAAGTAAAAATCTGGTCCCTATTTTAACACAGAGGTCTACCAACAGGCAACAAAATATTGTGGAAAAGAGGAGAAATTGCTCCTTAGGAGCAATTTCTCCTCTTTTCGACAATATTTTCAATATATCTCTAACTTGGGAGTCAAATTTAAGATTCATTCTGTTAAAGATGGTTGTTGGATTAACTGTTTTACTCAGTTCCGCAAATCTGATATGTCGAGGTACGGATATCTCGAAGTGTTTCATAGAGTCGGATTTCGAGATAACGAGAGTCGACTGTATTTTTCTTACGCATGTGCGTAATGAGCACTACGGGTATGCACTCACTGATGGGGTCAATAATTTTGCGCACTATCCATATTATTCTAGCACTGGAGAAAACGTCACATCCAATGACAGAGTCGCTACGTGAAAAAAAAGTGACGACGGACAACTCAAATCGGCCTGCGATTTCGCGTAGTCGGATCAGTCTATGTCGTCCGCATGAAGATACATTGCACCCTTGGCTATCCAAAATGTGCCCAGTGAAGATTCTGATCAGATTGTGCGAATGCGCAGGCTGATCTGAATCTTCGCTGGGCGCACATGTCCGAATGTACGTTTTCTGACGTTACGGCTCAATGTTTTTTAACCGCTAAAAATAGAATAGAGATAAAATGTTTGCCTTTGAAAAGACAAACCGAGTTTTTATACCGATTGAATTAAATTTCCTAAAAATAGTTTGACTTTCACCAAGGGTGATTTTTGCGGGCGGTACTCGCTCCTTTTATCGGACTCTTTCCACCCACAAAAACACCAAGCAAAAAGATATCTTAAATAAAACAAATAAAAAATATATGATAATATATGAATCAAGCAGATAAAACAAGTCAAATTAAAACAAAAATAAAAAAAAAATAAACAAAATAAACTATTTTAACCCTTAAAGCAGCAAGCAAAATTGTAACTGACATTTCTTTCTTTTATTTTTTTTTTATTTTTTTTTTTTTTTTTTTTTCATTATTTTTCAGCTAAAAAAGACAAAATAAAGCATGACAGTTCAGACTATTCACACAAAATGCCAAATCGTATTTTCTCTGAAAAATAACCAAAAATTAGAATGTCTGCTGTAAGTCTAATTGGCGTAATGTAAGTTAAACATGCATGTATGTTAATCTTCAGCACTCTTAAAGCAAATTCATCAGACGACAAGTTTTCTCTCTTTTTTCTTTTTTTTTTTCTTTTTTTTTTATCCGAGATAATAGGGTTTGAATTTTCCTGCAAATGGTCTAATTTGCATGGCTTTTTGTACAAATTGTCTCAATTTGTATGAACTGTCAAACCCTTTATCTGAAAAAAAAAAATAAAAAAATAAGCAAAATAAAAAAAAAAAAGAAACATTTCAAATTAAAATTGTCGTCAGCTGAAAAAATAGTACTCAGTTCTAAAATTTGAATATTTACCATTCTAGTCCTATCTCTTACAACAACTTAGTAAAAAATTAAATTGTACGAATCAAATTGGTATAAATCTAATCTGACGTTGTCCAGCTTATATTGGGTGCATCACGCTTGACCGAACAAAGCTGCCATCTTCTGTCGTGTCAAACGAAAAAGGCCTTAAGACACATTTGTATAAACAAACAACGAAGCTCTATATACTGCAAAATGTCGTCTGTTTATGTCGTCTGTTGAATAGTCTTGCAAACTTTTCAAACCTATTTTTGCATACAGGCAAACAGTGTGGACCCTGATCAGACTGCTCGGAGCTGTCTGATCTGGGTTCACACTGTTTGCAAAAATGACTTTTAAAACCACAAGCAGACGACAAAGCAGATGACAATTGTTGTGATTGGCAGTTTAAGGGTTAACGCTTAGCATTCTGGTGAAATTTTACAGCAGACGCCATTTTGAAATGTTTTCCTTATTTTTTCCAGGAAACAGGTTTTGATATTTCATGCAAATTGTCTCCATTTGCACGAAATGTCAAATCCTTTTTTTATGGGAAAAATAAAAATATGATCAATTTGTCGTCTGCTGCTTTAGACAAGAGGGTGATAAGGGTTACCTGCATAACTGCAGAATCATAAGAAATTGCTCTGATCAGACGGCAATTCTGAGCATTCGCACGAGGCCAAGGGCTATGCATAACGCTTAGCGCTCTAAGTAAAGACCAGCAGACGATATATATATATATATATCATCTATTTGTCGTCCGCTTAGCATGCCCAGAGAATGGTGATTTTTTTTTTTTTTTTTTTTTTTACTGGTCAGGTTTAGTTTAGTCCTCCTGGCGGTTAACCAGTAAGTTTGTTTTTGTCCGTCCACCTCCGGCGATCGACACTCCGAATTACGTCAGATTTTTAATGCGTCACATACAGGTAGCGCTGCAGTTTAAGGAATACAACGGTCCAGTTTTCTTCGATATTCCAAAAGATTCTTAACAACTAAGTCAAGACTGGTTTTATTTTATAAATAAGCCGTTTTATTTATAGTTGGTTTTATGTTTCGGTCAGTTTAATCTAGCGGGAAAACATAGGTCAGTGAATTGAATGACATGGACGGTCTCGATGTTTTGTAAAGTACGTTTGTTATTCAATGGTTAAAAAGTGTAGCGGAACGCCCACAGTCTGTTAATTTTGGTTCATTTGTAAACATGGACAAAAACAACGGGACCACATGGGCCTGGATCGCTCACTTGAGCATATGTTCCAAAGCCGGCAAAGTCATCAATAAAGATCTTTGGTATTACAATTTGTAGTCATGGCGGCCACCTTGGATGAATGGTTACAAACAATTTTCGCAAATTTGAACGGTCTTGTCCTAAGCATGTTTTTTATGCATTCTGTGCTCAATTGTTCTAGCAGTTTCAGAAACGAGGTCCTTAAAACGGTTTACCACTTATGGCCATGACGGCCATCTTGGATATGGTTTCCAATATATTTCGCAAAGTTGAAAGAGCTTGGCACAAGGACTATTCATACGCAATTTTAGCTCAGTCGGCGCAGTATTGTTGGTGAAAAATTTACGTATAAAGCTTTAGCGTATATCTATCTCATGGCGCCAACTTGGATGCCAATCCCTAATATTTTTCTTTTTCACAACTATATATGATCTTGTCTCAAGGATTCTTAACCTTTACTACTCTCAGGGTTATTTCAGCAGACGAGAAACTGATGATGTTTTTCTAATTTTTTCCATTGGGGACAATTTGCATGAATCTTAAATCCTGTTTTGGAGACAATTTGCATGAAATGTCAAATCATGTTTTCTTGGAAAAAAATAAGAAAAATATTTGAATATGTCGTCTGCTGAAAAATTTACTCAGAGCGCTAAGCATTAATCCATTGTAGGCTGGAGACACATAGAAGGGTAATTGGCAAACAGTGCAGACCAAAATCAGATGCCGCAGAACGCGGCGTCTGATCTGGGTCTCCACTGTTTGCAAATAGTTCAACCATTTTTCTTTAGGAATATCTAAATCACATAGCCTGACATATCTAAAATAGAAATTAGACTTTTCCAATATATAGTGTAAGGGAGTTAATTCAGTTTACAATGGGTTAATATGAAATGTGATCTCAGTCGGTATTGCAATTTCGAAGAGGATCTCTATTAAAGATTTGAAAATATATGGTCACCTTATTGCTGACTCAATATTTTTTATCAAATTTGTAAGGCTTTGTCCCAAGCATACAGGGGTGTTGTTTGACAACCAGCGATCTCCAAGTGTCTCAATAGATTTTTTTTTTTTTTTTTTTTTTTTTTTTTTGGTTTTTGGTTTTTGGTTTTTATTTTTTGTTGTTGTTGTTTTTTTCCTGTTGAGTCCTCATCTTTGCTCCATTATTGGCTTTATCTATGATTTGTTTGTTGCCCGTAATGATTCATGGATGAGTTAGAGGGCCTCTAGAAGGACAAAAAAAAATATATGTTTTTTTCACTGTTTAAGCTTAAGGTGAAGGTTGGGATCCCGTAAAGCCAACTTAAACCCCCTGTAATTCATTACTGACCGTTCCAAAGTGCTCCTTTCATTGTGGTACCCTTTGTTAATTGTTATGTAGTGTTTCTCTTTCTTTTGTTGTTCTTTTAACAATATTGTAAGTTTAAGATATATTCAGTTAGGTTTGGATAACAGAGTTGCCACCCTTACGGGAAATGGTTGCCAATTCTGCTTGCCATCTGTTCATTTTGTGGCTGCTTAATTGTATTTGTCTGTCTTTCCCTTTGGTGTTGGGGATTTGATGTGAATCTGATTGTATCAGTTTCTGAGTTCACTTATTTACTTTTGATATGTATTTTAAGCTCAGTCGGCCTAGCAGTGTCGAAGAAGCAGACATCTTGTATACCAGTTTCCGATAGGTTCAAAAAATTGAAAGATCTTGTCTCAATGATGCTTCGTATGCAATTGCAGATCAATTAGACCAATAGTTTGGCAGAAGTGATTTTAAAGGTTTTAACCCCTGCCATGCTGAATGAATTAAGATACCACGCCCACTTCTAATTTTCAGCCAATCAGATTAATTGGTCTAGGTTGTTGATACAAATTCACATACCATTACGAAAACACGCCTATTCAAATATATAGAAAATTTCACATATAAAAACTGAAAATTTTCAGATAAAAAACTCTGATAATTTTCATTTTCTGCACACAAAAAAAATAGATTGTGGGTACTCGTTGAGGCGGTTCTAACGAGTGCCCACAATTGGTGTTTTTGAGCAGAAATAAGAAATATAATGTATCCCCCTGTAAACCCCAGTTTTACTATATAAAAGTGAGGTTTAAGGGGGTCAGTATTATATAGGCATGTTTCCATGGTGGTAAAGATAAACCATGCAGATCCAGCTCAGTTGGCTTCTTCAAAAGCCAACTGACCTGTATCTACACTGTTTGCAAAGGCAATTCAAAGGGTTCAGGACGACCAGGGCTACCATATATGGTCATGGCAGCCGTCTTGGATGCCAGTTCCCAATAATTTTCACAAACTTGAAAGGGCTAGTCTCACGGATGCTCCATCTGTAAGTCGACTCGTTATCTCGACTCTGCTTATCTCGAAGTGAAAATCTGGTCTGTAACATGGAAATCTAACAACTGGTAACAAAATATTGTGGAAAAGAGGAGAAATTGGACTCTTTTCCACGATATTTTCAATATATCTCTAACATAAGGAAATATATTACATATTCATTGTGAAATGTGGCTGTTCGCTTTATTTTTTCCTCAATTCTGCATATTTGATATGTCAAGATACGGATGTCTCGAAGTATTTCAGAGAGTCCCTTGGACTTCGAGATAACGAGAGCCGACTGTAATTTGGTTACAAATTACAATGGGATTTATGAGAAGTTGTTTGACTGCACTCACCCATATTCCCATTATAAAATCAAAGGGACCTCTCTGTTGCCATGGCAACCAAACAAAACGTCGGATCGGCATAAGTTTCGTAAACAGGAAAGTAATATGGCCAATCAACATTTCCACCAAATTAGGCTAATATTACATCGCTTCAGTGGTTTCGGAGAAGTCGTTGAAAAAGCGAGGACGGACGCACAGGCGCATGGACACTCCAACAATTTGGTTTTAGTGGCCACGTCAATGTTAAATCTACATGGCTGTTTAGGGGTTACCCTTAACCGTTTAAGGGGGCCAGTTAATGTAGTTTTAGCGGAAGAAACCTCATAATCGTGTCCAAAATAACCTCTCTAACCCTTAATGTTCCCCGGGCCCACGGACGGACGCACTGACGACGGACGGAAAGTGATCACTATAGCTGATTCCTGAGGTTCGCTCAGGCGAGCTAACAAAGACTTGAACTTTTAAGCAGAAGTTTAGTTGTACAAGTATATATATATATAATCAATTCATGCATAGGACACATGTATTAAATACATAGGACACCATCTTGTAGAATTCAATGAGAGGTTTAGTATAAATTAAAAGATTGTTCTTTTACCCTGGGCAAGATCAACAGATGACAAAGTGATTATATTTTTTTTTCTTATTTTCCCCAGAAAATAGGCATTAAAATTTCATCGCTTGATAAGGCAATTTGCATGAATTGTCAATGCCTATTTTCTGAGAAAAATAATTCGGAATGTCATCTGCTGAAGTTTTCAGCAAACTAGACGTTAACCCATTTAAGGTTGGCGTCCCATAAAAGGGACATTTGCAAACAGTGTAGACCCAGATCAGACGCCGCAGAACGCGGCGTCTGATCAGGGTCTACACTGTTTGCATTAAGTTCAGAAATTTCTACAAAACATGGTAATAATAAAAGCTAAACAGACACCCTTTATATAGAAAATGGACCTGTCCAAAGAGTTAAGGTAGAAGAATCCACTAGGCATAAATGGGTTAAAGAATCGAGATAAGTGCACACTTAAAAGCAAGATGGACAGACCAAAAAGGATTTTTCTAGTAGATGCATTATTTAAATTAAGGGCCGTCTACTGCTTACTGCTTGCCTCACTTCTTTGATAGCAGCAACTCATCTTGGAGATATCAGATGTCAGAGCCCAACTATTAGAGAGTGGCCACATAAATTTGAATCAGCTTATAGTAAGGAGTGATAAAATATGACATCAAGGTCTAGGAGCTAGTCTAAAACCCTAACTGTTCGAACAGAAAGCCTGAGTGAATATATAGACTGTGATAAGACGATATGTTTCTTACAAGAGTTATAGCCCTTGATGATTAAGATGTTAAAACTGCTTGTTTGTTTGTTGTTGTCTTTTTTTTTTTTTTTTTCTTTTTTTTTTTTTTTTTTTGTTTGTTTGTTTTTATTTGTTTGTTGTTGCTTTTGTTGTTTTCTTTGTTTTTGTTTGTTTGTTGTTGTTTTGTTGTTGTTGTTTTTGTTGTTGTTTTTTTTTGCTGTTTTTTTTTTTTGTTTTTTTTTTTGTTTGTTTTTTGTTGTTGTTTTTTTGTTGATTTTGTTTTGTCTTTTTTTGTTGTTGTTGTTGTTTTCTATGCTACAACGTGAGTTCCAACGTTACTAACATCAACTCAGCGGCAAAATAGTTCGTGTCACAATATACTTTTGTTTTCCACTTGTCGGTGCCGTGCTCAAAGCAAAACATGCGTGAACTTAATTTGCCATATTGACAAGATAAAAATTGTTGATATCATATAAAACTTAACAATTTTACCAATGATCACATGCTTTTATTTCTTATTCATTTACCTGACAGCTTCGAAGCATCTTAAAAACAAGAAACAAACGTATTTCTCCGAAAAGCAGCGAATAAGTCAAAAAACGAAATTTGGCGTGTGCTTTCTGTCAGCATTTAGAAACATATAAAAATAGAACTTTAATGCTGGAGCCTGCTATGCGAGTTAACTAGAGATAAACATAATGTCAAGAAACACAACCAGCGTCGATTTACAAGACGCCATTGTCAGCGACGTACCGTCAACAAAGCATGCTTTCATTCACGTCCGCGCCAACGTTATAAATACTGGAACGCAAACCGCTGCGCATTCAGTTTGTCGAATTCACGACGTTCTAACATAAAACGAAGACATGGAGCGCAATGACATGTATTGGCATATAGAGGGAAGAGGCACAAAGAAAGTCAGCGAGGAAGAAAGGAGGATAATGCTGAGGAGAAAAAGAAGACAGAGAAATAAAAGATTACAGCAACATTTGTCGGGAGAATATCTACAAGAAGATGATGGCTGTAGTCTGTATGGCATGATCAGGCCGTAGATAGCAGTATCATTAATTTTGGTCCTTTAAAGGGCCATCAAATAATCCAGAAAGAATCCTATTTGATTGTTGCTCTCTCTTTAATAATATAATACTGTTTTCTCTTTTCATTAATCTACAATGTATTTGTGAAAGGCAAATACTGATCTTTCTTCGTGATAAGTCATAAAGGAAAATAAAACGGCACAATGCAATGCCATATATTAACCCTTCTCTTGCTAAGCACGACATGCCCTGTTTTAGCAAACAGTGTAGATCTAGATCAGTTGGCTTCTAAAGAAGCCAACTGATCTGCATCTGCACTGTTTGTCATTAAATATGTGAATTTCTATCAAAAACCCGGAACAAGTAATCTGATTGGCTGGAAATTAGAAGTGGGTGTGGCATCTTAATATATTCAGCAAGACAAGGGTTAAAGAGTTGTGCCAATAGAAGTTTATGCGGACAGATAATAGATCAGCCTCCGTATTTATGGTCTGGCGAAGGCCCTTGACATCTGTATACTTTGCAGTGTCCAGCTATTCTCATTACGAAAACACGCCTATTCAAATATATTGAAAATTTCATCACCAAAAACTGAAAATTTTCCGATAAATACTTCTGATATTTTTCATATTTCTGCTCAAAACATAGATTGTGTGTACTCGTTAGAACCGCCTCGCCGAGGCGGTTCTAACGAGTACCAACAATCTATGTTTTTGAGCAGAAATAAGAAAAATAATGTATACCCCTGTAAACCCCAGTTTTACTATATAAAAGTAGGGTTAAAGGGGGTCAAAATTATATAGGTATGTTTTCGTGATGTGTAGCCGCACAGCGAAGACTCTGATCAGGATGCACACTGTGATATGACCCTTCCCTGTTCGCATACGCCTGAAAATCGCCAGTTTCTCGTGGCACGACCTAGATATTTTATATGTACCACATCGTTAACAGTGTCACTTTTACTACAACTACACCTAGATATTCAAACGCGGGGAGTAAAGGTCAGAACAGCCGACTCGGACTATTCGATGGCTCATACACAATCCGCGCAGTGGGTACTGAAGTATGTATCTACAATCAGTGAAGACCCCGATCTGACTGCGCCAGATACACAGGTTGATATGGGCCTTCATTCTTCGCATATGGCATAACGAATCAGTATAGAAGATTATGCAAAAATATACAACATAATATTTTTGTAACACCTTATATGTTACATGGGGACCATAGTAATTTAGATAAAAAAAATAAATATAACAAAATACAACAAACATGAGAGAGAGAGAGAGAGAGAGAGAGAGAGAGAGAGAGAGAGAGCGTTGTCAATGTGAACGTCAGCAAAAGTAACGTTACCAAGGACAACGTTATTATGACGTCGGAGGTTTTAACCAATCATTGCGGTGTCACAAAGCGACAGTCTTTTGATACCTTCAAACATCTCTGACCTCACAAAACAGATTACAGACTGAGACTGGTCAGGGATATATTACCTTTTTATACAAGAGACAAGCGGTTGTGGTAGGAGTTTTGGGGGACCGATTTACCCCAAGTATTCGCACACCTAAACTCCTTAGGATACTCGTCCTATAACTTGAACAAATATATAACGGCCTCGGTGGCTCGTCATATAACTTGAACAAATATATACCGGCCTCGGTGGCTCAGTTGGATGCGCCGTCCGACTGGAGACCAGGAGGTCGCGGGTTCAACCCAGGCCGAGGTCGGCAACATTCTTTCGTGGAGATTGATCATGAAATATTTTCTACGGTCATTCTCTCTCTTCCGCTGATTCAAGAAGGGCAGTTGTCAGTTTCTGGCGAAAGAATATGCACAATACTAGTTAACCGCTTAGAGGACTAAGCCTGCCCAGTAAACGTGTGGTTAGGTAAACTGACCGCGCTCGAAATGACACCAATGGGTTGACTGGGCCGTAAAACCTCAACACAAACAAACAAACAAATTTGAACAAATACAGTTTTACTACTTGCTGATGTGTCTAAAAGTACAGGATGAGTGCTAAACAGTGTAGACCCTCATCACCCAGTAAGCATTTTACATAAATCTATAACGGGACATTATCGGCGCGTCAGGGTAGCTGACGGGCCGATAACGGCCCGCTGAAGATTTATAAAGAATGGTAACGTAACTGGGTAGACACTGATTATGCGTCATATTCGAGTCTAGACTGTTTGATCGGGCTTATCTGTCCGACTACTAAGGGTAAATACGGTTTCTGGTAATCAGCTTATCGGGAAGGTTACGATTGTTGATATGACACAAAATTTATCAGTTTCCCAATGCTATCCTGCTTTTATTTCCTATTTGTTTACTTCGATTGCCGCAGTACATGTTCAAAACAAGGAAGAAGCCATAATATTCCGAGAAGTAGACAATCAGTCAAAAACCGGAATGTAGCATGCGTTTTCTCACAGCATTTAGAAACACATTAAAAAGGAACCATGGTGATGAAATCTGTTAAGTAAGTTAACCAGTGATAAACAAAATCTAAAGAAACACAACTAGCGTCGATTTGGAGAACGCCATTGTCGGCGACGTAACGTCGACAAAGCATGCTTTCATTCACGTCCGCGCCAACGTTATAAATACTGGAACGCAAACCGCTGCGCATTCAGTTTGTCGAATTCACGACGTTCTAACCGAATACAAAGACATGGAGCGCAATGACATGTATTGGCATATAGAGGGAAGAGGCACAAAGAAAGTCAGCGAGGAAGAAAGGAGGATAATGCTGAGGAGAAAAAGAAGACAGAGAAATAAAAGATTACAGCAACATTTGTCGGGAGAATATTTACAAGAAGACGATGCCTATAGTCTGTACGGCATGATCAGGCCGTAGATAGCAGTATCATTAATTTTGGTCCTTTAAAGGGCCATCAAATAATCCTGAAAGAATCCTATTTGATTGTTGCTCTCCCTTTCATAATGTAAAGATCATATTATTTTCTCTTTTCATAAATCTACAATGTATTTGTGAAATGCGATGACTGATAAGTAACAAAGGGAATATTTCAAGGCACAATGCGATGTCATAATACAGTTCAATCTCAATGACTCGAACACCGATGGCTCATTTACCAATTTTAATTCGAACTCGTGTTTGAAGCCCTAGGAAATTCTCTTGATAGCCCAAGAAAGCAAATATACATGGATATTTTATGGATTTTTTTTCTTATTTTAACATGAAATGTATGTAGAGTGTACTCATAAGAGTCGAGGCGATTCTTATGAGTGCACAACATATCATTATGATACAGATCGAAAAGACATCCCTAAATTATATCCATTTGCCTCCTCACGTCAGCGACTCGAACTACCTATGTCTAGAATAAATTTACAGGGTCCCAAAGACGTTCGAATTATTGAGGTTCAACGGTATTAAAGTGTTGTGCCATTAGAAGCATATCGGACCAGATAAGAAATAGATCAGCCTGCGTATTTACACGGTCTAACGAAGGCCTTGACATCTGTATAATTTGCAGTGTCCAATTATTCTGTAGGCGCACAACGAAGACATCTGATCAGGATACACACTGTGATATAATCTTTCCCTTCACATACGCCCGAAAACCGCCAGTTTCTCGTGGCACGGCAGATCACAAAACAAAAAGGGTCTCATTACTATATATACTACAGCTGGATTTTCAGGCGCGTGCAGTAAAGCTCAGAACAGCCGACTCCGGTTATTCGATGGCTCATACACAATCCGCGCAGTGGGTACTGAAGTATGTATCTACAAACAGTGAAGACCCCGATCTGACTGCGCAAATACACAGGTTGATCTGGACCTTCATTGTTCGCATATGGCATAACGGCATCAAGAATCAGTATAGAATACAATGTAAAAATATACAATATAATATTGCACTTCACTTTGCATGGGGACAATAGACATTTAGACAAAAAAATAACAAAAATACAATAAACAAAGAACAGAAACACTGAGAGAGAAAGAGAGAGAGAGAGAGAGAGAGAGAGCGCGTTTTCAACGTGAACGTCAGCAAAAGTAACGTTACCAAGGACAACGTTATTATGACGTCGGAGATTTTAACCAATCATTGAGGTGTCACAAAGCGATACAGTCTTTTGATGCCTTCAAACATCTCTGACCTCACATATCAGATTACAGACTGAGACTGAACAGGGATATATTTGTTCGCACAGCATATCGCACCGTATAACAGTTTCTATTTATAATATTAAGTTTTTATACAAGAGACAAGCGGTTATGGTAGGAGTTTGGGGGGACCGATTTACCCCAAGTGTTCGCACACCTAAACTCCTTAGGATACTCGTCCTATAACTTGAACAAATATATAACGGCCTCGGTGGCTCAGTTGGATGCGCCGTCCGACTGGAGACCAGGAGGTCGCGGGTTCAACCCCCGCCGATGTCGGCAACATTCTTTCGTGGAATTTGATCATGAAATATTTTCAGTTGGATGCGCCGTCCGACTGGAGACCAGGAGTGGCAAACAGTGTAGACCCTCATCACCCAGTAAGCATTCTACATAAATCTATAGCGGGCCCTTATCGGCCCGTCACGGTAGCTGACGGGCCGATAACGGCCCGCTGAAGATTTATAAAGAATGCTAGCTGGGTAGACACTGATTATGCGTCTTATTCGAGTCTACACTGTTTAGGGTAAATACGGTTTCAGATAATCAGCTTATCTGGAAGGCTACGATTGTTGATATGACACAAAATCTATCAGTTTCCAAAAGTAATCATGCTTTTAAATCCCATTTATTTGCTTCGATTGCCACAGAACATGTTCAAAACAAGGAAGAAATCGTATTATTCCGAGAAGCAGAGAATAAGTCATTAACAGAAACTTAGCGTGCGTTTTATGACAATGTGCGTTAGTTTGCGATGTCCAGTCTTTCCGGACTGTAAGCGCACAGCAGAGGCTCTGACATGATATTTCCCTGTTCGCACATACCTCTCAGTTTCTTGTGACATGGCGCATATATACATGTATTTTTAAATAGTTTTTCTTGTTTTTCCAAGAAAATATAATTTGTAAAATTTACATAATCAATGTGTACTGCAGACTTTATATACAAACTACGAACGCCTTGGTCAGACTGCGATGATACATAGGTTGATTTGGACCTTTATTGTTCGCATATTGTTTAAGGACCATTGCCGTACACCCAACATTAAACATACAATACAATACAATACAATATAATGTAATATTTTTATAACAGTTCCTCGCATATTACATGACATAAGAATAGCTTTGATGAAAGAATACTAAGGGTTTGATAGAGACAGAGAGGGAGAACGTTTTGAAAGTGGACGTCGGCAAAGAGTGTGTTGCCCAGAGCAACGTTACTATGACGTCAGTTCGTTGTCACCAATTGGAAATCAGGAAAGCTTTAATTACCGATTGATCAACGTCACGGCCATGGGCTTATCGGACAAATGGTATTACATGTCAAATGGTTTAACCCTTTCCATGCTTTCGGCCTGGCAGACCTACCTGTACAAACAGTGCAGGTATAGAAAATAAAAAAAAAGAAAATTAAAAAAAACATCTCATAAGCGCACCATATTTTTTACACATATATTTTTGCACAGTTTATTTCACAATTAAATCTCAACGTTTCGGCTGATTAAAGCCTTTTGCAAGAGAGTTAAGTTCTTTCAATGCTACACCATCTTCTCATCAATACTGTCAACCATTTTGAATACAGATGTTATGCTTAACTCTCTTGAAAAAGGCTTTAATCAGCCGATACTTTGAGATTTAATTGTGAAATAAACTGTGCAAAAATATACGTGTAAAAAAAAAAAAAAGAATGGTACACTGTAGATTCTGATGAGACGGCTCTTTACGAGCCGTCTCATCAGAACCTACAGTGTACCATTCTTTTTTATTTATTTTTTTTTTTTTTTTTTTTTTTTTAGACCTTAACCCCTATTTGCGTCAGTGGACAAGTCCAAATGCAAAATGGAAGAGTCCACTTCAGAATCTCAGGGATGCAAAAGAATAAATAGACATAGCCACAAAAGGTTATGAAAGGGTCAAAAAGTAAAGTTTTAAGGGAACTGGTTTCCATTCTTATTTTTGGCCTGGGGGTGGCTTACCAAGCCATCATACCAAAAGTATACAGTATAGAACCCCTGTCAAAGCTTTTACGGAAAACCCCGAGTAAAAGTGCAAAGTATATATTTACTATAAAATGATGAAATTATTCAGATGAAGATATTTCTATATGAAAATATAAGAAGACATCCCCGAAAACAGATTCTAGCATTCTATTTATTAAAACTTTATTTTATGGGGAAGACGTACAAATTTGTCATCTTTAGCATTTGTCCAGATAAAACTAGAGGTTAAAACTATCAATGACATTGGTTTCGTTTGCGCCTGCAGACATGACGCTATCTCTGATTTTAATCCACTGTAGATCGGAACAATGGAACCTGTTGGATGATTTGATCATATCGAAACATGTCATGCTAAAAGGGATTTTAAAGCAAACGAGGGCAGCGATTGATCAGCTAAGCCTGCGCATGCATGCAGTATGATTAGAGAACCTTCACCTTTTCGTGTTCAGACTATGCAATATTCAAAACTTCACCCAACAGAAAAGCTAAATTCTTATCAAACTAATTGGACGCCAGGGCCTTAACTCTTTTAAATCTTAAACCTGAAAGCGCTTATCGCAACTACAATAAACGACTCTTTAGAATATTTATTTATTTATTTTCAGAGAGAATAAGGCTTGGAATTTCATGTGAATCATCTGCCTTGCAATATAATATAATAAAAACGTCTTATTTTCGCTGAAAAATAATAATAATAAAAATATTGTAGAATGTCGTCCGCTACATCTGCTTAGCTTTTTAAGAGTTAGTTTTATTGTATTCAGTTAGGCCATTTACATGTGACTTAGTGCAATTATTTTGTATTATGATTGTATCAAGACTATTGCCAAATTTACTATTGTCTGGTCAAAAGTGATAGTATATGAAAACCCGTTGGCTAAACTATAATATATTTAACCCATTAAGCACCAAATAAAATTTGTAGCAGACGACATGCTTTTTTTTTCTCAGAGGAAACAGGTCTTGACATTTCATGTGAATCGTCTGCTTGACGTGAAATGTTAAAACAAACAAAAAGAAAATTCAAACTGTCATCAGTTGTGGTTGGCGCTTTAAGAGTTTCTTATCAGTGAAAAAATAGAATTCTATGATACGTACATTGAACTTTTATAACATATGTAACATTATTTTCAGTTCTTTCATCACTGCAGACCAAGACAGAGAGATATATAGATAGATTTCCTTATTTGCTGTTAATTAAAAAAAGAATACACAATTCAAATATAGAAAATACAGATTAACACATATAGTGAGAAGAAAGAATAAACGCAGAATAAAAAAAAATAGCATAAACCAATAAACAAGTAAGAACTTGAGACAAGTTCAAAAGAAAGCATCACGAAAACATGCCTATATAATTTTGACCCCCATAAACCCCACTTTTATATAGTAAAACTGGGGTTTACAGGGGTATACATTATTTTTCTTATTTCTGCTTAAAAACATAGATTGTGGGTACTCGTTGGAACCGCCTCGTCGAGACGGTTCCAACGAGTAACCACAATCTATGTTTAGAGCAGAAATATGAAAAATTTCAGAATTTTTTTATCCGAAAATTTTCATTTTTTGGTGGTAAAATTTTCAGTATATTTGAATAGGCGTGTTTTCGTGATGGATTGGGTGGCTTTGTACAATGTGCAGTGTTATGGCATTATTCAAATAAAAGATTACAGAAAAATATCAAAACCGGCTGTGCCATTCAAACCCTCATTACGGAAACACACCTATTCAAATATATAGAAAATTTCACCTCCAAAAACTGAAAAATTTTCAGATGAAAAACTCTGATATTTTTCATATTTCTGCTCAAAACATAGATTTTGGGTACTCGTTAGAACCGCCTCGCTGAGGCGGTTCTAACGAGTACCCACAATCAATGTTTTTGAGCAGAAATAAGAAAAATAATGTATACCCCTGTATACCCCAGCTTTACTATATAAAAGTGGGGTTTAAGGGGGTCAAAATAACATAGGTGTGTTTTCGTGATGTACCGGACTCAGCCGTCAGAGCTCTGTGATAGCGGGAACATGTGGTGGACCAACTCCAGACAACGTGTCCCTGTATTCAATCTCCGCAACATAAGCATGCCCAAAGGTTATACTGTTCAGCATTCTCTCTTTGATTTTAGATTAAACCGTCTCAGTGTTTCAGAGTTGTCTGTACCTTTACAAAACAACAATACAACAACATCGAATCACATTTGTCAGTTTTGAAAAATATGCATACTTTGTTTAAAAATCTGCATATATGAATGGCTTGCATCCAACAGTACGGGCTTTCCACATCAACATACCGTTATTTTGCCGGCCCATGCCCTCAAGGCTAATTGACTTTCTGTTGAATTAATCTTTCTGTCCGTATGCCCAGTCCCTTGGCAAGGTCACCTGTCTAGTTCTTTGGCTAAAGTTCCCCTTTGGACTATCGCTTACTTGAGCGAACAGCATGCATCGTCTCGCCTGAACGTTTGCTGTATGCATATGCAATAACGGCTGTTTTCCCATGGCTTGCTTTGCAGACGATTCACATGAAATGTCAAGACTTCATTTCTCTGAAAATAAAAGTGAAAAATTTCGTTTGCTGCAGTTGTGATTGGCGCTTTCAGGGTTAACACCAGCAGAATCATTGTCACTGCTAATCAGGGTGACGGGGGTAAGTTCTGCCATTAACGATTATCTGGTCGTACACCGTGTTAGTTTAATAAGTAAAGTAAGTCACGATCAACGTGACGATTTGTTGACCATACCCTTTGCCTTGACATTGTGAACCACCAACACAGTGAATGGTCATATGAAGGCCTCAAGGCGGTGTTAGTTGGACTATTATTAAATCTTTTGTTGTTATGGAAAATGTTCTTACTTCTATATTCTCAAAACCCGACCAAATACATTCGTTCAGAACATTATATCCCAGTAAACATTCTATATAAATCTACAGCGGGCCGTTATCGGCCCGTCAGCTACCCTGACGGGCCGATAACGGCCCGCTATAGATTTATGTAGAATGCTTACTGGGATATTTCCTCTTCTATATACCCAGTTAGCATTCTGCTTAAATCTATATCTGGTCGTTACTGGCCCAAACGTATTCTTGTCGGGCCTATAACGGTCCGATATAGATTTAAGCAGTATTCCGTAAGCAATTATTTGTGGAATCTGTGTTAATTTCAGGAAAAAAAAATCCGAAAAAACTGCACTGGCCAAACACTAATCACGAGATCAAAGTCTCTTTGCAAACAGTGTAGATCCAGGTAAGGTGGCTTTGCTAGTTCTGACAACTCACGTAATGTTAAGTCATTGTCTCTTTACCCTTTCACCCCTTTCTTTAGTGGAAACTTCTTTCAAATCAAATGTTCCGAAAATGGGTTTCAGTAAAAACTTAAGAATGGCAAACATTGCAGATAGCATTATTTTAGATCCGCAATTTATTTCGGGTGATTGAATTTTGTGTTTACACTTTTTTCGCTGTGGGTACTTCCACCTTCGCAGGGACGATTCTAAAGAGCCCCCACAACAAATAATCCGCGCCAAACGAGAGTTTGTCTTTGGGCATGTGCGGACAGAGAAGGTCCCCACAACAAAAGATCCTCGCCAAGCGAGAGTTTGTCTTTGGGCATGTGAGGATAGCGAAGACCCCCACAATAAACGGTCCGAGCTAGTGAGAGGTTGTCTTTGAGTAAGTGCTGACAGTGAAGACCCTCACAACAAATGGTCCTCGCCAAGCGAGAGTTTGTCTCTGGGCATGTGCTGACAGCGAAGGTCCCACAACAAATGGTCCGCGCCAAGTGACAGTTTGTCTTTGGGCATGTGCTGACAGCGAAGGACCTCGCAACAAATAGTCCGCGCCATGCGAGAGTTTGTCTTTGGGATTGTGCGGACAGCGAAGCTCCCTACAACAAATGGTCCGCGCCAACCGAGAGTTTATCTTTGGGCATGTGCGGACAGCGAAGCTTCCCACAACAAATGGTCCGCGCCAACCGAGAGTTTATCTTTGGGTATGTGCGGACAGCGAAGGCCCCCACAACAAATGGTCCGCGCCAAGCGAGAGTTTGTTTTGGGCATGTGCGGACAGTGAAGGTCCCCACAACAAACGGTCCGCGCCAAGCGAGAGTTTGTCTTTGGACATGTGCGGACAGTGAATGTCCCCACAACAAATGGTGTTCGCCATGTAAGAGTATGTCTTTGGGCCTGTGCTGACAGCGAAGGTCCCCACAACAAATAGTCCACGCCAAGTGAGAGTTTGTCTTTGGGCATGTGCTGACAGCGAAGGTCCCCACAACAAATAGTCCACGCCAAGTGAGAGTTTGTCTTTGGGCATGTGCTGACAGCGAAGGTCCCCACAACAAATAGTCCGCGCCAAGTGAGAGTTTGTCTTTGGGCATGTGCTGACAGCGAAGGTCCCCACAACAAATAGTCCACGCCAAACGAGAGTTTGTCTTTGGGCGTGTGCGGACAGAGAAGGCCCGGAACAGCCTGCGCTTACGTGCAACCTGCTCAGGGTCTTCGCTGTCCGCTTACAGATTCACTGGATACTGTATAATATGCAGGGAACCAACAGTAAATACCCTTATTAGACTTTGTAGGTGTTCGGAGAAGATTCAAATCTGCGCATTACGCGCATGATCGAACACACTTGTTTTGGCTTGACGCAGAATTGACGCAGAACACATTTTTATTTAATTACAAAGCAAAATCTTTTGGACATATATACGTCATAGTTTAACCTTCACCGCTCTCCGGGTTAACTCAGCAGAAGACAAAATGATGATAAAAAATAGAAAAATAAGAAAAAAAATATTTAAAAATGTCGTCTGCTAAGGCGCTAAGGCGACCGGATACACATGGTACATTTTGTGTCATTTTCTTTTTTTTCTTTTTTTTTTTCAAGAAAAAAGTGTGACTTTCCGTTTATTTTCCTGGATACCACGTACGTTCTGAAAATGAGTATTTTAAGAGGAAAGAATCTACTCTTATTTGGAGCAAATTCTATTCTCCCTTTTCAGAAAGCAGGCAAAACATTTTGACAGAATTACTTCCCCTGATAGATAGCCAGTTCGCATTAACTCTTTCACTGCCACAGGCGAAATTAATAGGCTTTGCAAACAAAGCAGATCCAGATGAGACGGCTCATAATGAGCCGTCTCATCTGGATCTACGCTGTTTGACATTCAGTCTTTCAACTTTACAAATTAATTACTTTCCAATCGATAGTTTGTTATAAAAAAATATAAAGCAGACGACAAATGTAGTCTGAAATTTGGCGCCGAAAGAGTTAAAATACGTGTATACAGAGAAAGTAACCGATCATGAAAATTCTTGTAGATTTCACGATAAAATAACTGACAACTGGCTGCCAGCGCATTTACCGTTAATTTTTACGGTCGCCCGTAGATTATTTGCAGAAATCAACCCTTTGGGCAGGGCAAAGTTGGGCAAAATAGGTAACGTAGGGTAGAGTAGGGGTGTGAACTACCGCACTGTATATTGAACCTACCCACCTTTACAGCCATCCTACGAGAAAGTTCCCGCAAAAGGTTTAATTGTGTCCGTAAAAAGTACGGAAAAAGTACGGTAAAAGCACTGACAGCCAGTTGCCAGTGACTTCACTGCAAAACCTGCGGGATTTTTGACAGTGTTTAGAGAAGGGAGACAAAAACAATTTTGAAAAAGAGTTCACTGAAAAGTGTATTTATTCCCCTTTGAATATACGTAAAGTGTAACCGAGAACATCTGAATTTTGGGAAAACAAGAACGAAAAAAAACACACACAAAAAAAAAAACCCACTGATGTCAAGCACATTTTTGTTAAAAACAAACTGGCCAATAATGAATTAATAGATAAATAAATAAACTGCTCGACAATTGGGTTTCTGGATTTCTTATATAAGAAAATCCTAACGCCGGATTCCTGAGAGTGTCTGCAACGTCGACGTTGAGACGACGTCGTAAAAACAGCATATGCCAGCTTGGATAAACTTAGCTTCTTTCATCTTGTTCATCTTTCGGATTTGGACACAGTTTTTGTTGCAAATAGGTATCTCATCCAATGGGTTGGGGTTCATGTTTCCCTTTTTCCCTAAAATAAAAGAGTACATTTCCTTTATCAATGATTTTTGTTTTGCGAAGCTTCCTTTATTCCCTACGATTAAAAAAAAACATTAAGAGAACATTCCCTTCTTTTCCTATAAATAGATGGTCAAATTCCCTTGTTCCTAAAAGGCATGGGAGTGCCTCAGTAGGGTGAAAGTAAAAAAATGTAAAAAAAAAAAAAAAAAAATCAATCAGTGTAGATCCTGGTGAGACGGCTGGGTCGACACTGTTTGCCCATAAGGTTTTGCTGATCCAGTTATAAAAATAGAATCATTTAGCTCGTGAGGTGTTAATTTCTAACACTGAAATTTACATGTTACTGAGGCACGTGCGATGTTCATTTCTGACATTCAAATTTGGCTGTATCTGTCGTCTGCGGCGTCAACGGAGAGAAGCAGGAAGGAGAAATGAATCTTTGAAGAAAGAAATTCCTTTTCAAAAAGAAACTACAGTACAAGCGGTAAGAATAAAAAAGAAATACTTTGTTAAATTGTGCATTGTGCAAGCTCGCAAACTTCTGTTCTTTAATAAATTATTTATTTGATATTCACGCCGGCTGGGTCGACACTGTTTGCCCATAAGGTTTTGCTGATCCAGTTATAAAAATAGAATCATTTAGCTCGTGAGGTGTTAATTTCTAACACTGAAATTTACATGTTACTGAGGCACGTGCGATGTTCATTTCTGACATTCAAATTTGGCTGTATCTGTCGTCTGCGGCGTCAACGGAGAGAAGCAGGAAGGAGAAATGAATCTTTGAAGAAAGAAATTCCTTTTCAAAAAGAAACTACAGTACAAGCGGTAAGAATAAAAAAGAAATACTTTGTTAAATTGTGCATTGTGCAAGCTCGCAAACTTCTGTTCTTTAATAAATTATTTATTTGATATTCACGCCGTATTTACAGTTTGAGTTTCACCACGCTTTGACAGAAATGAAAATACTATAGACGAGTTATTTATATTTTTATTTACTCTTGTTATCATTATTATTATTATTATTATTATTATTATTATTATTATTCATCTGGAAATAGGACTTTACGCCCATTCAGAATGTCTCCAAATATTATCCTAAATATTCGGACGCCTTAAACCCCTTACGTAAGCGTAGTTCCCACTACGCATATTACATATGTGCGTAACTTGCGTAAGAAAAATATTTGCAATTAAGTGACATTAACATAAAATATTTTGCTTCTTTGTACCATAGGGGCTGCTCTTAAAGGAAAGAATTTGCTCCCTCTGGGAGCAAATTCTTACCTTTAAGAGTAGCCCCTATTTTGGAAGTGATTCTAAGCATAGTTTTCAAGATTTTTTCCTAGGTGTATGTAAAAATAATTCCATTATGGCTACGTCACTCCCTTACAATATTTATCCTTCAATTTGCTACCCGGTAACGTATCTAAAATAATTAAACTATTATTGGCAGAATGTCAAACCGTGTAGACCTTGACCAGACGGCTATACTAGCCCCGTACACGTGATGGTGCCTTCATATCTTAGGGGTAGCTGGCTGAAGATGTAAGATGAAGAAAAAGAAGATACCCAATGACTGGAAGGCCGGTCTAGGTCTGTACTATTTGCCCGGGCTTCTGAGAAGTTCTCTGTCCGAGTACTTAGGTTAAATATTGTACTGCTGGGTAGCCGTTGAATGAAATGAAAAAAAAAAATGCCTTTTTCATGGAAAATAATTTAAAAAAGAAAAGAAAAATAAAAATAAAGTGTTAATGTCAGAAATGCGGCAGTGGAATAATTGATCCCGACCAGTAAAAGCATGCGAAACGCACCTTTGTAGTCTGATCGTTTTATTGAGGGGAAACAACTCCAAGAGGTAAAAGCGATTAAATCGACTATAAGTGCAATCCCTTTGTATACAACACCGGGTACTTTTCACGGGTGCGCCAGACAGGTCGACAACCTGGGGGAGGGGGGAGGGGGGAGAAGGGGAGGGGAGAGGAGGAAGAAGGGGATATGGCTTTCTATATAAAGGGTGTGCCAAAAGCTATGCCCTAATTTTCTGCTTGAAAATGTGGAAAGTGTAAAGTAAAGTTATGAAAGAGTACGAACATTTGAAGATATGAAAAAGTACGAACAAATATTTCGGAATATTTTCGGATTTTTTCTTATTTTATGATGAAACTGTATGCTGTGTGTACTCATTAGTATTGCCTCATTAGGGCGATTCTGATAAGTACTCTCAACATACCGTTACTTTATAGAAGATCGAAAAGACCAACAAAATTATCCTCGTTTGCCAACTGACCTGGCGCTATGATTAACCCTCAGTGGCTCGAACTGTCCATTTCTGGGACAATTTTTCATGGTTCTAAAAATGTTTGAAGTTTGACTGTACTTACATACAGACAGACACACGCGCACGCGCATGTATCTATTAGTTCTTAGACTGAATTAAACCATGACTATTTGATAGGCCATAACGGTTAATTATTCCCCTCCAATGCAGGTATGCAAGCTTTTTTACGAACACATATCGCTTGCGCTGACACACAGGCATACATTCACGCTTGCACGAGCACTTACAATGCATGTTTACTCGAACACATGATTGAGCCGAAGGCTGACAAAAAGACCCTTTTGGTATGGCAAACACGACTGGTGAAGCTCCATACCAGTTTTGCGCACCCACGCGCGCGTCGGATCAAGATCTTTGCTATTAGTCCTTTATCTTCTGCATGGTCCCTATAGTTTGTAGGCGAATAGCGAAGATCCTGACCAGACTGCGCGGATGTGCAGGCTGGTCTGGAAATTCGCTATTCGCATGATCTAATGTCCCTTTTCTAAGCAGCCGGCCTGTATATAAACATGCATGCTGCATGCCTATACGAACGTACACACATGTATTCTTGCACGAACGCACACACATGTATGCTTGCACGAACTTTGCATACACGCGAACCGACGCACGTTTCGCTTGAAAGACGGAAAATTAGCTCTTGAGGATAGGGTGCGGGTCTGTTTTCCAGTAGGTCTGCCTTCCAGCCTTTGGGTTGCCTCCTTTTCTTCATCTTACATCTTTGGTCAGCTACCCTGCCGTCAGGTATGAAGGCACACTCAGCACGTAAACGGGTTAGTTTTCCAATCGCTGTCGTTTCGATTGTATAATATTGCGAAGACAAATATGTGTGTCTCTGTCTATTGACGGTCGCGAAGAAACACTTGCATAAAGATTTATCATAAATTTTCTTAAGATGAAAACACGATATGAGAGAATGAGTATATTGTTTCATCAAAAAAGTTTTTGTGTGTGTGTGTTTTTTTTTTTGTTGTTTTTTTTTTTTTTTTTTTTTTTTGTTGTTGTTATTGATGGTTTTTTTTTTTTTTTGTTTTTCTTGTGTTTTTTTTTTCACCAAAACAATCGCCTAATCTCTTGGTGTAGACAAACCAAATTTACCTGTTGCTTTGATCTTTGATACATTTGATATTCCAAGGGATATGTCCATAGTACAATTTAGGCATGCTAAGTAAGAAAAGTCTGTGTTCCACGTGAAACAGCTGTTCACACACCTATACAAGTAATACATGTTTTACCTGTCCATGCTGTAAACGTGTATTTTTAAATATTGTAATCAAAGGTCAGTATATTGAAATCAAAGGTCAGTATATTGTAATCAAAGGTCAGTTTGGGCGACCTGTTATATTATGTTGAAAACAGCCTAAGTTTAGGTGCTACATATTGTCAAAATAGTTGGACATGCAGTTTGCATAGGGCTGATGTTTATTCTGGGGTATAAGAAATATATCAATAATATTTACAGTATTAGCCCCAAGTTTTAGAACAAACAGAACTGTGCAAACAGTGCAGACCCAGATCAGACGCCGCGTTCTGCGGCGTCTGATCCGGGTCTACACCGTTTGCTACTCGTCCATGAGTTTGTAGACACCTCAAAAGGTAATAAAATGGACATGTGTTCCGATTCTAGGACAAATATATGAGTTCGGATGTCCGAGTGTTTAGAGTAAATTAGACAGCCTGAAATTGTCTGATTGCAGGCATGACATTGCACTACACACAAGCAGTTTTTGACTTCTTGTTCATTTTGCACTTATCTTGATGTTTTTCTTTTTTTCCACAGTGAACTGCGTCGTCATAATCTGGCTTTTATTCGGTTGAATGGTAGAAATGATAACCAGCCGTGTATGCATATCCGCCCGCGCTACATGCATTTTAGAATCAACTGGCTTTGAACAAAAGACCACTTTTATCTAACCTTTCATTTCTTATGGGTGCAGCTAAGCCCTTTCGTTATATATGAGTAGAAAACATACCTTACGACACGTGCGTCCAACGAAGACTCAAATCAGCCTGCGCATGCGCGCAGTCTGATCAGAGTCTTCGTTGTCCGCACGAAGAAACTCTGAACCCTTGGCTATCCAAAATGCGCCCATTGAAGATTCTGATCAGACTGCGCGCATGCGCAGGCTGATCTGAATCTTCAATGTGCGCACATGTCTGAATATGCCTTTTCTGCATGTCGGACGTTACGTCTCATAGTTTTCCCATTTAAAAGTCGAGAATTATTTCACTTTTCATGATTTAAACAGTTCAATATTTTATCTATGTTTACCTTATTTAGCCCAACATTTTAACTCACCAAACTCATAAAATTTGAACAAGTACAGTTTACTATCTGTTGGCGGTTCTCAAACTGCCGGATGGGTGGCAATATAGACCCTGATCAGTTCAGCGGCGTCTGATCTTGGTCTACACTGCTTGCCCATGACTGTCTTCCCGAATACTTGCGAGAAAATAAGGTAAACAGTTCAATATTTCATTTATGTTTACAAGACAATTTGCTTTAAATAAACCGACATTTCTATTTTAGGCATCTAGCATTCGACGTGTGCGTGTGTTCTGGAATTTTACATCCAAGTCCGTTTGATTCTGCTGCAGGTCCGGATAAAAATTGTCCTTCGGTTTGAAAACGAATATTTTGTTCTGAATCTTCACATATTACTAAAGTATATATATCTCCAAATATCTAATGTAAATAAAAGCCCTCGGTAATTATAAGATCATTGTGTGTTTGTTGGAGGGGCGGGGAGTGTGGGGGGTTCAATATTTAAGAACACAATTATTGATCGTAAGCGGGATTCCATTTATCAATTGTTCTTGGCAATTAGATTTACTAAAACTTCCTTGTACAAGAAAGTAATGTACTAAAATTAGAGTACCTGCAGATTCACATAAAGTCATAAGTACTAATAAGTCATTGAGCTTATTTTCAACAACTTGTTGCAGATAGGGGTTTCAGTAAACAATAAAAAAAAGTTATCTTGAAAGATCTTGATGGAATGGCTTGTTACGGGCCTAGTCAGAGTCGTTGTTGTCCACATGAAGAAACGTTCCTTCTCTATTCATAATGAGCACAGTGAAGATTCTGATTAGACTGTGCGAATGTACAGACTGATCTGAATCTTAGCTGGGCGCACATGTCCGAAGGAACGTGTTCTGGTATTGTGGATCATACCTCTTACTAGTTTCGGTCCGCACGTCTGCTTAGTCTACGAATTGTTCGAAAATATCAAATGCAAAAGATTTCTTTTCGCTTCGCTCGACGCCGAAATGACTGGGTAAATTTTACGACGTCACTGTAACGTCGCCTAGGGTAACGTTTACGACGTCACAGTAACGTTGCCTAGGGTAACGTAATCTTTGCCGACGTCCACTGAAAACGTTCTCTCTCTCTCTCTCTCTCTCTCTTAGCATTTTTTTCCGTTAATACTCTCTTTCTCTCTCTCTCTCTCTCTCTCTCTCTCTCTCTCTCTCTCTCTCTCTTAGTATTTTTCATTAATACTGTGTAGTATGTGAGGAGCAGCAATAAAATTAATGGGTTTTTTTTTTTAATACAGTAAAATCCCAATACCTCGAACACCGATGACACGTTTACCGTGGCTAATTCGAACTCGTTTTTGAGCCTAGAAAATTCTTCCGACAGCCAAAAAAAAACACATATTTCGGAATATTTTAGGAATTTTTTTTCTATTTTATCATGAACATGTATGTTGTGTAAATTCATTAGAATCGCCTTGTCGAAGCGATTCTAATGAGTACACTACGATTATTTCATTGAAGGTCGAAAAGACATCCATATACAGTCGACTCTCGTTATCTCGACCTCGCTTATCTCGAATAACCGCTTATCTCGAAGTGAAAATCTGGTCCCTGCCTATACATGAAAACCTAACAACAGATGGAAAATATTGTAGAAAAGAGGAGAAATTGCTCCTTAGGAGCAATTTCTCCTCTTTTCCACAATATTTTCAATATATCTTGAACTTCAAAAGTCCAATTACCTATCAATTTGTTAAATGTGGTTAATCAAATTATTTTTTCCTCAGTTCTGCAAATCTGATATGTCGAACTACGGATATCTCGAAGTATTTCAGAGAGTCCCTTGGAGTTCGAGATAACGAGAGTCGACTGTATTATCCCCATTTGTCTCCTATAGGACCTGGCGCTATAATTAACTCTCAGTGACTCAAACTACCCATATATAGAACAAATTTCCATGGTCCCAAAGATGTTTGAGCCATTGAGTTTCCAAAGATGTTTCAGCCATTGAGTTACACGTGAACTTGAAATAAAGGAAACAACGGAGACTTCAGCCTCCTCCTCATACTTGGATTGTTATCTCTACATCGACAATGGAAAGCTTACTACTAGGCTTTACGACAAACGGGATGACTTCAATTTTCCCATCGTTAACTTTCCTTTCCTGAGCAGTAATATCCCTTCTGCACCAGCATACGGCGTTTACGTTTCACAGTTAATCCGTTATGCCAGAACTTGTTCAAATTATCAGGACTTCATGGAGCGTGGGAAAGTGCTCACTCAAAAGTTGTTGAGCCAGGGGTATCAAAAAACCAAACTGGTAGCAACACTTAAGAAGTTCTATGGGAGACATCATGATCTAGTCAATCCCTACAATGTGGCAGTTTCCAGAATTGTTTCTGATGTTTTTGCCAGTGACGCGCCATAAGTAAACTTCCCAAATCCCGGACATACGCCTCTACCGATATTTCCTTCGTTCAGGCCCATGGGCATGGTGGGCGAAGCTTGCTTACCAAGTAATGCTTACTATCCGCGGACGCCTGATTACACCCTTTGTTCTGGGGTCCATGTCTGTTGGTCTGAACATTCTGATTCGTCATTCGTTTATGGATTTATGATTTTGAATTACGGCTTTGGTACCATGACCGCAACTACTGTATATGGCATCACATTGTGATAAATATTTCATTTGTTTATATGAAAACAGTAAGATCAGCCCGAGGTTATAAAACATTTTTTCGTGCTCAACTCAGCTGAGCATGAAATTTGTCCTGCTAATAAATCTCAGAGAGTTTCGTGTTAAGCTGAGAAAAGCATGAAACCAGTTTTATAACCTAGGGCCCAGCTTGGATTTTGAAAAAAAAAAAAAAGGAAAGATCAGCCCGAGGTTATAAAACGTTTTTCGTGCTCAACTCAGCTGAGCATGAAATTTGTCCTGCTAATGAATCTCAGAGAAATTTCAAGCTCAGCCGAGAAAAGCACGAAACCGGTTTTATAACCTAGGGCCCAGCTTGGATTTTGAAAAAAAAAAAAAAAAAAAAAAAAAAGGAAAGATTATAAGGTTATAATCTAATAAATCTCAGAGAGATAAATCTAATAAATAAATCTAATAAATCTCAGAGAGTTTCGTCTCAGAGAGATAAATCTAATAAATAAAGCTAATAAATCTCAGAGAGTTTCGTGTTAAGCTGAGAAAAGCATGAAACCAGTTTTATAACCTAGGGCCCAGCTTGGATTTTGAAAAAAAAAAAAAAAGGAAAGATCAGCCCAAGGTTATAAAACATTTTTTCGTGCTCAACTCAGCTGAGCATGAAATTTGTCCTGCTAATGAATCTCGGAGACATTTCATGCTCAGCCGAGAAAAGCACGAAAGCATGGATTTTGGAAAAATAAGAGGGGGAAAAGCACATCATTTTTTTTAATAAATGGGAACACCACAATCAAATATGGTTCTTTCAGGATTATTTGATGGTCCTTTAAAGGACCAAAATTAATGATATTGCTATCTACGGCCTGATCATGCCGTACAGACTACAGCCATCATCTTCTTGTAGATATTCTCCCGACAAATGTTGCTGTAGTCTTTTATTTCTCTGTCTTCTTTTTCTCCTCAGCATTATTCTCCTTTCTTCCTCGCTGACTTTCTTTGTGCCTCTTCCCTCTATATGCCAATACATGTCATTGCGCTCCATGTCTTTGTTTTCGGTTAGAACGTCGTGAATTCGACAAATTGAAAGCGCAGCGGCTTGCGTTCCAGTATTTATAACGTTGACGCGGACGTGAGTGAAAGCATGCTTTGTTGACGGTACGTCGCTGACAATGGCGTCTTGTAAATCGACGCTGGTTGTGTTTCTTGACATTATGTTTATCTCTGGTTAACTCGCATAGCAGGCTCCAGCCTTAAAGTTCTATTTTTATATGTTTCTAAATGCTGACAGAAAGCGCACGCCAAATTTCGTTTTTAGACTTATTCTCTGTTTTTCAGAATAATAGGATTGTTTCCTAGTTTTTTTACATATCCTTCAGGAGTCATGTACATAAATAGGAAATAAAAATTAGATACATTTGGGGAAAGTGCTAAGTTTTATGGCACATCAACAACGGTAGTCTTATCAATACATGAATAAGGTGATTAAGCTCCCGTGTTCTTTGCTTTTCGAGAAGTGGAAAACAAAATGTAAAATATATTTTGTTGGTAAGTTTACGTTAGTAACGTTTAAACGACAGCCGGGCAGAAAAACAGTTCTTATAGAAGTGTGCATAATCTTTAATCTCATCGTTACGTCGTATTTTGAAGTTTTAAATACAGATGTAGTTTACTAGTTTGCTTCTTTTGGGGGATTCTCACTCTCCACGAACATTTTTTTCTGCAAATCTTCAAAAAATATTAAAGATTTTGTACTATGCGCTGAGATCTCGAGCGCCATTTTCGTATTTAATTCACATTCTATGCTACTTCGAATTTTTTTATGGATATCTGAAAGTCGTTGTTTGGATATAATAAAATGTATTTTGCATGCTATTTTAGATGTTTAGATATTGCAAGACCGTAACTATTTTTGAGACATCTGTAAAACAAAAATACTGTATATTCATAAATAGATTTACGACAGTACAAATAGACCTTGATCACATAAAATACAACAGATCAACCATTGGACATCAGTGATTGCTGGTATCTTTTATTAAAATATTCGATGTCCGTAAATCAATATTGATATCCAAGAAATACAAATAATTGGAGTATTGATATCCATGATCGAATATTGCTGCACATCGGAAGGTTATCACTAGTTTAGAATGACCAACAGCGAATTTTAGATATATAAAATACAGTTTACGTCATCAAACGATTTCAGTGATTTCTCCCATACAATAGAATCGATATCTGTCTCCTTAATCCACATACTTTACTTAATGAAATGGTTTACTGATATCTACATGTATTTTTTTTTTTTTTTAAGTGATTTCACAATGTGATGTCTGTTTAGGAATATCCATAAATCTGGTTTTAGAAAACATAATAAAGTCTTTTTAACCCATTCTCTTAAAAAGGAGTTACTTGAAAACACTTGAATGTGTTCGTTTTCAAAAATTGGACTATTAGCAGGAACGATTTAATAACCTTTTTAAATTCCGCTAGCCCTGTTGTTAGATTCTAATACGTTTCTTTGACGCACACCAGTGTTAATGTAAATTATTAGGTAACTCTCTCTCTCTCTCTCTCTCTCTCTCTCTCTCTCTCTCTCTCTCTCTCTCTCTCTGTTCAAAACTCTATTTAATCTCCAACGTTAGAGAGTGCATGACAGACTCGTTTTCTCAAAGCTGCAGAAAATCTGAGCCGGGGCACAGCAATACCTACAATTTTACATTTGCGCTAAGTGAAGACTCAGATCAGCATGTGCATCCGCGCAGTCTGGTAAGACTCATACCATATTCATGCGGCCAGCGAAGACTCTGATCAGACTGCGCGGATGTGCATGCTGATCTGAGTCCTCGCTGGGCGCGCTTGTATAATTGTAGGAATTGCTGTGCCCCGGTTCATCTGATATCTGTATGAAGCAAGTTATGTCTGGACTTATTCACAACGTGAATTGCAGCTAAGAGTCAGCTCCACCTGCGAACCAGAGGATTTGGTGTCCGCTTAATGTGAATGGATGCACTCTCAGGGGTAGCAGCTCTGTCAAATGTGTTTTGCCTCCCTTCTGAAAAGAGGTCTAGTCTAAAAGGAAAGAATTTGCTCCCGTTGGGGCCACATTCTTTCTAGTTGTGTGAATTTGGCGGAACAATGGGCATTGAGCATTAAACATGATAGGAATCCTGCGATGTCTAATGCACAGATGGGCATTGGGCATTCCACCGGAGCATTCAGATTTTGAATGCTCAGATGGGCACTAGGCATTACCCCGGAGTATTCATATTTTGAATGTTCAGATGGGTATTGGGCATTCAACCGGAGCATTCAGATTTCGAGTGCTTAGATCGGCATTGGACATTCCACCGGAGCATTCAAATTTTGAATGCTCAGGTGGGCATTGGGCATTCCACCCCAACATTCAGATTTCGAATGCTCATATTGGCATTGGGCATTCCAACGGAGCATTCAGATTTAGAATGCTCAGATAGGCATTGGGCATTCCACCGGAGCATTCAAATTTCGAAAGCTAAGATGGACAATGGGCATTACACCGGAGCGTTCAGATTTCGAATCCTTAGATGGGCATTGGGCATTCCAACGGAAAATTCAGATTTCGAATGCTCATTTGGGCATTAGGCATTCCACAGGAGCATTCAGATTTCGAATGATCAGATGGGCATTGGAAATTCCACCGGAGCGTTCAGATTTCGAATTCTCAGATGGGCATTGGGCATTCCACCTGAACATTCAGATTTGGAATGCTCATATGGGCATTGGGCATTCCACCGGAGCATTCAGATTTCGAATGCGCAGATGAGTATTGGGCATTCCACCGGAGCATTCTGATTTCGAATGTTCAGATTGGGCATTGGGCATTCCGCCGGAGCATTCAGATTTTCAATGCTCAGATGGACATTGGGCATTCCACCGGAGCATTCAGATTTCGAATGCTCATATGCGCATTGTGTATACACATGATTATTTCATGTGTATACACATGATTATTTCGTGTTGGTGTTGATTTACTGTACCAAATCATATGCGCATTGGGCATTCACTGGAACATTCGATGTTCAGATGTGTATTGGGCGTTTCTCCGGGGCATTCAGATTTCCAGTGATCATATGGGCATTGGGCATTCCACCGGCGCATTCAAATTTCGAATGCTCAGATGGGCATTGGGCATTTCACCGGAGCATTCAGATTTTCAATGCTCAGATGGGCATTGGTCATTTCACCGGAGCATTCAGATTTTCAATGCTCAGATGAGCATTGGGCGTTCCAACGCGGCATTCAGATTTCGAATGCTCATATGCGCATTGGGCAATCACTGGAACATTCGATGCTCAGATGTGCGTTGAGCATTCCGCTAGAGCATACATATTTCCAATGCTCATATGGGCATTGGGCATTCCACCGGAGCATTCAGATTTCCAGTGCTCAGATGTGCATCGGGCGTTCCACCGGAGCATTCAGATTTAGAATGCACAGATGGGCATTGGGCATTCCTCCGGCGCATTCAGATTTCCAATGTTTGTATGGGCATTGGACATTCCACTGGAGCATTCAGATTTTCAATGCTCAGATGGGCATTGGAAATTCCACCGGAGCATTCAATGCTCTGATGTGCATTGGGCGTTCCACCGGACCATTCAGATTTAAAATGCACAGATGGCTATTGGGCATTTACAGGAGCATTCAGATTTCGAATGCTCAGATGGGCACTGGGCAGTCTAACGGAACATTCAGATTTCGAATGCTCAGATGGGCAAAGTCATTCCACCGACGCATTCAGATCTCGACTGCTCATATGGGCATTGGGCATTCCACCGGAACATTCAGATTTTCAATGCTCATATGGGCATTGGTCATTCCACCGGAGCATTCAGATTTTCAATGCTGAGTAGGGCATTGGTCATTCCACCGGAGCATTCAGTGCTCAGATGTACATTGGGCGTTCCACCGGAGCATTCAGATTTCGAATGCTCATATGCGCATTGGGCATTCACTGGAACATTCGATGCTGAGATTGGGCGTTCCTTCGGAGCATTCAGATTTCCAAAGCTCATATGGGCATTAGGCATTCCACCGGAGCATTAAGATTTCCAATGCTCATATAATCATTGGGCATTCCACCGGAGCAGTCAATGCTCTGATGTGCATTGGACGTTCCACCGGAGTATTCAGATTTAGAATGCACAGATGGGCATTGGGCATTTTACCGGAGCATTCAGATTACGAATGCTCAGATGGGCACTGGGCATTCCACCGGAGCATTCAGATTTAGAATGCACAGATGGGCATTGGGCATTTTACCGGAGCATTCAAATTTCGAATGCTCAGATGGGCACTGGGCATTAAACCGGAGCATCAATGCTGAGATATGCATTGAGCGTTCCACCAGAGCATAAAAATTTGAATGCACAGATGGGCATTTAGCATTTCTTCGGAACATTCAGATTTCGAATGCTCATATGGGCATTGGTTATTCCACTGGAGCATTCAGATTTCGAATGCTCAGATTGGCATTCGGCATTCCACCGCAGCATTCAGATTTCGAATGCACAGATGGGAATTGGTCATTCCACCGGAGCATTCAGATTCCGAAGGCTCAGATGAGCATTTGGCATTCCAGCATAGCTTTTAGATGCTGAATGCTCAGATGGTCATTGGGCATCTTACAGGGCAATTCGGATTTCGAATGCTCAGATGGGCATTTGACATTCCTCTGGAGCATTCAGATTTCGAATGCTCATATAGGCATTGGGCATTCCACTGAAGCATTCAGATTTCGAATGCTCAGATAGGCATGGGTTATTCCACTGGAGCATTCAGATTTTAATTGCTCAGATGGGCATTTGGCATTCCACCGGAGTATTCAGATTTCGATTGCTCATCGGAGCATTTGAAATCTGCATGTCCCGGTGGAATGCCCAATGCCCATATGAGCATTCTAAATCTGGATGCTCCGGTCGAAAGCCCAATGCCCATCTAAGCATTCAAAATCTGAATGCTCCGGTGGATTGGGCGTGATAGCGCTCGACATGACCCCATTGGGTTGACAGGGCAGTAAAACCTCAACACAAACAAACAAACCATCTGGAACTTATGCCACCACACTCAAAGCGGGGTTATCAACTACCTGCTACCTGTCACGAGAATTAATGAGGATACAGTTATTTCCCCTACACTACTTATCGTTTTTGCACAAGGGTGACTTTCATATTGCTATCTTTATTCGATGGGCTAAACAGTTTAGGGTTTTAACCCTTGTCCTTCTGAATCCGGATATACCCTGCCTTTCCAAACAGTGTAGATCCAGATCAGTTGGCTTCTGGAAGCCAACTGATCTGGATCTACACTGTTTGCCATTCAGAATGTGAATTTATATCAACAATCTGGGTCATGTATTCTGATTGGCTTAAAATTTGAAAAGGGCGTGCGCGTGGCATCTTAATTTATTCAGCAGGACAAGGGTTAACATTAATAAACAATATGAATTTTAAGATAAGGAGACAATTTACATGAAATGTCAAAGCATATTTTATGGATAAAACAAGAAGAAAAAAAAAAACATTTTAAAATGTCGTCTGCTGAAATGTTTGCCCAGCAAGCTTAGCGTTATTGCATGTGTGTACGTCTCATTTCTCTGAGATTTCTCGCTGACAGAAAAGAGACCTCGCTAAAAGACCAATTATAACTGGATTCTACAATCCAAAACAGCTTTTATCATAATAACAAGCTTTGTTATAACAGTTACAGTGCTAAGGGCAAATTCAGCAGACGACAAATTGATGATATGTTTTCTTATTTTTCCCAGATAATAGGATTTGACATTTAAAGCAAGTGGAGACAAATGTCTCTTTAGGAGACAATTTGCATGAAATGTCAATCCTATTTTCTCGACATATAAGAAAAATATTTCAAAATGTCGTCTGCTGACATTCTCTCCCAGCATGTAATGCCTTAATGCATGTACGTCTCATTTCTCTTAGATTTACCTCGCTAAAAGACCAATTATAACTGGGTTCTACAATCCAAGACAGCTTTTACGTTAGGCTTCATATAATAACAATTCTTTGTATAACACTTACAGTGCTATGGGCAAATTCAGCAGATGACAAATTGATGATATTTTTTCTTATTTTTCCCAGAAAGTAGGATTTGACATTTAATGCGAATTGTCTCCTTAGGAGACAATTTGCACGAAATGTCAAATCCTGTTTTCTTGAAATATAAGAAAAACTATTTCAAAATGTCGTCTGCTGATATTCTTACCTAGCACGCTTTGCGTTAATGCATGCACGTCTCATTTCTCTGAGATTTCTCGCTGACAGTGAAGAAAACTCGCTAAAAGACCAATTATAACTGGGTTCTACAATCCAAGACAGCTTTTATGTTAGGCTTCATAATAACAAGCCTTGTTAAAAGATTTCATCTTGTTTCTTCCGAGCGCTGGCCTGTTGGCCTTCAGACAAAAAATGACATGAGTCTAGAAAACAGATAATTGGACTTGTGCATATCATGTTCTTGTCAGATTATGCCATAAGAGTATGTTTTCTATAGACATTTCTTTGATCGTATCAGCCTGTCAAAAAATCTTGGCACCAATATGCCATTGTCCGAATTCTACGCTATATACCCTTAGTATTTGATTAACCCTTAAAGCGCCAAGCAAAATTTGTAGCAGACGATATTCATTTTTTTTTTTTTTTTTTTTTTCAGAGAACAAGTCTTGACATTTTATGTGAATCGTCTGCTAGCAGACGATTCACATGAAATGTCGAGACTTGTTTTCCCCGAAAAATAATAATAAAAAAAATGTCGTCTGCTGCAGTTGTGATTGGCGCTTTAAGGGTTAAACGTTTGATCTTGGATCTACCTCTTGTATCGTAGAGTCTAATCTGCCTAATTTTGCTGCACGGACGAACCTGTGATGATGGCGTATTCTCTATCTAAATTAAGTCATAGATCTGCTTCTTCTTCTTCCGTTAAAGTACATGCTTGGGCGAGGGGGGTGGGGGGAGGGGGAAGTGGGGATAACTTAGGGGTAATTTTAGTATGGGTGTGCGAGCCAGTATTTCAAAACGTACCCCATTCATATACCTGGCCTTTGAAAAAATGGACCCATTCATATACTTGATCATCCAAAATGTTGACCTATTCATATACTGCCCTTTGATTTTTTTTGTACCCAGTTTTTGCTGGTTGTTAGACAAATATCACAGTCAATTCATGTGATACAAAGAGCATAAGCAGCCTCGAAAAATCTCTGAGCGAAAAATATGTGCATATACCAGGATGTCAGAAAAATGGGGCCTTTCACATAGGAATCCAGAAAAATTGGGCCATTCATATACTTTTTGTTGAAAAAAGGGGGCCAATCATATACCTGGCAGTGTTGAAAAGGGGGGCTATTCGGCACGCACATCCGTACTATGCCATATATAGGAAGTTAACACCCCCCCCCCCCCCCACACACACACACACACACACACACCCGAGAGTGCATGGCTTTCTCTAAAGCATTGTCTCACCTATATTTTTAACATTACTCACCTACAGTGTTGCACATTATAGAAAAAGTCCTGAGTGAATATGTCCTTACTGTACAGCCTGTTCTGACCAACTTTACTGCAAGGACACAGCTGCTGTGAAGACGACAAGGGTTAACATTAATAAATACCAAAATTAAGTCACTGCGACCCATAGATCTGCTTCTCATCTAAATACTCACCTGCATTTTCGTACATTGCAGATGGAATCATGAGTGAATGGTATTTCCTGTATTGTACAGCCTATTATAACCAGTTGTGTGTGTGTGTGTGTGTGTGTGTGTGTGTGTGTGTGTGTGTGTGTGTGTGTGTGTGTGTGTGTGTGTTTACACTTAGTTTAAACAGTATATTTTAATTTCTTTATCTCTTCTTCCATTTATTCGGGTACCAAAACCTGTGGAAATCTAGTGAAGATGCCAGATTCAGTCATGTGACCTACAAATGTTTGTCCGGTGCATATCTCCTTTAATACTATAAGGCCTGGGATAACCATTTGGTTTGGAACGGCAAATAAGTATAGACGACTGTTGAATACCAAAAGCAGGCCACTGCGACCATTTTATTGACCCCTGACCTACATAACAGAAACGAAACTTGTCATGAACGTATACCCTGTACTGTACGGCTTAATATGTTGGTACATGTACAATGTATATAAGTGTAACTGGTGTCTCTTGTACCATAAAATATGGCAATTTGACCTATATATTGATCTTTGACCTACATAACAGAAGCAAAACGTGTCATGGACGTATCTCCTATACTGTAAGACCTTGGTATGTTAGTGCATGTATATTTGTGTAACTGGTGTCTCTGGTACCATAAAATATGTCAGTATGACCTATATATTGATCTCTGACCTACAGAACAGAAACGATACTGGGCATGGACATATCTCCTATACCGTATGACCTTGGTATTTTAGTGCATGCATTTTAGTGTAACTGGTGTCTCTTGTACCATAAAATATGTCAGTATGACCTGTATATTGATTTCTGACCTACATAACAGATAACAGATAACAAACGAAACTTGGTATGGATGTATCTCCTATACCGTACGACCTTGGTATGTCAGTGCATGTATAATAGTGTAACTGGTGTCTCTCGTGCCATAAAATATGAACATATGACCTATTTATTGATCTCTGACCTACATTGCAGAAAAGAAAACTTACTCGGTGCATATCTACGCAACTGTTTTGGACTGGGCTTATCAAATATTGGTGTATAGAAATATGTAGTGAAATCAATAAGACGCTACTTTTTCAAACTTCCTTTTAGCTCAGTCCGGCTTTTTTTTTTTTTTTTTTTTTTTGTCTTGTTTTGTTTTGTATGTACGCCACTAAAATATGCATACGCACGTACACACACGCACCGTTTGAATCACTGCAGTATACATGACATTTATCAGTAAGTAAACCACCACGTCAGAAACAGCACCTTCGGACATGTGCGCCAAGAGAAGATTCAGATCAGCCTGCGCATTCGCGCAGTCTGATCAGAATCTTCACTGTGTGTATTTTGGAGGATGCAAAGTTTCTTCATTTGGACAACGAAAACTGATTCTACTGCGTGGATGCGCAGGCTGATTTGAGTCTCCGTTGGGCGCACATATCGGAAGGTACGTTTTCTCTCGTTGAAGCTCTAATGAGTCATGCAAAGTAAAAATATGCCTTCTAAGCATATGAGGAAAGCGAAAGCCCGGATCAGCCTGCACATCCACGCAGTCTGATCAGGGCCTTCACTGTCCGCCCTCAGGATTATTGAATACAGTAGAATATATCAGGTACGGAGTCAATTCGTGCTCTAGTCAATACGTACTTCAGTGAAATCGTTCTCATTTTGGTCAACTCTTACTATCAAATACCATTATCAGAATGTGTGCTGATCTTAAGCTTCACTGTTTGTATATGCTATGCAGACACCATTTTCAGTGACGAACCTGTGCATTCGTGCTATATGTTCAGGGCATTCCGCGTTTCGCATACCGTTTACACCCTAAATATTTGGACACCTTAACTCTTTACCATACTTTTTTGTCCTTAATATTTGATAAGTCCATTTCTTACTTATTGCTGTTTCTGGGGACAAAATGCTTGATGAATGACAAACAGTGTAGACCCAGATCAGACGCCGCGGCGTCTGATCTGGGTCTACACTGTTTGCTCTGGCCTCAGCGTTCGGATATTTAGGGTGAAAACGGTATGACATTTATAGATTTTCTCTAGCCATGGATGAATTTCTACCATGATTTGAGTCGGGAAGAGGATTTGTAGGAAAACGTTCTGCGCAGTGATTTTATAAGGAAATTAAGAAATGGGTGCCTGAATTCTGAATAAATGAAGCATTTCTTCTTTAATATTGTTGTATTTTAAAGCTAGGAAATAGTTTATGAAACCTATTTGTTTTTGAATTGCCCACTAAAATGTGTCGAAACCTAGCTTTGTGCAAGCACATTAGAGAGGTTCCAAAGTTAAAAACTAACTTCGACCTACTGATTATAATTAAAAGTAGACATTTGACATACATGTATATCACTAATTTTCGTCTTATGATTTAGCCTACAGAGAGAGTACTAAGTAAGCTTAAAAGGACATGTTTTAGTCAGTTTATTGCTATATTTATCCTCTGCATTTATTTTTGTTCGTGCGTTGTCAATATATTTTTGTCAACATTTTTTTGTCATGATTGTTTGTCAAGACTGGATAAAACCGAAATCTGGAGAATATACGAATGTCCTTTAGTATTCTCTAAGCAAAGAAATAAATCTTCTAAGAAAAATGTTGCTGAGAAAATGTAGTATCGGATAACTTAGAAAGAGCGCGCTGTAAATATCAGGAAAGTGTACAATTTCGAGGGTTCTATTGAAGAGCTATCGAGGAATACAGAAAAATCGATTTTTATTCCAAAAATGTGCAAGCTCTTCGTCAATCTACAATGATCATGAGAGATGTTAGATATGTATATGTAATAATCAAATGCTTTTTATTTTGATACTTTGCCAGTTGCTGCTTTGTACTTTTCCACATAGATGGGAATAGCATAATATCATCTTCATCCATCATTTTCATAAGTAGTTTTAACTTGCTTCGGATTATAAGTTAATTGCTCAAAACGTTTGATCTCAGGTGGCGTCAGTAGGTCTGTCACGTAAATTATCTATTTCACGGGTTATAAGGTCTATTTTTAGACGCACACACCAATTGTCACGTGGCCAGTGTACTGTACCTCTAAAACTCATTGAGCAAAATATCTGTCGCAGTAAGGTGCATACATGGGATAAAACAATGATACATTAGTGTTCGATTGTGTTGTTTTCTAGTGCGTAGTTTAAACGGATGTAAAAAATAAATATTCGAATGGATACATAGGTTTTAATAATACTCGAAAATGACTTTAGAACTTTGGAAATTAATTTTATTCTGTGGATTATTTGTACAGTGTCACCTGTTTGTAAAATCGCAGTTTGCATTCAAGTTTGGTAAGTTCATTTCAGCTATTAATTTTAAATTGCTTTTGATTTTTACTTCTTCTTTTAGTGTAAATTTACAGGGACAAACAGTTTTTTTCGATTAACGCTGGGCTATTTTTCGATCGTTAACTTTTTCAAGTTGATCTGCGAAAATATGTCACCAAAATGGATGCAATAATTCTGTTACCCTTAATGCGCCCCTTAAACTAAAAAACTTTACCGTATTATAACTGGAATGAGTCTACCTAAAAAATAATTTGTTAAGCTTAACACTCCAGGTAAAACTTTCAGCAGGCGACATGTTAAAATATTTTTCTTGTTTTTTTTTTTTTTTTTTTTTTTTGTTTTTTTTTCCCAGTAGACAGGCTTTGACATGCAAATTGTCTCCAGTGGAAACAATTTGCATGAAATGCCTGTTCTGTGGGAAAAATAAGAAAAAAGATCAGCTGAATTGGCCCAGAGAGTAAAGTAGGATTTGGGGGAAAACTTCATTAATATTACTTGTATATCTGGAATATGCATATAACAGCATTATTAACTGCCTATCAGCCTAATAATTTCACATCAACACAGGTAAACTTTCGCTGTAACCTATTCAGGTGAACCGAAAGTATATCTCAAGTATTTTAAGTTACTCAAAGTTATTAAGTTGCTTGTTTCCGCCCATTCAGAAAATAGCTTTATTACTGATAAAGAATGTACTTCATTATAGTTTCATTGGGATTAGTTAGCATTCAGTGCTTCAGTTTAACAGGGCAAAATTAGCAGACGACAAATTGATATTTTTTTTTTATTTTTCCCCAAAATAGGATTTGACATTTCATGCAAATTGTCTCCATTGGAGACAGTTTGCATGAAAAGTCAAATCCTGTTTCTGGGGAAAATAAGTAAAAATATTCCAAAATGTCTGCTGAAAATTTCCCCCAGAGTGTAAATGCAGCAAGGAAAATTGCATTTTCACACCTGTTCTTAGACACCTGTACTATCAAGGACATCAGGTGGAATTAATTGCATCCCCCGCCAGACAGCTTTAATTTGTCTGTCAGCAGTCTTCAAGCTAATTGATTTTGAGCATTCCTAAGGTATTGTCAATACTTTTAGTGTGGCGGTGACTTCAAAGACTTTTCCACCTGTGTTACCTGTGTGTATACACTTACCCGTACACATAAAAGATGGCGATCTTTTGGGGCTCGCCATGGGGTCTTGTTGATAGGTCACATTACAGGCCTGAAAAAAGTTACTTAACTTTTAATATGAACAGTAGATTTTTTTTTCATTAATGAATACATTTTCTTCAGAAAGAGTGTGCATGAAAAAATACATGAACACTTTGATAGCTAGATAGACAAATATACTTGAGTTTACCAGAGTTACATAAACACATGTATCTTTATCCACCTGTCCATCTTTCCTTCGATCCATCCATTTGCCAACTACTTCTCCTGTAGTTGGTGCCTTTAGTTTTAAATTAACCCAAACTGCAACTATGTATATTTTAGCTTCAAATGATTTGTTTAAACATGTAAAAGGAATTTTAGACCAGTGAGATTTCAAGTGTTGTGAAATGAAATTTGGTGCATCCTGTTCCAGAATGTGATTATATATAGCACTCTGGATAAAATTTTCAGTAGACAACATTTTGAAATGATTTTCATATTTTTCCATGGGAACAAGAATTTGACATTTCATGCAAATTTTCTCCAATTTGCATAAAATGTCAAATCTTGTTTTCTGGGAAAAATAAGAAAACAATATCAATTTGTCCTCTGCTGAATTTGCCTGGGTGTAGAGAGTGGAAAAGTGATAAAATTGATGGTATTTTATTTAATTAAAACCTGTTTTCTGGGAACAAAAAAGAAAAATATCAATTTTGTCATCTTCTGAATTGCCACAGAGAGTGTAGGTTATTAAGTAGTAATAGACCATTTTAAAACGTTTAAAATTTGAGATCTATAAAATTACCGTATTTGACCTAATTAGCGCACTGTGCGCTTAGATTTCAAAAATACTCAAAAAATTTTGTGGTTGTGGTAAAATATGTAGCTACCTATACTAAGGGTACATTAAAAAAAAAAAAAGATCAGCGAAGGACTTATCAAATGATGCTTTTCATTACAAAAACATGCCTATATTCAAATATATTGAAAATTTTACAACCAAAAAAGGAAAATTTTCAGATAAAAAATTCTGATAATTTTCATATTCCTGCTCAAAACATAGATTGTGGGTACTCGTTAGAACTGCCTCAGTGAGGCAGTTCTAACGAGTACCCACAATCTATGTTTTTTAGCAAAATAAGAAAAATAATGTATACCCCTGTAAACCCCAGTTTTACTATATAAAAGTGGGGTTTACGGGGGTCAAAATTATATAGGCGTGTTTTGGTGATGTGTGATGTCATTGTGCTTTTTTTTTCCTTCTGATTTTCTATATAAAAGCATATGTTGTGAGTACAGTGGCTGTAATCTGAAGACAATGGAATTGCTTGACTGTGCGCTTATAGGAGTATGTGCAGTAATTAGGCTGAATATGGTATACTGAAAATCTTCAGTAGCTATGTGCAATCATAAACCTGGGCCCAGTTGTTCAAAGCGTCTTTAGCTTGACAAGCTCGTTAAAGTTATTTCATTTACTGTTTTCTCGGATTTAATATACAATATTCTGATATTTTTTACAGAAAAAGTGCTCTGCAAAAGCTACTCACATTTTGTCAGCAAAAAATTTCGGCATATTTTTGTGTATCACTCGATGTAAATTTTAAGCAACCGTTAACTAATGATGTTGTTAGCTTTGAACAACGGCCCTGGTCTAGCCTAAAGTAATAACTTGATACTGTAATTACCCAAAATATTGGAACCCTTGACCACTTACCATACATCCTAAAATTGGACAAGTCCATTTAATTGGCTTCAGGCTGGTATGTCAGAAAACTGTTGGAAGAGTTGCAAACAGTGCAGACCCTGATCAGATGGCACATTCTGCACATCTGGGATCTGGATCTACACTTTTTGCTCAAGCCTGTCTGTTCCAATATACTTTAAAAGGGTTATTATGATAAAATTTGTAAATAAAATCTTACAGGTTTATATACTATAATATGGTGTAACATGGGTATTGAGGCTTTACACACACACCTTTACTGGTGTTTATATCATAAAAAAAAACAACAACAAAAAAACACCTGAGTGTGTACAAAAAATAGTGACATTTACAATCAAGCTTAGTTTGTCATTGGATTTAATCATTATCCCAGCACAAATTTTACTCTGTCAGAGATGGGAATCCAGGTTAAACACTACAAGTAGCATGTTAATTTTTTTTTTTCCACGAAATTTCCTCAGGAGACAATTTGTTTGAAGTGTCAAAACCTATTTTATGGGAAAATAAGAAAAATATCCCAATTAGTTTAGTCGTCTGCTGAATTAGCTCAGAGCATGGCATTTAGTCTTAAGTTAAATATGATCCACCCCAGAGGTACTTCTAACATATGTCATATTTTTTCATGGTGAAATAAGAAACAAACCTATATTTAGCAAATTAGCAAGCACCTAATAAAAGGCCAAAAGAGGTAGCTAAAAACAGTTGCTTGCTAAACAAGGTTATTTATACTTATTTTCCATTTGTTGGATTTGAAAAACATGTTTCTACATACAGGTGATTACTTAATACAAGTAGCCATTAAGGCATGTGCCTGATACCTCCTCTGATCCTGTGAGCTAATAATCTGGTCATTAAATTAATTATTAAACCAGATAGATCCATTCACAATAATCTGAATGATATAACTGGATCATATTAATGGTAAAAGGTCACTGGCCCCAGTGACTGTTTCTTATTGTCTTATTAAATCTATTGATCAGTATCTGTGTCATCATGACTTATAATGTAATGTCCATTGGTTATTTTATTTAATATTCAGCTCCAGAAAAGGTGATATTTGAGGCAATACTTTTTGGTACGTTACATAGCTGCAAGTGTATAAACTTTCACAAAAATGGTCTTAGCTAAAAAGGCTTTTAGTGAAAGCTAATACTTTCTGATAGTAATGTTAATTGAGCAGTCCAATGGAATATAGACTGGACAAGTTCATGATGACCTCTGGAGCATTGGCACATTCTAAGGTTGTCTACACCCAAGAGCAGGGATAATAGATGTTGAATGATTAAAAAGTGCAATAAAATCTAAGGAGCAAGCATGCAGATACTGCTCGTTATTGGCACCCTTACTTGATAACGCATGCTCATCACAAAAACATGCCTATATAATTTTGACCCCCTTAAACCCCACTTTTATATTGTACAACTGGGGTTTACAGGGGTATACATTATTTTTCTTATTTCTGCCCTAAAACATAGATTGTGGAAACTCGTTAGAACCGTCTCACCGAGGCAGTTCTAACGAGTACCCACAATCTATGTTTCGAGCAGAAATATGAAAAATATCAGAGATTTTTATCTGAAAATTTTTTTTTGGAGGTGAAATTTTCTATATATTTGAATAGGCATGTTTTCGTAATGTTACTTGGATGTTTTGGAATGTTACTGTTTCATGACATTGCTTTTGATGGTGCCTGTTAGACAATGACATTGACTTTTCCATGTAAATGGGAATAGTATAATATCATCTTCATCCATCATTTTCATAAGAAGTTTTCACTTGCGTCAGATTATTAGTTTAAATTGCTCACAAAAAATTGTCACACATTTATGCAGGCTCTGAATTTTAGATAATAAAAATTCCTATTTTGAGGCTACAGTCAACTGAAAATGACGCAAATATGTATTTGATAAGAGTCTTATCTACAGTTCATGAAGTTGTTTTATCATAAAGGGCAATATATGCACAGTGGAGGATTATCCTTAACCAAGAAAATGAAAAGAAGGCTCGCAAATTAAAGCTCATTGTTTTAAATTTTCCAGGGTTCATAAAAATGCATGCAATACCTTTGGCTTAGTTATCTAGTATTATTATGTCATGCTGAATCAATTAAGATGCCACGCCTGCTTCTAATTTTCAGCCAATCGGATTACTTGATCCAGGTTTTTGATACAAATTCACATTCTTAATGGCAAACAGTGCAGATCCAGATCAGTTGGCTTCTTCAACTGGTCTGGATCTACACTGTTTGCAAAGGCAGAGCATATCTGGTTTCAGCAGAACTATGGATTAAACTGTTGCAAAATGTATAAATTTGCTATTAACTGGGAAAAAATGAACTCAGCTGATGCATGTGATACAATTTTACTCCACTCATCCAAACCAGATTGAAGTTTCTTTTGTGTCCCTGCTTTTTGTCAGAGACAAAACATGAAAACCAATACATGTAAGATTTTTACATAATCACAGGCTACTTTGTGGGATTTTCACATCCAGTGTCAGATACAGACAGGTCTCAACAATATTAAGCCATGTCGCGAGAAAAAGGTGAGAAAAAGGCTCTCCAGACTTGCCTTCAGGGAATCGATTTTTCAGTCTACCTGGTCCCTTAGCGAGGTCATATTACTAGAGTCTTTGGCTGAAGTTTTCCTTTGGCCTAGCACTTACTTGAGCGAAAAGGCATAGGTTCTGGTGAGACTGCGCAGATGCGCAGGCTCGCCTGAACCATAATGCTGTTTGCATATGCTATATCGGCTCTTTTAACAATTGTCGTCTGCTTTGTCATCTGCTTATGATTTTAAAAGTCATTTTTGCAAACAGTGTGGACCCAGATCAGACTGCTTCTCTAGGAGCAGTCTGATCAGGGTCCACACTGTTTGCCTGTATGAATAATAGGTTTGAAAAGTTTGCAAGAATATTCAGCAGACGACATAAACAGACAGCATTTTCAGATGCCGGTTTTCTTGGCGTTTTAAGGGTTACAACATGACCTGTCTCATATGTACTGCTAAATGATGATGACACCAAACTATTATTGGCTATTTTACTGGTGATAAATCATTGGAAGCAAGACAAATTATCACACCCCCATTTCGTTCTTATATAACATCTTGTCACCCTCTATGGTTAGGACACATTATTTACTAATTTCTTGTCCCCTGGGGTATTATGTCACTGGACTTCCTGAAAGATCCATAGCTCGAGATAAGGCACTTTTTAAATGGAAAAGTGTTGATCTTTTGATATTTTTCTTATTTCTCAATGAAAATGTAAGTTGTGGGTACATTAGAAGCACCTAGAAGAGGTACTTCTAATGAGTATTCACAACACATGTTTTCATAGAGAAATAAAAAAACAATACATGTATGATTTTGACACCCGTTCTTATCTAGAGTCATGACTGATCAACAGTCATATAATGTGTTTTACAGGAAGCAATCAAAAATGTTACCTGACCCTGGTGTATTACTGGTGGCAGTATGTGCTTATAATGAAAACCCATTATATAACATAATGCCTTTGTGAAAAATAAGAAAAATGCGGACCTGATATACCCTTGCTTATCTAGAGCTATGTGTAGTTCATTCATTGGTTCATGAACTGGTCCGTATGATCCTATTCATGCGCTGGTTCATGAACTGGAGGTTCATGAATTTCTGGTTCATGAACATTTCATGAACTATAAATGGTTCATGAATTGCCATTTGTCATTCATAGACTAGTCATAAAATAGTTTTTTCATAGCTCTTGATAAGATGTTTTTTTTTCGATCCAAAAGTATTGATATTTTTCTTATTTCTCCATGAAAACATATGTTGTTGGTACTCATTAGAAGAGCCTCACTGAGGTGCTTCTAATGAGTACCCACAACATATGTTTTCATGGAGAAATAAGAAAAATATTTACCTGATACCCACTCTTATGATCTTATCTAGATTTATGGTTTTTAATAGTTCATGAACTATAGCCAGCTATTTAACCCTTGTCCTGCTGAATTAATTAAGATGCCACGCCCACTTCTAATTTTCAGCCAATCGGATTACTTGATCCGGAATTTTGCTATAAATTCACATACTAAATGGCAAACAGTGCAGATCCAGATCAGTTGGCTTCTGAAGAAGCCAACTGATCTGGATCTACACTGTTTGCAAAGGCAGGGTATATCCCGGTTCAGCAGGACAAGGGTTAAGAACCTGAAATTTTCACAAAACTGTGAATGTTCATGAGACTATGGTTCATGAGACTATGGTTCATGGGTTCATGAGACTATGGTTCATGGGTTCATGAGACTATGGTTCATGGGTTCATGAGACTATGGTATATGGGTTCATGAGACTATGCTTCATGAGCTGTTATTGGCAAAGAAAGATCCTGAAAAATATATAAAAAGCTGTCTGAATTCATATAAGAGCTCAGTTGGATGCGCCGTCCGACTGAAGACCAGGAGGTCGCGGGTTCAACCCCCGCCGAGGTCGGCAACATTCTTTCGTGGAGATTGATCATGAAATATTTTCTACGGTCATTCTCTCCCTTCCGCTGATTCAAGAAGGGCAGTTGTCAGTTTCTGGCGAAAGAATGTGCACAATACTGGTTAACCGCTTAGAGGACTAAGCCTGCCCGGTAAACGTGTGGTTAGGTAAACTGACCGCACTCGACATGACCCCATTGGGTTGACTGGGCCGTAAAACCTCAACACAAACAAACAAACTGAATGTTCAAACAAAAATCAACTAGATTTCTTCCAGTTTTATAATGCTGTTTTAACCATTTTTTTTTTTCATCCTAACCATTAATAATACATATACATTAATTAAAGCACTCTAGGTAAAATTTTCAGCAGACAACATTTTTTAATTATGTCCCCACCTACCGATGGATGGGGGAAAGGGGGGTGGGGGGCACATATTGTTTTTGGGATGGATACCATCGGCATCGGCATCAGCATAAAACTTCTTGTCAGCTCTGTAACTTGAATACCTTTTGGAATATTTTGATGATACATTGTAGAAATGTAGAACAAGACAAGACCACATGTCGCATACAAGATTGACAACTCTGGTTTTCTTTCTTTTGGAGTTATTTCCCTTTGTTTGGTTTGAAATAAATTTTGTGTCAGCTCTGTAAGTCGAATACCCTTCGGAATATTTTGATGGTACTTGGTAGAAATGTAGAATAGGTCTAGACGATGTGTCACATACAAGAATGACAACTCTGCCTTTCATACTTTAGGGCATTATCTCCCTTTGTTATATTTGACAGTGATTATGTATTGATTTTGTGTCTGCTCTATATGTCAAATACCCTTTGGAATATTTTTATGACATTGGGTAGAAATGCGGAGGACAAGACGATGTGTCCCTTCTTGTGTTTGAATTTGATTTGGTTTTTTTTTTTTTCTAAAAAACCTTTTCTAGTGTTTCTGTTATTTTTCCAAGAAAACAATATTTGACATTTCATGCAAATTGTGTCCATTGAGACAGTTTGCATGAAATGTCAAAACCTGTTTTCTGGGGAAAATAGGAAAAATATTTCAAAATGTTGTCTGCTGAAATTTTTACCCATCAAGTGCTAAGCATTAAAGAGTGGTTAAAGAGTGGTTATAAATCAACCAGATTTTTCCAGTTTTTACTGTTTTTTTTTACAATTTTTTTTTCCAACCTCATCTTCATTTATAATATTCACATAAAGTCTGTTTTATTATAAGGAATTTTATCTTGACACTTGATTATCTTGCATTAATTTTACTTTGATGATATTTCCATCCACATCAGATGCTGAGTAAAACATTTGGGACACAGGTGTATTGTAATTATTGTTCCCTTGCTGCAAGTTTTGGGTACATTATAGCTGTTTGAAAATGAGATACCTAATTCAACCTAATTCATAGTTTCAGATATTTGGCACTTCTGTCCTGATACTGTGCTGATACTTCTCTTATTTCTTCATGAAAACATATGTTGTGGTGCTCAGTAGGAGCGCCTTGAAGAGACGTATGCTTCTAATGAGTGTAACCCACAACAAATTGTTTTCATGGAGAAATAAGAAAAAATATTATGTGGATACCCCCTCTTATCTTGAGCTATGCAATTATTGCATTGTATGCTTAGGTTTTTCAAATTTACTAAGAAAGATGAGCACTGACTCATAGCTTCAGATAAGAGGGGATATCCACATAATATTTTTCCTATTTCTTGTCGAAAACATCTAATGAGTACCCACTACATATATTTTTGTCAAGAAATAAGAAAAATATCGATACTTTTTGGTTGAAAGAAAGCGCCTTTAATCTGGACCTCTGCTGATTTAAGGAGGGGCTTCTTTAGTTGCTGATTAAACAAACAGAATATAATGTGCAGGCTGGTTTGGATCAGTACTCGTAGCAACAGATAAGGCACTTTTTTCATCTGAAAAATGCTGATATCTTTCTTATTTCTCCACGAAAACATATGTTGTGGGTATTCATTAGAAGTGCCTCGCCGAGGTGCTTCTAATGAGTACCCACAAGTTGACAACATATGTTTTCATGGAGAAATAAGAAAAATATTATGTGGATACCCCCTCTTATCTGTAGCTATGAAAAGTGCCTTATTTGAAGCTATGCTCAAGTGGTTATTATTAATCCAGTCTTGCAATCCTTAGACAGCTGTTGCAGGATTGTTATAACTGAAGTATTCAGGTGAACAGTGTAGAACCTGATCAGTTGCTTGAATTGGAGACAGGTCATCTCTGGCATCTGATCAGGATCTAAACTGTCTGCTTAGGCCTGTCTGTCCAAATACTTAGAGTAGGGTAAAATATGTTTTTGTATGAAAACAGCTACGGTAAAAATTATGTCCTTAAATTTCAAAATCTTCATTCCATACTTTTAAGGTTTATTTTTGTTTTGCTTTGTATGCAAATGTGTTTTAAAATACTTAGTGGAATGGCAAAAAGTGTGGAAGGAGCAGTCTGTTCTGTGTCTTCACTATTTGCATATGCCATTTCGTCAGAAACTTTGGTGTGTAAAATTTTAGGACATTTACTGTAATTGTGAGGCCCTGCTTAGGTTGTCCTTGGCTTTTGCTGTTTCCATGGGTGACCTTGGCCTTAATTGGCATTTACTGTTCCCATGCATATGGGCCCATTCTCATGATGATGCCGCACAATTTAATTTTGTCTCCTGGAATTCTGGATAACAGGTAGCATTTTTGTTATAGTCATCATTTTGGCATGAGCATGGCAGTTTATCTGCATGTGCTGCTCTAGAGTGAACTATAAAAAAAATATTGACAAGCATATTTAATTTCATAATCTTTCTTTATTCATAATGATGTCGCGTCTGACTGTGAAATAATACCACAGCATAAAAATCATATTACAGCTAGTGTAATATCTGCTAAATGACTACAATGCATAACCTAGCACTCATAAAGCGATGTTCTTAACAAGAACAAAAACAACAAAAAGACAGCAATGAGAATATAAAGTGCATGTAAATAAATGCATTTGGGTCATACAGTAAATTTTTCATGCAGGTTCCTATCTTATAATAATTTTAAATATACATCAAAAATTTCAATTTTTTTGCTGCCCAAGGCTCGCAAAAATGATAAATTATTTATCTCCTGATCATTTAATAAATATCATACAAAATAAACACTCATGTAATAACATTTACATGGTAAAAATATGATGTGGATTATCCCCTCTTATCTGGAGTTATGGAGAAGTTTGAAAAAACATTTCTTTTAACCCTAATGTCCTGCTGAATAAAGATGCCACACCCACTTCTGATTTTCAGCCAATCAGATTACTTGATCCGGATTATTGCTATAAATTCACATACTTAATGGCAAACAGTGCAGATCCAGATCAGTGGGCTTCTTCAGAAGTCAACTGATCTGGATCTACACTGTTTGCAAAGGCAGGGTATATCCGGGTTCAGCTGCAGAACAAAGGTTAATACCCTACATATCAAGACTGCTGAAATTATCATAGTACTTAGTACATGTACATAATTGATATTATTATAAGGTGCTTTTTGCCGGCCTTAGTGGCTCAGTTGGATGTGTGTCCGACTGGTGATCAGGAGGTTGCGGGTTCGACCCCCGCCACGTCAGCATCATTCTTTCTTGGAGATTTGATCATGAAATATTTTCTTTGGGCATTCTCTCTCTTCCGCTACTTTAAGAATGGCAGTTGTCAGTTTCCGGCGAAAGAATGCGCACAATACTGGTTAACCGCTTAGAGGACTAAGCCTGCCCTGTAAAAGTGTGGTTAGGTAAACTGATCATGCTCAACATAATCCTGTTGGGTTGACTGGGCCATAAAACGTATTAACACAAACAAACAAATAAATCAAACAAAAATCGCTGATTTATTTTTTCATTTCTCCACAAAAACATATGTTGTGGGTATTCTTTAGAAGCACCTCATAGAGGTGCTTCTAATGAGTACTCACAACATTTTCATGGAGAAAATATTTTCCTAATATTCCCTCTTATGTAGAGCTATGAGTATTGGGAATAATTTTTACTGTCTTGCATTGATAAATCAGGGCCCAGTTGTTCAAAGCGTTGTTAGCTTAAAGACGTTGTTAAGGGTCATTTCGTTAACTGTTTTAGCTGATCCAATACACAATATTCTGATATTTTTTGCTGAAAAAATGTGAAAAGCTACTCACATTTTTTCAGCAAAAAATTTCAGAATATTTGCGTATCACTCGATGTAAATTTTAACGAATCGTTAACTAACGACGTTGTTAGCTTTGAACAACTGGGCTCAGATGTTTTAGGTTGAAAGGCTTACCTCTGATTTTTGCTGAATAATACTTGATATTGAAGAGAGACCATTAATTGCAGCACTGAAACCACTTTAATGCTTTGATGCTATGATGCTAACCTTTACTTCTCTCTGGGCAAATTCAGCAGAAGACAAGTAGGCTGATTTGAGTCCTCACTTGGCACACATGGGACTGGAATCACCTGTGTAATCAAATGATTATCATGAATACCGTATTTGACCTAATTACTGCCCTGTGGGCTTAGGTTTTTCAAAATTACAGGGAACACTCGGCTGTGGTAAAATACGTATCTACCTGCTAAGGATACACTATTAAAAAAAAAGTCAGAAAAGGCCTTGTTTGATGATAATTATGCATTTTTTTTTGTTCTAATTTTATTTATAAAGGCGTATGTTGTGGGTACTCATTTGAATTGCATCGACAAGTCGATGCAATTCAAATGAGTACCCACAACATATGCCTTTATAAAGAAGTAAAGAAAAAGTACACTGGCTTTAATCTGAAGACTACGGAATTTCTCGACTGTGCGCTTATAGGGGTATGTGCAGTAATTAGATCGAATACGGTAGTCAGACCCGTGTATGTTATTAAGAAATAAGAATGAAATGTTAATTAATTATTTTTCTGGGTGGAGATATTTCATACCAATTGCCTATGGAGATGTAAATAAAATGAAAAGCAGGTATTTCATAACTGACAAAAATTAGAAAATGTGACTTTTTTTTTTTTTTTTTTTTGTCCATACAAATGTATAATTTTCCCTGCATGAGACTACACTAGAGACTCCTTGATTCTCAATTAACTCAATATGGAATTAGAAGTTCACCAGCTTCGCGATTCTTAATTAAACGAATTTGCTATTAGAAATTTTGCTCGGTCTCACTTAACATGTCAGAGGATTTGTTAAGGAAGAGCATTTGTTGATAATTCTGAGATCATTTTTCTAATTTCTCAATGAAAACATACATTGTGGGTACTCATTAGAAGTGCCTCAGTGAGGCACTTCTAATGAGTACCCACAATGTATGTTTTTATAGAGAAATTGAGAAAACAACCCCAGTGTTACCAGCAAGTACTCATCCTAACAAGTCCCCTCAGTGTTTCTAAAATTGTCTCAGATTCTCATTTAAATAAATTTAACATTCATTTTCTTGCAATATCTCATTAAAGCAGCCATCTGTCTTGAAAGGAACAAATTATAGGGTGAAATGCTGGGGTAATGGGATTTGCATTTCTGTGACATTCTTAGACAGAACTCCAGATGAGAGCTCTTTAGGTATCCCTTTGCCATATAAAACCATTTTATGGTTATACTCATTATAATTGCCTTGCCAGATGGTTCTGATGAGTTCCCCGAGGTGTACGCTAGTGCAAAAAAAAAAAATAAAAAGTAAAAAAAATACTTTTTGTCCTAAAACATCTTTTCTGGAGCTCTGATACTAGGGTACAAAATTGTAAAGACATGAAATGATGACATGTTTCATTTCCCTTGGAAAATATGTCCTTTGTTTTAATTGACCAAAGAAAGGGGAAAACCACTTAAAAGTCAAGTTGCCTGATCAGCTGGTAACCAGTCAGCTGGGCACCTGTCTGTCAGCTATGTTATAGATTCATGCAATATTGAAATTCATGGAAACATGCCATTACTCTTAATTTAACCAATTTTATCTTCCAGAAATACATGTTTTTCACCAAACTTGGTATGTGCATTGATATTGTGGAGATCTGGTTTGGGATTGCTAATGAGCAAATTTCTTCAAATTTTGACAGAGTTATCTGCCCGAGACATGCCCATATTTTCATTTTCCAGACGATAACTTGAGTAAATGTCAAGGGATTTTAACCAAACTTGGTACATGCATTGATATGAAGGAAATCTGGTTTGGGATTGCTTATGGGCAAATTTCGTCAATGTTATCTGCGACACGATAATGGCAGGGTATTATAGTTTAACGTTTTTATTGAAACACACGGATTGACTAATGTTCTAATTTTAGGACAAGTGTCATAGGCATAGCGCTCATTATGCATGTGGGTTACGTATTATGAAAAATATATACGATAAAATGACATTATCAAAAACCTTGCTTCTTTACCATAGAAGCTGCTCTAGAAGGTAAAATTTACTCTTCTGGGAGCAAATTTTTTCCTTTAGGAGTAGCCCCTATTTTGGAAGCGATTCTAGTCATCATTTTTTAAAGATTTTTCGGTGGTGTGCATAAAAATAATACCATTCTGGCTACGCCACTGGGTAAGGTAAGGAGTTAACCCTTGTCATGCTGAATAAATTAAGATGCCATGCCTACTTCTAATTTCCAGCCAATCAGATTACTTGATCCAGGTTTTTGATAGAAATTCACATATTTAATGACACAGTGCCGATCCAGATCAGTTGGCTTCTTCAGATGCCAACTGATCTGGATCTACACTGTTTGGTTGTCTTCAGCAAGAGAAGGGTAAAAAAGTGTCCCAATAATAAGGTATGGTAAATACAGTGAGAATAATCTCGGTGCATATTATTATATATGGGCCTCGTCAAAGAAAAAAAATGCCTTTGAACATGCACAAATGTGCAGATTCACATCATTCTTTACATGTGCTAAGTATCATCAGAGCATTTGCTCTCTATTCATACTTTCTGTAGTATCCAATGATTATGTTAATGGTCACTGAAAGCCCTGATCAGACTGCGCAGATGCACAGTCTGATCTGGGACTTCGCTCTCTGCATGTATCCAAAGGCATGTTTTCTCATGCACAGTCCATATTATGTCTGAATGTTAACCCTTGTCATGCTGAATAAATTAAGATGCCACGCCTACTTCTAATTTTCAGCCAATCAGATAACCTGATTCAGATGGTAGATAAAAATTCACATACTGTATGGCAAACAGTGCAGGTACAGATCAGTTGGCTTCTTCAGAAGCTAGCTGATCTGGATCTACACTATTTGCAAAGGCAAGGTATATCTGGATTCAGCAGGACCAGGGTTAATTTATTCCACTGCACTCTCTTTACAACAGTGGATGGGTCTTAAAAATACTTTTATTTTGAAGATGTTATCAGTTGAATTTTAATGTATACCGTACTTACTCCATGAAACCTTAACTTCTCTTACCATACTTATCATAAAATTAGAATAAGGCCAAATAAAAAATTATGTGTGTTTAGGGTTACATTGTTAGAAAAAAATAGGTAGGATAGGTATGGATTCTTTTTTTTTTTTTTTTTCACAATTTCTTTTTATGAAGAATAATACCATAATTACCAAATATATTTGGACTTCAAACATAATTCACATAAAATTTTACCAAGTCTGTTTGATTATCCTTAAAATAATGGTTTCTAAATGTACTGATAGAATGGCAAACAGTGTAGACCCTGATCAAACTGCTCCTTTATGAGCAGTTTGATCTGGGTCTACACTGTTTGCTCAGCCCTGCTTGTCTGAATGCTTAGCATGAATTTTTTTTTTTAGAAAACATGAAAAACATTGCTAGGTTACACCAGGAAAATTAGGTAGGGTAGGTTTACCCTAAACACACATATTTTTTTTATTTGGCCTAAGTTCATTTTTACTTCTTGTTAATGTGTATAAAAATATTTGGGTGAGTGGCAAACAGTGTAGACTGATGAAATGCCACCAGATACGGCATCTGATCTGGATCTATGCTGTTTGCTCTGAAGTCCAGTCTGTTTTTTAAAAACTTAGGTAAAATCTTGTTATGCATGATGGGGAATTTTTATGGGTTTTTTTTTTGTAGCTCCAGATAAGTGGAATATCCAAACATTTTTTTTATTTTTCTCCATAACAACATATATTATGGGAACTCATTAGAAGGGCAAGGTAAGGTACTCCTAATGAGTATCCACAAAATATGTTTTTGTGGAGAAATAAGAAACATATCGGTACTCATTGGTTGAAAATTGTGTCTCATCTGGAGCTATGAATCTTGTTTTATGGGCTGGTTTTACAAGGAAAAAGGCTTGTCGGGTTTTCAGTCAAAACAATTTTGTGCACATGGCTGATGCCTTAGCAAGACCTCATGTCTTAACCCTTAAACTGCCAATCACAACAATTGTCGTCTGCTTTGTCATCTGCTTGTGATTTTAAAAGTTATATTTGCAAACAGTGTGGACCCAGATCAGACTGCTCCTCTAGGAGCAGTCTGATCTGGGTCCACACTGCTGGTTTGCAAAAATAGGTTTGAAAAGTAAATTGCAAGAATATTCAGCAGACGACATAAACAGATGACATTTTCAGATGCAGGTTTTCTTGGCGTTTTAAGGCTGATTTAGTTCCCTCTTGGTCTATCACTGACCAGAACAAATATGCATAGGTTCTGGAGAGACATGCAGATGTCCAGGCTCGTCTGCACCTTTGCTGTTCCCATATGCTAAAACGGCACTAAATTTCCCATGTCACAGCTTATATATTCAAAGAACACGTTACACATTGCAGGATTTAAACTTTGATGCATGATTAAACTTAATGATGTGAATTTATGTTAAAATTGTTTATGAACCAATACAGGTTGTTGACCCTGTCTGAGACAGTGAATATTACCATTAAAGCACTAAAGAAAAAGTAGACGACATTCGATTTTTTTTTTTTTTTTTTTTTTAATTTTTTAGAAAAGATAAGGCTTGGTATTTCATGTGAATCATCTGCTAAGCAGATGATTCACATGAAATTTCAAGCCTTAATTTCTCTATAAAAGGTAATCAAAATGTTGTCTGCTGCAGTACTGTTGTGACCAGCATTTATTTTAACCCTCGTGACCAGCATTTATTTTAACCCTCGTCCTACTGAACCCGGATATGCCCTGCATTTGCAAACGGTGTAGATCCAGATCAGTTAGGTTCTAAAGAAGCCAACTGATCTGAATCTGCACTATTTGTCATTAACCCTTGTCATGCTTAATAGATACCCACTTCTAATTTTCAGCCAATCTGATTACTTGATCCAGATTGTTAATCCAAAATCAGGTTCATAATGGCAAATAGTGCAGATTCCACTTTTGGCAATGGTTTTGCTTCTATAGCTACAGATAAGAAGGGGTATCCACATAATATTTTTCTTATTCTTGACGAAAACATATGTTGTGGGTACTCATTAGAAGCGCCTCACCAAGGCGCTTCTAATGAATACCAACAACATATGTTTTCATTGAGAAATAAGAAAGATATCAGCAGTTTTCAGATGAAAAAAGTGCCTTATCTGTTGCTATATATATGTAAAGTTCTCCCATATTTCAAAATCCTAGTGTCAGACAACCCTACTTATCGTACCTTGTTCTTTGCTGCCTAATATCTGGACCTATAGGCCAAATTTGTTTTTTTTTTATTTTTTGATTTATGGGAGAGCCTACCCTATGATTTTAGCCCCTCCAGAAAAATAAAATTTGCATTTCAATTTTTATTTTTATTGTATGTCCCTACCCTTCGCATTTAGGGCTGAAATACTGCATTTTTACATGTATTCTTGTTCAAAATTTATTTTATTTCATCTACATGTACCTAAGCTTTTTCACATTTTTTATTTTTATTTCTACCTCTCGACAGCAGCATTTCTAAGAAATCTACCGTAAACCTAAAGATAAAAAACCCAGGTCTTATCGAGGGCGTGTTTCACATTTAGGTAGAAGCTAGATGAAGATTCAGACAGGCAAACAGAACACACAGTACTGGTTAACCGCTTAGAGGACTAAGCCTGCCCAGTAAACGTGTGGTTAGGTAAACTGACCGCGCTCGACATGACCCCATTGGGTTGACTGGGCCGTAAAACCTCAACACAAACAAACAAAACTTATTTTTTAGCTAGTTTTTGCATGATAGGCATATAGTTTCAGTAAGGTAACCTTTTCTTTTTATCATGACTCATTTAACCCTTGTCCTGCTGAATAAATAAAGATGCCACGCCCACTTCCAATTTTCAGCCAATCAGATTACTTGATCCAGGTGTTCATATAAATTCACGTACTGAATGACAGTGCAGATCCAGATCAGTTGGCTTCTTCAGAAGCCAACTGATCTGGATCTACATTGTTTGCAAAGGCAGGGTATATCCGGGTCCAGCAGGACTAGGGTTAAACTTTACTGCTTTATCGGATAAGTTCAGCGGATGACAAGTTGATAGTTTTCGTATTTTTCCCAGAAAACAGGATTTGACATTTCATGTAAATTGTCTCCTCAGTAGAGAATTTGCATGATTATTGCATCAATTAAGTCTGTTTTCTCAAACAATAAGAAAAAATATTTCAAAATGTCATCTGCTGAAATTCTTACCCAGGATGCAAAGCGTTAAAGTTAGTGAGGTCTCCAGGTCTAAGTCAACATGATTTAGTCTCAAGGTCTGTTTATTGTAAACAGACGACAAAAGAATAAAGATCTAAACTTAAGATGTCCTTCTTAAATTATACCCTGGTCATTTACTTCTTAGATAAAGGGCTAAATTTCACAGCCTCAGATAAGGCGCTTTTCCAACTAAAATTATTGATTACGGTATCCCCATGCTTTAGCTATGGGGAAATTTGAATGCCTTCATCTGTCGTCAGTCAGTTTGTCGGTCAGTCAAGCTTTCTCCTCCTAAACGGCACTGGATGGAAATTTTTACCAAACTTGCTATTTAACTTACGTTCATGGTAAGGGTGTGTGAGAGCAGCATTATTTTTCAGTCGGTCCGTCATGCTGTTAGCAACATTAGCACAAAGCATAGGGATTTTGCAATGGCATGGCATTGACTGTGCAATCTAGTATTTTTCTTATTTCTTCATGAAAAATATGTACCCAGAACATATGTTTTTCATGGAGAAATAATGTTTCACATGATAATCAGTCTTATCTACATGTATAGAGCTATGGGTTTGTCCAGATGATTTTCTTATTTTTCCATGAAATATATATGTGCTGTGGGTACGTGCTCTTTTAAATCACCACAGTAGCAGCCTGGTCTGGTTCTCCACTGTTTGCCATTCCACTAAGAATTTAATGCTTGTCCTGCTGAATAAATTAACATGCCACGCCCATTTCTAATTTTCAACGAATCAGATGACTTGATCCAGATTGTTGATATAAATTCACATACTGAATGGCAAACAGTAAAGATCCAGATCAGTTTGCTTCTTTAGAATATCCGGGTTCAGCAGGACTATTTTTAAAGAAACAACTGTTAAAAAGCAAAATTTAGGCATAAAAAAGGATTGAAACTAGATTGCACAGTTGATGGCATGTCGTAGCAGAATCCCCATCTTTTCGTTACAGGTCAGGCTACCTTTTGACTTCACCTGAAGGTCACATGGGGCAGAGTGAAAAATAATATTGCTCTTGCACACCTTTACACCAGGGGAAGTTATGTGCCAGGTTTTATTAAATTCCCCTTAGTGGTTTAGGAGGAGATAGCATAATGGACAGACAGATGGAAAGATGGAGGTGTTCGCAGTATCCCCACTGCTTTTTGGACGTTTGTTTTTTAGAAAAAAAAAAAAAAAATCTGTCCTTTAAAATATTGATGTCCGGGGCGGCGAGCATCGGGCGGGCGTCGGGCATCGTCCGAGGTTTACCTTTTGGTTAACCTTTTTTCAAAGTTGGATGTTACCTTTTTCCTTCAGTGGATTGCTTTCATATTTGGTAGAGATGAAGAGGAGGACCAGTAGATGTGTCACATGCAAGAGAGACAACTCTTTTTGTTGACTTTTTGAAAAACCCGTCCATAATGCCATTAGGCATTTTTCTTGTTTTAAAAAGTGTCGGGATAATAAGTGTTAATTTTAGGACATTTACCATAGATATACGGCTCGTAGATAATAAAAACACGCAAGAGTACCATATTTGTCAAAGATTATGGATGAGATTTTAGCATAGGTGTAGATACGGGTGCGTATCTGGTAAATATTTTTCTTATTTCTCCTTGAAAACATATGTTGTGGGTACTCATCAGAAGCGCTTGACTGAGGAGCTTCTAATGAGTACCCACAACATGTTTTTGCAGAGAAATAAGAAAAAAATCAATATTTTTCGATTGAAAAAAGCATCTTATCAAGAGCTATGAATGATTTAGGGTTGGGGCTTATTTGTCTTTTTATATTGTAACTTTCTGTTTTACAAATTGGATTGTTTAAATTGACAAATGCACAATATTCCCTAAAGTCTGCATAATCAAACTGTTAAATCAAATTACTCTAAGGAGAAATTTCTGGTTTTGTGTGGTAATTTGGAGTTTTATGGCCCTTTCAACATAAAATGCAAAGCCTCGTCTTCTCTGAAAAATCAAATGAAATCAAAATGTTGTCTTCAGTTGTGATTGGCACGTCAAGGGTTATTATATTTACTGTAAGTATCGGGATGCCATAACCCTTAAAGCGCCAAGAAAAACTGCATCTGAATCTGTCATCTGTTTATGTCGTCTGCTGAATATTCTTGCAAAGTTTTCAAACCGATTTTTGCATACAGGCAAACAGTGTGGACCACGATCAGACTGCTCCTTTAACGATCAGACTGCTCCTAAAGGAGCAGTCTGATCTGGGTCCACACTGTTTGCAGAAATGACTTTTAAAGTAACCGGCAGAAGACAAAGCAGACGACAATAGTTGTGATTGGCGCTTTAAGGGTTAACTCCTTATACTGTATTTGACCTAATAACCATTCTGTCTTGTTTTGTATTGAAGTTTTACGGCGCAGTCAACTGAATGGGGTCATGTTGAGTGTGGTCAGTTTACCTAACCACACTTTTACTGGGCAGGCTTAGTTGGCAAATTCTCTCCCTTCCGCTGATTCAAGAAGGGCAGTTGTCAGTTTCTGACGAAAGAATGTGCACAATACTGGTTAACCGCTTAGAGGACTAAGCCTGCCCAGTAAACGTGTGGTTAAGTAAACTGACCGCGCTCGACATGACCCCATTGGGTTGACTGGGCCGTAAAACCTCAAAACAACCAATATGTAAATCCTGATCAGACTCTGCATTCTGCAGTGCTTGATCTAGGTATACACTGATTGCCGACAGGCCTGCCTGTCCCCATACTTTGGTTTATTACGGTTATTTCATTAAAATGGACAAGATGTTACCCATTACTGATATTGGATATTAGGTGAACATTAATATGATGTTGTTAAATTGTATTGTGGAGTAATCTGGCATAAAAATTGTTTGTCTGAAAATTAAGTATTATGTACTTATTGATTGACAGGTGGGGACAGGCTGCCTAGCCTAGCTTCCTGCTTTAGGTGGCATAGAGGACTGCAAGTAGTTCTTTACTTATTGTTTGTCACTGAAAATAAGATTTTATGGTTATTCATGTGAATCCTCTTTGAAAAGAGAATCCTATAAAGCTTTTATCGTTTTTAAAGAAAAGTAAGAAATTTTATTTAAATGATGATGTCTGTTTATTATTGCCATTAGCATTTTGAAGGTTAACCCATGTCCTGCTGAACTCGGATATACCCTGCCTTTGCAAACAGTATAGATCCAGATCAGTTGGCTTCTGAAGAAGCCAATTGATCTGGATCTGCACTGTTTGCCATTAAGTATGCACATTTATAGCAACAATTTGGATCAAGTACTCTGATTGGCTAGAAATTAGAAGTGGGCGTGGCATCTTAACTTATTCAGCAGGACAAGAGTTAAACATGATTCTTCATTAATGCTTAGCAAGCAAGGTAAAATTTCAGCAGATGACACTTTGAGTTGTTTTTCTTATTTTTCCCCACCTTAAAATAGGCTTTGGCATTTCATGCAAATTGAAAATATGCATAAAATATTAAAGCCTATTTTCTGGGGAAAAAAATCATCAATTTGTTACCTGCTGAATTAGTCCAGAGAAAAGTAAAGGTTAACCCTTAACCCTTGTCCTGCTGAATAAATTAAGATGCCACGCCTTCTTCTAATTTTCAGCCAATCAGATTACTTGATCCAAATTGTTTCTATAAATTCACATACTTAATGGCAAACAGTGCTGATCCAGATCAGTTGGCTTCTTCAGAAGCCAACTGATTTTGTTCTACACTGTTTGCAAAGGCAGAGTATATCCGGGCTCAGCAGGACAAGGGTTAAGGTGCCAAGAAAACTGCATCTGAAAATGTCAACTGTATGTCGTCTGCTGAATATTCTTGCAAACTTTTCAAACTTATTTTTCATACAGGCAAACAGTGTGGATCCTGATCAGACTGCTCCTAGAGGAGCAGTCTGATCTGGGTCCACACTGTTTGCAAAAATGACTTTTAACATCACAAGCAGATGACAAAGCAGACGACATTTGTTGTGATTGGCAGTTTAAGGGTTAAGCTGTCCAGTATCTCCAAATAAGTGGGTAGATCTACCTGAAGCAAGCACCTGTCATAATTTTTGTTTTTTCCACAGGTGCTTGCTTAACACAGGCTTTGACCAAATGAATTGATAAAATATTGTTTAAACCAACCCTCATTGCATGTGCTGTAATAGCCCTTAGTTTAGCAATGCAGAACGTAACAGGCCTTATTTATATTCTTATTTATTTTGGACATTTATTTTTTTTTTATTATCAGTTGACCAATATTACCAGGTGCTAGCTGACAATATAATCACCTCAATGTTGATGTTAACCCTTGTCCTGCTGAATAAATTAAGATGCCACACCCATTTCTGATTTTCAGCCAATCAAATTACTTGATCCAGGGTGTTGATATAAATTCACATGCTTAATGGCAAACAGTGCAGATCCAGATCAGTTGGCTTCTTCAGAAGCCAACTGATCTGGATCTACACTGTTTGCAAAGGCAGGGTATATCCGGGTTCAGCAGGACAAGGGTTAAGGGACTATAATAATCCTATTATTGGGACAGAGAGGGCTGATCAAACAGTGTAGGCCCAGATCAGGTGCCTCAGAATATAGTATCTGATCGGTATCTATACTGTTTTCCACTTATCCAGCAGTTTGTAGACATACAAACAATTGGATAAAGAATTTGTTTATCTAAATATTTAGGGTAATAAGCCTAGTTACAATGCTTAACTCTTTGCATGCTGGGTAATTTTGCATGCTTTTTGTCACCTGTGGATTTTTTTTTTAAATTAAATTAAAAAAAAAAAAAAAAAAAAAAAACACTTTCAGGAATCCTACAGCATGTGAAACAGTTTGGATCCAGATCAGGCCCGACATTTTGTCGGGCCTGATCTGGGTCCAAACTGTTTGCAAAGGTTATCAGTAGACCGCAAAAGTCGCCACTAACTGTGAAAGGGTTAAGTTGCTAGAAGGAAGAATTTATTGAAAATTGAGTTAAAGTTAAGTGTAGCTTCAGGTAAAGAGTTTTTTTCTAACCAAACATTGTGTATATTTTTTTTAATTTTTGATGAAAACACATGTAGTGGGTACTCATTAGAAGTGCCTTGCTGAGGCACTTCTAATGAGTACCATAATAAATTAATATATGTTTTGATGAAAATATAAGAAAAATATTTTCCTGATACCCCTTATTTGGAACTATGGAACTTAAGACACAAATAGATCTGTTAAATAATCAGCTTAATAAATTTTATACATCCCCTGAGAAAACATTGACTTAATAAGCCGCTTAATGCCCAGTGAGTTTACATAAAAAATACAAAAAATAGCAATTTGCCGATACTTAAATACTGTTTTGTTCGGTTAATATTGGATCCCAGGAGACACATTTCATTGCACGCTTTTCAAGTTTATACAATAGCCATTTGATTGGTAATCGTTCAAAATCGACCCATAACCAGGTATTTAATTTCAGCATTAGTAGCGTGTAATTACGATAAAAATCTACGGCTTTTCATAAAATACCACAATCAGATGGCATAGTCAGCAGCCTCTTACAAGGCGGGCAGCTGATAACATTCTGCAGATAATTTGTTACATTGACGGAGAAATTTGTCAAATTATTTAATGAATTAATTGCTCTCAATTTGGTCAATCATATAATTACAAGTACCATAAAAAATATAATAGATAACCATGCTTTGCAGTTATAACAGATACTGCTTTTCAAATAAACACATTCTGTATCTCCTGTAACTTTTGACCTAAAAAATTGTCCTGATTTTTTTTTTTTCTTTTTATTTACAGTTGCAAACAAAATTGTAACATACAAATATGGTAAACATATGCTATGTGAAAGAGTTAAACCTATTTGGCAATGAAATAATATATCAAACAGAGGGCTTGTTAACCCTTGTCCTGCTGAATAAATTAAGATGCCATGCCCACTTCTAATTTTTGGCCAATCAGATTACTTGATCTGGATTAATTATTGATATAAATTCATATCATTAATGGCAAACGGTGCATATCCAGATCAGTTGGCTTCTTCAGAAGCCAACTGATCTGGATCTACACTGTTTGCAAAGGCAGGGTATATCCAGGCTCAGGAGGACAAGGGTTAAGGAGATATGGTGATAATTCTGGTAAACTTCTCCATAAAAACATATGTTGTGGGTACTCATTAGTAAGGCTTTGGCAAAGTTCTTCTTATGAGTATGCACAGCATTTGTTTTTTATAAGGAACTCAGGTGAAAATTATCCCAGAAATAGGCCTAGTCTTACGATATAAAAATCCAATGCTCTAACCACTGAGCAAAAGAGTCGACTCCCTGACGCAGTTGTCGGAGATTGAATATATACTTAGATGCTATGTGTAATCTGCCAAGGCAGATAATCGAAGGTAGGAGTGATCTGTCGTAACACTCCCCCTTTTCAAGGAAGTCATCATTTATGATGACGTGAAGCCATTTTTTTGGCTAAGTAAAGTCCTATCCAGGACGAGCCCCCATCTTACTACATGAAAGCTGTAACAAAGGAATGAAGCATTATAGCTGAAAAAATTTCCTGCCAATCGTGGGATTCGAACCTGGTCCTCCCAGATAAGAATCCAATGCTCTAACCACTGAGCCAAAGAGTCGACTCCCTGACGCAGTTGTCAGAGATTGAATATATACTTAGACGCTATGCGTAGTCTGCCAAGGCAGATAATCGAAGGTAGGAGTGATCGGTCATAACACTAGATAAGAGTGGGTATCAGGTTAATATTTTTCGTATTTCTCCATGAAAACATATGTTGTTGGTACTCATTAGAAGTGCCTCGCTGAGGCACTTCTAATGAGTACCACAACATATGTTTTTGTGGAGAAATAACAAAAATGTCAACACTTTTGGATTGAAAAAAAGTGCCTTAACTAAAGCTGTGTCAGAGAATTATCTTCAGATTATGACTGATCAGACTGAAAAGATGGGCAGGCAGATCTGAGTCTTCGCTGGTCGCACAATTCTTATCGTAGATTTGTTTTGCACTAACTCATATAGAACTTTGAAATACATAAGAAATTAGCATAGCAGTAGATAAGAGGGGTATCAGATTAAAGGCTCCACTTATTCCTCAAAAATAGACACTTTTTATCCAAGAAAGGTTTAATAAATTGATATTACCGTATTCGACCTAATTACCGCACATACTCCTATAAGCGCACAGTCAAACAATTCCATAGTCTTCAGATTACAGCCAGTGTACTTTATGTCTACTTCTTTATAAAGGCATATGTTGTGGGTACTCATTTGAATTGCATCGACAAGTCGATGCAATTCAAATGGGTACCCACAACATATGCCTTTATAAAGAAAATCACAAAGATAAAAAACACATATAGTCGTTCGTTGATTTTTTTTAAAGTGCAACGTTAGTATAGGTAGGTACACATTTTTCCAAAGCTTTTTATAATTTTTTTTTTTTTTTTTTTTTGAAAAACCTAAGCGCACAGTGCGGTAATTAGGTCGAATACGGTATTAATATGATCATAAAATGTGGCATCTGACAAAAGATGCCAGCCTAAAAAACTTCAGTGAGTCTCTCGTTTTTGAACTGGATCAAAAACTAAATGATTTTTTATCATATCTCTGAATTAATGTTGGTAACATTAATTCAGAGATACAATAAAAAATCATTTCATTTCAAGAACGTGAGACTAATTGAAATTTTATAGGCTGCCAGGTGCCACATTTTATGATTGTTTTAATACTATATGTCAGTTTATTAAACTTTTCTTGGTAAGAAAGATGTAATGGCAGAATGGTGGCCAAGAGTTCATAACTCTTGGAGTTATGTCCCTTGATAGGTTTTCAAATTTTGCCATTCTTGAAAATTTTCGTAACAGATTTCTCAGGAACTATGAAAGCTAGAAAGCTGGAAGTTTGTATAAACATGGTCAATGACTGGATGTATCGTGTATACATGAAAAGGGGCCAAGGGTCCATAACTCTTGGAATTATATCCCTTAGTAGGTTCTCAAAAACGTTAAAGTGCACTTTGCTTAGTAACTTTTACGTTTGTTGTCCTACTTCGATGGAACTTATACCACACTTGGGGGCTTTGAAAAAGTGGTACATGCATAGACAGTGGGTTGATGTATCACGTATTCAGGAATCGGGGCCGAGGGCCCATAACTCATGGATTAAAATCCCTTGATAGGTTTTACGATGCCATGTTACCATGTCCTACAGTGGTGTTATCTGTAAGGATGAATTCAAAATATTTCAACCCTATATGTATTTCTCCTCTGATAGAGCTGCAGCGGGGCTATAATCCTCTGATAGCTCAAGTTAGTCTTATTTTAGTGGATGTATTAAATAGGATTGAAAGAATAGGTATTAAGTCACAGACAGGAGCCAGTCTACTAGAGCTATGGATTAGTATGTTGTGGATCTACCTACTGAAGTCTTTTTTATTGTACTGTTTTGTATAATTCAGTCTTTATTTTGAGGGTAATTTATTAAAGCAAAGCATTTACTATGATGTAAACCACACATTCTTGTGGCATTAGAACAACCCACAGATTATCTGTATGTCTTAGATAACATAATTGTTACACCCTTTTAACCACTTAATACAGGCCAAGAGTGACAGATTACCCTCCTTCTGTATACCAGGTCAAGGAAAAACATCCCTGAGAATAATTAACCCTTTCACCCCTGAGTTTATAAATTGAGTGAGACTATTCCATCTTTAAATTTGGACACACTGGCTTTTGCAAATAGGGATATTAGATGAAATTCTAGAACAGAATAGCAAGCAGTGTAGATCCTAATGAGACAGCTTTTCATAAGCCGTTTCTGTAGGATCTACACTGTTTGCATAAGTATTTATTTAGGTCTGCCCAGGCAAAGGGTTGAGATAAAATGGGTATCTGATAGAGGTTACCATATATATTCTAATATATGCCCTGGTGGCATTGCAGTTCATTACTGCTAAAATGACAGTATTGACGTTGAGTCCATTTGGGCTAAAAAGAAGATACATGTAGTTTGATAGCCTAAACTCAATTTTGTTTGTGTTTAGTAATGCTTTTCTCCTAGAGAAGTAGGAGGGAGTGCTTAGTAGACAGGGGGCTTATATAAGAATAAATACGGTATGTTGTTTGTTTTGTTATACTCCCCTGACAAAATTTTAAGAACATTTCAAGAAATCATGTATTTTGCAAGAATTAAGTTCTTGAAGTGTTCTTAGCGTGTTCGACATGAACAAGCTCAATTTAAGAAATGTTAAATAAGACAAATTTTAGGATAAAGTGCTTTTTCAACCAAAAAAAAAATGGAGATATTTTTCTTATATTTACTGAAAAAGCATATGTTGTGGGCAATCATTAGAAGTGCCTCTTTGAGTTCTTCCAGTAATTTTGAAAAACTTAAGTGCATAGGGTTGTAATTAGGTCAAATATGAAAACTGAAAATATTGATGATTTTCCGGATTAACTGCAAAAGTTACATGTATTTTGTCGATCTGTTGATTCATCCCCAGTAGTGTATTCAACCTAATTACCCCACTGTGCGCTTAGGTTTTTCAAAATTACTGGGAAAAGTTGTGGTAAAGTATGTATCTACCTACTTAGGGTACACTTTAAGAAGAGATCAGCAAAGGACTTACCCGGTATTTGGTGATGTTTATGCCATTTTTTCTGATTTTCTTTATAAAAGCATATGTTGTGGGTACTCATTTGAATTGCATTGACATATGCCTTTATAAAGAAGTTGACAAAAAGTACACTTGCTGTAATCTGAAGACTACTGAAACATTACGAAAACATGCCTATTCAAATATACTGAAAATTTCACCACGAAAAAATGAAAATTTTCAGATAAAAAAATCTGAAATTTTTCATATTTCTGCTCAAAACATAGATTGTGGGTACTCGTTAGAACTGCCTCGACGAGATGGTTCTAACGAGTACCACAATCTATGTTTTTGAGGAGGAATAAGAAAAATAATATATACCCCTATAAACCCCATTTTTACTATATAAAAGTGGGGTTTAAGGGGGAAAAAAATATATAGGCATGTATTTGTGATGATACTTGACTGTGTGCTTATAGGAGTATGCGCGGTAATTAGGTCGCATATAAGGGTAATTGTACTTACAGGTTAATAACATGACTTACCGCCTGGCTATCTTTAACATTAGCTAGCTTTCAGAATAATAATGAAAGATTGAATTTTCTCTTTCATCCTGGAGAGATTCTTAATTATTATTTCTTTAAGAAAATTTCCAATTATCTCCTTTGATGGGGATTGTGAAGTGTTCTCTCATTCCTGCAGGTAAAAACAAAATTGGCATGAATATATGACTGGTTGCTTTTGAGATGGGTTGATTATGGTGGTAACTTTTGTAGGTTTGCTAAATTGTGGATATATTGGTTACCATGCAGTGTTTCTATGTTTAATACATGTAGTATCTTACAGCAATAAAGGTGGTTTGCATTTAGTTCACAAGAACACAGTTATGCACTCTATCAACTGCCATATTTATTGTCGATCTAAAACACTTCTCCTTTTATTGATCATAATATCCCCTGACGATAGTGGTGGGTTATTACGATTTCCAATTTGTCTGTGTGTCTGTCTGCCCATCTGCCCGTGGTTTCCTCACTCTAACTCAAATACCAGGTTTTGATGGATTTTATTCAAATTTTTCGTACACATGTATATCAGGCGTGAGTCATTTGGAATTGTCACTGGGCAAATTTCATCACATTTTAACAGTTATCTGCCCGTCACATGTCCGTATTTTTGTTGTCGGACGATAACTTAAGTAAATATTAATGGATTTTCTAAAAATATGGTATATGCTTTGATAATGTGGACCGCCTTTGGGTTTGCTATTATGGGAAAATTTTCGCCAGTAATTGACAAAGTTATATGCTCGCTCTACTATAGTTTTTATTTTTAACTTGTTACAATGTATTCTATACCGTCGCGATATGACTGAAAGATTGTTGAAAGTGACATAAAGCCTGAATCAAACAAACAATGCTAATTGTTGAGTTTCTTCTTATTTTCAACCCTTGAAGCACCAATCACAAATTTTGAAGTAAATATTTTTTTGATTTTTCAGGGAAAATAGGGCTTGACATTTCATGTAAACCATCTGCAAGGCAAACAATTCATATGAAGTGTCATCTGCTACAATTTTTCTTGGCATTTTAAGTGTTAGGTTAAGCCTGATCCTGCTGAATCCCAATATATCCTGCTTTTGCAAACAGTTTAGATCCAGAGCAGTTGGCTTCTTTAGAAGCCAAGTGATCTGGATCTGCACTGTTTGTCATTGCGGGTTATTCTGGCAAGCCGCATATATAGGAGTTATGCCAATTACACACAAATTACACACAAATATGGGAATCAAACTGAACCTATATATCTCCCCAAATGATAATCTTCATTTCGTTTATTTCCATTCTAATGCACTTTGTCCGCTTTAAAACCCTGAGGAACCTCAAATGCTTGTTTTCTAATCATTAGTTTTGTTAAAAAAACTTGCACTATTTGTACCAAGCGGTAAGCGCTGTGAGCCACGTAAAACCAAATTTCAGCCAATGAAAAGTGATGATATGTTGTGTTTCTGACAGTACATCACAGAATATACCGTCACAAATTTTTAACATTTAATAATCCAATCAGACATCAGTTACATACAGGAGTGCATTAGAATAAAGGTTAATTCTTTTCATGCTTGGTAAAATTTTCACCAGACTTCTCTTTGAAATATTTTTCTTTTTTTTGCCAGAAGACAGGTTTTGATATTTCATGCAATGGAGACAGTTTAGAGAACTATATATGTTTTCTGATAAAAAAAAGAGAAAAATATTATCAGTTTTTCGTCTCTGAATTTGCCCAGAGAGTGCTAAAGGTTAAACTTTAAAGTGCCAAGCGTAGCAGACAATTTTTTATTTTTTTTTTTAATTTCAGAAGAAACAAGCTGACATTTCATGTGAATTGTCTGCCAAGCAAAAAATTAAAAAAATTGTGGTCTGCTGCAGTTGTGATTGGCCGTAAAAACAGTGGTGATGATCATGTATTTATACACATCATGGGAAAACTAACAACATGTTATTTTTACAATGAGGACCCTAAATCACCAGTTTATATTAATCCAGACACCTCATAAATGGTCCTTATCTGCCTTTTGAGACATCTGACTACAGATTAATGACTGTGGGGTGATGGGTTATCTCCCCTGGAGGACAATAAGCTACCAAGAATGGATGTCTTATCAGTCCAGTAGTTAAGAAACTGCCATTTTTATTTTAAATAACATTATACATCTGGAGAGATGTTTGAGGTCAGCCTCAGCTGGCCCAAACAATTAGCACAAAGACTGACAGGCAAGCCCAGATCCTAACTTACAGTATTTACAGAGAAAACAGATGTTCTCCCATTGTATATTTTCAGTTTTTCTACTGCTGTGACCTTGATAATTAGGTCAAGGTCACCAAAATCAAATTAGTTCTTTGTGATTTCCCAGTTATATATCCATGAAAATTTAGTAAGAATCAAACCACTTAGGTTCACAAGATATCCTGCAGACAAGAAAGTGTCACACCAACGCCGACAATGATACAGACAGCGTGCCCAGTGGGATCCACACCAAAATTGATTTTTCCCTCTTCTCATAGGTGGGGGGACATACTTCTGCTTACACCATCTGATTTTTATTTGGGGGATGAGGGGGTGGGGATTTTTACCTAAAAAAAACTAACCAGGATCAGCTAGGGTAAATGCAGTTGTATTTCTCCAAGAAACTATATGGTGTAGGTATAGATAAGAAAAAGAAAAAAAAATCTATTGAGAACCTGCATGTTTCAATAGAGTAATAAGAAAAATATCAGTAGCTTTTGATAGAAAAAAGGTTCTTCTCTGGCTGTTTGTTATGTATAGTACATTTTCTTCAGTCCCAAGCAAGCTTCAACTTGTTTTGTGTATCTATCTGTCACTGCTATTAAAATGTTACATCCATTAACACAAAATTTTGATATTTTCCAATGGCACAGCTGAAAATATTTTGCTTATGTTTTGGGTATAGTCAACAGAATTCACTCATCTCAGTGAGGCAATTCTACTGAATATCTACAACATATGTTTTCATGGAGAAGTAAGAAAAATTATCATCACTGTGTCTTTATTGAACATAAATTATGCTCATTAACCCTAGACATGCTGAATAAATTAAGATGACACACCCACTTCTAATTTTCAGCCAATCAGATTACTTGATCGGCTGGTTGTTCATACAAATTCAAGAAGGCCAGTTGTCAGTTTCTGGTGAAAGAATATGCTTGCTGGTAAACTGCTTAGAAGACTATAAGCCTGTATATAGGTACAGGAAAAGTGTGGTTAGGTAAACTGACCAAACATGACCCTAATGGGTTGACTGGGCTGTAAACCTCAACTCAGTCATCAATCATACAAATTCACATACCTAACAAGTATTAGCTTTTTCAAAAAGCTAGCTGGTTGTTGCATGTATGCTTATGATGCTTATACCATGTATCAAGATACACTGAACAAACAGAACAGAACAGAACAGAACAGAACGAGTTCTGTTCTGTTCTGTTCTTCTGTTCTGCTCAGCACTGAACAAACCTAAATCATCATTGACTCCGGTTACTCTCCGAGTTTTGGTTCATGCACTCAGAACTGACAAATTTACCTCTGATACTGGTGCCACAGTTACTATTATCCTGTAAGTTTTTCAACATTTTGGCTGATAAAAGCAAATCACTACCCGTGATTAGAATGTCACCTGCTACAATTTTGTTTAGTGTGGTAGGGGTTAAGAGATTTTAACCCTTGTCCTGCTGAATAAATTAAGATGCCACGCCTACTTCTAATTTTCAGCCAATCAGGTTACTTGTTCCAGATTGTTGCAATAAATTTGCCTATTTGATGGCAAACAGTGCAGGTCCTGATCAGGTGGCTTCTTCAGAAGCCAACTGATCTGGATCTACACTGTTTGAAAAACAGGATATATCCAGGTTCAGCAGGACAAGGGTTAATTAAAAGCAAACAACAAAGGTATTGTAAGCTCCAGATAAGAGGGGTGTCAACATAATATTTTTCTTATTTCATCAGCCGGCCCCGGTGGCTCAGTTGGATGCGCCGACCGACTGGAGACCAGGAGGTCGGGGGTTCAACCCCCGGCGAGGTCAGCAACATTCTTTCGTGGAGATCATGAAATATTTTCTACGGTCATTCTCTCCCTTCCGCTGATTCAAGAAGGGCAGTTGTCAGTTTCTGGCGAAAGAATGTGCACAATACTGGTTAACCGCTTAGAGGACTAAGCCTGCCCAGTAAACATGTGGTTAGGTAACTGACCGCGCTCGACATGACCCCATTGGGTTGACTGGGCCGTAAAACCTCAACACAAACAAACAATTCATATTTCATCACGAAAACATATATTGTGGTTACCCATTAGAAGTGCCTAGATGAGGTGCTTCTAATGAGTACCACAACATTATGTTTTTGTGGAGAAATAAGAAAAATATGAGTTAATGTTTCAGTTGAAAAATAGTGCCTTATATGGAACTATGAAAAGTGATGGCTTATCTCTCGGTGTTAAATTTTCAGCAGACTACATTTGAAATATTTTTCTTGTCTTTCCAAGAAAACAGGATTTAACAATGGAGACAATTTGCATGAAATGTCAAATCCTGTTTTCTGGGAAAAATATTGTCTGTTGTTTGCTGAATTAGCCCAGAGAGTGGAAAGGGTTAAAAGAGTAGTGTATGTCCCATGTGAGGTATCATAAATTAATCATAGTCATCCAGACATGTTGCAGACTACTGCCATAATTATATATGTAATTTAACAAAGCAGAATTATAAGAAAGTTAAAGAAATGGAGAGGTTTACATGAAAATGATTATAAAAAAGACAAAAAAAACAACAAAAAACAAAAAGCAAAAACAAACAAATTCATATGATTTGCATTGTGGTCACAAAAAGATAATGTTGAAACACAATCCATGTTTGAAGACTGTGTTGTGTCTGTAAATTGTCAGATACAATTTTCCTGTCTTTGTTAATTAAGTTTATCAGGCAAATAAAGCATGTTTTCAGTTGTGGAAATTTCTGATATAGTCTCAGATTAGACTGACAAAATATGTCTGGAAAAGAAGAAGGCATCCTTCTGCCCTTGAACACATACATCATGAAAACATGCCTACATAATATCGACCCTGTTAAACCCCACTTTTATATAGTAAAACTGGGGTTTACAGGGGTATACATTATTTTTCTTATTTCTGCTCAAAATCATAGATTGTGGGTACTCGTTAGAACCGCCTCGCCGAGGCGGTTCTAACGAGTACCCATAATCTATGTTTTGAGCAGAATGAAAAATATCAGAGTTTTTTATCTAAAAATTTTCAGATTTTTGGGGATGAAATTTTCTATATATTTGAATAGGCGTGTTTTCGTAATGTGCCTCTTATTTTGGTGGAAAATAAACAAAGGAAAAACAAAAGTTTATCAGGTCTGATTTTAGTGGATGATAGAACTCTGAGCAACAACAGCCAGAAAGTTTCAATGACAATAAAATTATACCAACATTGAGTTCCTAGTGTCACATCCAGACACAGTGTTATGATGGGACTGAAATACTGCAATAGCTATTGACTCAAACCACATAAAATATGAATCATGCAGAAAAGTGGTGATTACATTTTTATAGCCCGCCACATGATAGTGGCGGGGTATTATGGTTTCATGTTGGACGTCTGTATGTCTGTCCATCTGTCAATTGTATGTCCGTCCGTATTTCATATCCAGATGATAACTTGAGTAAATATCAATGGATTTTCACCAAACTTGGCATGTGCATTGATATTGTGGAATTTTGGTTTGGGATTGCTAATGGGCAAATTTCGTGATCTGCCTGAGACACGCCCATATTTTATTTTTGGACGATAACTTGAGTAAATGTTCAAGGGATTTTAACCAAACTTGGTACATGCATTGATATTAAGGAGATCTTGTTTGGGATTGCTAAATGGCAAATTTCGTCAATTTTTGACAGAGTTATCTGCCCGCGGCACAATAATGGTGGGGTATTATTGTTTTACGTTTTTATTTATAATTGAGATGGGACACACCATTTCCTATACAAGGCTGCATGTGTGCCCAGCAAAGACTCAGATCAGCCTATGCATCTGCACAGGCAGATCAGATTCTTCGCTGTCCATCTGAAGATGCAGTGGATTCTTGGGTACTCACAAAATGCTTTGTGAAGACCTGATTATACTGTGTGATGTGCAGGCTGATCCAAGTCTTCGCTGGTTGCACATATATATACAGTCGAACCTCGATGGCTGGAACACCGATGGCTCGTTTACCATGGCTAATTCGAACTCATTTTTGAGTCCCTACGAAATTCTTCCGATAGCTCAAGAAAACAAATATTTAAGGAAATTTTCTTATTTTATCGTAAAATTGTATGTTGTGTGAACTCATTAGAATCGTCTCATCGAGGCGATTCTAATGAGTACACTCAACATACAGTCACTGTGTAGAAAATCGAAAAGATTTCCCTAAATTATCGCTATTTGCTTCCTGAACTGGTGCCATGATTAACTCTCGGTGGCTCAAACTACCCATGTCTCGAACGAATTTCCATGGTCCCAAAGATGTTCGAGCCATTGAGGTTCGACTGTAGTCTTGTTTGACATGCTGGGCCTAAATTGTCTCATATCAATACATTTTGCAGAAAAAGTAGAAAAAGGCATAAGTTTGAAACACAGTCTACTTTGGAGGACTCCATTTTGTCTGTTTCATCATATTTAATTTTTGTGTCTTAGTTAATGGAGTCTGTCATGCGAATAACTTAGGGTATGGTTTCAGCTATCCAGATAAGATGGTTTTGGTGCAGAACTCCAGATAATGTGCATACTTTTAACCTTAAATGTTGTTTTTTTCTTTTTGTCCACAAAAACATATACCTTTAGACATGTGCACCAAATAAAGATTCAAATTAGCCTGCGCATCCATGCTAATTGACTTTTCATTCTTGGCTATTCAAAACAATCTAGCGAGTTTGAATTTGCAGGCACATGCAGTTAAAAGTTAGTTTGACTTTGTATAGGCACATTCAAATGGGTTGACTTTGTAGGCACAGTCCAGTGAGTTCTGTCGAGAAGTAAATTGTGTGAATCATACACAGTTTTGCTGGCCTCAGTGACCCAGTCGGGTGCGTGTCCGACTACTGATCAGGAGGTTGCGGGTTCATTTCCCGCCGGGTCTTTTGTGGAGATTCATCATGAGATATTTTCTACAGTCATTCTCTCCCTTCTGCTGATTCAAGAAGGGCAATTGTCAGTTTCTGGCGAACGAATGTGCACAAGTAAAGTACTGGTTAACCATCTAAAGGACTAAATCTGCCAAGGAAAAAGTGTGGTGAAGTAAACTGACCACACTCAACATTACCCTAATGGGTTGACTGGGCTGTAAATTTAGCAAAACAAATATAACCAGTTTTGTTGCATTTAAAAACAAGTCTTTGATAGATTTTATCAAATCATAATTATGATGTCACTATTATTCAGTGGATAATGTCAATTGTTGTAAAAATGATAGGACCACATGTTACATAACACGTTGTCTTACTGGCACATAACATAATGACACAAACTGTGACAAAGTCCATTTCTTTCGAAAAATGGTTCAACTTCTATGACCATAAAATACAGTTTCGAAGTCATATCAGAGGAGATTAATGAAACTCACTGAAATAGAGTTTCATTGATTTCATAATATAAAATGACCTGACTAATGTAAGATCCGACCATGACAACTTTATTTTTTCCATTTAAAAGTGGTTCAACTACTACGACCATAAAGTACAATTTAAAAGTCAATTATGATAAGCAGAATCTTACATTCGTGGTTGTTTCATATGAAATTAATGAAACTTGTCAAAGTCTGGTTTCATAAATTTCTTGTGATGAGGTATGCATGAAAAGGACCCTTAAATGCAACTTGTGGACAACACACAGGCCCAGATCAGCCTGTGCATTAGCGCAGTCTGATCAGTCCTTCATTATCCTTTTACCAAATCAATAGTATATATCCACAAAATAGAGAATGCTCAGATCAGACTGCATGGATAACATGTTGATCTGGCCCTACATAGTTGGCAGATTGTATAAGGGCCCTTTTTGGGCATTCATTCAACCTTTGTCATGCTGTATAAATTAAGATACCACACCCACCTAACTTCCAGCCAGTCAGATTACTTGATCTGGGATTTTTGATAGAAATTCACATATTTAATGACAAACAGTGCAGATCCAGATCAGTTGGCTTCTTCAGAAGCCAACTGATCTGGATCTACACTGTTTGCTAAGACAGAGCATGTCGTGTTTAGCAAGGGAAGGGTTAAGGTCCTCTGTATCAAACTATAAACATTTTGTTTAGGATATTGCAAGAGAATGATCAGACCTTCATTTCAAAACTGTTGGTACAGTGATAAAGTCTTTCCGAGACTTATCTTCTTTGGATTCTGTGTGGCTGGCAAGAGTTTATAATTTTGGTGTTCAGTTGATGAATGACATCCTGTTGTAGTACAACAATACATCATTCAAAGTCCAATCTGGAATTATTGATCAGTTTGAAGACAGTGCAAAAAAATTCCTTCCTAATCTGTCAAGATAGATTCTAGAAATGTCCAGTTTGGAAATTCCTGAATAATCAATGAAAATGAACAGCCATATATAACCCTATGAAGACATTTTTCTCTCTCTCTTTTTCGAAAACAATAACAACAACTTTCTTATTTCCCCATGTATTATATGTAATTGGGTTCTCATTAGAATTACCTTATTGTTGCAGGTTGAATGAGTACTGCTACAGCAATATTGTATCCATGGAGAAATAAGAAAAAAATATTTCTGAATATTAATATTTGTCTTAGTTAGAGCCCTGGGTTCTTCACTGGTGAAAAGGGTCAAAACAAAAGGCCATTTATGGCATGTATGAATCATCACAACTGAAAGCTGATTTCTCTTTATTTGCTGGTAAAATAAGGCATGATATTTTATGTGAATTGTCTGCTGGTATCGAACATTATTTTCTATCTCTCTCAAAAAAAATGAAAAATACATTTTAGAATGCCATCTGCTATTTTGACTGGTGCTGTAAGGGTAAATAATAATATTCTCTCAGGAAAATCAGCAGACAACAAACTGATGATATTTTTCTTTTAAGCTTAATTGATATTTCTCCACAAAATGACAGTTGATGTAAAATGTCAAACTTTTGTTCCAGTAACAACAAAGAATATTTTAACCCTTAAAGCGCCAAGCACAATTTGTAGCAGACAACATTCTAAATTCTTTTTTTTTTTTTTTAATTTTCACAGAAAACAAGTCTAACCGGTAACATTTCATGTGAATCGTGATGATTCACATGAAATGTCAAGACTTGTTTTCTCATGAAAAATAAAAAAAAAAAAAAATTAAAAAATTGTTGTCTGCTGCAGTTGTGATTGGCGCTTTAAAGGTTAAAATGTCATCTACTGCTATTCAAATCTGGCAACTTAATGGTGTAAGTGCCCTTTTTGTTTGGTGTGCAAATTACTTCGTGGGATAAAATATGGAGAAGTCTGTGAACTGTCACAGCTTTTCATTGATGACAATTGTTTTCCATCTTCGCTCAAGATAAGGCTTTTTTTTTTTCTCATCCAAAAATTATTGATATTTTTTCCACTATAAGTGAGCAGCAGCATCGCAAGAAAAAGTCTCTGGTTAAGCTTCCATCAAATCAGTATTTCGGTGCGCATGCCCAGCCAGTGTCGGCTAGTTCTTGTACTGAAGCTTTTGCTTTCCCATTATTTATTTACATTATGAAATCAAGCACCTATGGGGATTTCTGTGGGGATTTTGAACTATGTATCTCTAAATATATTGCATGACAAGACACAATTTTTGCATGTCACCATCCCAAAAGAATTTCTTCTGCAATATGGACACAGCCCTTGATAAGTCCAAAAGTATTGATAGTAAATTTCTTACTTCTCGACGAAAACATATGTTGGTGGTACTCATTAGAAGCGCCTCAACAAGGCGCTTCTAATGAGTACCAACAACACGTTTTTATCGAGAAATAAGAAAAATATTTACCTACTACCCATTCTTATTTAGACCTATGTAAACATAGCTACAGATAAGAAGGGGTATCCATGTAATATTTTTCTTATTTCTCCATGAAAACATATGTTGTTGTACTCATTAGAAGTGCCTCAACAAGGCGCTTCTAATGAGTACCACAACACATGTTTTTCATAGAGTAATAAGAAAGATACCAGCATTTTTCGGATGAAAAAAGCGCCTTATCTGTTGCTATGGTAAAGCTATAATCATGCTCTCTTAGCTCCAGATCTGCACAGTTTTCTGGTGTAAATACTCATAAGCAGCATCTCAGCAAGGTGCTGCTTAAATGCATAACACAACATACATGTATTTTACTTGTGGAGAAATAAGAAAAATGTCAGCATTTTTGGTTGAAAAAAAACCAACAGTGCCTTATCTACCAAGAGCTATAAGTCACTCTAAAGAATACCTTAGATATGATGTATTCCCACTTATGGAACCGATGGAAAACTTTTATGTAAATCTTTATGTTTGGGCCAACTTTGTTCTGTTATAAAAAGAAAGAGAGAAAATAACACAAGTTCTGCTGAACCCAGATATACCCTGCCTTTGCAAACAGTATAGATCCAGATCAGTTGGTTTCTTAAGAAGTCAACTGATCTGGATCTGCTTTGTTTGACATTAAGTATGTGTGAATTTATAGTAACAGTCTGTATCAAGTAATCTAATTGGTGAAAATTAGAAGTGGGCATGGCATCTAAATTTATTTAGCAGAACAAGGATTAACAAGAAAATGTAAAAAAAAAATCAAATGTGATCATCTGTTTTCAAGCCCGCATACATAATTACATGTCGCCATCCATAGCCTCATACTATATCCAAAATCATCTATGTAGCAGTGTTTCGTTCTTTTCTCCACTCAAACTGTTTTCTTTCGGCCCAAATCTTTCCATGCTTGAATATCAAAATAAACTGTATTATTAAACCAGCTTATAATCCGTTCAATTTGAGAATGCATATTTCCAATCGTAAACAAAGAAAAATATCTTTTGTTTCTTCCTCGTAGTACAACGAAAAAAACGAAATGAAAAAATTCAAACATGTACGAATATTGACAGCAACAAGCTCATTTCAGGTCGAATGGTCAAATTGGGGCTCCTACGGGAAAACTGCTCATTTCTCTTTTAAATGAGCAAAACGCATATTGCTACATTCATTCTATACAGTACTTCCCATTTTTTATTTCACTTTGTTACCAACAGCACAGTTCTCTGCTGCAAAGTGTGGTGTGACTTTGAATAATAATAATAAAAAAAAGTGGAGGGTGAATAGTTATATATAACCCTACTAAGAACCCCATAAAACTGGAAGAAAACCAATGTTCTTCAAATGCATCCACATTTTACAAAAACAATCTCAAATAGATACGCCGGGCTGTAGCCCGGCTTAAATAATCAGCAGCAGTCAACTGATCTGGATCTGCACTGTTTGTCATTCAGTAGGTGAATATGTATCATTCAGTAGGTGAATATGTATCAACAACCTGGATCAAGTAATCTGATTGGCTGGAAATTAGAAGTGGGCATGGCATCTTAATTTATTCAGCATGAGATTATGGACTCTTCCACCTTTGACTCTGGACCTGTAAATTGTTTCATATAGGGATTTCAATCAAAATAAAAAAACTATGTTGCAAACAGTGTAGATCCAGGTGAGACTGCTCATTTGGAGCCGTCTCATCTGGATCTACACTGTTTGGGTCTGCAGGGATAATTAAATTCTTAATTCATCTTTAATTTTCTGGTCTCTTTGATAACTGATCAGATGAAAGCGAGAATTTTCTAGAATAAATTCTACAAAAGAATCTGAAACCACTGATTCACTTTATCAGATGTAAAATATGATAAATCAATATCAAAAGTAAACAGTTGCTAACAAATTTAGGAGCCTTTATTAGAATAGACACACAGTGGTAGTGTTTGCCAGGTCAAAATTTCCAATAGAGCAGCACCTTATTACAGAAGCATGAGCTATGTGCCATTTGTCAAGATCAAAATGACAGTTGGAATCACTGAAGGAAATGGCTGGAGCTCTGGGATTGTAATTGAAGAAGATGTATTAATTGTAGCAGGATTAAGATAGATTGAAGGGCAGGATTAATTAGGGCTTTATATAACCCTTCCCATGCTAATCAAATTAAGATGCCATGCCCACTGTAATTTTCAGCCAATCAGATTGCTTGATTCAGGTTATTGATACAAATTCACATATTTACTGACAAACGGTGCAGATCCAGATCTGTTGGCTTCATTAGAAGTCAGCTGTTTTGGATCTGCACTAGCAGGACAAAGGTTAAATAAATTACTTTTTCAAAACAAAATTAGAACAAAAAAAAACTCAACCTTGGTCCTGCTGAACCCTGATATGCCCTAGCTGCCTTTGCAAACAGTGTAGATCCAGATCAGTTGGCTTCTTCAGAAGCCAACTGATCTGAACCTGCACTGTTTGTAATTACTTGTGAGAAATTGTGGCTTATTAATTCATTTAGGAAGACAAGGGTTAACATATGCCCACAAAATATGTAGAAAATTGGAATGCAATAACAAAACAAAAAAAAACAGTAAATAAATATAAATAATTAAGCAGAGTATTGGAATGCAAAAACAAAAAAGACAAAAAAAAAAACAAAAAAGAAAAACAACAATAAGAAAGTACCATATTCAACCTAATTACCACACTGGGCGCTTAGGTTTTTCAAAATTACTGGGAAATCTTGTGGTAATTAAAGTATGACTCCACCTATAGTAATGTTGCACTTAAAAATACAGATCAATAAAGGACTTATCAAATGATGCTTATGCAATGTTTTTTTGTGTTGTTTGTTTTTTCTAAATTTTCTTTATAAAACCATATGTTGTGAGTACTCATTTGAATTGCATCAACAAGTAGATGCAATTCAAATGGTTACCCACAACATATGCCTTTATAAAGAACTAGACAAAAGGTACAATGGCTGTAATCCGAAGACCACGGAATTGCTTGACTGTGCGCTTCTAGGGGTATGTGTGGTAATTAGGTCAGATACGGTATGCAGGGAATTGGAATGCATAAACTTAAAACAAAAAAAAAAAAAAAAAAAAAAACAAAGTAAATAAATAAACAAATAAACAAGTAAATAAATAAATAGATAAATAAGCAGAGTATTGGAATGCAAAAAAGAAAGAAAAAACACCAAAAGATGGTAAATAAAATGCAGAATGGTAAAATGCGGTTCTCATTGAGCTAGCTGTCATTTTCTCCCCCTCAATGTACATATTATAACAGATTGCCATATCTCTTTACACTATCATAATAAGAACAATTTATCTTTCTAATTAGGGCATTGAAATGCCCTGTGGCAATGCCCTAAGGGCCATTTCTCTCTCAGTTAACACTTTGCATGCTGGGTAATTTTGCATGCTTTTTTTGTCGTCTGTGGATTTCTTTTTAAAATTAACTTTTTCAAAAAAATACCATCAGAGTGTCAAACAGTTTGGATCCAGATCAGGCCCGACGTTTTGTCGGGCCTGATCTGGGTCCAAACTGTTTGCTGAGGTTAACAGCAGATGACAAAAGTCGCCGCACTAGCGGGGAAAGAGTTAAAAGCCTTCTAAAGTTGTTTTACCAGCTGTTTTCTTTTGATGTTGATACAAGAGAAAATGCGTCTTCAGGCATATGCGGAATGATTCTGTTAGTGGACAGTGAAGGCCCTGATCAGACTGCACAGATGTTTCAGTTAAGAGCAAATGCCCAGATGAGAATGCGCTGGAGAGCCTATGCATGGAGGAGGCTATGCATGTGCAGGATAATGTGAATTTGCACATTTTGTGCTTGCTTGAACATAGCACTTGTTAAGACGCTTTTTTCAATCCAAAAGTATTGATATTTTTCTTATTTCTCCACGAAAACACATGTTGTGGGTACTCATTAGAAGCGCCTCGTCGAGGCGCTTCTGATGAGTACCCACAACATATGTTTTCATGGAGAAGTAAGAAAAATGTTTACCAGATACCCTCCCTTATCTAGACCTATGCTTGAAGATACCTTTTCGCTTGATGTGACCCATATAAACCTCTACAGTCAAACCTGTGTTAGTGGTCACCTCTATTCAGCAGCCAACCTGTATTAAGCAGCCAGAGGAAAGTTGCCCCAAACTTCATAGACTTATATATTTGAACTGTATTAAGCAGCCACCTGCCTTCAGCAGCCACATTTTAAGTTTTCCATGGGTGGCTGCTTAAGACAGGTTTGTTTATGTAGTTAATAAGTCTAATTTAACCCATACCCTGCTTCTTCTGATCTGGGTTTGCAGAAGGGGTATCCTCACCTGAGCACCCATTATTTTTCTCATTTTTCACCGATTTTATACCCTGCTTCTTCTGATCTGGGTTTGCAGAAGGGGTATCCTCACCTGAGCACCCATTATTTTTCTCATTTTTCACCGATTTTATGCCCTGCTTCTTCTGATCTGGGTTTGCAGAAGGGGTATCCTCACCTGAGCACCCATTATTTTTCTCATTTTTCACCGATTTTATGCCCTGCTTCTTCTGATCCTGGTTTGCAGAAGGGGTATCCTCACCTGAGCACCCATTATTTTTCTCATTTTTCACCGATTTTATACCCTGCTTCTTCTGATCTGGGTTTGCAGAAGGGGTATCCTCACCTGAGCACCCATTATTTTTCTCATTTTTCACCGATTTTATGCCCTGCTTCTTCTGATCTGGGTTTGCAGAAGGGGTATCCTCACCTGAGCACCCATTATTTTTCTCATTTTTCACCGATTTTATACCCTGCTTCTTCTGATCTGGGTTTGCAGAAGGGGTATCCTCACCTGAGCACCCATTATTTTTCTCATTTTTCACCGATTTTATGCCCTGCTTCTTCTGATCTGGGTTTGCAGAAGGGGTATCCTCACCTGAGCACCCATTATTTTTCTCATTTTTCACCGATTTTATGCCCTGCTTCTTCTGATCTGGGTTTGCAGAAGGGGTATCCTCACCTGAGCACCCATTATTTTTCTCATTTTTCACCCATTTTATGCCCTGCTTCTTCTGATCTGGGTTTGCAGAAGGGGTATCCTCACCTGAGCACCCATTATTTTTCTCATTTTTCACCGATTTATGCCCTGCTTCTTCTGATCTGGGTTTGCAGAAGGGGTATCCTCACCTGAGCACCCATTATTTTTCTCATTTTTCACCGATTTTATGCAGACTCACAGGTGATGTACTAGTCTGGCCCCAGACCCTTTCTTTATTTTTCTTTTCTTTCTTTTTCTTCTTTTTTTTTTTTTTTGAGGGGACACAACACTTGTATAGCTTGTAGAATTTTTGTTTACTTCAGTCCCTTGGCTAGAAAGGTAACTTGAAGTTGGATTAAAGAGGACCTAGCTTCTTCTGATCTGGGTTTGTAGAAGGGGTATCTTCACCTGAGCACCCATTATTTTTCTCATTTTTCACCGATTTTATGCAGAATCACAGGTGATGTACCAATACTAGACAGGCTTACTGTTTGCAGAGCAGCCATGATCATGTGACAGTCATGTGATAGTGAGTCATCTATCAAGCTGGTGTTTGTTTAACAGCCTAAAAACAAACAGAAAAACAGCCAAAGAAATTTAAAAGACTAGCACCAAATATGGCTGTTGCCCAAAGGCTTTAATGACTTGTGGATACATTTACCATTTGTTTACATGTGTCACTGGAAATTGTCTAAGGTGACTAGCCTAGATGGTTGGCACAGGATCCTACTTGATCAGGTAGGATACTTACTGAAAAAAAAAAGGAATCTCATAAAATGATGAAATCTGGTTGTGATTTTAGGGAATTATTTCACTGAATAGCCTTAAATCATGTAAATATGGACAGACAAAAGTTAGTGTTTATAAACACATCTCCTTCCCTGTCAGAAAAACTAAAAGAACTAAATGATGAGCCTTATTCCTGGAGGTCCCAAGATGTACTTAACCTTTACCACTCTCTGGGCATTTTCAGCAGACGACAGATTGATGATATTTTTCTTATTTTTCCCAGAAAACAGGATTTGACATTTCATGCAAATTGTCTCCTTAGTAGACAATTTGCATGAAATGTCATATCCTGTTTTCTGAGAAAAATAAGAAAAATATTTCAAAATGTCGTCTGCTGAAAATTTTACCCAGAGTGCTAAGCGTTAAGTAGGCCAACCCCACTGAAAGAGTAACTAGTCATGAACAGAAAGTGTACTGATATCTTTCTTATTTTTCAACAAAAACATATGTTCTGGCACTCATTAGAAGCGCCTAGCCATGGATTTTTAATGAGTACATATGCTTTTATGGAGAAATGAGACAAGTACAGTCGACTCTCATTATCTTGAATTCCAAGGGCCTCTGAAATACTTCGAGATATCCATAGTTCGACACATCAGATTTGCAGAACTGAGGAAAAAACTAATTCGATTAACCACATTTAACAAATATATGTGTAATTGGACTCTTAAAATTAGAGATAAATTGAAAATATTGTGGAAAAGAGGAGAAATTGCTCCTTAGGAGCAATTTCTCCTCTTTTCCACAATATTTTTTTACATGTTGTTAGAGTTACATGTTTAGGCGGGGACCAGATTTTCACTTCGAGATAAGCAGTTATTCGAGATAAGCGAGGTCGAGATAACGGGAGTCAACTGTATTCAGAGGAACTGTTACATAAGAAGGAGTATTTGGCGAATAAGTTGTGGAATAATTTTCTCAAGTTCTCCATAAAAAACATATGTTGTGGGTACTCATTTGAAGTGCCTCTCTGAGTACCCTCAACATATGTTCTTATGGAGAAATAAGAAAAATTACCCCAGAATTATCAGCAAATACTACTCCTTAACAATTCCTCTGATATTTATCAAGTAACCCCTTTTTATCTAGAGCTCTGTGACCTACCCCCCCCCCCGTAAAAGAACATTTGACATTTCATGCAAATTGGAGACAATTTGTTTGAAATGTCAAATGCCTGGTCAAATGCTGTTTTCTGGGAAAATAAGACAAATATTTCAATATTCCGTCTGGGTTAAAGACACTTTGCTTGACGCAGCATAGCATGAGATCCTCAGAGGCTTCAATTATGAACCCAACTTTCTATTAAGGGAAAGTTTAGAGCAATCAATGACCTTTCAGTTAGTCTCACATACTGTTCAGAAACAATGGATGACTTTTAAGTTGGGCTAACCTCATTGTTTCTTTCTAGTAGGGAAGGACCCATTAGGATGGCAGTTGTCTCTGATAGATGGCTTTCCTGAATACAATGCTATTCTGGAATATGTCATAATTAAAAGATTATTAGAAACCCCATTGCACTTTGAGCAAAGAATAATTAGGACTGGGCCATATTCTATAAATATTTCCTATCCAGGACACAACATTTTTGGACCCATCTTTAAATTGTGTATGCTAATTAAAAATCCGAAAACATGCTGTTATGAATGTGTTACAAAGATGTTCATGTATATTAAATTTTAGAATAATTAAAGAAACAAGGTACATTTTGTACATAATACTTAGTGACCTGGACTTGATATTTTGGCCAGTTGTGGTAATCTTAATTAGCACATTTTGCAACAGTTTGACTGAAAACTGATTTTCTCTTCTCTTAACCCTTGTCCTGCTGAACCCAGATATACCCTGCCTTTGCGAACAGTGTAGATCCAGATCAGTTGGCTTCTGAAGAAGCCAACTGATCTGGATCTGCACTGTTTGCCATTCAGTATGTGAATTTTTATCAATAATCTGGATCAAGTAATCCGATTGGCTGAAAATTAGAAATGGGCGTGGCATCCGAATTTATTCAGCAGGACAAGGATTAAAGAGGGTAGATGATATGGAGCAGAGAGACCTTTAACCCTTGTCATGCTGAATAAATTAAGATGCCACGCCCATTTCTCATTTTCAGCCAATCAGATTACTTGATCCAGGTTGTTGATACAAATTCACATACTTAATGGCAAACAGTGCAGATCCAGAAGCCAACTGATCTGGATCTACACTGTTTGCAAAGGTAGGGCATATCTGGGTTCAGCAGGACTAGGGTTAATGACATTCTTTTGATAAGATTGTGTTCTAATACTACCCTTAACTATCATTAGAGGTGCTTTGTTTGGGCCATTCTAATGGCTGCCTGCAACATACATTTCCATAAAGAAACAAGACAAACTTTATCTTATTAGATCTAATTACCACATGGTGTGCTTAGGTTTTTCAAAATCACTGGGAAAAACCTTTTAGTAAAAGATGCACCTAATAAAGGAATACTTTAAAGAAAGATTACATAGGTCTAGATAAGAGTGGGTATCAGGTTAATAGTTTTCTTATTTCTGCACGAAAACATATGTTGTGAGTACTCATTAGAAGTGCCTCGATGAGGCACTTCTAATGAGTACCACAACATTCGTTTTTGTGGAGACATAAGAAAAATATCAACACTTTTGGTTTGAAAAAAGCATCTTAACTAGAGCTATGGATTAACAGAGGACCTTATTAAAGGATTATTAATGATGCTTATGAAATATTTACTTCTGGTTGTCTTTATAAAAGCATATGCTGTGGCTACTCAAGGCAATTCAAATGAGTGCCCACAACATATGCTTTTATAAAGAAGTACACCACAACCTCTTTATAACACTATTGATGGGGTCCATAACACAAACGGTGTTAGTTAAACAACCGTGTTATAACCAAACAAAAATGTATAGATTATATTGAAAAAATGACCATTTATGGTCATTTTTTCAATATAATCTATACATTTTTGGGATCCATCTTTAAACCGTGTTATATCCAAACCATGTTATAACAAATCGTGCTCTAAAGAGGTTGTAGTGTATAAATATGAATACATGGGCTGTAACCTGAAGACTACGAAATGTGTTTTTGACTGAGACTTATAGGGGTATGCGCGGTAATTACCGTATTCGACCTAATAACCGCACCGTGCGCTTGGGTTTTTCAAAATTACTGTGAAAACTTATATTAAATTATGTATCCACCTACTATAAGTAAGACAAGATCAGCAAATGACTTATTTAATGGTGCTTACGCGATGTTTCTTTTTTTTTTTACTCTTTTTTTCTGATATTCTTTCTAAAAGCATATGTCGATGCAATTGTCAACAAGTCGATGCAATTCAAATGGGTACCCACAACATAAGCCTTTATAAAGAAGTAGACAAAAAGTACACTGGCTGTAATCTGAAGACTACAGAATTACTTGACTGTGCGCTTATAGGGGTATGTGCGGTAATTAGGTCGAATACGGTAGATCAAATATGGTATGTGGATAACCCTCGTATCTAGAGCATTTCATTGTACTATAGTATAGAACCTAATATATTGATGGCCTTTCTTATTCCTTGATTTCTACTCTAAATATGTCTAGCTGAAATTGAAAGGATTTTTACAAGATCCATTTCCATTTGCATTGATCAAGTCCCCCTGGGCATCTATAAGAATGTTGAACATTATTAGCAAAAAGGCTGTTTCATATTGACCTTTCAGTGTCAGCTGCATTAACCTTTAGCAGACAATTTGCTTGAAATGTCAGATCCTGTTTTCTAAGAAAAATGTTTCAGAATGTTGTCTGCTGAAAATTTTACTCAGAGTGCTAAGTGTTAAAAGCTAATTATGCATTCTGATGGCTTCTTTCCAATTTCACTTGAAATTCTGTTTCTACAATGTTTAACTTTTATTAGCATGTAGATTGCTTTCTGTGTGGTACAGTTTGATGGTTGAGTCAAACAGACCAGTGTACAATTTATAACAAATACCTTGTTTGCTACATCATAAATGGCGAGCTGGATGTATGACACATATCATGTTGGTTGCTGAATAAATGGCCAACTAGATGCATGACAAATATCCTGTTGGTTGATTGATATATGACCCTCTAGATGCATGGCAACAATCCTTTTGGTTGCATAATAAATGACCCACTAGATGATTAATAACTGTCCTGTTGGTTACTTAATAAATGACCCATTAGATCATGACAAATATCCTTAAGTTGCTTAATAAATGGCCCATTAGATGCATAATAGATATCCTATTTGTTGCTTAATAAATGGCCAACTAGATGCATGACAGAGATATACCGTTGGTTGCTTAATAAATGGGCAGCTTAGATGCATGACAGTTATCCTGTTGGTTGCTTAATAAAATGGCATACTAGATGCATGACAATTATCTTGTTGGTTGCTTAATAAATGGGCAACTAGATACATGGCAACAATCCTGTCAGTTGCATAATAAATGGCCAACAAGATGCATGACAAACATATTGTTGATTGCTTAATAAATGGCCAACTAGATACATGACAAAAATGTTGGTTGCTTTTTAAATGGCCAACTAGATACATGACAGATATCCTGTAAGTTGCTTAATAAATGGCCCATTAGATTCATGACAGATATCCTGTTAGTAGCACAATAAATTGCCCACTAAATGCATGACAGATATCCTATTTGTTGTTTAATAAATGGCCAACAAGATGCATGACAGAGATATCCTGTTGGTTGCTTAATAAATGGACAACTAGATGCATGACAAACATCCTGTTGGTTTCTTAATAAAATGGTACACTAGATGCTTGACTTATCTTGTTGATTGCATAATAAATGGCCAACTAGGCACATGACAACTATCCTGTCAGTTGCATAATAAAGATTATGACAACTAGATGCATGACTAATATCTTATTGATTGCTTGATAAATGGCCAACTAGATGCATGACATATGTTGGTTGCTAAATAATTGGCCTACTAGATGCATGAGAAATATCTTGTTGGTTGCTTATTAAATGGCCAACTAGATGCATGAAAACTATCTTGTTGGTTGCATAATAAATGGCCCACTAGGTGCATGGTAGATATCCTGTTTGTAGCTTAATAAATGGCCAACTAGATGCATGACAGGGATATCTTTATTGGTTGCTGAATAAAATGGCACACTAGATGCATGACACTTATCTTGCTGGTTGCAAAATAAATGACCAACTAGATGCATGACAAATACCCTGTTGGTTGTTTAATAAATGATCACTAGAAGCATAGCAATTATCCTGTTGGTTGCATAATAAATGACCCACTAGATGCATAACAATTATCCTGTTGGTTGCATAATAAATGAACCACCAAATGCATAACAATTCTCCTGTTGGTTGCATAATAAATGACCCACTAGATGCATAACAGTTATCCTGTTGGTTGCATAATAAATGACCCAATAGATGCATAACAATTATCCTGTTGGTTGCATAATAAATGACCCAACAGATGCATAACAATTGTCCTGTTGGTGGTTACAAATGGCCAACTAAATGCATGACAGATATCTGCTGGTTGCTTAATAAATGGTCAACTAGATGCATGGCAAATGTCTTGTTGGTTGCTTAATAAATGGCCCTCTAGATGTATGACAAATATCATGTTGATTGCTGAATAAATGGCCAACTGCATGAAAATGTCTTGTTGGTTATTTGGCCAGCTAAATGCATGGCTGATACATTTGTATTGGTTGTGTAATACATGGCTAACTGGATGCATGGTAAATTTCATTCTTGTTTGTGACAAATGAGCAGATGGTTGCATGCCAGACACATAATACAAAATGATAGATGTCCAGCTAGATGGATGACATTTAATCTACTGGTTATAACAAATGGCCCAATAGTTACATGATGCTTTCAGAGAGCCAGTTTCTTGTAACAAAATTAACCAGCTTAAATGCAAGAAAAAGAGTCTTCATGACAAACATACTCCTGGCAGTATATTTGGTAGCCCTAGTTAGATGCATGCAAATAGTCTGTTGGTTGATGCCTGATAAATTTCTGGCTGGAGGAATGGAGGTGGAAAGGGGGAGATAATCTTGCCGACTGCAGGACAGATGACCTAATGGTTACATGACAGATATCCTGTTGGTTGTATGATTAATTTAACAGCAGAATTCATGACAAATAACCTGCATGATAATTTAGAAAATAAACCTGCTATTTGCATGTTATATGGCTTGCTGGTCCAGTTGATGATGCTTTATAAAATCAGGCTTGATGCATGATAATGGGGAGATAACTGTGCTGAATGCATAACAGATGATTAACCTTTGTCATGCTGAATACATTAAGATGCCATGCCCACTTCTATTTTTCAGCCAATCAGATTACTTGATCCATATTGTTGATATAAATTCCTTACTTAATGGCAAACAGTGCAGATCCAGATCTGCACTGAGGCACTTCTAATGAGTATACCCACAGTATATGTTTTTATGGAGAATTAAGAAAAATATTTGCCTGTTGCTCACTCCTATCTAGACCTATTATGAGTAGAGAAATGTTTGTATGAGATATTTTCAGCTACTTGTATAGTTTTCATTCAGATTAGTACTCACAATCTTTTAATCATATAAAAGATTGTATCTTTTGTAAGGAATCTGTTAAAAGAGTTTCAGAATCTGTGGAATGTATTGTCAGACAAATTGTATGAGTATAGAAAGTGACAGATGATAGCAGCAAATTGCAGGATAATAATCTCACATTATCTAATAAAATATGACAATTTAAGGCTGCTAGACAAATATTGGCAGTGCTTGAACAGTCTTGAAATTTTCACTTCTCCTGCATGACCAGGGAGAGGCAATTTAGCCTAGTGGTTAAAGTGTTTGACTGCAGTGCTGAAAGATGTGAGTCTGAGCCCAGCTTAGACCATTGACTGAAAATGCAGCAGTGATTGGTACCCTCCAGGGGACGGTTAAAAGCAGCAGAAGGAGAGGATTGGGCCCACTTCATATGCTGTACCCCAAGACAGAAGGCTTAAACAGCCATCATCCCTACAGTGCAAGGCTTTTCGATACATTTACCATTATTACATGGCCAGAGTTATGGTGATTTTAACCCTTGTCCTGCCTAACCGGATATACCATGCCTTTGCAAACAGTGTAGATCCAGATCAGTTGGCTTCTTCAGAAGCTAACTGATCTTGGATCTGCACTGTTTGCCATTAATTATGTAAATTGATAGTAACAATCTGGATCAAGAAATCTAATTGGCTGAAAATTAGATGTGGGAGTGGCATCTTAATGTATTCAGCAGGACAAGGGTAAATGCATTATACAGGGAAAAACCAGAATTTTCATTATTTTGTGTCCAAGGGCATGGATAAAAGTGGAGTTTTTAGCTCCGAAAGTTTGGAATCTCATAATACTGTCTTATAAACTACGGAAAGGCTGGTATTTTTTCCAGATAACAGTCATTTCTTTTGACGAAATGAAGCATGTGAAATATACCATGGCAGATACAAGACCAATTTGATACATAACATATTTTAAAGTAACAATGCAATTTGTAGGTAATAATTTGAAGTTCCCAGTGCCCTTTTGCAAAATATTTGCAGAGTATGGTGTCAGTTTTGACAAATTATTGATGCTAGTCATAAATGATTGTACTGCTATGGAAATTGTTGCTAGCCTAATGATTATGTGACGAATTGTTGGGTAATCAAATCTCAGCAGGATTAAAGATCTGATAGCCAGCAGATTCCCTTGCCAAGTTCTGCTATTGCACAACAGATAAGAGACATAGATTCCCTGCCATTTAGTGATGAAATTGCACTCCATAGAAGATGCATAGATTGTCTGCCAAGTTCTGTTATTGCACACCAGATAAGATAGACAGATTCCCTGCCAAAGTGATATTGCACACAGATAATATACACAGATTCCCTGTCAAGGTCTGATATTGCACACCAGATAAGATAGATTCCCTGCTAAAGTGATAATGCACACCAGATAATATACACAGATTCCCTGCCAAGGTCTTATATTGCACACCAGATAAGATACATAGATTCCCTGCCAAGTTCTGATATTGCACACCAGATAAGATACATAGATTCTCTGCCACATTCTGATATTGCACACCAGATAAGATACATAGATTCCCTGCCAAGGTCTGATATTGCACACAAGATAAGATACATAAATTCCCTGCCAAGGTCTGATATTGCACACCAGATAAGATACACAGATTCTTTGCCAATTTCTGATATTGCATACCAGGTAAGATACACAGATTCCTGCCAAGGTCTGATAATGCACACTTGATTAGATTCACAGATTCCCTGCCAAGTTCTGATATTGCACACCAGATAATATACACAGATTCCTTGCCAAGTTCTGATATTGCACACCAGATAAGATAGATTCCCTGCTAAAGTGATAATGCACACCAGATAATATACACAGATTCCCTACCAAGTTCTGATATTGCACACCAGATAAGATACATAGATTCCCTGCCAAGTTCTGATATTGCACACCAGATAAGATACATAGATTCCCTGCCACATTCTGATATTGCACACCAGATAAGATACATAGATTCTCTGCCAAGGTCTGATATTGCACACCAGATAAGACACAAAAATTCCCTGCCAAGGTCTGATATTGCACACCAGATAAGATACACATATTCTTTACCAATTTCTGATATTGCATACCAAGTAAGATACACAGATTCCCTGTCAAGGTCTGATAATGCACACTTGATTAGATTCACAGATTCCCTGCCAAGTTCTGATATTGCACACCAGATAAGATACACAGATTCCTTGCCAAGTTCTGATATTGCATACCAGGTAAGATACACAGATTCCCTGCCAAGTTCTGATAATGTACACCAGATAAGATACATAGATTCCCTGCCAATTGCACAATAGATAAGCTACACTAGATTCCCTGCCATTTAGTTATGAACTTTCACTCCAGATAAGATACATAGTTCCCTTCCAAATTCTGATATTGCACACCAGATAAGATACATAGATTCCCTGCCAAGGTCTGATATTGCTCATCAGATAAGATACACAGGTTTCCTGCCAAGTTCTGATAAGATATATAGACTCCTTGTGGCATTCTGATATTGCACACCAGATAAGATGTTTCCCTACCAAGTTCTGATAGAGCACACCAGATAAGAAAAATGTCAATATTATTTGGTTGAAAAAGTCTGATACCTGATCAAGAGTCTTGTGATAAATAGTCATAATTCTGTTACAGTTTATTTGTTTTTCTATTGATTAAATGGAGGTCTAGCATTTTGCATGCTGTGTTAAAATTTCAGTAGATGACATTTTGAAATAATTTTCTATTTTTTTCCCAGAAAATAGGATCTGACACTTAATACAAGGAGACAGTTTGCATGAAGTGTCAGCTCGTATTTCCTAGGAAAAATAAGAAAAATATTTTCTGTTTGTCATCAGCTGAATTTGCCTATAGCATAGTAAGTGTTAAATTAAGATGCCACACCCATTTCTAATATTCAGCCAATCAGATTACTTGATCCAGATTGTTGATATTAATTCACATACTTAATGGCAAATAGTGCAGATCCAGATCAGTTGGCTTCTGAAGAAGCCAGCTGATCTTGATCTACACTGTTTGCAAAGGCAGGACATATCTGTGTTCAGCAGGACTAGGGTTAATATTGACTTGAGATAATATGAGAAATATTGCTTCCTTCTACTATTAATAGAAGAAAGCCTGTAAAATTATGTCATGTTAGAGATTGTACAACTATCAGAGAGGCTGATTGAGTTCAGTTTGTTTCAGAATTGGTTGGACTTTTTGTCTCCAAGTAGGACTAATATTAAAGTTTTCACCAAGGCATAATTATGATGGTTTGGACATTTTACATCCCTTTCAACATTATTTAAGTCATATTGAGACAATTGAAAGGCTTTATGCAGTGAAGTGCCATAATTTAGTCATGAGCTGAATTTTGTCACCATCGCAATTTGAACCTAGGACCTCGTAATCAGAAATCAGGAGAGCTAGCCACTTGGCCACTTGGCCCATGCTTCTCCACCGAGGTAGCTCCAGGGGTCTAGAAACGATGAAACTTACACAAAATTTATCACCACCATTTGAATTATTGTCTTATCTAAAGCTGTGTAGTAGAGCTGTTGCTCATGTTTGCATAATATTTCTTAACCTTTACCACTCTCTTGGCAAATTCAGCAGACGACAAATTGATGATATTTTTCTTTTCTTATTTTTACCCGTGAAAACAGGCGTTGACAGGTCATGCAAATTTTCTCCTTAGCAGACAATTTGCTTGAAATGTCAATTCCTGTTTCCTGGAAAAATAAGAAAAAAATATTTCAAAATGTAGTCTGCTGAACATTTTACCCAGAGGGCTAAGGGTTAAAGTTCCAGTCACACCTGAGCAGCAGACAAGGTTCCATTTTTTTTTTTTTTTTTTTTTTCAGAGAAAATGAAGCTTGATGTTTCATGTGAATCATCTGCTAGCAGATGATTCACATGAAATGTCAAGCCTTGTTTTCTCAGAAAAATTAAAAAAAAAAAATGTTTCAGAATGTGTTCTGCTACACTTTCCACTGGCATTTTAAGGAATATTTTGTGCTAAGATCCCTTTTCTTATAACAAAGCTCATTTATCAGAAGACTGAAGTATCTATTTACATATTGTTATTCAAAGATTTGGTTTCAAAAACCAAGACAGAAAGGCAATTTCAAGAAAATTCAATAATGCACAGATTTTGCAGAATTTATGTAACTAATCTCTCATGTTTGTTAACGCTTAGCATGCTGGGTATAATTTTCAGCAGATGACGTTTTGAAATGTTTTTTCTTATTTTTTCCAGAAAATAGAATTTGATATTCCAGTCAAATTGTATCCAATGGAGACAATTTGCATGCTATGACAAATCCTATTATCCCGGAAAAACATCATCTAATTTGTCATCTGCTGAATTTGCACATAGCACTGTAAGTGTTAATAATGTATGGTTCCTACTTTTAGCATCTAGAAAAAGTTTTATCCCTGAAGCGACAATTTGTTAGTTTATTAAATTTATTGAGGAGTTGTGAAGTCGTACAATACCTTATTAGGCCAAAATTGAAAACAGAATTATTTATGAGTAAGTTGGTATGATTGCTTATGGCATTTAGCATGATGCTTTGTGCTTTGCATGCTGCATTACGAAAACACGCCTATATTCAAATATACTGAAAATTTCACCACCAAAAATGGGAAGTTTTCAGATCAAAAATCTGATTTTTTTTTTCATATGTCTACTCAAAACATAGATTGTGAGTACTCGTTAGAACCGCCTCGGCGAGGCAGTTCTAACGAGTACCCACAATCTATGTTTTTGAGCAGAAATAAGAAAAATAATGTATACCCCTGTAAACCCCAGTTTTACTATATAAAAGTGGGGTTTAATGGGGTCAAAATTATATAGGTATGTTTTTTTGATGGGTATAAATTTCAGCAGACAACAATTTCAATTTCTTGTTCTTAACATTCCCAGAAAATAGGCTTTGACATTTTTATGCTTATTGCCTCCTTAAGACATGAGGACACAGTTTTCTCCCACCTTTGCCTATATGAGATAGGCTTTTTGCCCATGTGAGAAACTTCTATCTCACATGACCATGTTCATAGGCCCGCTGGTCCTAGGAACAATCCACTTAAAGGTGGGAGAAAAAGAATCCATCATGAGCCAGTCCATGCAGGAGAGGGAAATCTCACCCTTGGGGTAGGAGTTTCAACCAGGGACTCGGCAAGCCTAGTTCCTGGTTGAAATTCCTACCTCTCAGGTGAGATTTCCCTGTCCTGCATGGGCACTCATGATGAATTCTTATAATCTTCTTAGGAGACAAAATTGCATGAAATATCAAAATATAATGAAGCTACCCAGGAAATGCCGCAATAAAGAAGCATGACAGCCCTCCCAAAGGCTTTCCTGTTTTCTGTCCAAGTAATAAAAATATTTCAAAATATCTTTCTCACAGGTACCATATCTCGGGGGTGGGTGGGTGGGGGGGGGGGGGGGGGGGTGGTGGTAACTTCCTATATATGGCATAGTACGGATGTGCGTGCCGAATAGCCCCCTTTTTCAGCACTGCCAGGTATATGATTGGCCCCCTTTTTTCAACAAAAAGTATATGAATGGCCCAATTTTTCTGGATTCCTGTGTGAAAGGCCCCATTTTTCTGACATCCTGGTATATGCACATATTTTTCGCTCAGAGATTTTTCGAGGCTGCTTATCCTCTTGGTATTACATGAATTGACTGTGATATTTGTGTAATAACCAGCAAAAAATGGGTACAAAAAGTCAAAGGGCAGTATATGAATAGGTCAACATTTTGGATGATCAAGTATATGAATGGGTCTGTTTTTTCGAAGGCCAGGTATATGAATGGGGCAGGTTTTGAAATACTGGCTCACACACCCGTACCAAAATTACCCCTAAGTTACCCCCCCGAGTACCATATTTTCTGGGTATCAGGTAAATATTTTTCTTATTTCTCAATGAAAACATATGTTGTGGGTATTCATTACAAGCACCTCACTGAGGTGCACATATGTTGTGGTGTTTCATTACAAGCGCCTCACTGAGGCGCTTCTAATGAGTACCCACAACATATGTTTTCATCGAGAAATAAGAAAAATATAGATACATTTTAGTTGAAAAAAGTGCCTTATCAAGAGCTATGTAGGGTGTTGGAATTAGAACCTGCTGTATTTACAGTAATCTGGAGACCCCTAAAAGAGTAATTGGCAAACAGTGCTGACCCAGATCAGATGCCACAATGCAGCATCTTATCAGGATCTCCACTGTTTGCAAATAGTTAAACCATTTTTATCTAGTAATATCTGAATCACATAGCCGATGACATACCTAAAATTGAAATTAGAATCTTCCAATATATTGTTGGGGGAGTCAGTTCAGTCTACACTGGGTTAATCTTCTGCTTCACTCATCTGTAATTCGCTTTTTCTTTGCATCTGTTTCTTTCATCCTCTGTTTCCTCTCCTCTACTAAACTTTTCAATCCCATTACTTCCTTTCATTGGGAGACAACACAAAATGACCCAAAAGGATTGATGTGCAGTTAAATAAGGATTCAAACTAACAAAAGGTATATTTTTCTCAGTGATGTGTTTCCCCTCTACTAGCTTTTCAATCCCTGTATTTCCTTTGGTTGAGAGACAACACAAAATGACCTGCAAGGGTTGATGAGCGGTTAACCAATTGTAGACTGAATGAACTCCCCAATGTTGTATATTGGAAGATTCTAATTTTGATTTTAGATATGTCAGGCTTATGTGGTTTAGATATTCATAGAGAAAAATAGTTGAACTAATTGCAAAAAGTGGAGACCCTGATCAGATGCAGTGTTGTGCAGCATTGGATCTGGGTCTACACTATTTGCCAGTTAACCTATTGGGGTCTCCAGATACAATGGGTTAAATAACACAAACAAACAAAAGGTATTTTTCTCCATGATGTGTTTCACTTAATAATTACGTTTTTGCATGATGAATGCTTTTGTCTGTCAGAATGAGACAATAACTTTGCATTATGAGGATGAGACAATTAATTTGAGCAATGTCATATTGTCTGCTTGCGTATGGTGATCTCAGACTATGCAATTGCTTGTGTACAGTCATTCACCCTATTAACTGAGTCTTTACTGTTTTTAATCAAGTCCATTTGGTTACTTGTTGATAGGTCTGAAAACTGTAGGATTGCTGGCAAACAGTACTAAGACTGACACTGATCAGATGTTGCATTCTGCCGTTTGCTGAATATTTAGGGTAAATATGGTCAGTATCTGAAAATTTGATTCAGATTACCATAGTTCTACATGTTGATAAGGCATTTTCTCAACCAAAAAATATTGATGTTTGGGTTGATGCTTCTAATGAGTGCCCACAACATATGTTGTTTTTATGGAGAAATAAAAATACTAAGTACAGCCGAAGTTAAGCCTTCAATAGCTCGAACATAAATGACTGGTTTACCTTGGCTGATTTGAACTCGGTTTTGAGTCCCTACGAAATTCTTCCGATAGCTCAAGAAACAAATATTTAGGGAAAGTTTCTTATTTTATCATGAAATTGTATGTTGTGTGTACTCATTAGAATCACCTTGATGTGTACACTCAACATACCATTATTGTATAGAAGATAAAAAGGTTTCCCTAAATTGTCTTCATTTGCTTCCTGACCTGGCACCATGGTTAACCCTCAGTGGATCGAACTACTCATGCCTCGAATAAATTTCCATGGTCCCAAAGATGCTTGAGCCATTGAAGTTGGACCATATCTGATTACCCTTTAAATTTTCATCAAGAGCTTCTGTATAAACTAATTAACTGGACAGACAGGGCTGAGCAAAAAGTTAAGACCCAAATCAGATGCCACAAAATGTGTCATCTGATCTGGGTCTAAACTTTTTGCCACTCATACAGCAATATTTATAAGACATACCAAATTCTATTAAAACTGACACTATTTCAAAATTTATGACAAGTTTTGTAAGCATATATATAGTGTGTTTGAAAACTTAGAAACTTAGGGTATATAGAGGATGATGATAAGTAATTAGTTTTAAGACTTAGAATGTGCACTCTGGGTAAAATTTTCAGCAGATGACAATTGTTGAAATATTTTTCTTATTTCTCTTATTTTTCACAGAAAAACAGGTTTTGACATTTCATACAAATTGTCTCCAATGGAGACAATTTGCATGAAATGTCAAATCCTGTTTTCTTGGAAAAATAAGAAAAAAATTCTCAATGTGTCATCTGCTGAATTTGCCCAGAGAGTGGTTATTAGGGAAAGTATGGTATGATGATATTGGTTTTAAGCTCTACTAGAGGTAGTCCAGAAGATGGATGGGATAGGTAGGGTTGTTGTACATCATATGTCCATCTGTCCATAAGAACTTAAGATATCCCTATCTCTGACTGCTTCTTTTGGCTGATTTTCCAGCAGTGGTAAAGCCATGGATATTTCCATGTACCCCGTAGAAAATAACAGATGGACTGCAACTCCATTACTTTTTGAACAGGTAAATAAACAGATCACTAATAAGCTTGATAAAATCACTAAATGAATTAATTGGTAAAAAAATAGATCACTGTATACTTTTTGAACAGGTAAAAAAACAACAACAAACAAACAAACAAAAAAAAAAACAACAAAAAAAAACAGATCATTAATAAATGTTGGTAAAAATGGGTCACTAATAAGATTAGTAAAAAATAGATACGATCACCTGAAAATCTGAAAATTTTGATTTAATTGAAGCACAAAAATTTAATAAGTCTGTGGAATTGAATACAGTATTGTGAAAATGCGTAATACAGTATTTAAACTCTAAATATTTGGACACCGTCGGTCCGTCACTACTCATCATAAATGTCCTAAAATTTGAAAAGTCCATCTTACTAGGCTCAGAGGCCGTTTCATGAAATATCAAAACCTATTTTCTAGGAAAAATAAGAAAAATATTTTAAAATGTTGTTTGCTGAAATTTTTACTCAGCGTGCCAAGCATTAAATAAATTCTAATCATAAATTTTTTATCAGTATCACAAGACCTGGAAAAAATTTTCTGTCACCTTGTCGGTGAGAAAATATTGTTTACTTTTCTTATTCTTTGTTCTTAATGACAGTTTTATCTAACAGCAGTTTGAAGGTGTATAATGCTTCACCAAAACAGTCCTTTAAGTTGTGCAATCTCTCTTTATAAATTTTAGAAATGCTTGAAAACTAGGCTTCACATTAACTCCAAATATGAAGTCCTGTCAACGCCTGTTTTAGTGTCTATAGGACTCACATTTTTTTTTTTCTGGACAGTTTGGCAGAACTGCATTGTAGGACTCCTACTTTCGGGTGAAAATGGCTATCAGAAACCTAATGAGAATCCTGTCGAGAATAAAGTTGAAATTTACAAATGTAATAAGATAACTAACATGTTTAGCTCTTTGCATGCTGGGTAATTTTGCATGCTTTTTTTGTCATCTGTGGATTTTCTTTTTAAATTCACTTTTTCAAAAAAAAATCTTTCAGGAGTGTCATACAGTTTGGATCCAGATCAGGCCCGAAATTTTGTCAGGCCTGATCTGTTACAGACTGTTTTTAAACGTTATCAGCAGACGACAAAAGTCACCACTAGTGGTATTCTGATTTAAGAGCAGCCAGCGGATTAGGAATATTTTCTAATTTTCCCCAGAAAATACAAGACTTGATCTTTCATGCAAATTGTCTCCAGAGAGCAGCCAATTTGCATTGAAATTATCAAGACCTTTTTATGTTTTGGGAAACCTAACATTTTTCGTTTTAAAAATGTCATTCCTTATAAAATGCTAATCACAACTGCGGCAAAGGACAATTTTATTTTATTTTTGTATCCTATAGAGAAAATAAGGCTCAGCATTTCATGTGAATCATCTGCTTAGCAGACTATTCACATAAAAAGGCAAGTTTTATTTTTGTCTGAAAAATAATAAATAGAAATTTAGAATATCATCTAGATCTACTATAATTATGCTTAGCACTTTTAAGGGTTTAAAGATTGAAAAATGACATCGGAAAAATCCAAAGTTTTCTGATTTGTGATTAACGTAGACACAGACCAGACTGCACGTCCTTATAATGTCTGATAAGCTTCTAGTATTTGAAGGAGTCATTTGTGAAGTTCATAATACAAAAACTGATGACCTGTCTAATCTGAATAGAGGTAGGTGTTGCTGTTAAAACTAAAAACATCAAATGTTGCATTTTCTTATCATCATTGCTTCAGATAAGACACAGTTTTCAACCAAAAAGTATTGATATTTTTCTTATTCCTCCATGAAAACGTGTTGTGGGTACTCATTAGAAGTGCCTCAGTGAGGCACTTCTAATGAGTACCACAACATATGTTTTTGTGAAGAAATAAGAAAAATATTTATCTGGCTACTTCTCCTATGTGGAGTTACCCTATTACCATGTCTCTCAGTTATTGATTGACAGAGAAACTTGTATTATCTGATATTATAGTGTTTCTGAAAGCTTTGAAGTCACTTGGCAATTTCTTGGAAACTGAACTTTAAGATGTAAAAAGTGAAAAAAATTCTATGCCTTTAAATTGGTTTAGCATTTTACACAGATTTCACGACCTTGTTAGGAAACCTTTGAGTAAAAGTGTGCACGTGTACTTTACTTTGCTGAACATCACGAAAACATTGCCTGTATAATTTTGACCCCCCTTAAACCCCACTTTTATATAATAAAACTGGGGTTTACAGGGGTATACATTATTTTTTTTGTAATGAGGTTGCTTAAATACAGTGGTACTGATAATTCCTTTAATGCTTTGCATGCTGGATAAAGCTTTCAACAGACAATATTTTGAAACAGTTTTTTTTTTTTTTGTATTTCCCAGAAAAAAGGGATCTGAAATTCACTCTTCCCTTTGATAGGGTATCGAGTCTCATACGAGAACAATTATAATAAGGTGATATATTAATACATACATATCTCGTATATGTCTTTATTATAAGAGATATTGTCCAAAATTTTAACTCACTACAATATATTTTATATGCCTAACGAATGGCTTATAAAGTCAAAAAAAAGTAAAAAAAAAAAACAAAAAAAAACATGAAAAAGGCTTTGAAATAGCCAGGCACTGCTTGGTTTTTAGTCTTTCAAGTGGGCCCTACTGTACTGTTTGAGGCAGAATTCTAAAACAATTTTTTTACACCAAACTGCATAGTATGGTAATTGTAGTAATAACTTTATTAAGTATTGGGAAAGACATAGCTTGGCAAACAGTGTAGAACAGGATCAGATGTTGCAGAATGTGGGGTCTGATTAGGGTGTATACTTATTACCAGGGCCCAGTTGTTCAAAACTAATGATGTCGTTAATGTATCGGTAAAACTTTGGTCATTAAATACAGTGTTAGAAATTAACTTTTTTCACAAGTAGCAAGTAGTTGCTACCTGGTCTGAAATTAGGTAACAAAATGCACCTACATGGCAGCAAAACGTGTTGCTCCCATGTCATGGGTTAAACCTTCAAGCGCTAAGCATATTTAGCAGATAGCATTTTCAAAGTATTTTTCTTATTTCAGCAAAAATGAGGCTTGACATTACATGTGATTTGTCTGCTTGGCAGACGAGTCACATGAAATGTCGTCTAATTTGCACTGAAGACATTCACAACACTTAAAGTTGATAGTGTTCGGAGCACTTTACCAGGTAGCAACTTTTTGCTACCAACAGTTTGATCAGGTAGCAAACTGAATTTTCAGGCAGCAAATTTGCTACTTGCTTACTGTTAATTTCGAACCCTGAAATATGGCATATACACTAATATTTTTGCTGAAAAATGTGAGTAGCAAAATCTACTCACATTTTTTCAGCAAAAATACCTGTGAGTTAGATATTATACCTACTAGAACAGTGAACATTTTGACCACTAACAAGCTCGTTAAGCTAACAAGGCTTTGAACAACTGGGTCCAGGTAATTAGTGTAGTCCACTTAGTGTCCCAATATTAAGGGTAAATATGGTAAGCTGAATACCATATTTATCCTAAGTATCATTTTTACCATAAATATTGGTACATTTTAACTCCTTACCATACTTGTCCTAAAATTTGAACAAGTTTATTTGACTACCTGTGGATATGTCTAAAAACCAATGGATGAGTAGCAAACAGTGTAGACCCTGATCAGATGCTGCATTCTGCGGCATCTGATCAGGGTCTACACTGTTTGCTCAGGCCTTTCTGTCCCAATACTTTCCGTTATTATGGTATTTGGACATCTTATAAAATATATCACCTTATTATAATTGTCCTAAAATGTCAATAAGTTTGTTTGTGTTGTACCATATTCAACAAATTATTTTCACCCAATTTTTCTTTATAAAAAAACATTTGTTGTTGATTGTTTGTTTGTTTTGAGGTTTTACGGCCCAGTCAACCCAATGGGGTCATGTCGAGCGCAGTCAGTTTACCTAACTACACGTTTACTGGGCAGGCTTAGTCCTCTAAGCGGTTAACCAGTATTGTGCACATTCTTTCGCCAGAAACTGACAATTACTGCCCTTCTTGAATCAGCGGAAGGGAGAGAATGACCGTAGAAAATATTTCATGATCAATCTCCACGAAAGAATGTTGCCGACCTCGGCGGGGGTTGAACCCGCGACCTCCTGGTCTCCAGTCGGACGGCGTATCCAACTGAGCCACCAAGGCCGACTGTCAGTAAGTCCATTTGACTATGTGTTAATGTGTCTGAAAAATTGGCAAACAATACAGATCTTGATTAGAGGCTGCAGTCTTTGGCATCTGATCTGGGACTACAGTGGCTAAATTCCTCGGTGGCTCAGTCAGATGCACGTCCGACTGATGATCAGATGGTTGCATGTTCCGGCAGATCCCCTTCAGGTCTAGCAACACTCTTACGTGGATCATGAAATATTTTCTACGGTCAATCTCCCACTTTCACTGATTCAAGAAGGGCAATTGTCAGTTATGGCGAAAAAATGTGCACAAGTACTGGTACTGGTTAAGCGTTTAGAGGACTAAGCCTGCCCAGTAAAAGCGTGATTAGGTAAACTCACCACACCACATGAACTTAATGTGTTGACTAGGACATATTATTAACTCCAACCCAACCATGAATACAGTAGATCTAACTTCTGAATTTATATTTGAAGAGCTTTTGAATTATATTTGAAGAGACCACCCTTATTCAAAAAGGCAAATTACAAATTAACCTTTACCATTCTCTGGCTTAGATTCAGCAGAAGACAAATTGATATTTTTTTTTCGTATTTTTCCAGACAACAGGATTTGACATTGCATGCAAATTGTCTCCATTGGAGACAATGTGCTTGCAATGTCAAATCCTGTTTTCTTGGAAAAATAAGAAAAATATTTGAATATGTCTTCTGCTAAAAATTTAACCAGCATGGGTTAAAGTTCTGGAGGATTTATTGGGACACATAGGTAGAGAAGTAAATGTGCCCAGGTAATAAATTGGTGTCAAGTCAAGGTCACTGACCTCTCACCCCAAGTGTCATTTGGTTGGGGTAATGAGGTGTAATTCAAGGATGATACATGCACAGATTAATCTTCCTTTGACTGTCACACTGGACAGGGTGAGTAGGTGGAAACATAACTCCAGATAAGAGGGGTTATCAGGTAAATTTATATATGTAACCAGTGGAAATAAAAAAAAAAACAACAAAAACAACAACACAAGTATGGTTTGGGTGTCGTAACTTTTTTTATTGAGGAACCAGTTAACATCATTGTGGACCTGCTAACTGGTATAGGATTAAGGCCAGAGTTTTCTTATCTTTAGGTTTACTGGAGACTTCTTAAAAAGTTGCTGTTGGGAGGTAGGAATAAAAATGTGAAAAACTTGGGTTGATGAAATAAAATAATTTTCCAACAAAAATACATGTAAAATGCAATATTTCAGCCCTAAATTTGAAGGGTAGGGAGATGAAATAAAAATAAATTTGAAATGCAAATTTTATTTTTCTGGCAGGGCTAAAATCATTGGGTAGGCTCTTGGTATAGTTGGGGGCATCGTGTTCTACAACCACATTTCTAGTTAAACCCTGGCATACAAAGCATGCCCAGGGGGGTATATAGTTTTCATCGGTTCCATCTGTTTGTCTGTCCATCCTTCCAGCTGTCCGTCAGTCCGTCCGTGATTCCGTCCATTAACCCTTTCTTTTACCAAGTTTCACTTCAAAGTTTTTTGATTACTTATAACTCTGCAGCCACAGATCAAAAACTTTTCATATTTTGTATGGGGGTACATGGAAGGGTTCTCTTCCATTTTACATCTACGAACCCCTGTGTCATGCCCCCGGGTGGAGCTAAAGGTCAAAATCTGAGACACCCTAATAAAGTAGTATATTGCAGTTTGTTTATACAAACAACTTCTCAATATAGAAGGATGGGCATCACACATGTTTAGCACATCAGCATTCAGTGTAATAAGGTCAAGGTCATTGTGACCTTATTTTCATGCTCCAGTGATTTTGCCTTATATCTTGAAGACTATTTCATAGATTAATGTGATACTTGGGATATTGGTTCTGTGTGACACCACAATTGACATCTTAACAAATGTAGGTCACCTTGACCTATATTTCATGGTCCAGTGATTTTGCCTCATATCTTGAATGTTATTTGATGTATAAGCATCATTGTTTGGGATTATGAATCTGTATAATCTGATAGTTGACCTAAAAGTAAATGTAGGTCATTGTGACATATATTTCATGGTCCAGTGATTTTATGTTACATCTTGAAGACAATTTGATTTATGACTATCATATTTTGGGATTATGTGACCTATATTTCATAGCCCTGTGATTTTGTCTTATATCTCCCACTATTTGATACCCAAGTGTCATATTTATATATAATGACACACGTTACCCAAACTTTGACCTCAAAGTAAATATATGAGAATCAGCATGACCTATATTTCATGGTCTAGTGATTTTGCTTAATATCTTTTAGATTATTTAATGGATTAACATCATAGTTAGTATAATGGATCATTGTGGCCATCAGATTAACTTCTCAAGTATATGTAGGTCAATGACCTATATTTTATGGTCCAGCAAATTTGCTTCATGTCTTGAAGACTGTTTATTCCAGAAAAGTTGTACTTGGGATGATAGATCAGTGTCACTCAGACTGACATTCTAAACTATATATGAGTCAGTTACCTATATTTCATGGTCCATTGATTTTGCCTTATATCATTGTCATTAACTTTAAAATACTTTATAATTAAGAAATGGCACCGGCCTGGGTATTCTTGACCCTCTATGCACTTGCTCTAGTTTTTGTTGTTATTGTTACCTTTTTTTTTATAGAACCTACTTGTATATATATATGTACCCTATTCAATCTAACTACTGCACATACCCTTTTAAGTGCACAATCAAGCTATTTCTTGTACTCTTATCTCTCTCAGTATAAAAGCAAATGTTGTTGAGGCATTTCAGATGAGTACCAACAATATATGCTTTTATAAAGAAAATTTTGAGGCTGTTCAAATGAGTATCAACAACAAATGGCCGGCCTCGGTGGCTCAGTTGGATGCGCAGTCCGACTGGAGACCAGGAGATCAATCCCCGCCGTGGTCGGCAATATTCTTTCATGGAGATTGATCATGAAATATTTTCTACGGTCATTCTCTCCCTTCCGCTGATTCAAGAAGGGCAGTTGTCAGTTTCTGGCGAAAGAATGTGCACAATACTGGTTAACCGCTTAGAGGACTAAGCCTGCCCAGTAAATGTGTGGTTAGGTAATTTCTGACCGCGCTCGACATGACCCCATTGGGTTGACTGGGCCGTAAAACCTCAAAACAAACAAACAATCAACAACAAATGTTTTTTTATAAAGAAAAATTGGGTGAAAATAATTTGTTGAATATGGTATTTTTCTCATTGATTAATTGAGTTGCAGCTTTACGGCCGTCTTATCTGGAACAAATTGTGCAGTCTGATCTCATATATTATGTAAAGTATTGGTCACAAATTTGCCCTGAGAGAAATAGATGATATATTGTTTGGGAATTGTTTTGCTGTTGTCTGACATTAAATGACATGTCATTTTAACCTTTTGCAAATGCCATTGTAAAGTTAATCTTTTTGTATACCTACCATATTTATGATAAATATTCAGACTTAAACTCTTACCATATACTTGTCCAAACATTTGAACAAGCTAAAATAAAGTCTAAGATTCGATCCCATTTAGATTCTTTTATGAATTTTACAGGGACTTAATGCACTTCATAGATATTCTGCCAGTTCTGTCAAGGGAGACAATTTTTGTGACTTTCTGTTTGCTTTCCTGTGCATGCACCAAGATCCTTCTAAAAAGGGGCCTACTCTAAAAGGAAAAAATTTGCTTCCTTTTAGAGTAGGCCCCTTTTAGAATAGACACCTTTTCAGAAGGGAGGTAAAATAGTTTTGACAGTTACCTCTGCTAAAGTTTATCAGATCCCCTAAGAGTTACTGTGTACAAATAATTAGGGTAATTATAGTATTCATAAAATTTTGTTGTGTACCAAATTCACATTTAGCAGGTCAAAGGTAAAAATGTTAATTCTGTGATTTGGAAAGACCTTGAACAATAATTAATTAATGCCTGCATGTGGTATTTTAACTGAATTAATGCTTTGCATAATAAATTTAAAAAAAAAAAGAAACAGTGACATCTTAAAATATTATGTGTTTGGAATTTTTAACCCAGAAAGGAGAAAACTGCCTATTTATGTTTTCTTCTAGAGTCGATGGCTTTAATTTTTTGGTTGGTTGGGTTGGAGGTTAATGGCCAACTTCAATATACTTTTAAGGTCATGTTGAGCTGGTCATTTTTATCTAACCAAACTAAAATTTCCCGCAGCGCAGGCTTTTATCCTCTTCTGTTAACCAGTAATTGTGCACATTTTTGCCAGGAACGCATGGGTTTTAAACAAATGGTGTTGTGGGTACTAATTTTTAGTGCCTCAATGAGACACTTCTAATGAGTACCCTCAACATGTTTTCATGGAGAAATCAGAAATTAATATTTATTTACATCACGAAAACATACCTATATAATTTTGACCCCCTTAAACCCCACTTTTATATAGTAAAACTGGGGTTTACAGGGGTATACATTGTTTTTTTATTTCTGCTCAAAAGCATAGATTGTGGGTACTCGTTAGAACTGCCTCGGCGAGGCGGTTCTAACGAGTACCCACAATCTATGTTTTTGAGCAGAAATATGAAAAAATATCAGAATTTTTCATTTTAAAACTTTTCAGTTTTTTGTGGTGAAATTTTCAATATATTTGAATAGGCGTGTTTTCGTAATGGATACCCTTTTTATCCTGCCTATGAATGAGGGGGTAGGGGGGATAACAGAGGTCTAGATAAGAGACCTGTGTGAAACAAAAACATATGTTGTGGTTACTCATTAGAAGGGATTTCCAATCACCAAAAAAAGACATAAAAAAAAAAATGAATAAATAAAAACGTGCCATACCCCTATGCTTCCAGCAGGAAATGTTTTTGTTTTCTTGGGTCCCTTATATGACACACCAACCCACCCAGTTACTGGTAGTATCATCCTGTGAGACCACTGTGTTTGAAGAATAATATTGTCTTTTAAGCTGACTGGATAAACATGATAAGGGAGACAACTTTTGTTACTTCCAGTTTGCTCTTCTGCACAACCAAACAAGTACATTCTGAAAAAGGGTCTTGTATAAAAAGTAAGAATTTGCTCCACCTAGAGTAGACTACTTTTCAGAAGGGGGCAAGATCAATTTTTTACTGAATTACGTCCCTTAAAATGTATCTAATCTGTCTCCAGACTCTTATCTTTTTCATCATTTTCTCTTCTTTTCAAAGGTGTACTGTCTAGTAATAGCTTATAATGATTTACGTCCCTTAGTATAAAAGAGAGTTGTTTCTGCAGTAAACGGGATTAAAGAGGCAAATACAGCTACAGGATTAGTGATGAAGAATGACAAAAAAAACAAAAAACAAAACGAACAACAAAACAAAACAAGTGCAGAAACAACTGGAGCCAGTCTAAAATATCATTTCTCCTTAAAGTATGCTATAAACCCTTGTCATGCTGAATAAATTAAGATGCCACACCCACTTCCAATTTTCAACCAATCAGATAACTTGATCTAATTTGTCGGTATAAATTCACATACTGAATGACAAACAGTGCAGATCCAGATCAGTTGGCTTCTTCAGAAGCCAACTGATCTGGATCTACACTGTTTGCAAAGGCAGGGTATATCCGGGTTCAGCAGGACAAGGGTTAATATTATCAGTCAGACACAACATTGTAAAGATCCCACCATAGGTTATCATAACCTAATAAAGCCAAGATGCTTAAAATGCCCTAGTAGATACTTCAAACTGTTTACCTCATGTTTTGATAGTTTTCTTTATCAAAACTATCTTGCACAACAGAATTGAGACCCTCTAATAAGAGATGTCTAAGAAAAGGATTGATCATGAAATAGTTTCTATGGTCATTCTCTCCCTTCCGCTGATTCAAGAAGGGCAGTTGTCAGTTTCTGGCGAAAGAATGTGCACAATACTAGTTAACCGCTTAGAGGACTAAGCCTGCCCAGTAAACGTGTGGTTAGGTAAACTGACCGCGCTCGACATGACCCCATTGGGTTGACTGGGCCGTAAAACCTCAACACAAACAAACTAAGAAAAGGAGGCATAAGGTTGATGACTCATCTAATTTTAGAATACCAGGTATTTTAAATAAAAGATATTGTTGTGAGGGCAAAAAGTTTAAAAACTGCATGTAAAAATTTCTATTGGTTGAAAAGTTACATGCATTTAATTTTTTGTAGCTTGTGTTACTATAATTATATTGATTAGTAAAAATAAAAATGAATAAAAATAAAAAAAAAAATAATAAATAAACTATCCCACAATGCACTATTCTCTGATGTCAGTGGTTCTAATAGAAACTAACCAGGCATGCACTAATAGACCAATCCAAAAAGTTGTGGTAGAAGAGTCCACAGAATGTAAATGGACATAAGTTGGCTGATGAAAGGCAGCGAAAGTGGACAGTGGAAGTCATTCTTGCATTGGTACTTCCAGATGGACTTTTTATTATTTTTCAGAGAAAATAAGACGCATAACTCCACCTAATGCACTTTTTGCAGCCCAAAAGTATTGATATTTTTCTTATTTCTCTACAAAAACATAATATGCTGTGAATTGTAACTCAGTAGCAGTGCCTAGCTGACTTGACATGTTAAACCTTATTTCCTGGGAAAAAAGAGAGAACATTATATTGTAAATTTTCCATCAGCAAATTTCATGATAAGGGTACTAAGCCATAATTTGCATTCCAATCTTCTGAATCCACTGTCAATTAAGTGCCGATACTTGGCTTGTGCTTTGAATACTGATTCAGAAGGTCAGTGTCCAGAGAAAGGCTTCCTGAAGCCAACAATTACTTCAGCCAGCAGTAATTCAGACGATCAACAATTAAACAAAGCTCGTGCGCCTGGCATTCTCTTGAAATCTAATTAAGCTTGCTGGCTATGGAAAACGTTACTTGTGGAGATTCATATCCATTTTGTAAATTGCTTTAAGAAAATTGAGGATACTAGTCTTGTCTTAGTAATAGAGCTTCCTAATAGAGAGGAAAAATTGCTAGATAGGCTAATACATACTATATAATTATTTGTTGTTTCTTTGTATGAATTTAATGGACCTATAGAAACAGCATGAGTACGACTGTGATCTATAGTATTAGTACATGGTTAACCTTCCCCACTATCAGAGTGGGCTAGTTCAGCAGACGACAAATTAGTGATGTTTTTCTTATTTTTCCCAGAAAACAGGATATGACATTTCATGCAAGTTGTCTCCATTGGAGACAATTTGCATGAAATGTCAAAGCCTATTTCCTGGGAAAATAAGAAAAATATTGTCAATTTGTCATCTGCTGAATATGACCAAGAGTAGTATAACCCTTGTCCTGCTGAATAAATAAAGATGCCACACCCACTTTTAATTTTCAGCCAATCAGGTTACTTGATCCAGTTTGTTGATACAATTTCGCATACTTAATGGCAAACAGTGCAGATCCTGATCAGTTGGCTTCTGAAGAAGCCAACTGATCTGGATCTACACTGTTTGCAAAGGCAGGACATATTGGGTTCAGCAGGACTAGGGTTAATGTTAAAAAGTCTTTGGTTTGCCTTCATTTGAACCTTCATCCTCCAAACACCCAAAGTGGAGGTCCAGAGTGAGATTCATTATTATTTGATTGATTTGAGTCTTATGGCCCAGTCAACATATTTAGGTCATGTTGAGCCAGTCAGTTATTTAGTAACCTACTTACACTTTATTATTAAAATGATTCACTATATTTTACTCTTTACTATTGGGACAGAATGTCCTGAGGAAACATTTATGTAGATGCAGATGAGCTTCCCCAGAATGTGGCATACTGTCGCTCATCCAACAATTGTTTAGTCAAATCAACAGGTATTAAAATTGGAAAATCAAAGGAGGTTTACCTTCGAAGACGGGAAGATGAAGTTTAGCTGAAATTTCATTGACCACAAACTCCTTATAAGGGGTCACTCAGAGGTGACGCAGCAGCTCAGCCTCCAGGAACTCATCAGTCTTCAGAGATGTTGTCAACATGTTGCTTTCAATATACCGAAAAGTAATTCTAACTGTGCCTGAGGGACGACTGCATGTATTTGTCACCCCCTCCCCCTCCTACCCCACTACCCCTTCTTCCCTAAAAAATGTTGCGACATTAAAGTCAGGTTCCTTTTGTGCCCTCGAGTTTTTCCACAGCTTCCTTAAAGTTTTCACCTAAAGAAGTGAGTGGCTGATGCTTCATTTTGGCACAAAACCCTGTATTTTGGTTGTAGTTCTTTTTTGATGTGATCTGTCCTATTAGCATTTATTATATTTATGTTCAAGGACAAGATCTTGAAAGCGTCCATTACATGTTCAGTAGCTTGCTAAATGGTTCTTTGTTCCCCTGAAGGCATTCCAGGGCTTTGATAATAGGGACCAGTGCCTAAGCTGCCTGTAATTAGCAATGGCTTTTTGTTGTAGATAGTCCACTGTCTTCACTTCTCGTTTCATCTGATGTTAGAGCCCTTCACCCACTTTGGGAATTTGTAGGTTTTGAATATTCTTTGGCCGTAGATGTTTATCTTTCAGCGCCTGAAGTTTCTCATCCTCTTTTTTAGTTCTGCTACCTCTGAGAGCCTTTTCACTTATTCTAGCCATCTGCTCGATCACCTCCTCCCCTGTGCTATAATCATTTTGGAAACATTCATCTAGCTCTCCCAAGTCGTCTTGTGTAGTTGGCTTAACCTTTGTCATGCTGAACAAATTAAGATGCCTCACCCACTTCTAATTTTCAGCCAATCAGATTGCTTGATCTGGATTGCTGTTATAGATTCACATACTTAATGGCAAACAGTGCAGATCCAGATCAGTTGGCTTCTTCAGAAGCCAACGGATCTGGATCTACACTGTTTGCAAAGGCAGGGTATATCCGGGATCAGCATGACAAAGGTTAAGATAATCATCATTGCTGGAGCCAGAACTGGTCCTTTTTGGCACAGGTTGGTCCATTGACTTAAGTGAATTTTTAGAACAAGTATAGTAAGGAGTTAGGGTATCTCAGTAATTAGGGTCAATACGAAAGATTTTTATGTGGAATAAAACAATAACAATATCAGGCAAAAAAAAAGATATTTGAATCTGACAGGCTATGATGACTAACCCTAGTCCTGCTGAACCCAGATATACCCTGCTTTTGCAAACAGTGTAGATCCAGATCAGTTGGCTTCTTCAGAAGCCAACTGATCTGGATCTGCACTATTTGCCGTCAAGTATGTGAATTTATAGCAACAATCTGGATCAAGTAAACTGATCGGCTGAAAATTAGAAGTGGGCATGGCATCTTAATTTATTCAGCAGGACAAGGGCTAATTTGCATAAAATAATTGCTTGAAACCAGAGGATGATGTTATTGCAGACATGTCCTTTTAAAGCTTAGAACTCTGGGTAAAACTTTCAACAGACTTTTTAACCTTTAGCACTCTCTGGGTAGATGATTCTGCAGATGACAAATTAGTGATATTATTTCTTATTTAGCCCAGAAAACAGGATTTCACAGTTCATGCGAATTGTCTGCATTGAAGACAATTTGCATGAAGTACGTGTCATAACTTTTTTTCTATGAAGAAAAGGAAATTAATTTAAAATGTCCTCTGCTGAAATTTTTACCAAAAGTGCTATAAGTGTAAAACCCTTGTCCTTCTGAATAAATTAAGATGCCACGCCCACTTCTAATTTTCAGCCAATCAGATTACTTGAACTGTATTGTTGCTTTAAATTCACATACTTAATGGCAAACAGTGCAGATCCAGATCAATTGGCAAGAAGCCAACTGATCAGGATCTACACTGTTTGCAAAGGCAGGGTATATCCGGGCTCAGCAGGACAAGGGTTAATCCGAACATAGCTGCTGGGAAAACTACACTGCTATGATGTGGATCAGTCATGCTTTCTCTGAATCTCCAGAAGAGTACTTGGTGATAATAATGCTGGGATAAATTTTCTTATTTCTCTATTAAATCATGTTTTGGGTAATCATTAGAAGCGCCTCAGTGAGAACCCACAACATATGTTTTTATGGAGAAAGAAGAAATTATCACTAAATACTCTACCTTAAATTAATGTGTTTTCTCTGAATTTCTACTGAGATATAGATCAGATTAGCTGTTGATAGGATTTGTTAAGAACCATTCTCCGAAGATTTCATTTGGAGTCTTCCAAAATTAAAATGTAACTCCCAATATCCGGATTGCCCGAAAAAATCTTGGAGTGGTAGCATTATACTGTCTTCATTACTAATCGGATTGCAATAAAACACAGCACTTGGTAGAAAAGAGAGTAGTCTCATATTTTTCAGTACAATACTGTACCATATTTCTCCTATTTTTTTTTTTTTTTTTTTTTTGTTATTTTTGCATGGGACATTATATCCTGTATGCACTTTATACTGGTACCACCTTGTTGAGATGATTCCATAATAATTAAGAGTTACAGTAACTACAAGATACAGTACGGCTCAGGTAAAAGAACCATTTTTTTTTTTTCATTTCGCGGACCAATTTTACAATCCGCGATTTTCCGCCGAGTGGTTTGGAGTAAACCATTCCGAGTGAAAAAAATTTACTCGAAGTTATGCGCTCGATATTCCGAGGACATTAGCGGACCTCAGTGTACCCATGATATTCGGAGTGTTTGCGAGTATTTGCGAGTGGCGACAGATTATTCTGTACAGGTAAGTTTGACCACTCAGATCATTCTCTCAGACGATAATCAAACAAAAATTGTTACAACTGCGATTATAATACTTACCCTCGTTTACTAGTGCTGGCGGCAGCAGGATCAGACTGCAATATCCACTTACATAAAATGCTTCCGACAACCAACTTTGCGACTGATTTTTTTTATGTTTCAGCTGCGGAATGTCAAAGGGTATGGCCGAACAACAGCTGGTAGCCCCAGTACGCAAGGCCGGCGACGTATTTGGCCCAAAGCCTCGGATGATTTCTAATCGCCCAGTTTTAGTTTTGGATTAAGGGTGGTGGTCGCCTGAATCTTCCTACATTCATTTTCATGTGACAAGCACTTTTATCCAGGCTGGCCCATTTTTCCCGTGTCACTTTGCACGTGCTGCGGCTGCCAAGAAAATAGTTTGAACCCCTGAAGCACTGCTGAAAATTCTAGAGGAGACGTCGATCTAACTGTTTTAGTATTTTACAGTGAAAATAAGGCTGACATTTCATGTGAATCGTCTGTCTAGCAGACGATTCACATGTTACGCCACGCTTAATTTACACAGGAAAATAAGAAGAAAATGAAAATGCCGTCTGCTGAATATGCTAAGCGCTTCGAGGGTTAAAGTAGGGATACATTTCATTTGACAAGGGAGACAGAAACGAAGACGCTGGAATGTATCTACATTGCTCGGATCGAGGCCTGGACGGTTGATGACTGGACCAGGATTAGGACTGTCCATTCAAATCACCACTTAATGATGACGGTGACTTGATGTCTTATGTCTCTTTCAACAATAACAAAAAATAAAATAAAAGAAATTCTTTGTCATATTGAGATGGTAGAACGCGGCGTCTGGTCAGGGTATTCACTGTTTGCAAAAACAGTTTAGCCGTTTTTCTCTAGGAATATCTAAATCTTATAGCCGGATGTACCTAAAATGGACGAGCCAGAATCTTACAAGTTTTGCGAACTCTCTCTCTCTCTCTCTCTCTCTCTCTCTCTGGAAAGCTCTTTCTTTTGCTTTCTTTTACCCTCTTGCAAATATGACATGTCTCCTTTCGAGGTAGTTGTTGTTTGCACTGACTTTATTGGAAAAATGATATCGCACCGGCGGGAATCGAACGCGATTCGATCCCCACTTATCATGAAACACATGTATTTGCTACGGTCATTCGCTCCTTCCACTGCTTCAAGATTGGCAGTTTCAAGTTTCTGGCGGAATGGGGTTCAGTGTACTGGTTAACCGCTTATTGTATAAGCATGTCCCCCTCTTTACTGGCGCGATTCATAGAAATATGCTGTTCCCAATCCCATTTCGCATGGTCCATACTAGTAAAGCAATTGCAGTTAACTCCCTTCTGATAGTCAGTTGCAGCAGTTAGCTCCCTTAAAAGAGTAAAAACCTGCGATGTGAAGACATTACCCCGCATTTATCAGAGTACAAATGATTATTATGTTATGTTATTCTCTTACAGTATATACATTAATAACATTATCTTTATTGGTTTATAGAGCAAGCTTCAAAACTTTTGTTTCCATTTAAAGTGTTCTGTTTTTGTGTCTTCAACATGCGATATGCAAAACCAAGGCCGTAATTTATTAAACGACTAAAAGAGATGCATGTATAAACCTAGCATTGGCGGGAAATAATCTTCAAAATGACATTTGTCCATATATTTTCATATGCCCTTGCGGACATTCTAGGCAGAGTCTTCCTGGTTATAAACCAATCTTAAGTTATAACACTTGGTGCTCGCGGGTATCGAATTACCACTATCTGGGCTATTTCAGCAGACGACAAAAAAAAAAAAAAAAAAAATATATTTTTTTTTTTTTTTTTTTTTTATTACCAAGAAAACAGGGTTTGACAGTCATACAATGGAGACAATTTGCATGAAATGCAAATCCTGTTTTCTTGGAAGAATGAGAAAAATGTTTCAAAATGTCGTCAGTTGAAAATTTTACCCAGAGTGTTAGGCGTTATGGTCGCGCATTGATCTGTACATGGCAAAACCTACAATAAAACTTGTACGAAGAGACGGATCAGCCCACACACTCTGAGCCTGCACATCAGTAGTCTGATCTGAGCCTTCGCTAATCGTATGTACCTCCTACAATCTCTAGGTTTAACAAAACGTCTTGTGCGACGAGCGAAGACTCGTGTCAACCTGCCAACCGCACATTCTGATAAAAGCATTCACTGGTTGTATTTACCTCCGATAGCCGGGCTATCCAAAGCGGGATAAACAGTGCGACTGCAACAGCACATTCTGATCAGACCCTTCGTTGATCGTACAGTATGCACCTTCTTTGGACTCCGAGCTATCCAAGAAGCTTGTTTTATCTAGTGGGTCGATGCAGAGACCGACCCGAGTCTTTGCTGGTCGCACGTACATTGTAGTATTGTACGTTTTGTCCGATTCAGTGAAAGTACATTGTAAATCATACTTCAGACATGAGAACTTAGTACCGACGTAATTTTGGTTTGAACTGCAGTTAAACGGCCCAGTCTACACTATTTCGGTCTTGTCGAGCACGCACACTTTTCCAGGGTTGGCTTATTCATAAGCTGTTAATCATTTCAGCAGAAACTGATAACAGCCCTTCTTTTCTTTCATTTTGACGATAGAGCTTATTTTGGAGTTATGGCCCTTTGAACAGGGAAACTATTTTAGTGGTTTCTGTAATATTTCTTTTCTTTCTTTCTTTTTTTTTTTTTTTTTTTTTTTTATTTTTTTATTTTATTTTTTTTTTTTTGTCCGCTCTGTAACTTGAAAACTATTTGAGATATTTTCTTGAAACGTTATTAGTTTATTAACAGAGTCATGGCACTTGCTTGATTTAAGTGCAGTGGCGGGGCATGGTGAAATGTCTGCAGCCCTTTTATTAGATATTTATCAGTATGAAATATTGGGAAATTGTGCCTCGGTGGTGTAGTGTGAAGCTTCTCGTCTTGTTACCCAGGGGTCATGAGTTCGATCCCAGGCTTCTCAAGCCTTTCGTATTGGACTTTAAATCAAGATCCACATCTCCGTATGACCTAGCTGTTAGTAGGACGTAATAAACTCACTCACTCGTTTGAATTGTCATTAGCCTCGTGTGCGTAAAGTGTGTTTTTGTGTGACAGACACTCTTTTCACATGTGCTGTCTTGTTGATTCAATGCTTCTTTAATAGCAGAAGCGCCCCTTTAAGTAAATTCATATTGACACGTGCGGTTGCTGCACGCGAGTGAGAATTTCCCGGTCTTTTTCCACAGTACGTCATTTATATTGAGCGCGTGCGGTTGTTGTATGGGAAAAGGTCGTTACAGGAATACCAAATATAAATACGTAATTCGTCGATTGGGGAAGATGTTTGATTCTCTTTGTGATTTTTGTGTGTTTGTTTTGTTTTCTACGGCACATTAAATAAAAATGACCATGCCGGACCCACTTGTGTGGCCGGACTAGACTAAGCCAAAGAATCCGGTACATTTTCATATGGAGCTTTGTTGAGGCCCATGTTACGTGCTCGAACAATGAAGGGGGCTACCGGGGTTATCTTTGGACCTAGGGAGCACCCAAATATATTAGGGAACAAGGCAACATTGGTTGATATTTTAAGAAAACAAGGGAATGGACCTAATTTTGGGGGATCGGAATGCGGAAATTTGGAAAACACTTTTGAGACAATAAGACCTTTGTGATCAGTGCACACTCAGATCAACCTGCGCATCCGCATGAGCGCGGACAATATAACCTTCACGCTGACTGTACTATATGATGGAAAAATAAAGATAAAAATAAATAAAAAATATTTTTATTAAAGAAATATCTAAATAACTTTATTAAATAAATAAATAAATATATAAAAATCGGACAGGTATTTAGTCAAATTACTCCGAGGAATTTCGCATCGCTTCGCGAGAAATATTGCCTCCGGGGTATAATATTTCCATTCCGAGTAACTTCGCATAACTTCGCATAACGCATACATTCGGCGGACTTGCGAGTGGTGTCCGCCGAATATAACGTTTACTCGGTTTGATTCCGAGTGTTTTTGGCAAGTTAGCGAAACGCCGATATTCGGAATAAAGAGTTTTTTGGTTCTTTTACCTGAGCTGTACTGTAGGTTTTGATATAAATTATCCATAGGAATTGATACACTATCAAGGGAGACAACTCTGATAAATTGTCTTTTCCTCCCTTCTAAAAATTTATAGCATTCCCTGGACAGCTTGGCAAAAATTTGATATACTACAAAGAAGCAGCTTTCATAAAAGCTGTCATGCATCATGGTGAACCAATGGGACAAGATCTTTTTTTAGACCATTCAAATTCATCCATCACGAAAACATACCTATATAATTTTGACCCCCTTACACCCCTATTTTATATAGTAAAACTGGGGTTTACAGGGGTATGCATTATTTTTCTTATTTCTGCTCAAAAACATAGATTGTTGGTACTTGTTAGAACCGCCTCACTGAGGCAGTTCTAACGAGTACCCACAATCTATGTTTTGAGTAGGAATATGAAAAATATCAGCATTTTGTATCTGAAAGTTTTCAATTGTTGGATGTGAAATTTTGTATATATTTGAATATGCGTGTTTTCGTAATGTTTTGCAGTGTGAAATTTAGCCAGTTTAGTCAAGATATTTGCCTCCCATTTATAAAGAGGGTCTACTCTAAAAGGAAAAAAATTGCTCCCAAGGGGACTACTAGCTATGCAAGAAAGCAAAAATGAATTCATAAAAGTTGTCTCCCTTGTCCCTGTATCCAGTCCCCTTAATGATCACCTTATATGGGGCCATAAAAATCAGAAAAATATCAATATTGTTTGGTTTAACCCTTTTAGTCTAGAGACCCCTTAAAAGGGAAACGATCAGATGCAGCAGGATGCAGTGTCTGATCAGGGTCTCCTTTGTTTGCAAATACATGTAGCTAAGCCATTTTCCAGGAATATCTAAATCACATAGCCTAGCTGACATACCTAAAACTGAAATGGGACTCTTCTAATATGTAGTGTAGGGGAGTTTATTTAGTCTAAAATGGGTTAAAAAATCATCTGATCTGGAGCCATGAAATGTGACAGAATCACAGCTTCCTGGGAGTTCAGCTCTGTAAATCAGTGAATCGTTGTTGAAGATGTGTGGAATAAATCTTTAGAGACTTTCTTCACAAATCTTGACAGGCCTTTCTGACAGATTTCCGATATCCCAATTATACGAATAAAATTCCTGGTGCCTACAGGGACAAGTTTCAGGCTTGTTGAACAGGCATATCCACTGCACCTAGCTAGTGGTTATTAAATATAATATTTCAAGGCTTCTCATCACGAAAACACGCCTATATAATTTTGACCCCCTTAAACCTCACTTTTATATAGTAAAACTGGGGTTTACAGGGGTATACATTATTTTTCTTATTTCTGCTCAAAATATAGATTGTGGGTACTCATTAGAACCGCCTCGTCGAGGCGGTTCTAACGAGTACCCACAATCTATGTTTTGAGCAGAAGCATGAAAAATATCAGAATTTTTTATCTGAAAAATTTCATTTTTTGGTGATTAAATTTTCAGTATGTTTGAATAGGCATGTTTTCGTAATGTCAAGAGAATGAGCTTTTACATATTCATATTAGTTTTAGATTAAAATGTACAGTACAACTACGATGACTCAAACACTGATGGGTTGTTTACCTTGGATGATATTCGAACTCGGTTTTTAGTCCCTACAAAATTCTTCAATAGCATAAAACAAATATTTAGGAAATTTTCTTGTTTTATCATGAAATTGTATGTTGTGTGTACTCATTAGAATTGCCTCACTGAGGCAATTCTAATGAGTACACTCAACATACCATTATTGTATAGAAGATCGAAAAGACTTCCCAAAATTATCGCCATCGCTTCCTGACCTGGCGCCATGATTAACTCACAGTGGCTCACACTACCCATATATAGAATAAATTTCCATGGTCCCAAAGATGTTCAAGCCATTGGGGTTTGACTGCCTTTGATATTTGGCGGATTTATTGGGGCTGAGGAGACTACGGTAAATGTCCTAAAAATTTGAACACTAAAGCCTCTGACAAAATGACATATGCAAATAGTGTCGATCCTGATCAGACTGCTCCTGAAGGAGCAGTCTGATCAGGGTCTACACTGTTTGCCATTCCACTAAATATTTAAAGAAACTGCTGCATAAAAAGCAATAATTAAGCCAAAAGAGTATGGAATAAAGTGTTCGAAAGTTTAGGAAATTTACCGTACTAGATCATCAGAATAACTTTTGAATAAAAAGAAAAATAAAAAAAAATGAATCAATTTTGTTTTTCAAGTTTGGCAATTTTTTGGGAGCAAGCATATTCTTTATAGTGTTTTACAGACACACATTCCTTAAGTTCAAACAAATACCAGCAACTGATATTTAAATCATTTTGGACAATTCCGTTTGTTCTGTAGTGAGTTATATAAAAAGTAATAATAATAATAAAAAATCTCCAGAATTAGTGCCAAAATTTTAGGATCAATGATCAGCTCTGAATAAGCTGGATGCCAAAGTTTCACATTTTATTTTCTTTTCTATTCACAACAATTTTTTATATATTAAGTAAAAATTTAGTAAAATGTATTGTGTATCTATCTGCTGAAAGTCCTTACATACAGCTTGGGATCAATTATCTTTACCACTCTCTGGGCTAATTCAGCAGATGACAAATTGTTTTTGTTTTTTCTTTTTTTTTTTCCAAGAAAGTAAGATTTGACACTTCATTTAAATTGAAGTGTCAGATCCTATTTTCTAGTAAAAGTAAGAAACTTATTATCAATTGTTATCTGAATTTGTCGAATTAGTACTGTAAGTGCTTAAGTAAAAAAGCATACTGTATTCTGCTAAAATGTGAAAAGGACGTACAGATGGACAATTCACGTTCATTGTTGTCAGTTAAAAAAAAGTCATCGTGAATAAATTGATTAGTTTAAACCCTTAATCACTGTTGAAGGAAGAAAAAAAAACAACAAAAAAAAAACAATGAAAAATTTTTTTTTATTATTTTTCTTCAGAGAACTTGATACAGTGACTTCCAGATGATGATATGTTTCAGTTTCGTGTGCTGTATCATGTTTGAAATTCAACATGCAAAATGTTAACCCTTGTCTTGCTGAATGAATTAAGATGCCACACCCTCTTCTAATTTTCAGCCAATCAGATTACTTGATCTGGATTATTGCTTTAAATTCAAATACTTAATGGCAAACAGTGCAGATCCAGATCAGTTGGCTTCTTCAGAAGCCAACTGATCTGGATCTACATTGTTTGCAAAGGCAGGGTATATCTGGGTTCAGCAGGACAAGGGTTATATAATTGTCTACATCATGTTTGTTAACCTTGTATGATTTATGAATCATACCTGAGTAGATATTATAAAACAATTACATGTTGCATATTAATCATAATGGGAAATAAAAGTGTTTCCAGTTGTTGGAAATAGCTACAGAAAATTTTTTCTCCTTTGTTTTTCTTCCCTTTTTTTTTTTTAGCTCCAGATAAGAGGAGGATCCAGAATTTTTTTTTTTTTTAAATTTGTCCTTGAAAGCATATTAACCCTTGTCATGCTGAATAAATTAAGATGCCACACCCACTTCTAATTTCTAGCCAATCAGATTACTTGATTCGGGTTTTTGATAGAAATTCACATATTTAATGACAAACAGTGCAGAAGAAGCCAACTGATCTGGATCTGTACTGTTTGCCAAGACAGGGCATGTCATGTTCAACAAGAGAAGGGTTAAAGTTTTGGGTAGGCATAATTAAGTATTAAGTAAACATATTAAGTGGGTACTCATTACTCTAGTGGAGAAATAAAAAAAAATATTCCTGCTTTTAGGCTGGAGCTATGAGTTAAAGGTCAACAATTATCTTGTTGATATGCACATCACTCCCAGTTAGGACATAATGTCTGTAACCACAAACTGCGTTTTCATTTTTGTGTATGCGAGATGGGCATAGATAACATATGGTTTGGTTGGGACACACAAGTGAATCAATTGATGATCACAATGCACCAAAATATACCTCATGTGTGTTGTCTACACGTAAAACCAGGAACTTGATATAGCACTGAGTAGAACAGAATAGAACAATATTTATTGAAACACCTACATATACTGGTGTTCTCCAGTTAGGAGCTTTCATAAAAGCTGACATGCATTCTGGTGAACCAACTGGACGAGATCTGATTTAGACCTCTCAAATTCCCTTTTGCATAATGGAATTTAGCCAATTTAGCTAAGGTTTGCATGTAAAGAGCCCAGTACTATTTTGTAATAAAATCAGCTTTAACATTTATTATGTTCAAAGTGTAGACCAAGCTTTTTGTGAAAGTTTATACTTGTTAAGATGAAAGAGGTCACTTGGAGCTAACAGTTTTTGCCTCGCTTTGAAATTGCCTCCCTTTTCAAAAGGGAGATGGCTTCAGTTGAAAAGAATATGCTCCAAGATTTTTGTCTCCCTTTTATAAAGAGGCCTACTCTTAAAGGAAAGAGTTTGCTCCCAAGGGGAGCAAATTCTTTCCTTAAAGAGTAGACCCCTTTTCAAAAGGGACTTATTGTGCAGCTAGGACAGCATATAGGAGGTAACAAAATTATACCCCATGTAAATAATGGCAGAAAAATTACCAGTTATATATCCAGTGGCATAAGTGTTGAATTTAGTAGGAGTTGTTATTTTTATGAGCTTTAAAAATGAAATAAGTATAAGTGTCATCTTTTGATGATACTTGCTGACTTTATCAACTTTTGAAATTGTAAAATTACCAAAAATTATCCTTCAAATTGATCATAGCAACAAAACTGCCATAAATAACAGTAAACCTACTAGTTTATTTGGGTTGTTAAATAAATTATTTACAAAATTAGTCAATATTATGAGAAGCAGAATAATAAAATGTCATGGCAACACATCAGATGTGGTAGAAAAATGACATATATATGACAGCTCAGCAGTAATGAGTGTGAAAAAAAAATTGCTCTTGCTTTTTTTTTTATTTGAACTGAAGTATAGCTAAAGAAAAGCTACTTCAGTTCTTCATGTCATATATATAAATTACCGTATTCAGCCTAATTATCGCACTGTGCACTTAGGTTTTTCAGAATTACTGGGAACACTCAGTTGTGGTAAAATATGTATCTGCTAAATATTACGGAAACACTATATAAAAAAAAAAAAGATCAGAAAAGACTTATTTGATGATGATTGTGCGATTTTTTTTTCTGATTTTCTTTATAATGGCATATGTTGTGGGTACACATTTGAATTGCATTGACAAGTTGACGCAATTCAAATGAATTATGCATTTATAAAGTAGTAGACAAAAAGTACTTGGCTGTAATCTGAAGACTTACGGAATTGCTTGACTGTGCGCCTACAGGGGTATGTGCGGTGATTATGTCGAAAATGGTAATAGCATAGCTCCAGATAAACATGGTGTGATATTGTGGGGATCTGGTTTGGGATTGCTAATGGGCAAATTTCATCAATTTTTTGCCGGCCTCGGTGGCTCACTTGGATGTGCGTATGACTGGTGATCAGTGGGTTGTGGGTTTGACCCTCGCCAGCAACATTCTTCATGGAGATTGATCATGAAATATTTTCTACAGTCATTCTCTCCCTTCCAGATTCAAGAAGGGCAGTTGTCAGTTTCTGGCGAAAGAATGTGCACAATACTGGTTAACTACTTAGAGGACTAAGCCAGTCCAGTAAAAGTGTGTTAGGTAAACTGAACATGCTCGACATGACCCCATTGGGTTGACTGGGCCGTAAAATCTCAACACAAACAAATAATCAAATTTTGATAAAAGATTTCCAAAACCAAATGCTGTTTAGCCAAAATGCACAGATATACAGGCCAGTAGTTGCACCTGCCTTTTGTTGATTTATTTATTAATCTAACCCTTGATCTGCTGAATAAATTAAGATGCCACACCTACTTCTAATTCTCAACCAATCAGATTACTTGATCCATATTTTTGCTATAAATTCACATACTTAATGGCAAAAGTGCAGATCCAGATCAGTTGGCTTCTTCAGAAGCCAACTGATCTGGATCTACACTGTTTGCAAAGGCAGGGTATATCCAGGTTCAGCAGGACAAGGGTTAAAATCATGTAGGACTGGCTGGGTATATTGATTAAACTGATGGATGGATTGATGAATGAATGGATTGATGGATGGATGTGGATGGATGGATGGATGGATGGATTGATGGATGAATGTGGATGGATGGATGGATGGATGCATGGGTGGATGGATGCATGTATGCAAGGACGGGTGGGCAGAAAGGCTGCATCATAGGGCAGGCCAGATTGCTGGTTGGCTGTGGTATTGTAAAACATCTAGCTTGATTTTACTGTTGAATGAAAATGTCTAGCTGGATGTTAGCGTTAGTGAAGGTGAAAAATGCACGGACCACAGTTTCTCATCATTAATATTGTTAGAAATGTTACATAATTGTATTCCAGTTTTACTATATCTCTTCCAAACTCCTACTACTTTCTCAGCAAGCATAAATCAAGTTGTAATTTGTTAATAAAATAGCTTCAGCTGGCTCAGCTAAACTGGTATACATATAAATCACTTAGCATAATTGGTAAAAAATTCAGCAGATGACATTCTGCAATATTTTTCTTATTTTTGCCAGAAAACTGGATCTGACATTTCATGCAAATTTGCTTTGTAGGAGACAATTTGATTGAAATATCAAATCCTGTTTTCTGAGAAAAATAAGAAAAATATCATCAGTTTGTCTCTGCTGAAGTTGCCCAGAGCATGCTAAGGGTTAAAGATACAGCATCTGATTGACAGCCAACAGCAGTTGATTGACAACCAAAGATGATTGATTGATAGGTTAAGTACTTTGCTGACAAGGAAAACAGGGTATCTGTATTCAGATAGATATCATCCAGGGAAAAAGTTGGGGAGAAAAAGACAATATGTTTGCATACCTATGTAAAGTTGGAAACAGGTGTTAAGATCTGATGGATTTCTTTGAAGTGTTGTAGTGATCATATACTAAGAAAAATAAGTAAAGGCCAAACAAAAACATGTGTGCGTTTAGGGTATCCCTACCCTAACCTGTGTGTGGATAAAATATTTATGCTTCCATATGTATGCTGAATATTCAGACAAGTAGGTCTGAACAAACAGTGTAGACCCAGATCAAACTGCTCCTACAGGAGCAGTTTGATCAGGGTCTGCACTGCTTGCCCATCTGTCACTGTACTTTTAGACTCATCAAAGGCTAGTCAAACAGACTTGGTAAAATTTTTATTTGAATAATTGTGCAGTCCAGTATTTTTGGTAATTATGGTATATTTTTCAATAAAAAAATGTGAAAAAAAAAAACTCTAAGCATTCCAGGTGAAAGTTTTCAGTATTGATACTGAATTCAGTATTGAGAAGTTTCCTTTGCCTGTATAAATACATGTGCATTTGACTCTCATTATCTCAAATCCTGATAAATCAAACTACGTAACTGCTTATATAGGTTGAACTAAATTTGAAGGCTCTAATTTGGTATATTTGAACTAAACATTTCAACTCCTTTTAAATAAAACTACTGTTATCTCAAAACAAAAAAAAAATCTGGTTCTTTGGCGTTTGAGATAACGGAAGTCATCTGGATTAGGGAAACCTAAGATTGAGCAGTTGATGGCATGCCATAGCAAAATCCCCATGCTCTGTGCTTAGATGTTGCTATTAGCACGACGGATGGGAAAATTAAATAAAATTGCTCTTGCACACCCTCACCGCGAGGGGAATTCATATAGCAAGTTTGGTTAAATTCCCCCCCAGTCACCCAGGTTTAGGAGGAGGTAACGTGACTGACGGATGGACAGAAAGAGGCATTCACAATATCTCCATCACTAAACCTGGGGATAAATATTACTTTCAGTAAGTCAAAAAAAAACCAAAAAAAAAAACCAAAAAAACAATTTTTTGGTATTAAAAATTTATTTGATACGCTTTTATTTATTGTCTGCTAGTATTTTTTTACCCATCTGCACACTAAGTGATAACACTTAGCGTTCTGGACCCAGTTGTTCAAAACTAACGACATCATTAGTAAACGATTTGTTAAAATTTACATCGAGTGATACGCAAATATGCTGAAATTTTTTGCTAAAAAAATGTGAGTAGCTTTTGCATTGCAAAAGCTACTCACATTTTTTCAGCAAAAAATATCAGAATATTGTATATTGAATCCGCTAAAACAGTTAACGAAATGACCCTTAACAAGCTCATTAAGCTAACAACGCTTTGAACAACTGGGCCCTGGATAATATTTTCAGCAGAAGACATTTTGAAATATTTTCTTATTTTTCCGAGAATCAGGTTTTGACATTTGAGACAATTTGCATAAAATGTCAAATCCGGTTTTCTGGGAAAAATAAGAAAAAAATCATCAATGTGTCATCTGCTGAATTAGCCCAGATAGTGGTAAAGGTTAAACTAACATTGAAATTCTTTGTTACCATATTTAACTCAGATTTTTACACCTTAACTCCTTACCATGACTTCTCCCAAAACTTTAACACGTCCATTTGACATTGATGTATCTTAGAACTGCTGAAAGAGACTGCCAAACAGTGTTACTCAGTTACTGATCAAATGTCTCCTTCTGCAATGTCTGATCTGGGTCTACACTGTTTGCTGATGTTTGTCTTTCCAAATATTTCCATAGTTCCAGATAAGAGTGGTGGGGTATCTGGCTGAGGAAAATGATTTTCTTATTTCTCCACGAAAACATATATTGTGGGTACTCATTAGAAGCACCTCACCAAGGCGCTTCTGATGAGTACCCACAACATATGTTTTCGTGGAGAAATAAGAAAAAACTCATGTACCAACAATTTTTAGTTGAAAAAAAAAAAGTCTTATGAGGAGCTATGTATTTAGGTTAAATACTGTATTTATTGATACTCCCACATATCATAAAATAATTAACCCTTAAAGCGCCAATCACAACTACTGTCGTCTGCTTTGTCGTCTGCTTGTAGTTTTAAAAGTCATTTTTGCAAACAGTGTGGACCCAGATCAGACTGCTCCTGTAGGAGCAGTCTGATCAGGGTCCACACTGTTTGCCTGTATGCAAAAATAGGTTTGAAAAGTTTGCAAGAATATTCAGCAGACGACATAAACAGACAACATTTTCAGATGCATGTTTTCTTGGCGCTTTAAGGGTTAAATACAGAATTTTACCAGATTGGATCAATAAGAGGAATTCTGTGTTGTCTGGATAATGTCTAGTTACAGATTGGTTCTTACTCTCTGAACCTTTAATCTTGACCTAATTATAGGGGGTGGTTGGGTGTGGCGAAGGTGTATCTTGTGTCCATCTGGGGCGTTCAGCTGATATTGGCTTTCAGCTGGGCAAGGCCTGCTATCCTTGTAGCAGGTAAGGGTAGAGGGGGAATGCTTTTATTTCTTCTATTTCTTCACTTTCATTCTTGTTCCTCTTTCTTCACTGTTCCTCTCTTTCATCTCCTCTAATATCGCTTCTATCTCTTTTCTCCCTTTCTCTGGGAGATGATGCAAAATGACCCACAAGGGTTGACATGTTGTCAAACCCCAACACAATCAATCATTGACCTAATTATAAAGTCAATGCTGGGTTTTCCCCACATATTTTTAACTCATTTATGACTGGTGTCCAAAAAAGGGACTTTGGCAAACAGTGTAGCTCCAGATCAGACATTGCAGATTGTGGCATTAGCTGACCTGAGGGTCAACACTGTTTGCGCGAAGTACAGGAATTACTTTAAAATATGATAATAATAAAAACCATAGCTACTGATAAGATAGGGTATCCAGATTTTTTCTTATTTCTCGATGAAAACATTTGTCGTGGGTACTCATTTGAAGTGCCTCATCGAGGGGCTTCACATTAGTACCCATACTAAATGTTTTCGTAGAGAAATAAGAAAAAATATGAACATTTTTTTTGGTTAAAAAAAGGGACCTTATCTGGAGCTATGCAACAATATTTTTAATCTGGATTTTGATCTACATATGAAAAGATCTGGCTGTTCGGAATAAAGCTATGAAAAGATTCATTGACCAGAATAAAGCCCACTTCACTTGCATTATAATCAAATCATCATATTCATAGCTACAGATAAGAGGGGGTATCCACATAATATTTTTCTTATTTTTCCACAAAAACATATGTTGTGGGTACTCATTAGAAGTGCCTCGCCGAGGCAACATGTGGTACTCATTAGAAGCGCCTCGCCGAGGCGCTTCTAATGAGTACCCACAACATATGTTTTCGTGGAGAAATAAGAAAGATATCAGCATTTTTCGGATGAAAAAAGCGCCTTATCTGTTGCTATGCATATTGGCTTTTATTTTTAAAGATGATGCCATACATGTGTAGCAGGGCTCGGGAAAACCGAAAAAATAGCCGGTCTGGACCGAAATTAAGAATTCTGGACCGATTTCAAACACCCCAAAACGCTTATAAATTGGTCCAACATTTCCCAAACCAACCAATTTTCACAAAACAATGATGTCTAAAAAATCACAAACGGTCAAGTCTTTCCAAACTGACAACGTCCGCGCACCTTTTAAATGCGATATTATGGTAGTTAAAAGGCTCTAAACGGTCATTTGACATGTATATTGGAGAGACAGCTGAATAACGGCAACCTACCCGCAGCACAAATTAATTACGTCATTATCCAAACATTGTCAAAAAATCAACACTTCACTGACCTTTGTGCGGTAAACAAGCGTTTAACACGGTAGTCTGATAATTAATCCGTTTGTGTGACACGTGTGAATACACTGAGACTGCAAAACATCCAGGTGCAGTCGGCGTGTCCAAAAGATCAAAGGTCGCTTTACTGAGAGTGATAAAAGAATTCACTGCTTGAACGCACCCGTTTTCTTCCTCTTCTTTTTTGTTTTGATCAACACGGTTTGTCGGTCCCAGATTCGATAAATGAATTCCCAAACCGTGTACGTCCTGATCAGATGTCGCATACAACGGCGTCTGATCTGGGTATAATTGATTGCTTCTTTTTTTTTGTTGATTGCCGTAACACGCGAGTATAATTCAAGGTAGATTTCACAGTAAAAATAAGTAATGCACCACTTGCGCTAGGTAAGATTGGTCAGTGCTTAAAATTTAAGCAATCTGATAACGGCATTATCTTGAAAACACTGAAAACTGCAAAACCGCCCGTGGCGCAGGCCTTTTTTATTAGACCTAATTAGGTCCATGAAAGTCGTTTCGTTCCGTCTCTCCTGTTTCCCGCCGTCTTCGCGCTTATACAAGACGGGAATCAGTTGTTTATAAAAAGTTTAAGAAAACCCTGCGGAGGTGGAAATAACAAAACCGTTTTTTTTTTTTGTTTTTTTTTTTTTTTTTATTACATACCTGACTGTATTTATTGATGACGCCAGCTTTGATCATGCTCGTTGTACCCGGACTTCCGTCATATAACGGAGTTGAGGTGTATTATTTAAAAGGAGTTATAGGACTGCCAATTGTCATTAGTTTTCGTGACAGGTGATATACACATATTTTTTTTTTTTTTTTGGAAATGGGCTCATTGATGACGTCATCGTCATCGGCTGGACCGATTCAGATTTCAAAATTTCCAGAGCCCTGATGTGTAGAGTGATAAGGTTTTTATACCCCACTGGCATACGAAGTATGCTGAAGGGATTATAGTTTTCGTCAGTTCCGTCCATCTGTCCAGGCCAACATTTAGGGTTAGGGGGGTTGAATTTTGTAACCACATTATGCTTTATTTCATTAAGATACATTATAAACCTTTAGGTTAGGGAGCTTATAGCCCTTAAAACCCTATGGAAATTTACAATGGGACGTAGCCCCTAAACCCAAATTGTTGGAACGTCCATCATTCCGTCCGTCTGTCCGTGATTCCGTCCATTAACCCTTTCTATAACCAAGTTTTACTTCTTCAGAAGCCTACTGATCTGCATCTACACTATTTGCAAAGGCAGGGTGTGTCCGGATTGAGCAGGACAAGGGTTAATTTACATATTCAAAGTTAACCACAGTTTGATTGATGACCTTTATTCAAAAATCTGGAATGACAGGTTTTATTTTTCCATCCAACTGGAGATAACTGTTTTATTCAGGTCTGTAACAACTTCCAAAAATTATCTCTCTTTGATCTCTTTTAAACCCTTGTCCTGCCTTTGTAGACAGTCTGAAGAAGCCAACTGATCTGGATCTGCACTGTTAGCCATTAAGTAGGGGAATTAATAGCAGCAATCTGTATCAAGTAATCTGATTGGCTGAAAATTAGAAGTGGGCATAACATCTTAATTTATTCATCAGGACATGGGTTAACTATTACCTTCTCATTGAAAGTATTTTTATAGTATGTTTGTTTTTGACATGATGTGGCCTTTTGTGTGCCTGTATGCTGTAATTATCTCCACCCCTCGCTCCCTCCCTACATATTTTACCACAAGTTTTCAGTAATTTTGAAAAACCTAAGTGCACTGAGTGTGGTAATTAGGTCGAATACTGTATATAGTATGATGTCTGATTCTGGTAATTCTTTATTACAGCTGATCCTGTATCCATCCAAAGTTTGCATGAGTGTCCGTCTGATTCTGACTTCCAATATGCATGCCCCAGTACACAGAAACCTGGTAAAAGTTTGAGATGTATACATAAGTCATGGGTCTGCGATCAAGACCCGGACTGCCCAGAGGGAGAAGATGAAGAGAATTGTCGTAAGTTGAAATTTTTATCAGATTGCTGAAACATTCTAATTCATGTATGTATATTTAACTTTCCATCTTAATCTTCAAATACATTATTTTGTTAAGATTGTCTGAGCACTTTTCTGGGCATTCCTTTGATTGTTTTAGAAATAAAAAAAATAAAGAAAATGCATTGCCTAAATTTGCTATTTGATATTTATTATATTTACTGAATTTATTATAAAACAGGAAAGAAAAATCATTTTGAATTTAAAAATATAGGAGGACTTGTTAATTAAGAACAATGATTTTTCTGGGATAGTATAACAGTTCTGGGACAATTCTCTCTCCGGGAATTCTTGCTTAAAAATGATCAAGATTCTTCTCGTAAATACACCAATATTTGTACCTCACTCATCTGCTGCTAAATAATATCCACAATATAAGAGGGGGAGGGTGGTTGTGTGAGGCAAAGGTGTCATGTATCTTGCCTTACAGGGGCATCTAACTGTTATTAGCTTACAGTTGGGCAAGGCTGCTATCCTTTCAGCAGGTATAGGTAGAGGGGGAATGTTTTTATTTCTTCTATTTCTTCACTTTCATTCAGTTGTTTTTTTTCTCCCCGGTTCCTCTCTTTCATCTCCACTACTGTCTCTTCTATCTCTTCTCCCTTTCCATGGTAGATGACACAAAATGACCCACAAGGGTTGATGTGTCGTTAAACCCCAACACGATCAATCAATATATCAATATAAGAGGAGTGGTCCAAAAATATCTGGACGTTTTGCTTTTTTCTCTAAAACCGTTAAAATATTTTTCAAAAATTCTTTTATTCTTTTTCAAAGTATTCCCCACCTATGTCTATATAGTTTGAAAAAGAATAAACAATTTTTTTTGGAAAATATTAACGGTTTTGGAGAAAGAGCAAAATGTCAGATCATAAATCTGATTGCCCCTCTTATCCCTACAGTGCACTCTATACAATGCCCTGTGTCTGCAGTAATTTGGTTGAATATGATATTCAGAAGACTGATGATAAGGATTATAATTCTGGGATACTTTTCTTACTTCTGCATAAAAACATATGTTGTTGGTACTCAGTACAAGCACCTTGCAGAGTCACTTCTAATGAGTACCCACACTACATGTTTTTTAATGAGAAAGGTGGCACTTCTAATGAGTACCCACAACATACATTTCTTTGGAGAAATTGAAAAAAATATCCCAGAACACTCTGTTAGAATTATAAGCCTCTGCCCAGAATTAGCATCTATCTTAGCCCATTGTAGTCTGCAGATCCCTAAAAAGGATAATTGGCAGCAGTGCAGACCCAGATCAGATGCCACAGAATGTGGTGTCTGATCAGGGTCTCCACTGTTTGCAAATAGTTCAACCATTTTTCTCTAAAAATATCTAAATCTCATAGCTGGATATACCAAAAATTGAAATTGGACTCTTCCAGTATATAGTGTAGGAGAGTCTATTCAGTCTACAATGGGTTAGAAAGTCCACCAATTCTTCATTTATCACAACTGTGTAGATTTATAAACTTCATTGTTTTTTTTTTTTTCATTTTAGCTTCTTTAAGCAGGATCAAAAGAGGTAGCTTCTCAAATTTTTCCCCTGTCAGTCCATGTGATGCTTTTCATACCTCCAGATAAATGGAGTATCCAGATAAAAACTTTCTCATTTCTCCACGAAAACATATGTTGTGCAGTGTGGGGAATCCACGTGACCAAATGACAAGGTGCACAGAGTTTGTTACTATTTTAGCTCTGCATCAGGTAGGATTTTTTTAGAATATCTAGATTTAAGATCAAATAAAGCGCAGAGTACGCTGAAAATCAAGCTCTTTCTGGTGGTGTAAGAGCTATTCTGCAATCTGGTCTGATTCTCGAGAACATTTGGAGAATGTTTTTCGTCAAAAAATTCATGTACATTGTCCCGGTAGCCCAGAATGAGAGCAAAAACATTCTTTGAATGTGCTTGAGAATTAGACCAGATTGCAGAATAGTGCTTACACCACCAGAAAGAGCTTGATTTTCCACGTACTCTGCGCTTTATTTGAACAAATTCCATTTGGTATGAATAGAGATATTCTAAAAAATCCTACCTTATGTGGAGCTAAAAATAGTAACAAACTCCATGTATCTAGTCATTTGGTCAGGCGGAGTCCCCACACTGTTGTGGGTACTCATTAAAAGCCTAATTGAGATGCTTCTAATGAGTACCCACAACATGTTTTCGTGGAGAAACAAGAAAAAATATTATTTTTGATTGAAAAAGTGCCTGATCTGGAGTGATGCTTTTGTCCCTTAGTGTTGAAAGATGCTATAATTTTTAAGCCTATGATTTTTATATTTCCTGGGGTTTTCAGGGTTTTTTTATTGCCTTTTCAATGCCATTGTTATATGTTTGTGTATGTATATGTACAGTAAGACATCATAGTTCTTGATAAGAGAGGGTATCCACATATTATTTTTCTTATTTCTACATGAAAACATACGTTGTGGGCACTCATTTGAAGTGCTTTGCTGTGGTGCTTCTAATTAGTTAACATAGCTACAGATAAGAGGGGGTATTCACATAATATTTTTTCTTATTTCTCCACAAAAACATATGATGTGAGTACTCATTAGAAGCGCTCTGCTGAGGCGCTTCTAATGAGTACCCACAACATATGTTTTGTGGAGAAATAGGAAAGATATCGGCATTTTTTGGATGAAAAAAGCGCCCTATCTGTTGCTATGTAATAGTACCCACAAGGTGTGTTTTCATGCAGAAATGAGAAAAGAATTCAGGATGAAAAAGGTGCCTTATCTGGAGCTATATATATAATTTGTACTGCCTTGCTTTTGAAGATCATCCATGCACACTATTAGTGTTGCACTATAGTGCCTTTGTCACCACATTCCTTCCTGACCTATTTGTACCCAATACAGGCATAGCTCCAGACATGAGGAGGATCAAGATAAATATTTTTCTTATTTTTTCCATGAAAATGTTTGTTGTGCTACTCATTAGTGGGCTTCTAATGAGTACACATAACATATGTTTTTGTGGAGAAACATAGGTCTAGATAAGAGTGAGTATCAGGTAAATAATTTTCTTATTTCTCAACGAAAACATATGTTGTGGTACTCATTAGAAGCGCCTTGGCGAGGCACTTCCAAAGAGTACCCACAACATATGTTTTAGTTGAGAAATAAGAAAAATATAGCTACCTTTTGGTTGAAAAACGCGCCTTATCAAGAGCTATGTATTTTCTTATTGCCCAGTGCACTTGATCTGGGATTGCTGAAATAAGCCTGTAATTATTGGAGCAAACTAGAAATGCACATCTGATCAGGGTCTACACAGTTTGAGACTCATCCAGACACATCAGCAGGTAGTGAAATGGACTGTCATATGAAGTCTCAATGAAACCGCGACGCTGATTTTCATACTTTTCTGCAGAGCTCTAGCTAAGGGGGAGTAAAAGGTATTACAGCATTCAATTTTTGAAAATTAGCATTGAAATTTTTGTTGAGGGGTAAAACTACTCAATGAAATTTTGGATTTCAGCATTGAAATCAAATTTAGTGGGGTAAAATTTTCAGTGAACTTTACATCTTTTTATCATGAAGCAATTTCCTTCACATTTATTCTTTTGTGAGTAGAAGCAATATACCAGATCAGAAAGGGTTTAACCCTTAAAGCACCCACGACAAATTCATGCATTCTAGGTAATTTGCTGTTGTTTTTGTTTTTCAGAGAAAACAAAGCATGGAATTCCAGAGAAAGCATGGTTTTTCAGAGAAAACAAAGCATGGAATTTCATGTGAATTGTCTGCTTAGCAGACAATTCACATGAAATGCCAAGCTGTATTTTTTTGCTGAAAAAATTAGAATTTTGTATGCTACACTTATGCTTGGTGCTTTAAGAGTTTGGCATTGCAAATGGGCATTTAAGTATTACACCACAACCTCTTTATAACACTATTGTTGGAGTCCAAAGCATAAACCATGTTAGTTATACAACCGTGTTATATCCAAACAAAAATATATAATCTATACATTTTTGGGATCCATCTTTTAACCGTGTTGTATTCAACCGTGTTAAAACGAATCGTGTTATAAATAGGTTAATGTGTATTAGCTTTATAGCAGGGAGTAAAATACTCATTGTACCAAAATCTTATTTAGAGCTCTGTTTCTGTGTTCTGTGTTTCCAAGGACAACCATTATAGTTAAGTTTTCAGAATAAAAATTAGTGAGGTTCTGGAAAAAAATTATGAGGTCCTTATTTATATATTAAGCAAAAAAAGGAAATTTCAGAAAAAAGTGAGTTTTTTGAGCCATAAATTAGTGAATCTGACTAAAAATTAGGGAGACTTAACATGTCTGCGGCATTATAGAGTTTATTTGTTCAAATTTTAGGACAAGAATGGTAAGGAGTTATGGTGTTCAAATTTTTAGAGTAAACAAGGTATTACCAGGCATGTCCCATTGCTCCAAATAAGGGGCTTTTTTTACTGAAAAATATTAATATTTTTCCTATTTCTCAATAAAAAAGTACATAGATGTTGTGGATACGGTAAATGTCATAAAATTTCTTTTCTGACAAAAAAATGTGCATAATACTGGTTAACTGCTTAGAGGTCTAAGCCTGCCCAGTAAATGTGTGGTTAGGTAAACTGACCACGCTCGACATGAACCCATTGGGTTGACTGGGCAGTAAACCTCCACACAAACAAACAAATGTCCTAAAATTTCTAACACTTTTTTTTGCATATGTACTTTTTGGCCTAAATTTTGCTTTTTCTGCAGTTTCTTAAAATACTTAGTGGAATGGCAAACAGTGTAGACCCTGATCAGACTGCTCCTGAAGTCTGATCTGGGTCTGCACTATATGCATATGCCACTTTGTCAGACACTTTGGTGTACAAAATTTTAGGATATTTACCATTGTCCTTAGAAATGCCTCAGTGAGGCTAATAGTACCCACAACAGATATGTTTTTGTGGAGAAATAAGAAAAATATCAACAATTGTCAGTTGAAAAAAGCACCTCATCTTGAGCTTTGGTAAATAAGGTATGCCAGGCTTGTCCACTTTGAGCTTGGTGTACAAAGATGGACAAACAAACCCTGTGACAATTTCAGTGGCTCAGTTGGATGCGCCGTCCGACTGGAGACCAGGAGGTCGTGGGTTCAACCCCCGCCGAGGTCGGCAACATTCTTTCGTGGAGATTGATCATGAAATATTTTCTACTGTCATTCTCTCCCTTTCGCTGATTCAAGAAGGGCAGTTGTCAGTTTCTGGCGAAAGAATGTGCACAATACTGGTTAACCACTTAGAGGACTAAGCCTGCCCAGTAAACATGTGGTTAGGTAAACTGACAGTGCTCGACATGACCCCATTGGATTGACTGGGCCGTAAAACAAACAAACTGTGACAATTTCAGTAGGGTTTGATCCAACAGTTTAGTAAATGTCCTAAACTTTCAACCACTTTTTTCCATACTTTTTTCACCTAAATGTTATGGGTTATTGTTGAGGGTGTGGATGTGTTTTGGGGGTGGGGGGAGGGGAGGTGGAGGGGAGGGTTATGCATCACATCTGTTTAACAAAATACTTGGTGGAAAGGCAAACAGTGTAAACCCTGATCAGACTGCTCCTGAAGGAACAGCCTGATCAGGGTCTGCACTGTTTGCATATGACATTTATCAGGCAGTTTAATGTAAGAAATTATAGGACGTTTACTGTGCCAGACTTAAGTTCAAGGGCACTGACAATCAGGCCATCCAGCCTGTAATTTGATATTCATGGTTATCTTACCTAAGGTCAAGGTGAGCAGACAACTTTTGAAATTCAATTCATATTTAACCCTTAAAGCGCCAAGCAAAATTTGTAACAGACAACATTTATTTTTATTTTTTTAATTTTTCAAAGAAAACAAGTCTTGATATTTCATGTGAATCGTCTGCTTGGCAGACGATTCACGATTCACATGAAATATCAAGACTTGTTTTCTTTGAAAAATAAAAAAAAAATATTTCAAAATGTCGTCTGCTGCAGTTGTGATTGGCATTTTAAGGATTAAATTTGTGTCATGAGAACTTAGAATACTATCAATACTTTACAGCTGAAAAAATGCCTTATGTGGTGTTATGTTACATCATACCATGTACTTCTAAACTGTGACATATTTGATCACAAAACACTATCATTTAAGCAATAGTATCATTTACTCGGTCTTTAACCCTTAAAGTGTTGGGAACAACATTTGTGGGCTTGGAAGGGTATGCCAACTCTAAAGCCTGTCATTCATACTATACACCAGATACAACCATTCAGAGCATTAGTGCTCCCATACAGGAGGGAACCAGTACTTTATATCATACAAACATACCACTCTTTATTAGAAAGTCAGGTGCTGGATTTTACCCACGCTAATAAAGACCGAGTATACCGAATTTCAAGCTGTCAGAAATTTCAGCATCCACTCGGCCAGTTTTATCACAATTTTCTGGAAAAAAAACACCCATAACACCTGATCATTTCCAGTGAGGAAGAAGTAGAAACAATAGTAGAACCTATGTATGTTTCCTTTTCCTTTCTGAATAGCACAGTAAGCTCTGGTCTCTTGTATTTTTTTTTTTTTTTTTTTTTAAGTGTCTTAAACGGTTCCCGGTTGCCACATGACTGTTACGTGAATAGAAGTCATGTGATTGTTATTTCTCCAGTAAAATGGCTACATATGATTGGCAAAACGTGTGATAATGCCGTCGAAATTGAGGCAAAATCAAGGGATAAGAATGGCTTCTCAAGTAGGGGTACCCCCTCTAACAGGCCTGATTTTCGACTTTTGCAGCGCTCTGTTATTAATTAAGATGCTTCGGGATGGCCTAGTGGTTAACGCTCCTAATTTCAGATCATGAGGTCCTGGGTTCAAATCCCACTAGAGGTGTAATTCAGCTCTTGGCTGTACGACACTTCATTTCACAGAGCCTTACATTATCGTCCTTCCAATCATCTCAATATGACTTGAATAATGTTGAAAGGGACGTAAAACACCAAACCATCATCATAATACCATAATAACCCTAAGTATTGGGGACAGACAGGCCTTTCAAACAGTGTAGACCAAGATCAGACGCCGCAGAATGCGGCGTCTGATCAGAGTCTACACTGTTTGCCATACATACAGCATTTTAGACATATTAAGAGTTAGTAGAATGGACTATATCAAATTTTAGGACAAATATGGTAAGTAGATAAGGTGTCCCAATACTTATGGTAAACACAGTAGGTCACTTTACAATATGTACCCTAAGCTTTTGGAGAGACAGGTCTGAGCAAACAGAGTTGGGCTCTATAACCCAGTTGGCAGTGTGTCTGACTGCAGATCCAGGGGTTGCAAGTTCAAATCCCAGGCCGGCCACATTAACTTTTGTTGAGATTGATCATGAAATCATTTCTATAGTCATTCTCCCCCGGTGGCTGATTCAGGTAGGGCAGTTGTCAGTTACTGATGAAAGTATGTGGCTGTGCACAAGTACTGGTTGACTGGTTAGAGGATTAAGCCTGCCCAGGAAAAGTGGGAGTAGATTAATAATTTATTGAACAGCTCAACATGACCATAACACAATCTGTTGGCTAGGCCATAAAACTCCAACTCAAACAAACAAAAGCAAATAATGTAGACACAGTCTTTCTAATGATAATGAAAGCTCAGTTTTACTGAGGAAACAGATATTTAATGCTTAGTACTTTGGGTAAAACTGTCAGCAGACAACATTTTAAAATATTTTTCTTATTTTTCCTAGAAAACAGATTTTAACATTTCATGCAGAGTATCTCCATTTCTTTCATAAAATTTAAAAGAAAGGGTTGAAATCTGTGAAGAAATTCTGCATAAAGTTATGTTGTTTTTTTTTTTTTTTTGCTCAGGTATTTTTGTTTTATTATTGTAAGAAGACTTGTGGAGTGGTTTTTATATGCCTGTTTGAAAAATGGGATGTATTATGTTACAGGGTCTGGCATATGTCCGTCCATCCGTCTGTAAACTTTTTCATTTCTGGCTAACTCCTACAGTTTACATCTAATCAAGATGAAACTTGGTATATAGGTGGACCATGATTTGGAGCAGTGCATATTGTTTTCGAGCAGTGTTATGCCCCTTTGAAAATGTCTGTAAACTTTTCATTTCCGGCTAACTCCTCCTACAGTTTACATCCCATCAAGCTGAAACTTGGTATATAGGTAGACCATGATGTGCAGCAGCGCATATTATTCCGAGGTTACAGTCCACCTAATATTAGCAGAGTTATGCCCCTTTGAAAATTTCAGTAAACTTTTCGTTTTCGGCTAACTCCTACCAGAGTTAGCAGAGTTATGTCCCTTTGAAAATTTCAGTAAATTTTTCGTTTCCGGCTAACTCCTACCAGAGTTAGCAGAGTTATGCCCCTTTGAAAATTTTGGTAATTTTATTGTTTCCAATTAACTCCACTTACAGTTTACATCCAGAGCACTGAATTATACAGGAGTCAGTATATGCACTGCATCTTATTACTTGCCACATGCGTATAATGCCTCCACTTACAGGGATCAAATTTAACTTTTTTTGACAGCTTGCTAAAATTAGCAAGCAGCATTATTTTTTACTTGCTAAACCTTTCAGCCAACTTGCTTTTTCACACTTATAAACACTGTTAAATGCAGCTTTAAACCTTAGCACTCTGGGTAAAAATTTCAGCAGACATTTTAAAATATTTTTCTTATTTTTCCCAGAAAACAGATTTTGACATTACATGCAAATTGTCTCCTATGGAGACAATTTGCATGTAATGTCAAAACCTGTTTTCTGGGAAAAATAAGAAAATATCGTCATTGCTTTTGGAAAAGAAATTGCAAAACTTCAGCAACAATGCCTCAGGTTCCGCTAATTAAAGAGAAGCTTTCCAACTTGTTAGAATTAGCAAGTGAGGGAAATTGCAGCTTGCTTTTTGAGGAAATTAACCAGCATTTAGCAAGTTAACAAGTGCTAAAATTGATCCCTGACTTATGGAGCTCATGTTTGGTGATTAGTCTGGGATAATATTTCTTATTTCTCTATGGTGTGGATCTAAATGCTGAAGAAAATTATCCCAGGATTATCATCGAATACTCCTCCTTAACAAGTCCTCTGTGTGGCTTAGATACTGTGTTTTATGCCCACCCATTGTTTTGGCTGGTTGCCATGGCATTGGTTCATAGCAACAGATAAGGCACTTTTTTCATCCGAAAAATGCTGATATCTTTCTTATTTCTCCATGAAAACATATGTTGTGGGTACTCATTAGAAGCGCCTCGCCAAGGCGCTTCTAATGAGTACCCACAACATATGTTTTCATAGAGAAATAAGAAAAATATTATGTGGATACCCCCTCTTATCTGTAGCTATGCATTGGTTCATTTTAAAAAGGGAAACTGTCAACAAAGTTTCCCCTAAACCTCTGTGCGAATGACTGGCCCAACCAAAAATTCATGACTGATTTGTTTACTTCCAGCTGACATAACCCTCTGTGACCAGGGTCAACTGCACTGTACAGATGACCCAACCATGTGCATTCATATTTCATGCTATTTGATATGTTTACTTTCAGCTTGCTAACCTCTGTGACCAGGGTCAACTGCACTGTACAGATGACCCAACCATGTGCATTCATATTTCATGGATATTTGATATGTTTACTTTCAGCTTGCTAACCTCTGTGACCAGGGTCAACTGCACTGTACAGATGACCCAACCATGTTGATTCATGTTTCATGGATGTTTGATATGTTTGCTTTTAGCTTGCAAACCTCTGTGACCAGGGTCAACTGCACTGTACAGGTGACCCAACCATGTGCATTCATATTTCATGACTGTTAGTTTTGTTTAATTTCAGGTGACACAACTCTCTGTGACCAGGGTCAGCTGCATTGTACAGATGACCCAACCATGTGCATTCACATTTCATGACTGTTTGATTTGTTTACTTTCAGCTAGCACAACCTTCTGTGATCAGTTTCAACTCCAGTGTACAGATGACCCAACCATGTGAATCCCAATTTCATGACTGTTTGATTTCCTTATTTTCAGCTGACTCAACCCTCTGTGACCAGGGTCAGCTACACTGTGCAGATGACCCAACCGTGTGCATTCCAGATTCCTGGGTGTGTGATGGTGATCTTGACTGTGAGGATGGGAGTGATGAAACTAAAGCCAACTGTGAGTATTTTTGTCTTGTCTGAAAGATACAATAACTGAATACAATTTCTGTCCTTGTCTGCCCTGAAAATGAGACATTTCCTAGCACTGGTATTTTGACAGCAGATGAACATTTTTTGTCTCACATGTGACAACACAAAAAGGAGACTTAGTAGATGAAAGTAAAGTCTTAACCCTTGTCCTGCTGAACCCCAGATATACCCTGCATTTGCAAACAGTATAGATCCAGATCAGTGGCCTTCTGAAAAAGCCAACTGATCTGGATCTACACTGTTTGCAAAGGCAGGGCATATCAGGTTTCAGCAGGACAAGAGTTAGTAATTTCTGCAGAAAATATAATTTATAATTCCCAGGAGGAAATACATGTATTTCCTTTAGAACGCTGTCATGCAAGGAGACAAGTGTAGATGATGTTACGTAGCAAAACTTATCAACATCATTTGAAAAAAATGTAAAACAGAATCTGAAGAAAACAAATCATTTCTATGATATGTAAAATATTAGTTAATACACATTGAATTTAAAATACAGAAAATATTTCCCTTGAGACTTGCAAATCTTATAAAAAAAACTTGTGCTATACAATCATTTGTTTATGGATTTCCAAATCTCTTGAGAAATACTTCCTGTATTTTGAACTTGCAGGGTGCATTAACCCTAGTCTTGCTGAGCCCAGATATGCCCTGCCTTTGCAAACAGTATAGATCCAACTGAAGAAACCAATCTGGATCTGCACTGTTTGCCATTAAGGATGTGAATTTAGAGCAATAATCCAGATCAAGTAATCTGATTGGCTGAAAATTAGAAGTGGGTGTGGCTATTTATTCAGCAGGACAAGGGTTAACCTCTATATTTATAGTTAAGAGGAGTAGATAAATATTTTTCTTATTTTTCCACAAATACACATGTATGTATGTTGTGGATATTCATTACAAATGCTTCAGTGAGGCACTTCTAATGAGTACAAACACTACTTAATTACTTTTTAAGTAAGTTAATCTTAATTGAAAATAAGAGAGTTCTTTTTTTTGTTTTGTTTTAAAGATATTCATTAACAATTATTTCTCCACACATTATTATTATAGCTGTTTCACTACTAAACTAAATGTACCATTTGATGCAAATGACCCTCATGAGTTGACATGTCATCATCATCTTCATCATCATCATCACCACCACCACCACCATCATCATCATCATCATCATCATCACCACCACCACCACCACCATCATCATCATCATCATCATCATCATCATCATCATCATCTTCATCATCACTAATTACTCCTTTCTTTTCTCTGGTTCCAGGTTCACACCTCAGCAACCTTATTCCATGTTTGCCAAATGAGTACCAATGTCCTGGTACCCGAAAATGCATTCCATTAAGCTATATCTGTGATAATAAAGAAGACTGTGATTCAGGAATTGATGAAAACAGCTGTATAGATGATAAATGTAAGTAATCAGATAGTTCCAAATACACCACAAACTCTTTATAACACTATTGTAGGGGTCCACAGCATAAACCGTGTTAGTTAAACAACCGTGTTAGTAATAAACAACCGTGTTATATCCAAACAAAAATGTATAGATTATATTGAAAAATGACCATTTATGGTCATTTTTCAATATAATCTATACATTTTTGGGATCCATCTTTGAACCGTGTTATATCCAAAACTGTGTTATAACCAACCGTATTATAAAGAAGTTGTAGTGTAATCCGATAGCTCCAAATATAGTGCTTTTCTCTGTCAAGAAGTACTCTTACTGTTCTAATTTCTTCACGAAAACATATCTTGTGGTATTCATAAGAAGTGCCTCACTGAGGCACTTCTTATGAGTACCCACAACATATGTTTTTGTTGAGAATTAAGAAAAATATCTTTTGGACACTCTCACTCATCTTACATCACTGGGGCGTCCAACTGATATTGGCTTACAGTTGGGCAAGGCCTGCTATCCTTGTAGTGGGTAAGGGTAGAGGGGGAATGTTTTTATTTCTTCTGTTTCTTCACTTTCATTCCTGTTCCTCTTTCTTTCCTGTCCCTGTCTTTCATCTCCTCTACTCTCTCTTCTATCTCTTTTCTCCCTTTCTCTGGGAGACGACACAAAATGACCCTCAAGGGTTGACGTGTCGTTAAACCCCAACACAATCAATGGAGCTGTATAATTCAGTATTTACTTAATCGGTGTTGCGGTAGGGGTGTGCGGGGTGGGGGTGGGGGTGGATCTCTGTGACTCAGATGGATGTGCATGTGACTGGTGATCAGGAGGTCACAGGTTCGATCCCCGTGAGGTTCAGCAACATTCTTTTGCTGAGATTGATTATGAAATATTTTCTGTGGTCAGATCTAAGTGTGTTCCACTGATTCTAGCAGGGCAGTTGTCAGTTTCTGGCAAAAGAATGTACACGAGAATGTTTAAATCCTCAGAGAGGACTATTAGCCTACCCAAGAAAAGTATCTTTTAGGTAAACCTACCAGCTCAACATGGCCTTAATAGTGTTGACTCGGCTGTTAAAATTTTATGAGTGTAGCAATGAGTTTAACCACTGCCCAGTTGAATAAATTAAGATGCCATGCCCACTTCTAATTTTTAGCCAATCAGATTACTTGATCCAGGCTGTTAAAATAAATTCACATACTTAATGACAAACAGTGCAGATCCAGATCAGTTGTTTGACACTCTTCCCACAGTTTAACCCTGGTCCTGCTGAACACACATATGCTCTGCCTTTACAAACAGTGTAGATCCAGATCAGTTGGCTGTAATCTGAAGACTAAGAATTGCTTGACTGTACTCTTATAGGGGTATGTGTGGTAATTAGGTCGAATACAGTAGTTTGAATTTAGTAAAAATGGAGTCAGATTTTGGGACTAGTGTGGTAAGACATCTGAATATTTTGGGTAAATATAGTTATTCTGTTTTTTTTTTTTTCTTTTTAGGTAAGACATTAAATTCCACTTATGAGTATTGTAAAGAAACTGTAGATGGTCCTGTGTGTTACTGTGATACTGATAAGCGGTGGGATACCAATACATCAACATGTGTAGGTGAGTATCAGCTTGTATAACTGTCATTCTGATTGCAGTTGAGCACCACCATTTAGAAATCTACTTTATGACATATGTGACAAGCTCAGTCTATGTTGTTCACTTATAGAATGCTAAAAGGCCGTATTAGCTCACCTGAGCATGAGGTGAGCTATTGTGATTGGTCAGTGTAAGCCGTAAGTCATCCATCAGACTTCATCCATCAACAATTTGCTTAAAATCACTACTCCTCCTACATCCGTGGGCAAGTTGACTTGAAACTTGGTAGGAAGTATCGTGGCGACTTGTACATAAAAAATAGCTAAAATCATTCCAGTCAGACAGCCAAGATGCCACAGCAGCCGTCTTGAAAATCTATATTACCCATCTTCTCCTGAACTGAAAGGCTAATTGATCTAAACTTGGTAGGAAGTATTGTGGTGACATGTAGATAAAAAAATAGCTAAAATTGTTTTGATCTGAAATCCAAGATGGCCACCATTTTGAAAATCTATTTAACACTTCTTCTCCTGAGCCAAAAGGCCAGTTGACTCGAAACTTGATTGGAAGTATCGGGGCAACTTGTAGATCAAAAATAGCTTTGATGATTCTTATTGGAAATCCAAGATGGCCCCTATGGCCGCCATCTTGAAAACCTACTTAGAATGGCTTCTCCTGAACCAAAAGGCTAATTGTCTTGGAAACTTGGTAGGAAGTATTGGGGCAATTTGTAGATCAAAAATTGCTAAAATCCTTCTGATCAGAAATCCAAGATGGCTGCCATATATTCATGAAACTTCACAGATGGCTAAACCATATGTCTCGAACAAGGAAGATAACTCTGGCTAATCAGTTTTTTAATTAACTTCCCTTGCCTAAAATACATTTTGTGTAATGCTTTGTTTGTGTCCGGCTCATAACTCCTAAACCATATGAAATACATTAATAAAACTTCACAGCCTCATTTCTCACTGGAACATTGGACCCTCAGGTTGGGATTTTCCCATCTCCATTGATGGATTCTGTTGTCTTACCCAGAAGATCTCTATTTGCATTATCTCTTTGGACCACCACTCTTGGCCTATAATGTAAGCATTGTATGATACAAAGGGCACCAGGCATGGGGTATCAATGTCCCATGGACACTTTTCTAGTATTATGATATTGACTAGTGTAGATGTTACAGATTAATTCAGTAACTTGAGCGTTCCTCATTTTCAGCAGCTGAGTGAGTTATTGACCCGATTTTGCCATGATCAATTATCTTGAATTATATACTAAATATTGAACTCTAGTATTTAGTTATTCTCAAATTAGTCTTAATCCTTGCCATGTTGAATAAAGTAAAATGCCATGCCCACTGCTAATTTTAAGCCAATCAGATAACTTGATCCAAGTTGTTGATACAAATTCACATACTTAATGACAAAGCGTGCAGATCCAGATCAGTTGGCTTCTTAGAAGCCAACTGATCTGGATTTACATGGTTTGCAAAGGCAGGGCATATCTGGGTTCAGCAGGACCAGGGTTATAACTGACATCTTCTTTCCAGATCTGAATGAATGTGAATATGACCAATTTTGTGATCAACCAGCCCAGTGTAGCAACACTGACGGAGGCTACACATGTTCCTGTATGGAGGGCTACACACTGGAAGGGGGAACTGCTTGCAAAGCCAAAAATGGTAACTATTGGTTCATTTGAATCATGCATTATTTTTATACAATAACTGAATATTGAGCCAATGAATATGATGTGATATCCATTGGAGAATACCAATATTGACCGAGGCAATAGTCGAGGTCAATATTGGTATTCTCCAGTGGATGTCACATCATATTCAATGACTCAATAGTCAACAATTGTTTTATTATATAACCGGAGAACAGACTGATGAACGTTTTGCAGTTTTTCCAAAATACATTCTTTCACTTGATGTTCTTATGTAGGTACACATATTCAATGGGAAAAACTCCAAGTCAGTAAACATCAGAAGTATTCACTGGGCTGAAAACAGCTCTCAGCCAATGAAAAGCAATCTATTTTTAGGTTAGATAATACAACACTAATTATAATTTTATGGGCTGTGCCATGCAAAAACTTGTCTTTGAGCATGTGGGGACAGCGAAGGCTCAGATCAGCCAGCACATCCATGCAGTCTGATCAGAGCCTTTGCTGTCCACTAATAGAATCACTGGACTCTATAGAATGCATCAATGGAGGGCAAATGTTCAGATGAAACTTTGGGCATGCTTGGGATGAATCTGAATCTGTGCATTTTGCGCATGCTCTAAGACATATTTTGGCTTGGCGCAGCTGATATATTAATAGTCGGAAATAGAAAACACAGAAATTTTTTTTTTTTTTTTCTGATCCATTAAATATTGAAACAAGTAAGTATACAAATATCCCAAGATCTGCAAGAAGTATAATTTTTGCAGTGATGTGGATGATGAATATCATTTTATACTTATTTGTTCTGTCTGTAATGAGGTAAGGAGGGCATACTTTCAAAAATATTTTATATGTTATGCAAGGCATGGTATTTTTATGCCCCTGCCTGCCAATGGCAGCAGTGGGGGCATATAGTATTTGTACGTGATCTTACATCCATATGTGAGTATTTCCCATTCATAACCAGAGTCTAACAACTGTTTAAGTTTACATTCAAATTTACATTGACATTTATGTCCACATTTCCTTTGGCGATCAGGGCCCAGTTGTTCAAAGCGTCGTTAGCTTAACGAGCTCGTTAAGGGTCATTCCGTTAACTGTTTTAGCGGATTCAATATACAATAATCTGATATTTTTTGCTGAAAAAAAGTGAGTAGCTTTTGCACTGCAAAAAAAGCTACTCACATTTTTTCATAAAAAAATTTCATCATATTTGCGTATCACTTGATGTAAATTTTATCTGATAATCTGATATTTTTTGCTGAAAAAATGTGAGTAGCTTTTGCAGTGCAAAAGCTACTCACATTTTTTCAGCAAAAAATTTGAGCATATTTGCATATCACTCAATGTAAATTTTATCTGATAATCTGATATTTTTTGCTAAAAAATGTGAGTAGCTTTTGCAGTGCAGGACATTTTTTACTTTTCTAGTTGTTATTCTGTTCTTTCAGATCCAGAAGCATTAAAGCCAACAATTTTAGTTGCAAATCATTGGGATATACGACAGATAAACATAGATGGTTCAAACCTCAGTCCTCCTTATGTACATGTTGGAGAAAGAGTTACATCCCTTGATTTTAACCATCGAGAAAAGAAAGTCTGCTGGGTTTGTATCAGTTTTCATTTTTCATTAAACAGCAGGGCCCAATTGTTCAAAGCATCGTTAGCTTAACAAGCTCGTTAAGGGTAATTTTGTTAACTTTTTTAGCGGATTCAGTGCACAATATTCTGATATTTTTTGCTGAAAAAATGTGAGTAGCTTTTACTGCAAAAGCTACTCATATTTTTTCAGCAAAAATATTCAGCATATTTGGGTATCACTCTATGTGAATTTTAACGAATCATTAACTAACGATGTCGTTAGCTTTGAACAACTGGACCCAGACTTTTTGAGGATATTTTCGGGATAAGGCCAAATAAAAAAAAAATGCGTTTTAAGGGTAAATATATCCACTACATAAGTTTTTACGGAGAAATAAGACAAATCATTCTAGAAAACATCAAATACCCTGCCATTATAAGTCCTGTGATTAAGTTGCATTGAGAGAGAGACAGATAGCTCCAAATTGGATGAGGCAAAAGTATAGTGTATCTTGCGTCACCAGGGTGTCCAACTGATACTGGCTTACAGTTGGGCAAGTCCTGCTGTTCTTGCAGCAGGTAAGGGAAGAGGGGAATATTTTTATTTCTTTTGTTTCTTCACTTTCATTCATTTTCCTCTTTCTACCATGTCCCTCTCTTTCATCTCCTCTACTATCTCTTGTATCTCTCTTCTCCCTTTCTCTGGGAGATGACACAAAATGACCCACAAGGGTTGATGTGTAATAAAACTCCAACACAATCAAAAAGTACCAGATAAGGGGCTTTTTTCAGCCAAAAAATAATAGTATTTTTCTTATTGCTCTGTAAAAACATGTATTTTGGATACTCACTTGAAGCGGCTCTAATGATACCCACAATATACGTTTGTATGGAGAAATAAGAAAAATATCATGTGGATATCCTGTCTTATCTGGAGCTCTGAGATTGTTCTTCCTTGCATTGCATGCTTCAGTGGCTGTTGGATGTGATCAGGAGGTTGTGGGTTTGATCCCTACTGGATCCGGTAACATTCTTACTGGGAGATTGATCATGAAATATTTTCTACGGTCATTCTTTTCCTTCTGCTGATTCAAGAAGAGCAGTTGTCTGTTTCTGGTGAAAGAATGTGCACAAGTACTTGTTAACCACTTGGACAACTAAGCCGGCCCAGGAAAAAGTGTGGTTAAGTAAACTGACCACACTCAACATGACTCTAATGGGTCTATGGGCCATAAAACCTCTACACAAATAAACATGTTCTTTGATAGAAAATGTACCTTTTGACAAGTGCAGAAGTCTTGTCTCCATAGCTCCAGATAAGACACTTTTTTCTTTTCAACCAAAAATTGTTGATATTTTTCTTATTTGTCAAAGAAAACATATGTTGTGGGTACTCATTAGAAGCGCCTGACCAAGGTGCTTCTAATGAGTACCCACAATGTATGTTTTCATGGAGAAATAAAATATTTTTCTGATACCTCCTCAAATCTAGAGCTCTGTCATCCACAGAGACTGCGCAGATGATCTATTTAGCTGATCCAGTCTTCACCACGGCCCAGTTATTCAAAGCATTGTTAGCTTAACGAGCTTGTTAAATGACCCAGTTATTCAAAGCATTGTTCTTATCTGGTGTCTTATCTGGAGCTATGGAGACAAGAGTTCTGCACTTGTCAAAAGGAACATTTTCTATCAAAGCACATGTTCCATGTTCAAAGAGCTTGGGTGGTTATCAGTCGAAAGGAGGCTTAAATACAATAAAGCGGTATTAACATATAAGGCGCTGAATAATATGACACCAGCATACATTTCAAGCATGTTAAAGCCCGTCTCTCAAACTCATTGTTTAAACTTGCGTTCTAGTGTAAACGGGACCCTATATGCACCAAAATCACATACAATGCTCTATAATGGAGCGTTTTCCTACTCAGCTCATAAGCTGTGGAACTCACTACCTCAGCCAGTCAGAAACTGTGTTACATTAAATGCTTTTAAGAAAAGTCTAAAACAGTGGTTTAGAAGGAATATAATTTATTCCGGAACATTTTTACTTTTAATGGTATTTTATCATTTTGTTCATTAATCAGACATAGTGAGATGCTGCTCCATCTCACACCTCACGCACACTTAGGGCCTGCTCTGTTTCGGCAGTGCCTAATATGTCCACCATGGCGGATCCCGGTGTGAGGGACATGCTGTTTGGACATTTGTTTCCGCCGCATGCTCTCGACCATTGGGTTTCGATACGGTGCCTGTATGAATGGCGCTGTCGGAACCGAGTTGGCTCATATCAAGTTGATGAGAGACTCTATCTACGTAATGTTCCGGTACACCTTCCAGTCCTATTGTGCGTGTGGTGCATGTTCTTCTTTATGGCTACATCTTACTATGTGATACGTTTCAAAAAAAAACAAAAAAAACAAGAACATATTACCTTTTACTAGCTAACATGCCTATGACCCAGTTTTATGGTTTTATGTGCCCTGCGTGATGCAAAGTCTCATGGATATCTTTTATGAAATTAAATTTTAATTTTGTTCTAAACATTTATCATATACTTTTAGTTTTATTGTTTGTAAATTGATTTGCATATTAGTACCTTTCTGTGTTACAATGCTGTGTCATTTTGATGTATATATTTGTACCTATTTTATATTTGTATGTTATAGAGGACCACAAGGTAGACTAGCTTTTGAAGCTAATTGTGTATCCTCTTTAAATATTGTATAAATAAAAAAAAAAATAAAAAAAATTGTTAGCTTAACGAGCTTTTTACGGTAGATTTCCTATTAGTTCGAACAGGTATAAAATAAATATTGATCCCGATGTTCAAATTATTAGAAAATCAGTTTCAGAAAAAAAGGCACTGTTCGAACTATTTGAAATTTCGGAAAATCTCAAATAAGGACCCTCTAAATGAGACATGATCCTTCCTAAATTTTTACTCAGAGTGCTAAATATTAAATGCTTTCTTTCATCTTATTTCCTTGCCAGTTTTACCTAATGGACCAGTCCAAAAAGTCTGTTTAATTATTTTCGAAATTCTGGTGTACATTGTAAGTTGAAAAAGTCTTTTCAATAATATTTATGTTTTAGTGTTGAATCTTTGGGGATGGATAACATTTTGGAATCTATTATGATTTTATTAGTATGTATTAGTAAATTTCTGTCAAGGGAACGGGGGAAGTTTCTGAGGTAAACATCATTATAGCTTTTTCCCAGTTCGATGATCGTGACTATGTGGCACCACTGGACTTTGCCAAAAATACCGATATGGCCCAAGACTTTGTTTATAAGACAGGTCTGAATTTTCTGAGTCATTTGTTTGTGTAAAAAATCCCTGTCTTAGTAGCAGATTTTAAAGATATACATGTACAGTTTACGAACCATAAGAAAGAGTGTGGGTAAACCGATTTATTAAATATATTAATGGATTAATTAACGTTAAATTTTCACGTGTTCGAACTATTTAAAAATCAGTTTTAAAAAACTAAGGGGCTGTTCGAACTAATAGAGCAATTTTCGAGAGGTGATTTCAAAACAATAAGGGGTGTTCGAATTATTAGAGTGTTCGAACTAATAGGAAATCTACAGTAAATGAAATAGTCTTAAGTCCCCGTTCAGGACCATTTTCCCAGCCCACACTCAAAGACAGTCAATCCACCAGCAGGGGGTGGTTGGGTGAGGCAAAGGTGTCATGTATCTTAAGTCACCAGGGCATCCAACTGTTACCTCCTCTTATCTAGAGTTATGTCATCCACAGAGATTGCGCAGATGATCTATTCAGCTGTCATCCACAGAGATTGCGCAGATGATCTATTCAGCTGATCCAGTCTTCACCAGGGCCCAATGAAATAGTCTTAAGTCCCCATTCAGAAGCATTTTCCCAGCCCACACTCAGAGACAATCACCCACCAGCATGTCAGTACTTTGATTCATAGGATTATCTACCTGAATACTTGGTTTTACCCTTAAAGCGCCAATCACAACTATTGTCTTCTGCTTTGTCATCTGCTTGTGATTTTAAAAATTATTTTTGCAAACAGTGTGGACCCAGATCAGACTGCTCCTTTAGGAGCAGTCTGATCTGGGTCCACACTGTTTGCCTGTATGCAAAAATAGGTTTGAAAAGTCTGCAAGAATACTCAGCAGACGACATAAACAGACAACATTTTCAGATGCAGTTTTTCTTGGCGCTTTAAGGGTTAAATGGGCTGCCCAAGTAAAAATGTGTCTTTGTAAAATGGGCTGCGCCAAGTAAAAATGTCTTTTTTAAATGGGCTGTGCCAAATGCAAATGTGTCTTCAAGCATGCGCAAAAGGCGCAGATTCTGATTCATCCGATATATGAGCAAAGTCTCATTAAGGCATTTGCTCTCCATTGATACATTCTTTAGTGTCCAATGGTTCTGTTAGCAGACACAGAAAGCCCTGATCAGACTGCGTGGCTGCACAGGTTGATCTGGGCCTTTGCTGTCTGATTATGCCCAGAGACATGTTTTTGCATGACATGGTCCAAATAGGTATGGCTGGGTTAAGATAGTAAGTAAGAAGTGAAGCTGCTGTATGTAGTTGCGATGAATTATGGTATTGGACATCCATGTGTCTGTCCGTCCATCTGTCGTCCAGCCATATTTTGTTTCTGTATGATAAATTGAGTAAACATCAATGATTTTTACCAAACTTGGTATGTGCATTGATATTGTGGAGGTCTGGTTTGGGATAGCTAATAGGCAAATTTTGTCAATTTTTGACAGAGTGATCTGCCCCCAACACCCATATTTTCGTTTTGGAATGATATCTTGAGTAAATGTCAACAGATTTTCAACAAACTTGGCAAGTGCATTGATATGGGGGGAGGGGGGAGAGGGTGGAGGGGAGGGGGTTGCAAAGGGAAATGGGCAAATTTAGTCAAGTATTTTCATTTCCAGACAATAATTTGAGTACATATCAATGGATTTTCACCAAACTTGATATATGCATTGATATTGTGGATGTCTTGTTTTGGAATGCAAATGGGCAAATTACATGAACTTTTGACACAGATTATCTTGCTATCATACAATAATGGCGGGGTGTTATCATTCCACGTTTTTACATTTTTATTTCAGATCACTTACAATGGGAACCAGGGTAAAGGGTCACTACTCTGTGCTCCAGTAGAGAAACAACAGAACTATGAAGACAACATTCCTATAAACATTCCAGTTAAAATACACCTAGCAAGTAAGTGACAATTTAATACAAGATCTAATAGTTCCAGATAAGTGGGGGTATCCATGTCTTATTTTTCTTATTTCTCCCCGAAAAGGTATGTTGTGAATACTCATTAGAATTTAGAAAGCCTTACTGAGGCGTTTCTGATGAGTACCGCAACATAATGTTTTTGTGGAGAATTAAGAACAAATATCAGTATTTTTCAAGACCCATTTATGCCGAGTAGATCAAGTTGTTCAAAAATAACCGTGTCATTAGTTAACATATCCTTAAAACTTTGATCATTAAATATGGCATAAAGGCTACTATTTTTGCTGAAAAAATGTGAGCAGTAAAAATACGTGTGACTTAGGTACAGGCAACACTCGTTATCTCGACTTTGCTTATCTTGAATTACCGCTTAACTCGAAGTGAAAATCTGGTCCCTGTTTTAAGACGAAGATCTGACAATAGGTAACAAAATATTGTGGAAAACTGGAGAAATTGCTCCTGCACAATATTTTCAGTCAATATATAACTTCAGGAGCTTACTTGCATATTCATTGGTGGAATGTGGCTGTACATTTATTTATCCTTATATCCTCTATCCATTTTATCCTTAATTCTGCAAATCTGATTTGTCCAAGTATGGATATCTCAAAGTGTTTCAGAGAGTCCTTGGACTTCGAGATAATGAGAGTCAACTGTATTGTACTTACTAGAACAGTTAACAGAGCTTGTTAAGCTAATGATGCTTTGAACAACTGGGCCCTGATGATCAGAGGGTAGCAGGTTTGTTCCTGCCAGAACATTCTTTCATGGAGATTGATCATGAAATATTTTTTACAGTCATAATCCCCCTTTTGCTGATTCATGAAGGGCAATTGTCAGTGTCTGACACAAATACTGGTTAACAGGTTAGAAGACTAAGTCTCTTCTATAGAAGACTCTTCTATCTCAACTCTTTGGACAGGTCCATTTCCAATAAAAGGGATGTCTGGTTAATTTTTATTATTACTTGATGCAAACAATATAAACCCTGACCAGATGCTGCAATCTGTAAAGTGTTATCTGCCAATGTTACTTTTTGAGGATCCTAGGTGTAAATAGGTTAAAGGTGCCATATTCCTCAAAAATAGACATTTTTTTTTTCCAAGAAAGGTTTAATAAATTAATATATAGTATAAATACGATAATAAAATGTGGCATCTGACAGCCTGTAAAATTTCAGTTAGTCTCTCTTTTTGATCTGGATCAAAAATGAGATGAATTTTTATACCCCTGAACTAGTATTGGCAACATTATTTCAGAGATATGATAAAAAATCATTTCATTTCATTTCAAGAACGAGAGACTAAGTGAAATTTTACAAGCTTTCAGGTGCCATATTTTATGATTGTATTAATACTATATATCAATTTATTAAATCTTTCTTGGTACAGACCCCCGTAGCCTATTGGATAGGAGATTTGAATCTTAATCCATAAGGTTTGTCACCACTGTGGTTCAAGCCTTGTTCGGGTCACATGTGGGAAAGCCAAAGTCTGCTTGCAGATAGTCAGGTGGTTTTTCCCCGGGTTCTCCGGTTTTCACCCACCTTTGATGAACGATTGGTTTGATATAAGTGAAATATTCTTATATTCTTGAAAGGACTGTAAAATCTAAATAAAAAAACAAAACAAAAAAAAAAAACCTTTCTTGGATAATAAAATGTCTATTTTTGAGGAATATGGAGCCTTTAATTAATAACTGGATACTCTTGTATAGACTTTCAACCATTTTTCACAAGGGAAGATAATGTATGGAATTTCATTGATACGTTGATTTACATGCTCTTTTTACATGCACAGTTTATATTGCAAAGGCTACTCACATTTTCACAGCCAAAATATCAATGTATTTAAAAAATAGCTTAGCGATAACAGAGTTTGTCATAAACCAGCTTGTTACGCTGACGATGCTTTGAACAACTGGGCCCAGCTTTACAGTAGTAAGGTATTAACATAATAACCCTAAATATTGGGATAGAGAGGCCTGAGCAAACAGTGTGGACCCAGATCAGATGCTGCAGAATGCAGCATCTGATCAGGGTCTACACTGTTTGCCACTTATCCAGCAATATTTTAGATACACCAGAAGTTAGTAAAATACCCAGCAAACACATAACATCGCCACCATACATGCCATAAGCCATGGACTAAAATCAGTGAGATAAGGCAAACTTTTAAGGGAAATTGACAAAATTCTGTGAGATTTTCTTGAATATCACTTTGGAGCTCCCCTAATATAGTCTAAAGTCTTTTCTTTTCCTGTAAGAAGCTTGTGAAAACTACAACAGAGTATGATTTATGTTTATTTCTTCATACATTCTGTTGTAAAAAGGTCTGACAATTCTGTGAGCTTTGAATTTTTCATGGGAATTGCCTTCCAGATGGGCCAGATTCTGTGAGATTTTATCTCTCAGTGTGAGATATGGCACGTATGTGCCACAACATTGTTACAGTGTCGCTGCAGCATCACGAAATTGCAGTATTTCAGTAGGATTTTCACCACTGGACTTGCCAGCCACATGTCTTTCATTGAGCATATATACAGCAAAAAGTGAAATAAGGGGATGCGTCTAGTCTAAGCAATTATATGACTTATCAGTATTTGAGATTATGAGAATCAAATGTTTTGAGTTTCTTTGGATTTCTCATTGTGACTCAAAAATACCTTTGAATCTTTTTCAGCTGTAGACTCATTTGCACTTGACTGGGTGACAGGGAACTGGTATTTTACAGACTTTTTATTTAAACGGGTATCTGTATGTTCCCATGAAGGCTCATTTTGCACCGCTGTGGTAACAAACACAGAAGACACTAAGATCTTTGGACCAAAAAGTATTGCTCTTCATCTGTATAAAAGGTAAGAATATTTTACTTAGGTAAACATTTTGGCAGAAAGCATTCTGAAATCTTTTTCTTATTTTTCTCAGGAAATAGGCTTTCTCCCACTATAAGGCCAAGGAAAACTAATCATTAGATTCTCAACCCCTACACCCCTAAAAAAATTGGACAGGATAAAAAAATTTTGAGGTGGATTTTTTTTTTTTTCAGAGACAGTTGGACTTATACTGAAAACAGATTTTATAACCCTTTTAAGAATTGCAAAAGAATTATTTGTTATGAAAAGGATATTAAAATAAGGTTCTTTTTGCAACATAACAGTTAGTGTCAGTTATCTTGTTTTGCTATGATTTACCTCATCACTGGGGGGTCCAGGAATGAAAACTAAAAAAATAAAATCCACCCACCCAGTCCATCTTTTTCTAAAATCTGGATGAGAATCTAATAACTAATTTTCTCTGGCCTAACAAAGAAGGTAAATATTTCAGTCTCGGAATAATGTCCTTTTAGGCTGCAGTCCCCTAAACACTTTAATGGGAAATCAGTAATAGAAACTGTCACTGTTTTTCTAATTGTCATTTAGAGCATGGTAAAGGTCCCAGCAAATGCATGACCTTTCAATCATGGGACTGTGATCTTGTTGCAGCGATATCAAAATGACATTGTGTGATCACTTGGGCTAGATTAAGGCTAAATTAGCAGAAGACATGCATGACATTTTGTTCTGATTGTCTCCTCAGTTTTACAATACATACATGTATATCAAAATGTAACCTTGTCCAGTGACCTAAGATTTCTGGTTGGTCCAAGCTGCAATAGAAGCTGGCGTGGGTTCGAACCTCACTCAGCCCAGTGGTATTTCATATTTCTCCATATACACTTTTTTTTCTGAAGTACTTGCATCAGTAATGATCCTGGGCCGGAATTCTCTGTTTAGTTTGTTTTAATCTTAATTTATGATAATATTTCCAAGCTTCAGTATCCTGTGGATCCAGAGAGTTCCTTGTATATAATGAGTGGGCTAGCACACCAAAAATATACCCTATCCTATGGGTCATTCAGAGAAATCACTCATAATATTGTTCCACGAAACTTGTTTTCTAACAAGTACAGTGGTGCAGTAGTTATGTCTCTTGACTGAATGGCTAGCCGCTGCCGTCGAAGCCGGTGTGGGTTCGAACCTCACTCAGCCCAGTGGTATTTCTTATTTCTGCCTGTATATATATTTGCATATTGAAATATTTAATATTCCCAACTGGTTTCATTTGCAACTCATCAGGGGAATAAACAATAGCAATATGGCGTTAAAAATGGCGACCTTACTTGGTAACAATAAATATGTGTACATAGTACACATTAAAACGTCACGGCGTCCAAACGGTGTCGTTAGTCTTTGTTAAGTTTGGGGTTCAATATTTTTATGAAGTTCTTTTCTTTAGATAACCTTGCTGAAACATCATTGTTGTGAAATTTGTAAAAAGGGAAAATGGAAAATTTAGGTTTATAAGAGAGCACTGCTCTAAATGAGAACTGAGAGGATATTGTCTTGTTGGTGGGTCCCTGATTTGTTGGTCATGAACTGTCCGTCTGTTTAGAAGTTTGTCTCCCATCTGTCCAATATAATATTCACGACAACCATTGCAAATTAAAACATACAAAACATTTTTTACGTTACAATTCATATTTTCTTTTACATGGAAAACCTTATTGTTGAGTTTTAATGTAGATCCTTCTATGATATAATTACAAAGTCTGCATTGTGGTTCGTTGCATTTACTAACTGAGGGTAAAATATTGATTCCTTTGAATTCAGATTTTACCAGAGGTCTCTTTAAATTTGGAAGTTGTCTTTTGCTTTTTATCACCTCAGTATTGTTCAAAATCGTTCTCATTGTTTCGTCGTTCTTTAAAATTTCCATATTATTTTTTAAGATGCCAAATGCTTCCTTATTCTTTGGATTGTATGTTGATATAAAAGGGGTTATGTTTTCTTCATTCTTTTCCTGGACCCTTAATAAATCTTCTCTAGGTATTTCCAAGGCTCTAGTTATTCCTGACTTTATTATTTGCAATGGATACTTTCTTTCAATTAAGGTTGTGGTTAGTTCTTTTAAATGGGTATCGAGTGTGGATTTATTTGAAATAAATATACAAAGTCTACATGCTAAAGAAAAGGGTATGTTAATTTTTGTGTGTTTTGGGTGGCATGAGTTGGAATTTAAATATTGTTTAGAATCTGTGGCTTTATAATATATGTGTATTGAAACTGATGTTCCTCTGCAGATTAAAAATTAACAACTTATGTTCTCATTTGCAGTAACTTTTATTTTGCGGACTGGGATCATGATCATTCTTACAAAGAGAGTAAAATTTACTGCGCAAATCTGGATGGCACCGAACTTAATGCTGTTGTGGATAAAAAGCTTGTCAAACCAGGAGCTCTCTCGATTGACTACGCTAATGATCATCTGTATTTTGCCGACATGAGCCTGAACGTTATTGAGAGGGTTAATCTTGACGGAACAACCAGACGACTTATTGCTATTGGAATCTCTGTAAGTATTACAGTACAGACAAACAGGACTTAAAGAGAAACCTCTTTTAGGAGGCCACCATTTGTTAAGGGACCACTTGAAAACATACAGTGAGAACCCTCGTTACAACGACAGCATTTGCTCAAAGACGTCGCCATTAAAATGAATTTGCTGTTGTACAGAATACTTAATAATGAGCAGATTGAAATGTAAGAAACGTCTTGTTTTGTTCTTTTTTCCTAACATATATTTTGGATATTTGTTAGAATTGCCTCACTGAGGCGATTCTAACAAATATCCAAAACATGTGTTTCTTCAAAGTATTTAATACAATATTCGTGCATAATTTGTGACTATTTGTTACTTCTTAAGAGAAGGTTTCATGACAATCAGATTATCATTAGAAGGAATTGTGTCGTTGTAGTGAATATCAGTGTAAAGAGGGGTCTGTACTGTAAAATTCTGCTATTAAGACCACTTTTGGGACTGTCTAAAAGGGGTCTTATTAATGGGATGGTCTTTAAGGCACCTCAAAAATAGATTTTTTTATTATCCAAGAAAGGTTTAATAAATTGATGCATGGTATTAATACAATCATAAAATGTGGCACCTGACAGCCTGTAAAATTTCAGTTAGTCTCTCGTTTTTGAACTGGATAAAAAATGAAATGATTTTTATAGTATCTCTGAATTAATGTTGCCAACATAACATTTAAACCTTTCTTGGACAAGAAATGTCTGTTTTTGAGGAATATGGATCCTCTAATATGGACTATAGAATAGAATAAATGTCCAAAAATTTAGAACACTTTATTCCATACTTTTTTGGCATAGTGAAATGGCAAACAGTGTAGACCCTGATCAGACTGCTCCTGAAGGAGCAGTCTGATCTGGGTCTACACTGTTTGCATATGCCATTTACCGTAATAAGAAAGAAAACATTTGGGACTGACAAAATGCTGGTCTTAATAGTGGAGTGGTTTTAATTTCAAGTGGTCTTAATAGTGGAGTGTACAAGTGGTCTTAATAGTGGAGTGTACAAGTGGTCTTAATAGTGGAGTGTACAAGTGGTCTTTATAGTGGAGTGGTCTTAATTTAAAGTGGTCTTAATAGTGGAGTGTACAAGTGGTCTTTATAGTGGAGTGGTCTTAATTTCAAGTGGTCTTAATAGTGGAGTGGTCTTAATTTCAAGTGGTCTTAATAGTGGAGTGGTCTTAGATTCAAGAGGTCTTAATAGTGGAGTGGTCTTAATTTCAAGTGGTCTTTATAGTGGAGTGGTCTTAATTTCAAGTGGTCTTAATAGTGGAGTGGTCTTAATTTCAGGTGGTCTTAATAGCAGAATTTTACTGTACCACATGATTAATGCTGTTCTTTCTGATGTATGTTAGGAGACCACCTGTCTAAACCTTTTCCACTGTCTAGTCTAATTTGTCTGAGGACAAATTGACAGCCTCGGTGGCTCAGTTGGATGCACCTTCCGACTGGAGACCAGGAAGTTGCGGGTTCAACCTCTGCCAAGGTTGGCAACATTCTTTCGTGGAGATTGATCATGAAATATTTTCTACGGTCATTCTCTCCCTTCCTTGTGATTCAAGAAGGGCAGTTGTCAGTTTCTGGCGAAAGAATGTGCACAATACTGGTTAACCGCTTAGAGGACTAAGCCTGTCCAGTAAAAGTGTGGTTAGGTAAAATGACTGCGCTCCCATGTGGTTGACTGGGCTGTAAAATATCAACACAAACAAACCTGCCCAGAGAGTGGTAAAGGTTAAACTTCTTGTGTCTCGTTTTCTGGCCTAATTAACAGAAGACTATCAATATAGGGATCAAACATGGTTTTTTATGCATTAACATTCTCCAGGTCCCCGGGGAGGTGTTGAAAACCGAGGCCAGAGGCCGCATTTTCAACACCTCCCAAGGGACCTGGCGAATGTTAATGCATTGAAAAACCATGTTCAATCTCTATTATTGCATAAAAACTGGAAACATCTGCTACTTCTAACGTTATTTCTTGCACTATTTTGTTTCGCCTTTTCACCGATGTCTCGCGAATGCAATTTCCATGAATTATGCTCGTTCTAGGTCGGGGCAGTACACATCTCGTAACGGCAGTAAAATATGTGGCCCAGATACGATCATATTGAAAGTTGCCTAATCGTGCATTAACAGTGTGTGAATTGCCTTGTTAATACATGGCTTTTTGCGGGTTAATGCACGGCTGTTAATAACATGCGGCACTGCTTTTTATGCAATAATATTTCTTAATTTACTTTTCTTTTTAAGGTTGAGTACATCTATGGTATATCTATTCTTGAGAATTTCTTATACATAAGTGATCGTCATGAGAATACCATTGTGAAAATGCACCGCTATAACTACGCAATCCATCCAAAAGTTCTTGCCGGAAATCTCTCACGTCCTGGGCAGTTACACGTATATCATAGACAAAGACAGCCTGAACCTACATGTAAGTTGACGTTCCTTTTCAAAACTATTATGGTAGACCTCAATAGTTTCAACACCAATGACTTGTTAATCATGGCTAATTTGAACTCCCATTTTGAGTTCCAACAAAATTCTTCCTATAGCTCAAGAAAACAAATATTTAAGGAAATTTTCTTATCTTACAGGAATTTGTATGTTGATTTTACTCATTAGAATTGCCACATTGTGGCAATTCTAATGAGTACAATCTACATACTCATATTATGTACAAGATGGAAAAGATTTCCTTAAATTAATGCCATTTGCTTCCTGATCTGGCACCATGATTACCCTCAGTGGCTCAAACTACCCTATCTCAAAATTTCCATGGTCCCATAGATGTTTGAGCTACCCAAGTTTGACTGTACACAGATAGCCATTTCATACAGATTAGGAAACGTCATAAATAGCTTGTATGAAGTATATGATTATAATGTGAAATCTAGTACACTGCAGCGCCGTTATAACGCGGTCTGCAGGTTGCCAGCTCAGTGGCTCAGTTAGATGAGCGTAACCGGTAATCAGGAGATAGATCCCCATGTGTCCGGCAACATTCTTTCGTGGAGCTAGATCATGAAATATTTCTAAAGTCATTCCTTCCCTTCCGCTGAATCAAGAAGAGCAGTTAACAGTTTCAGGCAAAAGAATGTACACATACTGGTTAACCGCTTAGAGGAGTAACATAGGTCTAGATAAGGTAGGGTATTCGGTAAATATTTTTCTTATTTCTCCGCGAAAACATGTTGTGGGTACTCATTTGAAGCGCCTTGCCGAGGCGCTTCAAATGAGTGCCACAACATATGTTTTCGTGGAGAAATAAGAAACATATGTTTTCGTGGAGAAATAAGAAAAATATCAATACTTTTGGATTGAAAAAAGCGCCTTAACTAGTGCTATGGGACTAAGCCTATCCAAGAAAAAGGTGTGGTCAGGTAAATTGACAATACTCGACATGACTCTAATGGGTTGACTGGGCTATAAAACCTCAACCTTGACAAAAAAACATCAACCAGATCCAGATGAGATGGCTCATGATGAGCCGCCTCATCATTAGCATTCGAGCCAGCAAATGACAAAACCTACAGAAAGATCTCTGTAACCAGCCAATACTAAGATCAGTCTGTACATCCACACAGTATGTCGAGGGTTCTCGTTTACCCCTCTTTGGATAGCCTGGAGGCTGTAGAAAGCACAGGGGATCAGTGAAGACTGATCAGACTATGGGGATGCGCAGGCTGATATGAGTCTTAGCTGGTCGCATGAGTCTTATTGTTGGTTTTGTTGTGCACTAGCTCATTGTTGTTTGCCAATTTTTTTTTGTTTTTGAATTTTATCACAATCCTTTTTGCCTTTTAATATTTCATTTTGAGACAATGAACTCATCCAGACTGAAAGATATATTGGAAAAGTTTATTTTTATTATTTGGGTTGAAAAGCTTAATATCTGTTTCTGTCTTCTGCAGCACTTGGAGATCACAACCCATGTGATAGTGCAGGTTGTGAGCATATCTGCATGCTGGACAAGACTTTGCAGCCAAAATGTCTGTGTGCAGTCGGGTACCAGCTTACTGAGGAGAAGAAATGTACAAGTAAGTACTGCAGGGCCCAGTTGTTCAAAACTAATGATGCTGTTAGGTAACTTATCGTTAAAACTTTCATCATTAAATACGGCATAAATTCTAATATTTTTGCGGAAAAAATATGAGTAGCTTTTGCATTTGCAAAAAGGACTCACAGGTTTTCAGCAAAAACACCTGTGAATTAGATATTGTACTTATTAGAATGGTTAACATTTTGACCACTAACAAGCTTGTTAAGCTAACAATGCTTTGAACAACTGGGCCCAGATGTGTACCTTTCCAGATGATTGATATTCTGGGTTTAACATGAAGCACTAATCACAACTGCAGCAGGCACCATTTCGACTTTTGCCGTGGTTGCTTTAGTAAGCTGGAGCAACATAGGAATCACTTTCCAGCAGTGGCATTTTCGACATTGTTGTTGGTGTCAGGAACGTTAACCCTTGTCCTGCTGAATTAAGATGCCACACCCATTTCTAATTTTCAGCCAATCAGATTACCTGATCCAGATTGTTGATATAAATTCACTTACTTAATGGCAAACAGTGCAGATCCAGATCAGTTGGCTTCTTTAGAAGCCAACTGATCTGGATCTACACTGTTTGCAAAGGTAGGACATATCCGGGTTCAGCTTACTTAAATTCACTTACTTAATGGCAAACAGTGCAGATCCAGATCAGAAGCCAACTGATTTGGATCTACACTGTTTGCAAAGGTCGGACATATCTGGGTTCAGCAGGACTAGGGTTAAGTCTGTGAATTTATCTTTGTTTCTCTAATACCAAAGCTTCTAGGCTAAGAAAACTTCATGCCACATTCACCATGATGCACAATGCCCACTACAATCAACCATTACTGTCAACTGCTTTTCACGTATAGATGAACAATATTTGCATGTAGTTTGTGCATTTAGCTCCATTTCTTTAACACCACCAGCAGTCGCGACATAGCCATTTGGCAAATTTCTTGTCACTATTTTCCACCATGTCTATTATTATGTTCAGCCAGCACGTATGTACACAATATGTTTTTTAGCTCTACACTGACCATTATTATGTTTAATCAAGAGATTATCTTATGTCCCTTTGAAACTTAGTTCCCCTGATAATTTTTGTACCTCACATTGGCAGGAACAGAAGAAACTGAGAAAGTATGTGGCCATGATACTTACACCTGTGAATTTCAGCCAGGGGACAGACAGTGTTCACAAGTCTGCACACTTGGTAAGTTTTCTTTTGTCATCATGGATAGTGTTCACAAGTCTGCACACTTGGTAAGTTTTCTTCTGTGGATATGGATAATGTTCACAAGTCTGCACACTTGGTAAGTTTTCTTCTGTGGATATGGGTAGTGTTCACAAGTTGCACACTTGGTAAGGTTTCTTCTGTGGTTATGGATAATGTTCACAAGTCTGCACACTTAGTTTTCTTCTGCGGATATGGATAGTGTTCACAAGTTGCACACTTGATAAGGTTTCTTCTGTGGATATGGATAGGATTCACAAGTTGCACACTTGGTTAGGTTTCTTCTGCAGATATGGATAGTGTTCACAAGTTGCACACTAGGTAAGGTTTCTTCTGTGGTTATGGATAATGTTCACACTTGGTAAGGTTTCTTCTGTGGATATGGATATTGTTCACAAGTTGCACACTTGGTAAGGTTTCTTCTGTGGTTACGGATAATGTTCACAAGTATAATGTTCACAAGTCTGCACACTTGGTAAATTTTCTTCTGCGGATATGGATAGTGTTCACAAGTCTGCCCATTTAATAAGTTTTCTTCTGCAGATATGGATAATGTTCACAAGTCTGCACACTTTGTATTTTTTTTTCTGTGTTTATGGATAGTGCTCAAGTCTGCACACTTAATAAGTTTTCTTCTGTGGATACAAATAGTGTTCACAAAAGTGCATACCGAGAACTTTTTTTATGTAAATATGGACAGTGGTCACAAATCTATGTACTAAGTAAGTTTTCTTCTGTGGAATTTGGTAGCAAATTCTTTCCTTTTAGAGTAGAACCCTTCTCTGGCTTGCAGAAAAGCAAACAGTAAGTCACAATTGTCTCTCCTGGCAGAATTTGTAACATACATGTACACAAGATAAAACTAAATTTTTTTATCGAATAAAATTCCTGGAAAGTTCTTTAAAGGATGTGTCTAAAGCATTCATTCAATCCACAGAGGATGCCAGATGCAAAAAGCTTTTATCCAATGAAATTCTGGAGAATAGTTTGTTTGATATAACAAAAGCTTTTTATCCAATCAAATTCCTAGAAAGCTTATGTCTGAAGTATTTTATCCAATCAAATTCATGGTAAGTTTTTAGCAGGACATGTCAAAAGCTTTTTATCAAATCAAATTCCTGAAAAATTCTTTATGTCTGAAGTATTTTATCCAATCAACTTCATGGAAAGTTTTTAGCAGGACATGTCAAAAGCTTTTATCCAATCAAATTCCTGAATAACTTTTTGCAATGTAAAAACATTTTTTTATTTATTTTTTTTTATTTCTCAGAACTGTGTCCTGCCAATTATTCCTACTGTCCCTCTGATGAGACATGCCTGCCGTCTAGCTGGTGGTGTGATGGGAAAGCTGATTGCTCAGCAGGAGAAGATGAAGGAATCTACTGCCGTAAGTTTGATATGATATGAGCAGAGGCACAGCATTTCCTACAAGAATGCATGTGTGCCCAGGGAAGACTCAGATCAGCCTGTGCATCCACCTGAAGATACCTGGGATCCAAAGCTATCTGCAGGGTGCCCTGCAAAGACTCTGATCTGACTGCAGGAATGTGCAGGCTGATCTGAGTCTTTGCTGAGCACACATGCATTCTTGTAAGAAATGCTATGTCTCAGCATATATGATATTTTATGCTAATGTCTTTGTAGTATGGATGAATCATTGAAAGGAAATAGGAAGCGGAAATTGAATACACTAGTGTTTAGTGAAATAAAATAAAATACTGTATTCAACCTAATTACTGCACCGTGCGCTTAGGTTTTTCAAAATTACTCAGAAAACTTGTGTAAAATGTGAATCCACCTATACCAAGGGTACACTTAAAAAAATGGACATTTAATAATGCGTATAAAATGCTTTTATGTTTTTATACCCTGCCACACGATAGTGGCGGGGTATTATGGTTCAAGTTAGACGTCCCTGTGTCTGTCTGTCCGTCCATTTTTCATTTCCAGATGATAACTTGAGTAAACACCAACAGATTTTCACCAAACTTGGTATGTGCATTGATGTGCATTGATATTGTGGAGATCTGGTTTGGGATTGCTAATGGGCAAATTTCGGCAAAATTTGACATAGTTATCTGCCTGAATGGCGGGGTATTATAGTTTAAGGTTTTTATTTTTTCTTATTTTCTGTATATAAGCATATATTATAGGTACTCATTTGAATTGCATCAACAAGGCAATGCAGTTCAAAAGGGTACCTGCAACATATGCTTTTATAAATAGTAGACAAAAAGTACACTGGATGAAAACTACAGAATTGCTTGACTGTGCCCTTATAGGAGTATTTGCAGTAATTAGGTCAAATAAAGTATCCAGTAAACCTGCATACTCTATATCACTCCTAATTAAAGTCCATGCCCTACTAAAAATGCAATGCTTCTGAGGACACATACTAAACACCCCCCACCCCCCTGTTGTAAAAAGGGCAATGCACCAAGTATTTTAAGATTGTTGTGATATTATTTTAAGTAATGATGGGTTATAGATTGATTATAAGAGGGTTTATGCATAATGATTCCAATTATTGACATTAAAACTTAGTCAGTCATAATCAAATATATAATGTAGTCTCCTTTGGAAGATTTGTTGTATTGAGGTTTTACGACCCAGTCAACCCAATGGGGTCATGTAAACCACACGTTTACTGGGCAGGCTTAGTCCTCTAAGCGGTTAACCAGTATTGTGCACATTCTTTCGCCAGAAACTGACAACTGCTCTTCTTGAATCAGTGGAAGGGAGAGAATGACCGTAGAAAATATTTCATGATCAGTCTCCACGAAAGAATGTTGCCGACCTCGGCGGGGGTTGAACCCGCGACCTCCTGGTCTCCAGTTGGACGGCGCATCCAACTGAGCCACTGCATCCTTTGGAAGAAAATGCACGCATATGCATGCATGGACGCATGCAAGCACACATACACACACACACATACACACATACAGACACACACATTGGAACTACAGTACTTGGAATTTTTAGACAGGCTGTTCTGTATAGATTTCACTGTGTTTGTCTGTTATTAAAAAAACTCTTGTTGATTGAAATAAAGAATGAGAAAAGGGAAAAATTGTAATATTTCTGGACAAAAGAGTATATGAAACATTTTTGAAAATGTTTTTCTGACAGGTTATGATGAGTGTTTAGAGACGGAGTTTACTTGTGGCTCGGGACGTTGTATTGACCAAGGCTCTGTGTGTGATGGGATTCCCGACTGTGGAGAACATGATAATTCTGATGAGGTACTTCTTGAAATCAGAAATAAAGTTCACACTTATACAAATGAATATATTTTTCTAATTTATGATTATATTGAGCTATTGCGGAAATATTGCAAAAATAAAATTTAGAAGTTTTTTTAAATACAAGTTCATTTTTTATACCATGCCACATATTAGTAGTGGAGTTTTATGTTTTTATGCTGGACGTCTTGTGTGTCCATTATTTTGTCAATTTTTTGTACTTAATTAAAATTTCAATGGAACAGAGGAAACAGAACTTCAGAAATGAAACAAAAATCTTAGTCCATTGCATAGTTCATTTCACTCTCTCTCTCTCTCTTTCTCTCTCGCTTACACACACAAAATTAAATTAAAATTATGTTTAATAACCTGTGTTAATTTAAAAATGGTCAGAATCATTTAAGTCTTCAAAATCCATCTTTTTTTCCAGATAAACTGTGAAGAAAAGTCTAATTGTGATGAAGACAATTTATTTGCCTGTAAAACTCTCCAAAATAATAAGCAACAGTGTATTTGGGCACAATATGTCTGTGATGGTTCACCTGACTGCGAAGATGGCTCGGATGAAGTTAACTGTACTGGTATGTATTAAGAGTAACTGCCCCTGTTAGAGTTATCTCCCTAATATGACAACCTTCCATAGTGGCTTTCCATGTGCAGAATTCAAGTAACTTACTGAAGTTCCATATTTAAATTACATAATCAGATACCAACTCCTGACTATTATACTTGTCCTAAAAATTGATTTAAGTCCATTTCACTCCATAGCTATTAGGTGAGTGGCAAGCGGTTAAGACCCAGATCAGATGCTGCATTTTGCAGCATCTGATCTGGGTCTACATTGTTTGTTCAGGCTTAATCTATCTCAGTGAAAAAAAGAAACACAGCTTGAAGAATCCGTATTCCTCAAAAATAGACATTTTGTATCCAAAAATGGTTTATAATACGATCATAAAATGTGGCACCTGACAGCTTGTAAAATTTCAGTTAGTCTCTCGTTTTTGAAATGGATCAAAAATGAAATGGCTTTTTATCCTATCTCTGAAACGATGTTGGCAATATTAATTCAGAGATATGATAAAAAAATCATTTCATTTTTGATCCACTTCAAGAAGGTGAGACGAAAATGAGATGTCTGTAGGGGACAATTTGCATGAAATGTTAAACATCTAAAAGGTTGCTTCTAGAAACAACAAACAAAAGAACAAAAACCAGAGACTACATATTATTAACCCTTCAAACGCCAAGCAAAACCTGCATCTGAAAATGTTGTCTGTTTATGTCATCTGCTGAATATTCTTGCAAACTTTTCAAACCTATTTTTGCAAACTAAAGGAGCAGTCTGATCTGGGTCCACACTGTTTGCAGAAATGACTTTTAAAGTAACCAGCAGAAGACAAAGCAGACGACAATAGTTGTGACTGGCGCTTTAAGGGTTAAGTCTCTTCATATACAACATTGTAGTTTGTGGGGCTGCATACGCCCCCTAGTAGCTGGGAAAATAAAAAAGAAGATAGTTAAAAATGTCGTCTGCTTAAATTTTTTCCCAGCATGCCAAGCATTAAAGCATGTTGTAGTATACGTATTCTTGTTATATACATGTACATTATATGTATGTTTCTGTTATATATGTGGGTTTATGTTATATATGTGTGTTTCTGTTGTATATGACTGTGTGTTTTCTGTTACAGTAATTGACACATGTCATAAAGATTTGGAGTTCATGTGTCGTAATGGTGAATGCATTGCTGCAGCATGGCATTGTGACGGTGATGAGGACTGTGGTGATAGTTCAGATGAAATAGACTGTGGTAAGTTGACGGTCTCACTTTTTCTTCTGGCATTTAGATATGGTCCACATCAAGTGAAAAGATGTCTTCGAAAATACGCAAAATGTCAACCCTTGTCCTGCTGAACCCGGATAAGTCTTGCCTTTGCAAACAGTGCAGATCCAGATCAGTTGGCTTCTGAAGAAGCCAACTGATCTGGATCTGCACTGTTTGCCATTAAGTATGTGAATTTGTAGCAACAATCAGGATGAAGTAATCTGATTGGCTGAAAATTAGAAATTTATTTAGCAAGACAAGGGTTAAAGTACACAGATTCAGATTCATTCTGTGCATGCTCGAAAGCTTATCCAAATATTCGCTCCCCATTGATAGATTCTATAGTGTAAAATGATTCTTTTAGTGGACGGCAAAGGTCCTGATAAGACTGCACATTGAAAGTCATTGAAAAGTCAGGAAATTTTGAAATAGAAAATGAGTAGCAACCTGAAATACGCAAAATGCACAGATATAGGTTCATCCCACGCATAATTGAAAGCTCATCCAAACATTTGCTCCTGTGCAGTCTGATCAGGGACTTTGCTGTCCCCTAAATGCCCAGAAATCACATTTTCCCTTTGCCCTGCTTTTGTAACACAAGCAACAAAAGTCTGGAAAGGCATTGGCCTTCATTTTACTTATATAGATCAGTTTCTTTCTTCTATGAAATTACAGAATGACACCAAAGTCATTCGGACATAGGTAAGAGCACATTATCTCATTATCAAAGTCAGCAGTAATTACTTAGCTAAATCTTATTATTCACATTCAGAAATTCAGTTTTAAGGGGAAAGGATACACTTAGGGGAGGGAACTGTCAAATTTTTGCCTCCCTTCTGAGGAGGTTCTACTCTAAAAGGAAAGAATTTGTTCCCATGGGGAACAAATTCTTTCCTTTTAGACTAGACCCCTTTCAGAAAGGACATTAGTGTGTTGCAAGCCAAATAGGAAGTCACAAAAAATGTTTCTCTTGTACAAGATATCAGAAAATCTACAAAGTCGAGTGTATTCAGTCCCTTTGAAACTTTCACAAAATTTTCAAAGTGAAGAGTTATTATTTGTCACTAAGCAAGGACTATAACAACAGATAACCACTTTTTATACCCCACCACACAATAGTGTCGGGCTATTATGGTTTCACGTTAGAGTCTGTGTGTTTGTGTGTCTGTCTGTCCATCCGTCAGTCGTACGTCCATCCGTCTGTCCGTTTTGTTTCTGGATGATAACTTGAGTAAACTTCAATGGATTTTCATAAAACTTGGTATGTGCATTGATATTGTAGAGATCTGGTTTGGGATTGCTAATGGGCAAATTTCGTCATCTGCCCGCGACACGACAGTGGCAGGGTATTATAGTTAACGTTTTTATTTAATAAGAAATGCTGATATTTTTCTTATTTCTCCATAACAACATTGTTATAAGTACTCATTACAAGGCTATTGAGGCACTTCTAATGAATAGCCACAACACAGGTTTCCGTGCAGAAATATGAAACATACAGTCAAACCTCGTTATCTCGAACTCACTTATTTCGAATTACCGCTTATCTCGAAGTGAAAATCTGGTCCCTTTTTTAACATGAAACTATGACAACAGGTGACAAAATAATGTAGAAAAGAGGAGAAATTGCTCCTATATATATATATATATATTTCTAACTTCAGGAGTCAAATTACACATTCATTTGTTAAATGCGATTGTTCAATTTATTGTTTCCTCACTCTCTCAACTCTGATATGTCGAAGTATGGATATCTCGAAGTATTTCAGTGAGTCCCTTGGAATTCAAGATAACGAGAGTCGACTGTATAATGTAGCTATCCCCGCTTATCTCACTGAAGCGCTTCTAATGAGTACCCACAACATATGTTTCCATGGAGAAATAAGAAAAATATTATGTGGATACCCTTTCTTTTCTGGGGCCATGGGGTTATATAACTTCATCAAGAGTATGTTTTTACAGAAAAAGATAAAACCCAATGCCAGGAGCAGGAACGAGCCTGTGACAACGGGGAACGGTGCATCCCAAAAGATTGGTTCTGTGATGGGGAACCAGACTGCATGGACTGGTCTGATGAATCAGATAAAAATTGTCCAGGTAACATTTTTTTTCCACCAGCAAGTTTTCAATATCTTGCATGTATCACATTATATGTAATAGGTATATGTACTTTACTTAAATTAAGTATTCCCTGCCCAGTAAATGTGTGGTTAGGTAAACAGACCGTGCTTGACATGACCCAGTAGGTTGACTGGGCCGTAAAACCTCAACGCAAACAAATAAATTAAGTATTCAGACAGACAGGCCTGAGCAAACAGTGTTCACCTAAATTCAACAGCTCATTGATCAGAGTCTAAAGTTTCAGGGTGTGCACTCAGGGCTCAGTTCTTCAAAGCATTGTTAGCTCTACAAGCTCATTATTATACCCTCCGCAAACTTTTGTGGTGGGGTATACTATTTTCATGTTCGTCCGTGCGTCTGCGACACTTTGGGTTTTTCCTAATGTCTTGAAAATGCAGTGATGGATATTCATCAATTTCTGCAGACACATTGATGTCAATAAGGTGTACCTACACAAGAGAAAGTAAGTGCTAGCAGCCAATTCTCTTTGAGTAATTGCCCTTTGTAAAATTTCTTAATGCAGTAAAAAGTTTGTGTACATACTACCTCTTTAACCGATGGCTGGAATTTGACCAGATTAACACAGATATATCATCAGGATGGGGGAAAGAAGTGACCCACATGGGAGCAAATTCTTTCCTTTTAGAGTAAATCCCTTTTCAGAAAGGAAGCCAAACAGGTTTGACATAGATACCTCCCATGAATGTGTAACCATATCCTCTTGAAAAGTTTTTAATATAATATGCATGTTTGAATTTACCCTATTCTGTGATAGGTCTTTTGTTTCCTTGGCATGACTTGGTTTTTAGTACAACCTGTTTTCTGGAGATAATCTAAAAAGTAGTCCTCTTTTTTAACTGCAATCTTGCATTTTTTCTCCTTCTTGCATGCTTTATATCTATTGTATTTAAATTGTAATGAATTAAATGTTGAATACAAACTGTTCAAATTTATATTAGTTGTTTATATAATACTATGAAGAAGCAAAAGAAAAACAAAAAACAAAAAAAAAATGTACAGAAGTATTTTATTTGTTATTATATCTTAGGCACATGTGTGCTCGCGTATGATTTTGTTCATCTATTGCATTTGTACAGTATCAGAAAAATGCTACATCACAAATTGATGTGGTCATATTCTAAAAATGGCTGATGACCCATTTTAGGACAAACATGGCTCAATCTAGTGCATTAATCTCAGTAAGTATTCTACATAAATATATAGGGTGCCATTATCGGCCCATTAGGGTAGCTGATGTGCCGATAATGGCCCGCTATATAAAGAATGCTAGCTGGGTTTCAATCTGTTGTTCTCCGTGAATTTGATCAACATAGCCAGTAATCTCGCTGGTACTGAACAACTGCAGCCCCTTCAGGTCTTTGATTATCATTCTACCACATTTGTATTTTCAGATGCTAATTACACATGTCAGTCTCCCAACTACAAATGTGAAGCCAGTTCTATACATGTGTGTTTGAAGCCGAAGCAACTTTGTGACGGGAATTTTGATTGTGATGATAAAAGTGACGAAGGTGACTTGTGCAATAGTAAGTATCTTATTTACCCTAAGTGTCCAGACCAAAAGCTTCGAGCAGACTTTGTAGACTCAGATCAATCTGCTATAAGGAGCACTTTGATCAGGGACTGCACTGTTTGCAATTCAGACCACACATTTTGGACAACTCCCTGCTAGTCCAGTGGATCTTCCATACTCATGTCCCCACCCCTCCTCCATGGGGCAAGTCTGCTATTATGCTTTTCCTTCTGTCTGGAATGGGGTCTTCTCTAAAAGGAAAGAATTTGCTCCCATTTCCTTTTAACTCTTAAAATACCAAGAAAACCGGCGTCTGAAAATGTTGTCTGTTTATGTCATCTGCTGAACATTCTTGCAAACTTTTCAAACCTATTGTTGCATGCAGGAAAACAGTGTGGACCCTGATCAGACTGCTCCAAGAGGAGCAGTCTGATCTGGATCCACACTGTTTGCAAAAATAATTTTTAAAATCACAAGCAGATGACAAAGCAAACGACAATTGTTGTGATTGGCAATTTAAGGGTTAAAGTAGACCCCTTTTCAGAAGGGGCAAGTCCGTCTTTATGCTTTGCCTTCTATCTGGAAAGGCTTCTACACTAAAAGGAAAGAATTTGGTGTGCTGGAAAACAAACAGGAAGTAACAAAAGTTGCCTCCTTTGTAAAAATAGCATACAGGGCCCAGTTGTTCAGCGCGTCGTTAGCTTAACGATGTCGTTAAGGGTCATTTCGTTAACTGTTTTAGCAGATTCAATATACATTATTCTGATATTTTTTGCTGAAAAAATGTGAGTAGCTTTTGCACTGCAAAAGCTACTCACATTTTTTCAGCAAAAAATTTCAGCATATTTGCGTATCACTCGATGTAAATTTTAATGAATGGTTAACTAATGACATCGTTAGCTTTGAACAACTGGGCCCAGTCTACCAAATGTACCCATTCCCCTGAAATTCTCTTCATTTGCTACAAGTATTTTTTCTAACTGCTTTCTAATAATAGACATATTTGGCTTGATAATTTGTATTACAAGTCATGTTGACTTAGCTTTTGTACAGCATTTCCCCTTGACTTCAGACGTTTTAAACAGCATGAAGTGGGGGCATCTGTATACTTTGGACACATATCTGTGTACACTGGAGATCCAATACATCGCGGTCCGTTATTTCGCGATATCCAGTATATCGCGAATCGTCCGGGGACCCCAAATTTACCATGACCATAAAAAAAAAAAAATAAGTAAATGTTTTTTTTACTTAATTTGAAAAAAAAAAAAAAAAAAAAATGACTGTAATTCGTTGCGGTATTCAATGCTGACAGATTTTTTCTTTAGAAATTAGGCCCTAATTCTGCCCCCGCAGACGAAAACGGTCCTTTTCAGGACCAACAAATAATAAGAAAAGAGTAGCCTTATGATGTTGCCTATCTGTCCTAAACACCCAGTTCGTAGCCCTCCCACTTTACACTTTCCCAGCAAGTAATAATTTAACAAATAAAAATAAATAAAGTATGAAAGAATTAAAAAGATCAAAAGATAAATAGAATAGTTTTTGGGCCCGCAGCAGACGAAAGAAGCGAAGGGAAGCAACCCGAATTGCCTCAGCAAAAGTCCGTGATATTCTATTCTATTCTATCCTTAGGATATGCGAGTTGCCCCCCTTCATCCAAAATGGCGTCCTCGCTTGACATTTCCGCGAACAAATGATTTTAAACGTCGTTTATCAGCTAGTCTCGATTAAAGTTAATTGGTAGACATAATCTCCCAGTGTAAATACTGCCATTGAGTAATTCTAAACCTACTATACTGATGTAATGTGGCCGATAGCTTTACTGACAGCCGTTTGGTGTTGATTGATTAGCGGCGTCTCAGCAAACTACCACCCCAGCTTATATCGCGATCCGGATATATCGCGGTAGCGGAACTTGGACCCCAAGCACCGCGATATATTGGATCTACAGTGTATTAGCTTTTGCACAGCATGTGACCTTAACTTCAGACTTTTGAAAAGGGCATAAAGTGGGGGCATATGTGTACCTTGGTCACATGTCTATATCTTAGCTTTCTTATAGCACCTTACCTTGACTTCAAACCTATGACTGGGCATAAAGTGGGGGCATCTGTGTACTTTGGACACATCTGTTTATTACCGTTAATCATAGCTCTTGATAAAGCGCTTTTTCAAACAAAAAGTATCTATATTTTTCTTATTTCTTGACGAAAACATATTTTGTGGTACTCATTAGAAGTGCCTCAGTGAGGCACTTCTGATGAGTACCAACAGCATATGTTTTCGTTGAGAAATAAGAAAACTATTTATCTGATACCCTCTCTTATCTAGACCTATGCTTTTATTTTCAGATGCATCCTGTGCCAGTTCTCCATGCAGTGATTACTGCTACAACTCACCGTTTCCACCTGGTTATGTCTGCGACTGTCCTGTCGGCTTGAAACTAAATAATACAAACTGTGTTGGTAAGTGGATTGCTAAATTAACCTGTAACACTGAGTAAAATTTTCAGAAGATGACATTTTGAACTATTTTTGTTACTCTACCCATGAAACAGGATTTGACATTTCATGTAAATTGTGTCCTGTTTTATGGGAAAAATGAGAAAAATAAATTCAATTTGTTGTCTGCTGTATTTGCCCAGAGAGTGGTAAAGGTTAAAGTGCTAAGAAAGATTGAAGCTGTCTTCATTCAAATTTTTTAAAATTATTTTTCAGAGGAAATTAGCCATGGCATTTCATATGAATTGTCTGCCGAGCTCAAATTTTTGAATAAGTAAATAAGATAAGATAAGAAAATTGTTCCTAAAGAAGGCATGACAGATAGATAACAATTAACTCTTACCATGCTGAATAGATTAAGATGGCCACACCCACTTCTAATTTTCAGCCAATCAGATAAATTGATCCAGTTTGTTGATACAAATTCACACACTTAATGACAAACAGTGCAGATCCAGATCAGTTGGCTTCTTCAGAAGCCAACTGATCTGGATCTGCACTGTTTGCAAAGGCAGGGTGTACCCTGGTTCAGCAGGACCAGGGTTAACAATGAGCTCCTTCCTGCTTTTGACCACCTTATAAGAAACTAAGGTGTCCAAATAGTTAGGGTTAATATTGTAATTTATTATGAAAGTAATTTAAATATGTATGAAAAAAAAACTGATTTATTTGGTTACTAACCTAATACAGCCATATGCATAAAAAGATAAAGACTAGTTTATTTCAAAGTCCCAAATTTCATAATTTAAGCACATTTCAGTATTCATTTCATGGTAAACATTCTGTATTTTATCATGAAAACATGCAGGTTTTGGGTACTCATTAGAAAGGCACTTCTCATGAGTACATACTTTATATATGTATGTTTACTTGAAAAAAATATAAAAAAAAATATTTGGTTGAAAAATTGCCTTATCTGAAGCTACGTGACACTGATACAAAACATTCTTCACAACTGAAAAAGTGACACAAGTGTCTAGCCAGCCTCGGTGGCTCAGTTGGATGCGCCGTCCGACTGGAGACCAGGAGGTCGCGGGTTTGAACCCCCGCCGAGGTCGGCAACATTCTTTTGTGGAGATTGATCATGAAATATTTTCTACAGTCATTCTCTCCCTTCCGCTGATTCAAGAAGGGCAGTTGTCAGTTTCTGGTGAAAGAATGTGCACAATACTGGTTAACCGCTTAGAGGACTAAGCCTGCCCAGTAAACGTGTGGTTAGGTAAACTGACCACGCTCGACATGACCCCATAGGGTTGACTGGGCCATAAAACCTCAACACAAACTGGACACAAGTGTCTATCATACTTAGTTATTGAACTGAAAATCTGGAGATCTGACATCTCTCTAGATAAGGCACTTTTTTCAGCCAAAAGAAAAATGATATTTTTCTTATTTCTTCATGAAAACATACATTGTGAGGTGCCTCTAATAAGTACCCACAACATGTTTTTGTGGAGAAATAAGTAAAATATAAGATTGATACCCCCTCTTATTTGGAGCTTTGTTGTTACAAAATATTTCTCACAGAAAAAATCTATCATAGATAGGAATTTACCTGAAAATTTGGATGATTTAATTGTTTGAACCACATTTACACATTTTTCGTCATTGTATCTGTGACTTGCAGAGCCAGCGGGTGTTGAAGACTTGTGTAATCAGTGGGGTATCTGTGGACAAGATTGTACGATTGATAAAACGAAGCCTCATGGATACCGGTGTCAGTGCTTTGAGGGCTACTTTTTGGAACCTGACCATTTTACCTGTAAACCACTTGGTAAGTGCATTACAGTCAAACTTCAATGGCTCAAACATCTTTGGGACCGTGGAAATTTGTTCGAGATATGGGTAGTTCAAGCCTTTGAGGGTTAATTATGGCACCAGGTCAGGTTGCAAATAGCGATAATTTAGGGAAATAGTTTTGATTTTTTATGCAGTAATTGTATGTTGAGTGTACTCATTAGAGGCAATTCTAATGAGTACACAGAACATACAATTTCATGATAGAATAAGAAAATTTTTCTAAATGTTTGTTTTCTTTAGCTATAGGAAGAATTTCGTAGGGACTCAAAAACGAGTTCGAGTAAGCCATTGTAAACGAGTCATCAGTGTTCGAGCTATTGAGGTTTGACTGTATTAAGCCAGTCACAACTATTGCCGTCTGCTTTGTCACCTGCTTGTGGTTTTAAAAATCATTTTTGCAAACAGTGTGGACCCAGATCAGACTGCTCCTTTAGGGTCAGGGTCCACACTGTTTGCCTGTATTCAAAAAAAGGGTTAAGCAGGGCTCGGTCACTCAGATGAGCATCTAACTGGTGATCAGGAGGTCATGTGTTTGATCCCTGCAGGATCGTATAACATTCTTTCATGGAGATTATCATGAAAAATTTTCTACAGTCATTCTCTCCCTTCCACTGATTCAAGCAAGGCAGTTGTCAGTTTCTGTAGAAAGAATGTGCACAACTACTGACTGATCGCTTAGAGGACTGAGCCTGCCCAGGATAAGTGGCTAGGTAAACTGACTGGCTCCACATGACCATAATAGTGTTGATTGGGCCATTAAACTCCAAACCAACCAAAATTGGCAAACCAACGAAGTACAATTATTGGGTCTACATCATAAGAAAAATTAGTCATAATATGCAGGGTTTGGATTAGGCAGGTTTGATAGTAGTAAAATATGGTATGTCACTGCTTTGCTTAACCCTTATTATGCCAAGCCCAGTTTCAATTTTCAGCCAATCAGATTAATTGATTCAGGTTGTTGATGTAAGTTCACATACTGAATGACAAACAGTGCAGATACAGATCAGTAAAGCCAACTAATCTGGATCTACACTGTTTGCAAAGACAGGGTATATCCGGGTTCAGCAGGACAAGGGATATAATCTATACATTTTTGGAATCCATTTTTGAACCGTGTTATATCCAAAACCATGTTATAACGAATCGTGTTATAAAGAGGTTGTAGTGAACCTCTTTGAAGAGTTTGCCGTTTGAAAAGATACTACTTGAAAAGCTGCTTAGATAAATAACACATGTTCATGCTGACCTGTATGAAGGAATAGATACTTTTTCAAGGGAGGTACCTCTTTCATGACAGTGGGAGCAAATTCTTCTCTTTTAGAGTAGACTCCTTTAAAGGGTTAGACCCTTTTCCTGAAGGGACACATTGGAACAAATTTTTTCCTTTTAGAATAGACTCCATGAATTGAGATAATTTTTTTCTTTCTGAGTAATCACCTTTTCGGAAGGGACGGGGCATGCAGGGAATCAATCAGGAAGTTACAAAAGCTGTCTCCCTTGTGAATAATGGCGACAAACTCTCCAGGTGTATCCTTTCATCTCGAGAGACCACCGGTCTTAACCCATTTATGCTGAGTGGATTCTTCTACCTTAATGCTTTGAACTGGTCCATTTCTAGTTAAGGGGTATCAGGTTAGCTATTATTATTACCATGTTTTGTAGAAATTCTTCTAGTTAATGCAAACAGTGTAGACCCTGATCAGATGCCGCAGAATGATGTGAGCCTACGCTGTTTGCTAATGTCCCTTTTATGGGACGCTAGGCTTAAATGGCCTAAAAGCATCCCATTTTTGGATATCCTTTCATGGTTTCAACTGTATTTATTAATTCATTCTGTCTTTCTTCAACAGAGAGTGATCCTGTGTATGTTGTATTCTCAAACCGCCATGAGATACGACGTGTTGACATTACATCGCTAAATGCCGTGTCCCTGGTTACCGGTTTAAGAAACACAATTGCCCTGGACTTTTACTACCATAAAGGAAACCCGGTCCTGTTCTGGACAGATGTCATGGAAGACAAGATATACAGTGGTACAATGATAGGAAACAGTAAGTATCTTCTCTTCCTGAATGGAAAGGCCAATTGACTTAACCCTTAAAGCGCCAGTCATAACAATTGTTGTCTGCTTTGTCATCTACTTGTGATTTTAAAAGTCTTTTTTGCAAACAGTGTGGACCCAGATCAGACTGCTCCTTTAGGAGCAGTCTGATCTGGGTCCACAATGTTTGCCTGTATGCAAAAAATAGGTTTGAAAAGTTTGCAAGAATATTCAGCAGATGACATAAACAGACGACATTTTTAGATGCAGGTTTTCGTGGCGTTTTAAGGGTTAAACTTGGTAGGCACTATTGTCGTGACTTGTAGATAAAAAAAAACACTTAAAATCATTCCAATTGGAAATCCAAGATTGACAGCGGCCATCTTGAAAATCAATTCTGAACTTCTTCTCCTGAGCCGAATGCCAGTTGACTCTAAACTTGGTAGGAAGTATCAGGGTGACTTGTAGATCAGAAATAGCTAAGTTTCTTCTCATCAGAAAACCAAGATGGTCGCCACAGTCTCCATCTTGAAAGTCTGTTTCGAATTTCTTCTCATGAACAAAAAGGCCAATTGACTGGAAACTTGATAGGAAGTATCAGGGTTATTTTTAGATCAAAAAAGCTAAAATCCTTCCAATCAGAAATCTAAGATGCTCACCATAGCCGCTGTGTTGAAAATCTATTTTGAATTTTTTTCCCAAACCAAAAGGCCAATTGACTGGAAACTTGGTAGGAAGAATCAGGGTGACTTGTAGATCAAAATTAGTTGGAAATCCAAAATTGATGCCAAAACCTATTTCGAAATTTGTTTCCTTAACCAAAAAAGGCTAATTGCATCGAAACTTGATAGGAAGTATTGGGGCCACTTATAGATCAAAATCGGAAATCCAAGATGTCCGCCATGGCAGCCATGTTGAAAATCTATTTTGATTTTCTTCTCCTTAACCGAAAGGCCAGTTGACTCCAAATTTCACTTGAAAAGGTGACATACAGATCAAAAATAGGTAAAAGCATTCGGATTGGCAATCCAAGATAGCCCCCATGGCCGCCATCTTGAAAAGCTATATTGAACTTTTTCTCTTGAATTGAAAAGCCAATTAATTCTAAACTTATCTGGTAATAATCTACATTGTCCATTGATATTTTTAGCAGGCAACAGTGACCCTTTCCAGACTGTGTGAATTCACAGGCTGATCAATATTTGTTTCCTGCACATGCATTGTACACAATGAAATATTTTCTACAATCAGTATCTCCCTACTTCTGATTCAAGGAGGACAGATGTCAGTTCCTGGCAAAATTAAGTGCACAAGTTAATGGCTTAGAGGACTAAGCCTGCCCAGGAAAAGTTTGTTTAGGTGACCTGCCTGGCTCGATATGACATTTATGGTATTGACTGAGCCATAAAACTCAAACTCAATTTCTTTATATCTCAGACTTGATCAACATAGCACCTGTAATTGAAGCTGGATTGGCAACGACTGAAGGCTTGGCAATAGACTGGGTTGGTGAAAATATCTACTGGGTGGAGAGCAATTTAGACCAAATTGAGGTGGCCAAACTGGATGGTACAAAGAGAACAACTTTGATAGCTGGCAGTATGGTTAGTCCAAGAGCTATTGTAGTTGATCCTAGAGAGGGGTATGTAGTTTGAATAGATCTGCTTTCTCTCTTTCTTAAAATGTAGAGTAGTGTTTCATATTAAACACTGTTTAATAAAAAAAAAAGAAAAAAAATATTTCATTGTTATCTAGACTATCAGCCAATCAGATTACATCATAGGTTTTTGTTCAAATTCACAAACTGAATGACAAACACTGTAGATCCTGATCAGATGGCTTCTTCAGAAGCCATTTGATCTGGATCTACACTGTTTGCAAAGGTAGGGCTGTCGTGAACAGCAGGATAAGGGTTAAATATGGAGCTATATCAGATGTTAAACACACACACACGCACGCAGGTGCACACACACAGCCACACACACACACTTTAATCTGTTTATTTTTTTCAAAAACCAAGCATTGTTTTGACATAGTAATTGGTTTAAAGTTAGTTTCTGGCGAAAGGATGTGCACAATACTGGTTAGAGGACTAAGCCTGCCCAGTAAACGTGTGGTTAGGTAAATTGACGGCTCTCGACATGACCCCATTGGGTTGACTGGGCCGTAAAACCTCAACACAAACAAACACAAGTACAGAACCTTAGAAGTCGACCATCACAGAGCTATTTTTATTATACTCTCTGCAAACTGTGTTTATGGGGTGGTATACTGTTTTCAAGTCAATCAGTCCATCCCTCAGTTAAGTTTTGGTTTATAATAAGCAATGTTTATTGACCTTACTTGTTTAGATACTAACACAGAGCACCAACAAAAATATTTAAATTAGAAAATGGATATCTAGCTTCAACAGCTTTGCAATTTTTTCATTGAGTATTATGGAAGCAAGCCTTTCCAAGAATGATTTGAAACAACTTTAACCCAAATACCAATTTTTTTTCTATTAAAGGTATGTTGACCTGGCACATATATTTCTGAGGAAAATTGAAGAACTATTAATGTTAATACTATGGTAAATGTCTAAAATTTCAAACACTTTGTATCATATTTTTTGGCTAAGTTTAGCTTTTTATGTAGTTTTTTTTTTTTTCTTAAAATTCCCAGTGGAATGGCAAACATTGTAGACCCTGATCAGTCTGATATCAGTCTGCTCTCTATGCATGGGCCATTTTGTCGGAAATTTTGTTGTACTAAATATCAGGACATTTGCATTATGCTTCTATTTCAGAGCCTTATTCTGGACAGACTGGGACGGCCATAATCCTCGTATTGAGGGCTGTTCAATGAGTGGTGAGGGACGTAGTATCATCCATAAGATTTCACCAGCTGAAGGTGGTGGCTGGCCGAATGGTCTGACAATAGACTATGATTTTAAGCGCTTGTATTGGATTGATGCCAGGTAGGGCACGTAATTGTAATCCTCTAAATAAAACCAATATTTTCCTATGTGAATTTGAGGTTTCCACATGGCCACCAAATTTGGATCAAGAAGTTCCAGTTTCAAATCCCTCTGGAGGCAGAATTCATCTCATGACTGTATGCCACTACTTTGCACAGAGCCATTCATTATCACTTTTCCACAGTCTCACTATGACTTAATCAACGCCCGCTTCCAATTTTCAGCCAATCAGATTACTTGTTCCAGGTTGTTGACATAAATTCATATACTGAATGACAACTGGTGCAGATCCAGATCAGTTGGCTTCTTCAGAAGCCAACTGATCTGGATCAACACTGTTTGCAAAGGCAGGGTATATCCTGGCTCAGCAGGACAAGGATTAAAACATCAAATATCAAATCATTGTCATCCTATATGAATATTTTAGCTGTTATTGTATGGAAAGAAAAGAGGATCTTGATACTTAGTAGATATATGGGCCAGGCCTGCATCCTGTGTGAATATTTTAGCTGTTTCTGTATGTAAAATAAAAAGGAGCTTGATTTTCCTCTAAAGATGTATTGGCCTGGCCTACTGAAAAAGAGTTACAAAGCAAGTGCAGACAGTGACAGCCCAGATCAGCCTGCACATCTGCACAGCCTGATCAGGGCCTTTATAATTCAACAGACAATTCAAATGAAATGTCAGGCATTGTTTTCGCTGAGAAAAAAAAAAAATGAAAAGAAAATTGGAATGTTGTCTGTTACAATTTTGCAAGGAGTTTTAAGGATTAAATGTTCAGATATGGTAGAACTGCCATATTCTTCACTGCAAGCATGAACAACATTTGGACAAATGGTGAACTGTACCCATAACTAATGAAAGAGAGCTGAAAAGGAAGACCACTCCTGGAACTCCAGCAGAAATGAATTGCTTCCCTTGGGGTATTCTTTTAACCCTTAGCACTCTAGGTAAAATTTTCAGCAGACAACATTTTGAAAGATTTTTTTCATTTTTCCCAGAAAACAGGTTTTGACATTTCATGCAGATTGTTCAGAATGTCAGATCCTGTTTTCTGGGAAAGATAAGAAAACATCACCAATTTGTTGTCTGCTGAATTAGCCCAGAGCGTGATAAAGGTTAAAGGAAAGAATTTGTTCCCAGCATTCTTGCTTTTTAAGACTAACCACCTTTGTGAATTTCAACTTTCTTTTGGTTGTGATGCCATTATTTTCATCATTTCAGATCAGAATCAATTCATTCAGTCACCTATACTGGTGATGATCACCGAGTAATTCTCCGAGGCCATAAGGACATGTCACATCCATTTGCTCTCTCATTGTTTGGAAATTATGTATACTGGACAGATTGGAGTACTAATGCCGTTGTACGGGTTAGTATCTTTTTGGCGAGCTTCATATTATCCAAAAAGCTTTTTAATTCTTCAGCTTGAATTTCATGCTTGATTTTGAGATCAAATAAATATTTTAACCTATTTTTACCACTAAACCCCAAAGGGTAATTGGCAAACAGTGCAGACCCAGATCAGATGCCACAGAAAATGGGAATTTCCATAAAACATAGTAATAATAAAAACTAACCAGGGCCCAGTTGTTCAAAGCGTCGTTAGCTTAACGAGCTCGTTAAGGGTCATTTCGTTAACTGTTTTAGTAGATTTAATATACAATATTCTGATATATTTTGCTGAAAAAATGTGAGTAGCTTTTGCACTGCAAAAGCTACTCACATTTTTTCAGCAAAAAATTTCAGCATATTTGCGTATCACTCAATGTAAATTTTAACGAATCATAAACTAACGACATCGTTAGCTTTGAACAACTGGGCCCAGACCAGTCCAAAGAGTTGTGGTGGAAGAGTCCACTTGATTTAGATGAATTAGCCACAACATGAGACACTGTACCTCTTGAAATACCGTATTTGACCTAATTACCGCACTATGTGCTTAGGTTTTTCAGAATTACTGGAAAACTTGTAGTAAACTAGCCATCTAATAAGGGCGAACTTAAATAAAAAAATCAGCAGAGGACTTCGTGAGGAATGTATTTAATGATGCTTATGCGATATTATTTTTTTATTTTATTTATAAAAGTAAATATGTTGTGGGTACTCATTTGAATTGCCTCGACTTGTCGAGGCAATTCATATTAGTATCCACAACATATGCTTTTATAAAGAAGTAGATAAAAGTACACTGGCTGAAATGTAAAGAATACTAAATTGCTTGACTGTGCGCTTATAGGAGTATGTGCAGTAATTAGGTCGAATACGGTATACATGAACCAGAGATTCCACCGGGCTGCTTGGTCAAAATAGAATGTCCCACAATTTCGAAACATCACTTGGGGCCAGATCCCACAGGTTTTCTTCATTTCACATATTTTTATGTGTGCTGTGCATGAAGAACTTAATTTTATGATGAAACCTTTGTTTTTATTAAAGACATTAATTTATTTTATGCCTTTCATGTGGGTTCCATAGCACAGTCAATAGTGAGTTTGCCTGCAAATCCAGGGTTTGCAAGTTTGAATCCCAACTTGGACACATACCTTTTATGGAGGTTATCATTTCTGTAGTCAGGTCTCCCCTGACACTGATTCAAGAAGAACAGTTGTCATGCAGTTACTGGCAAAAGTATGTGCAAAAGTGCTTAGAGTGGTATGCCTTGCCCAAGAAAAGCGTGAGTAGGTTAGCTGACTCCAACTACAAAACACCCCCATCTCTTCACTGACCAAAAATAAATGTTAGTTTCTGTGTTAAAATTTTAAGACTTCTCTTGAGAAAAGGAAGTTCAGGGTGATGAAAAGGAAGTTCAGGGTGATGAAGAACATTTTGCTGTCTAACTAACAGGCTTCTGTGATGAAATTTTAGAAATTCACCCCTAAGAAGTTCAGTTCATGGCCATTTCAAAATGTTTTTTTTTTTTTTTTTTTTTTTTTTTTTTTGGAATGTGTAAGATTTTAGGTGTTCGAAATTTTAGGGAGCTTGAAATTTAAGGTAATTTACAATTTTTACTGAACATAGTTTTGCTCTCTTTTAGATTTCTGTATAAATTTTTTGAAGATCACTTTAGGTAAGGAATTAAGTTCAGGATAATTTTAGAATGTTTTATGTTTGGTGTCATTCACCATACTTACTGAATACCTTAGTATTAAAACAATTAGCATTCTCGGTACAAATTTTAACAGACCACGTACATTTTAAACTATTTTTCTTATTTTTCCCAGAAAACAGGCATTGACATTTCATGCAAATTGTCTCTGATGGAGACAATTTGCATGAAACGTTAAGACCTCATTTCTGGGAAAAATAATGAAAAATGTAAAATATGATTTGTCGTCTGCTGAATTTTGACCAAGGAGTATAATGATTTCATAATTCCAGATAAGTGTGGATATAAGGACAATATTTTTCTTATTTATCCACAAAAACATACGTTGTTGGTACTCATTAGAAGTGCCTTGCCGAGGCACTTCTAATGAGTACCAACAACATATGTTTTTGTGGACAAATAAGAAAAAACAATTTTTGGTTGAAAACAGTGCATTATCTGAAGCTACGGATTTTTCCAACTTGTTTTATTTTCATACCAGGCTAACAAATTCAATGGCTCAAATGTCCAGATAGTTCAGAAGACCCTTACACAACCATTTGACCTGCAGATCATACATCCAAAGAGGGAGCCGGCCTACAAACAAGAGAATAAATGTGCCATAAATAATGGAGGCTGTTCAGACCTGTGTCTGCTAAGTTATAATAACACTATAGGATGCCGATGTCCACATCGTAAGAGGCTGGACAGTGACAACAAGACTTGTATAGGTAAGTTTTTATCTCCCTTTGCATAGCTTCAGACAAGCCACAAAAAGTTGCAGATATTTATTTTTCTACACAAACATTTGTTGTGGTACTCATTAGATGAGGCACTTCTAATGAGTACCCACAACATATGTTATCTTGGAGAAATAAGAAAAATATTAAGTGGATACTCTCTCTTATCGGGAGCTCTGCATGGAAGATTTTCAAAAAATAGAATATTGGGGTATGGATTTAAATTTTATTTTTGTATAATTTCATTTAAAGAAGATTTGGCCTGTGTTTTCATGAACTGATGATTTTGTAGATTAAAATGTATGAAAGGAACACATATCCAAGGGAAATAATTCTGGCATGGGAATGTAATATTTGCCTCCCTTCTAATTGGGGTGTGGGAAGGCAACAATTGAAGGAGAGAACAGGCTCTCTCTGGGAGTAAATTCTTTCTTTTTAGATTAGCCTTCAATTTTGAAAAGTTTAAGTTAAGAGGAAGGTAACTTTGTTGCTACAGAAGTTTGCTTTGCAAAATGGGGGCAAAATATTTCAAATGTATCCAATCCATGGACCCCAAAAACAGTATTTTAAAGGACATGTCTTGTACATTTTGGTTTAAACAAAACAAACACACACACACACACACACACACACACATGCACACATGCACGCATGCATGCATGCACACAGACACACACACACACACACACACACACACACACACACACACACACACACACACACACACACACATAACCTTACCTAGAGCTATGGTGCTTCATCTTTCAGCAGATGACAAACTGATGATTTTTTTTTCCAAGAAATTAGGATCTGACACTTCATGCAAATTGTCTCTTTAGGAGACAGTTTGCATGAAGTGTCAAATCCTGTTTTCTAGGAAAAATAAGAAGCTATTGTCTGCTGAAATTTTTACCCAGCATGCAAAGTGTTAATCTTTCAGATGATATGAAGTTCCTACTGTTTGTCAAGAATAATGAGATTCGAGGAGTGGACATACAAAAGGCTCATTTTAATGTGATTCCTGTAATAACTGTCCCCCATGTTGACAAGCCAACATCGATAGACTATGATGTTAGGACGGACACGCTCTACTGGGCTGATAAAGGGCTCAAGGTGATCAATAGAGCCAACATTACAGATGGATCTTTTGTAGAAACACTTATTGATTCTGGTAAGTGAAATTTTCCAATTTAGTGATGGCTTTCAAAATATTATAGTTAATGAAGATACCATTTTCAGCCTAATTACTATACATACCCCAATTAGCACACAGTCAAGCAATTTCATAGTCTTCAGATTACAGCCAGTGTACTCTTATCCACTTCTTTATAAAAGTAGAGGCAATTCAAATGAGAACCAACAACAAATGCTTTTATAAGGACATCAGAAAAAAAATCATACAAGCATCATTAAAAAATCCTCTCATAAAGTCGCCTATGGACCTTTCTTTAAAGTGATCCCTTGTTAGGTGGATATTTTACAGCAAGTTTACTAGCAATTTTGAAAATTCTAAGCATATACTGGTAATTAGTTCGAATACTGTACATTGATCTTTTAGGCATAAAAAGATTAACATTTAAGTTGAGGATTATTGATATTTATAAGATTGATATCTGCACGCTTGCTCCTCAGATTTTACTAAACATTTTAACCCATTATAGATTGAATAAACTCTCCCACAGGATACACTGTAGATCCAATATATCGCGGTGCTTGGGGTCCAAGTTCCGCTACCGCGATATATCCGGATCGGGATATAAGCTGGGGTGGTAGTTTGCTGAGACGCCACTAATCAATCAACACCAAACGGCTGTCAGTAAAGCTATCGGCCACATTACATCAGTATAGTAGGTTTAGAATTACTCAATGGCAGTATTTACACTGGGAGATTATGTCTACCAATTAACTTTAATCGAGACTAGCTGATAAACGACGTTTAAAATCATTTGTTCGCGGAAATGTCAAGCGAGGACGCCATTTTGGATGAAGGGGGGCAACTCGCATATCCTAAGGATAGAATAGAATAGAATATCACGGACTTTTGCTGAGGCAATTCGGGTTGCTTCCCTTCGCTTCTTTCGTCTGCTGCGGGCCCAAAAACTATTCTATTTATCTTTTGATCTTTTTAATTCTTTCATACTTTATTTATTTTTATTTGTTAAATTATTACTTGCTGGGAAAGTGTAAAGTGGGAGGGCTACGAACTGGGTGTTTAGGACAGATAGGCAACATCATAAGGCTACTCTTTTCTTATTATTTGTTGGTCCTGAAAAGGACCGTTTTCGTCTGCGGGGGCAGAATTAGGGCCTAATTTCTAAAGAAAAAATCTGTCAGCATTGTCTGTCTGCAGGATTCTCGTGCCTCAGCCTTTGCCCGATTGCAAGTTAAATAGACGGCGCGTGGACATCGTTAATTGATTGAGCACTGAGAACATGTACTCAATTATGACACTGATTATGACAAGTGCGGCGATTAATATTAATTGATTGCCAATTATTATCAATCTGTGTACTGATTGACACTAATTGGATTGTTTGGTCATAATGCGTGACGCGATTTCGCGTTTGGATATGCGCGAAAAATCAATACCGCAACGAATTACAGTCATTTTTTTTTTTTTTTCAAATTAAGTAAAAAAAACATTTACTTATTTTTTTTTTTTATGGTCATGGTAAATTTGGGGTCCACGGACGATTCGCGATATACTGGATATCGTGAAATAACGGACCGCGATGTATTGGATCTCCAGTGTATATTGGAAGAGTCCATTTTTGATTTTAGGTATGTCAGGCTATATGATGTAGCTATTCCTAAAGAAAATGGTTGAACTATTAGAAAACAGTGGTGTCCCTGATCAGATGCCGCATTCTGCGGCATCTGATCTGGGTCTGCACTGTTTGCCAATTACCCATTTAGGGGTCTCCAGACTACAATGGGTTAATTATTCAATATTAAATTTTATAGCTATATACATGTAATTATTGTATGATATTGGCAAGGCCATTGATGTTTTCCAGGACTGAGTAACCCCGAGGGGTTTGCTATAGACTGGTTATCAGGAAACATGTATTTCTCGTCCTATGACTTGACGGCAAAGACAGCATCCATATCAGTAGCAACGCTCAGTGGTTCATTTCGGACAGAGTTGATCATCAGAAATATTACACAGCCGAGGTCTATAGCTCTTCATCCAAAAAAAGGGTTTGTATTTACCTTCCAATGTTTAGCAGACATTTTAATACTTAGCATGCTGCGTAAAAATTTCAGCAGAAGACATTTTGAAATATATTTTATTCCCATAAAATAGGGTTTGACATTTCATGCAAACTGTCTCCTTAGTCTCCTAAAGAGATAATTTGCATGGAATGTTAAAGTCAGTTTTCTGGGAAAATAAGAAAAATATCTATTTGTCATTTGCTTAATTTGCCCAGAGCATGGTAAAGGTTAATCTTAGCCAATGACAGTAGGTTTAGACTTTACCTGCTGATGCCATCATGAAAACATACCTATATAATTTGACCCCCTTAAACCCCACTTTTATATAGTAAAACTGGGGTTTACAGGGATATACATTATTTTTCTTATTTCTGCTCAAAAACATAGATTATGGGTACTCGCCGAGGCAGTTCTAACGAGTACTCACAATCTATGTTTTGAGCAGAAATATGAAAAACATCAGCGTTTTTATCTGAAAATTTTCAATTTTTTGGAGGTGAAATTTTCTATATATTTGAATAGGCGTGTTTTCGTAATGCAAGGTTATGGGTTCCAATCTTATATAACAGAGGATGTAATTATTACGGAGGGGTAATTGATGATATTTCTGGAATAATTTTCCAGTACATCATAAATACTTCTAGTATGGGTACTCATTAGAAGCACCTCATAGAGTGGTAGCAGTAGTTTTCCTATAATCTCCCTTGCCAGATCAAAAGCAAGGTAGACCAAATACTAACCAGGTCTTAACTGGTTTCCTGTGTTCTATAAAAATATATATGCAAAGTATTGAGCTATAGGGTGAGGGAACCAGTCAAAACCAGGTCCATCTCATTGGAATACGCTGATTTTTTCATAGGTCCTGAATGGAATTTAAAAGCTATGTGAGAGACAAAGGCAGTATTATACCTTGTGATTGTACACTGTAACCCTGCACAGAACCATTACCATGTTATCATGTAGTCATAATTCAAAAATGACCAGAATATTGTTGATAGAATGTTCTTGCATAAATACCTGTGCATATATGGTACTTGTTTGAAGTCATGGTCGAATGGGCAGATTCACATGCTGTTTGGACATGGTTTTTCGCTGAAAAAAAATCTACATGTTTAGATAAGCCGTTTGTGTCAGAAAAATTTTCGGACAATTATTATGTTTGTTCTTTATGGTCCTGTTCTCATCTTGATTATTATTTTGTACAAAATCTTTATTTCAGATTAATGTTCTTCATAGATAGTGATGGAGATGGGCACAAACTCTGTCGATCCAACATGGATGGTAATGAGCTCACAGACATTGTCAAAAACTTGAATGACCCTGCTAGTAAGTTTCATTGTTATTTGAGTATGAGCTTTAAAAGCTATGGTAATAATGGTTGTGGTATTCAATGCCAGTCTCGGTGGCTCAGTTGGATGCGCCGTCCTACTGGAGACCAGGAGGTCGCCGGTTCAACCCCCGCCGAGGTTGGCAACATTCTTTTGTGGAGATTGATCATGAAATATTTTCTATGGTCATTCTCTCCCTTCTGCTGATTCAAGAAGGGCAGTTGTCAGTTTCTGGCAAAAAATTGTGCACAATACTGGTTAACCGCTTAGAGGACTAAGCCTGCCCAGGTAAACTGACAGCGCTCGACATGACCCCATTGGGTTGACTGGGCCGTAAAACCTCAACACAAACAAATTCAAGGGTTTTATCATAGGATTAGATTAGAGTGGGTATCGGTAAATATTTTTCTTATTTCTTCACAAAAACTTACATTGTGGGTACTCATTAGAAGTGCCTCACTGAGGCACTTCTAATGAGTACCCACAGCATATGTTTTTGTGGAGAAATGAAAAAATATCAGTACTTTTTGATTGAAAAAGTGCCTTATCAAGAGCCATGATTTTATGGTTTCTTCAAAAGTACCAACCTAACAGAGTGGTTAGAGCGATTTATTGTGAGACTGAAAGCTGTCGACTGAAAAACTGTCTCTGTTCACCCAGTAGTGAGTGAGCACTTTTCTGGGGAAGATTAACCCTTGTCCTGCTGAATAAATTGTCACGCCCACTTCTAATTTTCAGCCAATCAGATTACTTGATCCAGATAATTGATATAAATTTGCATACTAAATGGCAAACAGTGCAGATCCAGATCAGTTGGCTTCTTCAGAAGCCAACTGATCTGGATCTACACTGTTTGCAAAGGCAGGGTATATCCGGGCTCAGCAGGACAAGGGTTAAAGGCAGCGAAAGGAGAGGATTTGGCCCTGCCTTTCATATACTGTAGCCCAAGACAGAGTGGGCTCTCCCATTGTCCCCATGCCACAGGACCTTTACTTTTACTTTTACCAACATTGCCATACTTTCCCTGTTCTGATAAAAATGTTTTCTTCGCCAAAAGAAATGTGTTTTTCTAATGCACATCTTCATGGTATCAACATGTACCCCACTCATGATTATGTAATAATTAAAGGTAAACTTTATTACATATTATGTTGAGATTACCAGAAAATATTTTCGGTATTTGTTGAAGATACATTACACTAAGCTCATACCAAATCAATGATGCTTTTTTTCAATCCAAAAGTATTGATATTTTTCTTATTTCTCCATGACAACATATGTTGTGAGTACTCATTAGAAGTGCCTCACTGAGGCACTTCTAATGAGTACCCACAACATATGTTTTCATGGAGAAATATGAAAATTATTTACCTGATACCCACTCTTATCTAGACCTATGCAAGTTATTCTTATATTTAAATTTGTCTACACATATCTAGCTGCTAGTGTATCTGTCTAAAAGTTGCTTGATGAATTGCAGACAATACAGAACCTTATCAGACTGCTCTATGGTCTGGGTCCTCAGAACCAAATCAAATTGCTTCTTTTCATTGTTTGCTTAGGCATCATTCTTTCACAGAGATTAATCATGAAATATTTTCTATGGTCATTCTCTTTCTTCAGCTGATTCAAGAAAGAATGTGCACAAATACTGTGCAAGCAAAGTCAAATCCTGTTTCCTGGGAAAAAAAAGGAAAATATTTCAAAATATCGTCTGCTGAAAATTTGTACTCAGTATGCTAAGCGAGTAAGCATTGACCCAGCTAGCATTCTACATAAATCTACATCGGGCCGTCATCGGCCCGTCAGCTACCCTGACGGGCCGATGACGGCCCGATATAGATTTACGTAGAATGCTGACTGGGGAAATGTTTATTTTTTGTTTTCAGGCTTGTCAATAGACTTTATAGAAGATGTGATATATTTTATCAATGGTGGTAACAACACTATCATACGCTGTGACTTGAATGGGAACAACATTATGCACCCATCACTTCCACAAGTGACCGAGCCCAAAGCCCTCACAGTTTATGAGAACCACCTATACGTCTCGGACAAGGATAAGATAGTACTTATAAACAAGGATGGCTCCGAGTTCAAAGAATTACGAAACATGACTCCAGATGTTTTGGCATTGTTACTGTACGACAAGAATTTAAGAAAGCCAATAGGTAAGTTCAGGTGATATTTATTTTTCTTACAATTTTAGCTTGTCTGTACAAAAGCAGAGGAAGAGTTATAATAGTCACTCTGGCATCTACCTTGGTGTCTGCATTTTGTGTGTGCGTTTTTCTACCTTGGTGTCTGCATTTTGTGTGTGTGTGTGTTTCTACCTTGGTGTCTGCATTTTGTGTGTGCGTTTCTACCTTGGTGTCTGCATTTTGTGTGCATGTGTTTCTACCTTGGTGTCTGCATTTTGTGTGTGTGTTTCTACCTTGGTGTCTGCATTTTGTGTGTGTGTGTGTTTGTGTGTGTGTCTGGTGTGTGTGTGTGAGTGTGTGTGTGTGCGTGTGTGTGTGCGTGTGTGTGTGTGCATGCATGCATGTGTGTGTGCGTGTATGTGTGTTTACCATATAAACATGCATTTAGGATTCTACTTGGAGGCCATGGAAAGGAATCTCATCAATATTTGGACTTAATGTGGGCAACAAAAGCCTAGATCGCCCACTACATTTAAGCAATCTGATTGTGCCCTTCGTTACCTGCTTACAGAATCACACTGTAAAATATTTAATAAAACAGAGAAGGCCTGGATCAGAATATAAGAATGCACAATTCTATCTGGGACTTTATTGTTTGTATATAGTCATAGTCATAGCCCCAGATAAGACGGGTTATCAAGAAAATATTTTTCTTATTTGTCCATAAAAACATATATTGTGGTACTCATCAGAAGCGCCTTGCCAAGGCGCTTCTGATGAGTACCACAATATGTTTTTATGGACAAATAAAAAAAATATCAACAATTTTCGGTTGAAAAAAGCACCTTATCTGGAGCTGTGCCTATTTCTTATGGTGCGTATATATTCTATGTTTTTTTTCAGAAAATGGGTGCGCAGCTATGAAGAGTAATTGTTCACAGTTGTGTCTACCAAAAAGTGAGAATTTGGCCCAGTGTAAATGCACTGCAGGATACAAGTTAAATGCTGACAGAAAATCATGTGATGGTAAGTATCAAAGGTCAAGGTCATAAAGAGTTTCTTCCTGTAATGATTTAATTAATTTATAAATATGATCCACTGGCTCGACATGACCATATTGGATTGACTGGGCCATAAAACCTTAGCTCAAAAAAAAGAAAAAAAAAAGATGAGAAAAGATTGGTTAATTATAGGATATGCAAACGACAATGGTTCAAGTGAAACTGCTCATCCACACAGAACCTATGCTGTTCACTCATGTAGGTGGTAGGCCCCCGGTGAAACTTAGCCAAAGAACTAGACGTGGCCTTGTTAAGGGTCCAGACATGCATACTGTAAAAATTGCTGTAGTACTTCAGAATTAAAGATGAGTTTTGGCAAGTGGGAGAACACAATAAAAGTATGCTAATTGTGTAATGTATATAGATTTGGATTTTTGGACAAGTTTTTCCAAAAATCCATCCTTTAAAATAGCGATGTCCGGGCTGGCATTGGGTGTCATCCCAGGTTAACCTTTTTTTCAATGTTATATGTTACCTTTATTCTTCAGTGGATTGCTTTCATATTTAGTAGGAATGAAGAGGAGGACCAGTAGGCGTGTCATGCAAGAGAGACAACTCATTTTCTTTCGTTATGTACTCATCTCCCCTGACGTCTGAGGTTAACCTTTTGGTTAACCTTTTTGAAAAACCTGTCCATAATGTAGTTAGGCATTTTTCTTGTTTCTTGTCTGAAACAACCAGACAGGCGGGGAAGTAGTCTCAGCAGCTGCTAGCCTTTGAACATATGAACCATGTCTTAAGAAAAATTCACTGAGTCTGGTCTGGGTCTGTTTGAATATGCCATTTTGTCAGAGACTTTGATGTTTGAAATTTTAGAACATTTATCATATATATTTTTTCCTGTTATAGGTATCAAGTCATTCCTGCTATATGCCAAGGAAACAGAAATTCGTGGTCAGCTGTTTGAAAGGCAGTCTACACAGGCACTGGCTCCCATCTCAAAGATCCTAAGTGCTTCTGCTCTAGATTTTCATGCAGGTAAGGCTGAGCACCAGCTTGTTTCCCTTGACTTGCTCAGTAAAAAGCTGATTGAAGTTCAAATGAAATAACAACAATAAAAACATTACATATAGAGGCTGTCTGCTGGTTTTGTCTGTGACATCGTATAAGGAGGAGGAGGAAATTGATGATGATGATGATGATGATGAGGAGGCAGTTCTAATGAGTACTCACAATCTATGTTTTGAGCAGAAATATGTAAAATATTAGAATTTTTCTATCTGAAAATTATCTTTTTTTGGTTGTAAAATTTCCAATATATTTGAATAGGCGTATTTTCGTAATGATATTAAAAAAATGGCTGTTTGACTACTTAGATAATGTGTTGTTTGCCCTTGTTATGTCAGAAAAGAAGACTGTTATGGTGCTAGTATTAACCCTTGCCCTGCTGAATAAATTAAGATGCCACACCCACTTTTAATTTCAGCCAATCAGATTGCTTGATCCTTGTTGTTAACACAAATTCACATACTTAAGGATAAATAGTGCAGATCCAGATCTGGTGGCTTTAGAATGTCTGGTTTCAGCAGGACAATGGTTAATTAACAAAAACTATGAACAGGGCAGGCTTCCTTATAAAAAAGTGAGAGTGGGAGACATAATAAATTACGTTCCTCAGCCAGCATGGGTCCACACTAAATGGAAAGAATTTTCTCCCCTTAGCATGGGTCTGCACTAAAAAAATAATGTGCTCTGGGGAGCAAATTCTTTTCACTTAGAGTAGACTCTTTTTCAGAAGGGAGCAAAGCAATTTTGATAGAGTTGTCTTCCTTGAAATTTTATGAGTTCCCCTTCAGGAGACAGCACTATGTCACCTTATCTAAAAAAGTCAAAAACCTCCATTAAACTACCATAATAACCCTAAATATTGGGACAGACAGGCCTGAGCAAACAGTGCAGATCCAGATCAGACACCACAATGTGGCATTTGATCTGGGTCTACACTGTTTGCCACTCATCTGGCATTATTACTACCAACACATTATGAAAACATGCCTGTTCGAATATACTGAATTTTTTTACCACCAAAAACTGAAATACATTATTTTTCTTATTTCTGCTCAAAACATAGATTGTGGGTACTCGTTAGAACTGCCTCGGCGAGGTGGTTCTAATGAGTACCACAATCTATGTTTTGAGCAGAAATAAGAAAAATAATGTATACCCCTGTAAACCCCAGTTTTACTACATGAAAATGGGGTTTAAGGGGGTCAAAAATATATAGGCATGTTTTCGTGATGAGGTAGTAAAATAGACTTTTTCAAATTTTAGGACAAGTATGGTAAGTTTTTAAGGTGTCCCAATACTTAAGGTAAATACGGTGTATATTAAAGGTGTTGTTGACCTTTTTGCACTAATGAAACTGCACTAAACATGTAAATATTGTGGAATGCTGCTTTAATCTGTTTTATCTTGTTTTGTTCTGTTTTATTCTGCTTCATACCCTCCTTTCATATTCTCAGAATCCGATTATATTTACTGGGTGGATACTAAGGCTAACACTATATCCAGGATTAAACGTGACTTGACAAAGAGAGAAGTGATTGTGAAAGATGGTCTCAATAGTGTGGAGGGACTTGCCGTTGACTGGATAGCTGGTAAGTTTCTTTGAGTTTGAGTTGAGGTTTTGCAGCCCAGTCAACCCTTTAGGGTCATGTCGAGTGGTCAGTTTACCTAACCAGACTTTTCCTGGACAGGCTTTGTCTTGTAAACAGTTAACCAGTACTGGTGCACATTCTTTTGCCAGAAACTGACAACTGCCCTTCTTGAATCAGCGGAATGGAGTGAATTACCTTAGAAAATATTTCGTGATCAATCTCCATGAAAGAAAAGATAAGTTTATAAAGTTATTAATCTTTACCACTCTCTGGGTAATTCAGTAGATGACAAATTGATGGTAATTTTCTTATTTTTCCCGGAAAACAGGATTTGACATTTTATGTAAATTGTCTCCATTGGAGACAACTTGCATGAAAAGTCAAATCCTGTTTTCAAACAGGATTTGACATTTCATGCAAATTGTCTCATTTGGAGATAGCTTGCATGAAAAGTCAAATCGTGTTTTCTGGGAAAAATAAGAAAACTATTTCAATGTGTCGTGTGCTGAAAACTTTACCCAGAGTGCTAAGAGTTAAGTGCTTGGGACAGATGGAAATCAGGGCCCAGTTGTTCAAAGCTAACGATGTCATTAGTTAACAATTTGTTAAAATTTACATCCAGTGATACGCAAATATGCTGAAATTTTTTGCTGAAAAAATGTGAGTAGCTTTTGCAGTGCAAAAGCTACTCACATTTTTTCAGCAAAAAATATCAGAATATTGTATATTGAATCTGCTAAACTGCTAAAACAGTTAACGAAATGACCCTTAACGAGCTCGTTAAGCTAACAACGCTTTGAACAACTGGGCCCAGAATGTTTGCTCAGACGTCTGTCTAAATATTTGGGATAAATTTCATTCAGGTTTTTGAAAATTGGTCAATTTTGTTTGTTTCCAACAGAGTTAAGGCTCTTGATTCACATCAGAAATGAATCTTTGTCTTTTTTTTTTTTTTTTTAATATCTTGAAAATGAATTGATGGATGTTTATAAAATTATATATATATATATATACATTTATACTGACTTGGAACTAGATTGAGATAGAAAATGAGCCAATATTGTTATTTTACAATAGAGTATTGGCCATTGATTGATTTTAAAATTGTGATTTTGCATGATATCTTGAGGTGATTTTGTGTGATATCTTTAGAAGGCTTACATACTTGTTACTCACCATGATGGGGTATCATGTAGTGTCTTCTTAGGTATAATTATGTCCTGCCACCTACCAGAAAGGGGAACAAATTGTTTTTGGTGTGAATCCCTTTGTTGTCATCCTGGCATTGGCATTGATGTGAGGGTGTTGGCGTGACACTTTCTTGTTTGTTTGTTTGTGTTGAGGTTTTACAGCCCAGTCAATCCAATGGGGTCATGTCAAGCGCGGTCAGTTTACCTAACCACACATTTACTGGGCAGGCTTAGTCCTCTAAGCGGTTAACCAGTATTGTGCACATTCTTTTTCCAGAAACTGACAACTGCCCTTCTTGAATCAGCGGAAGGGAGAGAATGACCATAGAAAATATTTCATGATCAATCTCCACGAAAGAGTGTTGCCGACCTCGCGGGGTTGAACCCGCGAACTGGTCTCCAGTCGGACGGCGCATCCAACTGAGCCACCGAGGCCAACAACACTTTCTTGTCTGCAAAATTCCTTATGAACCAATTGTTGGATTCTTACTTAATTTTCATGGCTATATAATTGGGGCATAACAAAGAACTGATTAGATTTTGGTGACCTTGACTATTTTTTAAGGTCACAGCAGTAGAAAAACTGAAAATTCGGCAGCGGGGACATTTGTTTTCTCTGAAAACACTGTTACTAATACAATCAAACCTATCTTAAAGATCATCTGTAGTAAGGAATCACCTGTATCTAAAGGTCGGTTTTTCTGGTCACATGAAAGGAAAATTAGTGTAAATTTGCCTGTATTATGCAACCATTGGTTGTTGGCTTTCCTTTAGATGCTGGTTTAACACAGGTTTAATTGTTTATTGTTATTATTTTGTGATTGTGTTTAGGAAATATCTATTGGACGGATGCAGGCCACAGTACAATTGAGATGGCTAAATTGGATGGTTCCTATCGCTACATTGTTGCTAGTGGTAACATGGAAAAACCTAGATCTATTGCCGTTCATCCAGAACTTGGGTAAATTCACCATTTTTCACAAGGGGGACAACTTTTGTGACTTCCTCTTTGCTTTTCTGCACTAAAAAACCCTTCTGATAAGGAGTCTACTCTATAAGGAAGCAAATTCTTTCCTTTTAGGGTTGACTGCTTCTGAATTCAGAATTGAGTAAAAATAATTTTTGACATAGTAGTCTCCCCTGAAAGTTTATCATTTACCCCTTAAGTCACATTTTTTTGTTTTTCTTTTGTTTTACTTTTTATGCCCCTACATCGAATGATGCCGGGGGCATATAGTTTTTCGGTTTTCCGTATGTGCATACATGGGTATGTGTGTACGTGCGTACGAATGTACATCCTTCTTAACGAATGTGTGTACGTACGTACATACTGTTAGACTCAGGTTAAGGCATTTGTACCAGGTTGAATTTTGCAGTTTGATAGTCAGGTACCCCACAGCGGGGGCATCTGTGTACTGTGGACACATTTCTAGTTTTTTTGGATCTGCTTGCATGAGCAATGTGTGAGCCACAACCTGAGAAAACAAACTTTTTAATGCGTATGCCCTAGAAAGACTCAAATCAGCCTGCACAGTCACACAGCCTGATCAGAGTCAGACTAATCACAGCCTTAGTTAAGACGCTTATTTTTTTTTTCTTATTTCTCCATGAAAACATAATGCTGTGGTATTCATTGGAAGTGCCGCACTGAGGCGCTTCTTACGAGTACCCACAACATAATTATGTCTTCATGGAGAAATAAGAAAAATATTAACCTGATACCCACTCTTACCTAGACCTCATACCCACTCTTATCTAGACCTTCCATTCATCATTTCATCAACATTTTTATTATATAGCTATAAATAATGATTGATTGAAAATGTGCAATAAAATCCGAAAAGCAGGCATGCAGATATTTTATATTGGCATGATTAATTAATATTGCTTGCTTACTAGAATGCCTTTGAAGGTTTCTGTTACACGCGCTGCTTTTGATGTGGTCTTAGGGGCGATGACATCATGCCAAAATTTGCCACACATTTGTACAGGCTGTAAATTTCAAATAATAAAATGCCTAATTTGAGGCTACAAACAACTGATAATGATACAAAATATTTATAGCTATATTATAAAACTCTGTAATATCGCATTTATACAGTTAGAACTGTCTGAAAGTCCTGAGTCAACATTGGGCTCTGCAGGCCTGTCCTTCATTGAGCAGCACCAGTTAAAAGTTCCAAGACCTTTCCAAACTAGGAATTGTTCTAATCTCAGTCAATTACATGTCCTCCACAGATGATGAAGCAAGTAACTCGAAAAAGTCCGACACCTGTCACATAATCTGAAAAGGGATTTTGATTTGAAATAATATGGTATCCTATGTAGATATCAAATTCCCTGTTATAGGTAAATTATATCTTCCTCGCAAAATGGTTTAACCTCTTTCTGAATTTCTCGCAGAGTGTGTCGTCACTCCTGTGAGTCTGATTGGTAGATTGGAGTAACAAAATAAAATTTTAATGCACTGTTATTGATGAAAATTGCCCTGCATTAAGATATCAAAGGCTGCTCACAAGCTCAAGTCTTTTGATACCCTTCTTGGGGCAATATTGACCAATATCAGTGCAATAACCTAATATTGTCAATATTTGTGCAATAAATGAGCTGTGATACATAAAACGGCAAAAAGTATCAATTGCTTACGCCGAAAATGCAGACAACTGGGAATCAAATGAGACTGTACGAATCAAATTCATCGCCAGTAGAGATAAACCACACTCTTATGGAAACAGTATAACTGACAGCATTTTATATTACAGTATGAATGACAGCATTTTATATTAATACCTACAGGTATTTATACTGGAGTGACTGGGGTCAAGAGGCAAGAATCGAGCGAGCTAATCTTGATGGTTCTGAGAGGGCACAGTATATCTATAATGACGTCTCTAAACCGTGGGGACTGACCATCGACTACAGGAATCATGTTCTCTATTGGTGTGACATGGAATCAAAGAGAATAGAGGCTGTTGATTTGCTGTTTTACAAGAGGCGGGTTGTCGTAGCCAATGCTGGGAGCCAGCCAGTCTCACTGACTGTGTTCGATGAGCACATATACTGGGTTGACAGGTAAGACAACAATTGCTACTATAATGGGGTTATTTTATTTATCAGGGCCCAGTTGTTCAAAGCTAACGACGTCATTAGTTAACGATTCGTTAAAATTTACATCGAGTGATGCGCAAATATTCTGAAATTTTTTGCTGAAAAAATGTGAGTAGCTACTCACATTTTTTCAGCAAAAAATTTCAGAAAATTGTATATTGAATCTGCTAAATTAGTTAACGAAATGACCCTTAACAAGCTCGTTAAGCTAACGACGCTTTGAACAACTGGGCCCTGAAGTATTGGGACACCTTAACTAGTTACCATACTGTACTTGTTTGACAAAAAAGTCTATTTTACTGTCTATTGATATGTTTAAAATTTTGCGGGATAAATGGCAAATGGTGTAGACCCTGATCAGAAGCCGCTGCATTCTGTGGCATCAGATTTGAGTCTACTATTTGCTCAGGCCTGTCTGTCTCATTATTTAGCGTTATTACCATAAGTAGGCAAGTTCTAGATTAATATACATTTATATAAACATGAGCCTACCCCATTCACTTCCAAGATGGAAAGTCATCTTATAACATCGGCTGCATCAAGAGGAAAAGTGCCTTTGAACATGCACAGAATGTGCGGATTCAGAGCGTCCTGCACTTGTGCAAAGTATCTTCTAAATATCTTGAAGACCATGGAATTTTTTCAAGATATGGCTAATCTGAGCCAGTGAGGGTTAATCATGGTGCCAAGTCAGGAAGCAAATGGCAATAAATTAGGGAAATTTTTTTGATCGTCTACACAATAATGGTATTATGAGGCAATTCTAATTAGTACACACAGCATATAATTTCATGATAAAATAAGGAAATTTCCCTAAATATTTGTTTTCTTGAGTTATCAGAAGAATTTCGTAGGGACTTAAAAGCAGGTTTGAATTAGCCATGGTAAACGAGCCATCAGTGTTTGAGCTATTGAGGTTCGACTGGATATATGATATTTTTGTGAATTTTGATTCAGTAAAGCCTCATTACGACAGCATCTAGTTTCCAAAGATTTTACCATCAAAATGAATTTGCTGTTATAAATAATTCTTAATGCACAGAATGATATGTAAGAAAGGCCTAGTTTTATTTTATTCTCATTTCCTCATAGAACATATGTTTTGGATATTTGTTAGAATTGCCTCACTGAGGCAATCCTAACAAATATCCAAAACATATGTTTCTTGAAGTTTCAAATAAAATGTTCTTGCATAATTTCTGATTAACTGTCACCTCTTGAGCGAAGGTTTTATACCAGCCAGATTATTATTGTAACAAATTTTGTCACAGTATCAAGTGTTGGTATAAATAGGATTGACAACATCCAAAGTAGCTTAATGAACTCATTTTATTAATGGCTTGCAGATTTACAATCCCAGATAAATGCTGAAAATTGTTTTCCTGACCATAACCTGTGTGCCTTTCATCGTACTCAATTAAATGACACACAAGTTCAGTTTGAAAATTAGATTTATATGTGGATAATGACACGAGTTGTGTTCCTGATAACTTTACAAAAAAAAAAAAAATACCCTGACAGTAAACTTTTTCTTTCATCCAAATGAAATGAAAGTCATGCAGTAACTTACATGCGATTGTTATCCTGTAAGCATTTGTTAGCATTTGTTATCCTTTAAGTATATTATCCTGTAAGCATTTGTTATCCTGTAAGAGCATTTGTTATTCTGTAAGCATTTGTTAGCATTTGTTATCCTTTAAGTATATTATCCTGTAAGCATTTGTTATCCTGTAAGAGCATTTGTTATCCTGTAAGCATTTGTTTGCATTTGTTATTCTGTAAGCATTTGTTATCCTGTAAGCATTTGTTATCCTGTAAGAGCATTTGTTATCCTGTAAGCATTTGTTATCCTGTAAGCGTAGCTCCAGAGAAAGTGATTTTTCAACCAAAAAATACTGCTATTTTATTTTTTCTTCACAAAAACTTTTACTGTGAGTACTCATTAGAAGTGCCTCCTTAAGACACTTCCAATGAATACCCACAAGTTATAGTTTCATGGAGAAATAGGAAAAATTTTTACCTATTTACCTGGGCCCAGTTGTTCAAAACTAACAATGTTGATAGTTAATGTATCGTTAAAACTTAGATCATTAACTATGGCATATATGCTAATATTTTTGCTGAAAAAATGTGAATAGCTTTTGCATTTGCAAAAGCTACTCACATTTTTTAAGCAAAAATACCTGTGAAGTAGATATTGTAATTACTAGAACAGTTAACATTTAAACCACTAACGAGCTTGTTAAGCTAATGGCGCTTTGAACAACTGGGCCCTGATACTTTTTCTAGAGCTATGCCTGCTGACCTTTTCTTGTTTCCATACGTACCAGTAAGAGAGCAAGAGAGTAGAGTGTCACACAGTTCCTTTTTATTTATTTACCCTAAGTATTGGGACTTCTTAACTCCTTACCATACTTAAGCTAAAATTTGAAAGGTCTATTCTGCTATCTGCTGATGTGTTTAAAATTTTGCTGGACGAGTGGCAAACAGTGTAGACCCCGATCAGATGCCTTATTTTATGGTGTCTGTTCTGGGTCTACACTATTTGCTCAGACTTGTCTATCCCAATATTTATTTAGTTATTATGGCATTAATTCTTTGTTATTAGTTCATCTGGTGGAACCATCCTTAAAGCTGATAAAATGAACACCATGGCAGTGGCTAACATCACAACAATACAAACCAATCTGGGACCAAAACTGAAAGATCTCAAGTCATTCGACATAAGTCGCCAACAAGGTGAGACTTGTCAAGGTTTCTATTTTTGTTGCACTTCTGTCCCTAAAAATAGCAATGTCCAAGCGAGAAGGGCTGAATATTAAGAGCCAAACCCTTTAATCTTTTAAGCTGCAGAAATGAACAGCGTGTTTGTGAAGTGTAGACGCCTTTGCATTTGACATTCATTGAAAGATGTTCAATGAACAGCAGCATTTGTGTGGGCTATAAAAGCCATTGCATTCATCAAATGTGCCGGGCCATGCTAAAATTTGTTGTCGAGCATATGCGTAGTCTGATCAGGGCCTTCACTGTCCGCTAACAGAACCATTGGACATTATAGAATGTATCAATGCAGAACAAATGGTTGGCTGAGACTGCGCATGAGTGGTGTTGAATCTAAATGTGCTCATTTTGCATATGCTTGAAGACAATTTTTTGCATGGCGAAGCCCAAATGATGAACACACTCGGAAATGTATGAGTTAATCTAAAGTGCTCATACAACAAAATTTCGTTATTAGGGCCATTCAAACTTAAGATGACTCCGCTATTTAGAGTAGCTTTTACCAGTCCTAAATGGTTTCTTATTATTCTATATTCAGTATTAAGATCTCCACACTAATAAGATGACTTTTATGCAGTTTCAAACATGGTCTTGACAGCAGAATTTTACCCTAGTCAAACGAGTCTTAAAGGCTGTCTGTATTAAGGTATCGTCTCTATTAAAAGGCCATATTTTTTTATCCCTTAAAAGTCAATTAAGTGTAAACATACCTGTATTAAGCAAGCACCTGTCATAAGCAACAACTTTTTGGCTTTCCCTTAGGTGCTTACTTAATACAGATTTGGCTGTATATGACTTTATTCTGTCCTTTAGGCACAAACCTCTGTGGTATCAACAACAAGAATGGTGGCTGTCAGGAGTTATGTTTCTATCGTAATGATGACCAGGTTAAATGTGCCTGCTCGTTTGGAAAACTGGATACAGATGGCAAATCCTGTGTTGGTAGGTATTATTACTCAAATTTTGATGACCCTCATAGCTCCAGATGAACCAGTATTAGCTGCAATGACAAAAAACATGTGCCCCCAACGAAGTTTTTTGTTGCTGTCTTTGCACTAAAACATACTTTCAGGATACTCATTTCCAGTGAGTATCAGAAGATATGTTTTGGTGCAAAATGACCAAAACAAATTATTGCATAAAAAGCAGTGTCGCACGTTATTAACAGCCGTGCATTAACTGGCGAAAAGCTGTGTATTAACAAGGCAATTCACGCACTGTTAATGCACGGCTACGCAACTTTCAGTATAGCAGTACCTGGGCCACTGATTTGCTGCCGTTATGGGATGTATACTGCTCGGTCCTAGAACGAGCATAGTCAGTGGAAATTACATTTGCGAGACATTGGTGAAAAGGCGAAACAAAATAGTGCAAGAATTAATGTGAAATGTTGCAAATGTTTTCAGTTTTTATGTAATAATAGCGATCGAATATGGTTTTTTGGCCTCGGTTTTCAACACCTCCCACGGGACCTGGCAAATGTTAATGCATGAAAAACCAGGTTTGATCCCTATAATGTCACCATTATGGCCTTATCTGGTACCATCTACACCTGGTCAGGCTTCCACCTGAGTTGCAATTTTTAAAATGGAATTATTGATTTTGCCATAGCTTCAGATAAGAGGGGGCATCCTAAAAATGTTTTTATTATTTCTGCATGAAAACATATGTTGAGGAAGCAGTTCTTTCCTTTAAGACTCCATTTTTGAATGGTTCCAAGTACCGGGTAGGCAACTGCCTCTCTGAAAAATCTATCTCTGTTGACAAAATAGCAACACAATCTTCAGGTGTATCCATTTATATTAAACACCTGTATTTCTTTTGCCTTGACACACACACATACACACACACATACAAAAATAAAATTCTCTATTCAACTTTTCAGGGTACGATACATTTATCCTCTTCTCGAAGGTAACCGGAATGGGCAGTATTAATCTTCGGGATGAAAATGACAAAAATCCACCAATCGCTGCAATTAATAATGACACTCATCTCAGGAATGTGATTGGTTTATCTTTCGATTACAAGATGAAGAGAATTTTCTTCAGCGACATACAGAGAGGAGATATCCAGTGTGTGACTTTTGATGGGAAGAATTTTAGTGTAATAGTTGAAGGTAATGTATGCAATCCTTAAGTTGTGAGCATCAAAGCTGTTAACCCTTGTCCTGCTGAACCCGGATATACCCTGCATTTGCAAACAGTGTAGATCCAGATCAGTTGGCTTCTGAAGAAGCCAACTGATCTGGATCTGCACTGTTTGCCATTCAAGTATGAATTTATATCAACAATCTGGATCGAATAATCTGATTGGCTGGCAGTTAGAAGTGGGTGTGGCATCTTAATTTATTCAGCAGGACAAGGGTTAAATTATCTCCTGAAAAAAAGGGTATTGTTTCAGGCTTTGTTTTGCTGGGTTTTTAACCTTTATAATGAGTTTTTTTCTGCTCTGACTCTTGAAGAAATAATATTTCAAATGATAATATTTTCAGAGAAAGGGGGATGTTGTATTAGGCTCTGTTATTTCATGCACGTGTGCTCAATAAACAAGCCATTAAGTTATTTCCAGAGAAAGGGGGATGTTGTATCAGGTTTCATTATTTCATCCATGTGTGCTCAATAAACAAGCCATTAAGTTATTTCCAGAGAAAGGGGGAATGTCATATCAGGTTATGTTATTTCATGCATGTGTGCTCAATAAACTGACCATTAAATTATTTCAAAGAGAAAGGGGGATGTTATATCAGGCTCTGATATTTCATGCACATGTGCTCAGTAGCCGGCCTCGGTGGCTCAGTTGGATGCGCCGTCCGACTGGAGACCAGGAGGTTGCGGGTTCAACCCCCGCCGAGGTCGGCAACATTCTTTCGTGGAGATTGATCATGAAATATTTTCTACGGTCATTCTCTCCCTTCCGCTGATTCAAGAAGGGCAGTTGTCAGTTTCTGGCGAAAGAATGTGCACAATACTGGTTAACCGCTTAGAGGACTAAGCCTGCCCAGTAAACGTGTGGTTAGGTAAACTGACCGCGCTCGACATGACCCCATTGGGTTGACTGGGCCGTAAAACCTCAACACAAACAAACATGTGCTCAGTAAAGAAAAGCCATTAAATTATTTCCAGAGAAATGGGGATGTTGTATCAGGTTTCATTATTTCATCCATGTGTGCTCAATAAACTGACTATTAAATTATTTCAAAGAGAAAGGGCGATTTTATATCAGCTGTTTTTATTTTATGCATGTGTGCTCTATAAAAAAGCCATTACATTACCTCCAGAGAAAGGGGAATGTTATATCAGGTTTTGTTATTTCATGCACGTGTGCTCAATAAAGAAACCATTAAATTATTTCCAGAGAAAGGGGGATGTTGTATCTGGTTTCATTATTTCATACATGTGTTCTCAATAAACAAGCTATAAAATTATCTAAGTGCTTTTGCCTGGGGTTGAACCCACGCCATGCAATCTCTGACCGATGTGGCAACGGCGCCTAGCACTGCAGCGTCCACCAGTTGCGCTACCGAGACAACCCCAAAAAAGGTTCAAGGCCTGTGAAAGTTAAGACTGAGAAAAATAGTTCATGAAAAGTCACATGTTGTGAAAGCAAATTGTATCAGACAACATTCTAAAATTGATTTTATTTTCCAGAGAAAAAAAATACTTGACAAAGCAGACAACTCACCTGAAATGTCAAGCCTTTTTTTCTCTGAAAAAAAAGTACTTCAAAGTGTCATCTGCTGCTGCTGCAATTAATGCTTAAATGGCCCTTTTTGGACTGGTTTTTAAAAAAATCCATCCTTTCAAATAGCGATGCCTGGGTGGGCAGGCAGGCAATGGGATCTGGAGTCGGGCATCGGGCATCGTCCCAGTTTCAAAGTTATATGTTACCTTTATTCTTCAGTAGATTGCTTTTATATTTGGTAGGGATGAAGAGGAGGATCAGTAGGCATGTCACATGCAAAAGAGACAACTCTCACTTTCTTCGTTATGTACTTATCTCCCAGAGATGTCAGAGGTTTACCATTTGGTTAACCCTTTTGAAAAACCTGTACATAATACCGTTAGGCATTTTTCTTGTTAAAACAATAAACCCCTAAATCTTATTAAAGGACCCCGTAACTCCACATAAGAGAGTCCCTAGGACCCTCACTTCAAAGCTCTGAGGGAAAACCCTGAAAACCATTTTTTTCTTTTTTTTAGGTATTGGATCAGCAGAAGGTTTGGCTTTTGAGTCAGTAGAAGGTGACCTTTACTGGACCAGTTACACCAACTCTTGTATCAGCAAGATCAATGTGGAGAATGCCCTGAAAAATAGTTCCCTCAAACCTGATGTAGTAATACAGATGAGTAAAATGGATCATCCAAGGGCAGTGGTTATTGACAGCTGTCAGGAGTAAGTTTTCATCTTCCACACTTCTGTGGCAGTCGGGGTCTGTAAAATATGAAATTGTCTTGAAAATTCATGGAATGTATGAAATACACCACAACCTCTTTATAACACGGTTCATTATAACATGGTTTTGTATAATATTATAACATGGTTCAAAGATGGATCCCAAAAATGTATAGATTATATTGAAAAATAACCATAAATGGTCATTTTTCAATATAATCTATACATTTTTGTTTGGATATAACACGGTTGTTTAACTAAAACGGTTTATGCTGTGGACCCCAACAATACTGTTATAAAGAGGTTGTAGTGTACTGTGAAAATGAATGGCTTTCACTTCATAGAAAAAAAATGTCATGAAAATTTTGTGTCATGAAAATGATTTGCCAAGTCTTTAAAGCTTCAATGGCGAATCAAGCAAAATTTAAAATGCCAAGCGAAATTTAAAATGCAATGAAAAGCCTGTGAAAGTTAAGAGTGAGAAAAATAGTTCCATGAAAAGTCACATGTTATGAAAGATTATTAGAGCTTTTTCTAACCAAATATAACTGATAATCATATTACTTCAAATGTGCTTTACAGTGGCAATACTTTGAGTGTCCATTCACTTATAAAGCAAAAAAAAAAAAAAAAAAAAAAAAAAAAAACCAGGGCTCACTGTGGGAAAATAAACATTTTTCTGCAGCTATATGGAAAACCCAAGATAATTTCAATTAGTACTTAAGAGGTATGCTCTACAGTCTGGTCAGAATCTTATCTCTAAACTGTACAATCCTTTTAACAGTGTAGAATGTATTTAGCAGTGCCATGGGAAAGGAAACCTTCAAAATGACATGTGTGCCCAGCGAAGACTCAGATCAGCCTGGGCATCCACCCAGTTTGATCAGTCTTTGCTGTCCGCATGAAGAAAGCTTAGGTCCTTAGCTGCCCATTGAGCGCACAGCAAAGACTGATCAGACTATGCGTTTGCCCAGGCTGATCTGAGTCTTTGCTGGGAACACATGCCATTTTGTAGGTTTTGTCATGTCCTGGCTCATATAGCATTGGTTCATGGCAGGTTGTGTGGCTTCACTGGCTTTTCTGTTTCCCAGAAAATATAGGTTTGACATTTCATAGGAGATAATTTGCATGAATGTCAAAGCCTATTTTCGGGGAAAAAATATCATTTATTTGTCATCTGCTGCAATATATATCCTAAAGATAATAAAAGACATACATTGTGGGTACTCATTAGAAACGCCTCACCAAGGTATGTTTTCATGGACTAATAAGGTAAATATCAACATCTTTTGGTTGGAAAAAGCATCTTATCTGGACTTATGGATATGTAGACTAGTGTGGATCTTTGCTTTTTTTGCTTTAACTTGATAGGTACCATTTTTTTCAGCTTGATAGGTACCATTTCTTCTGCTTTATAGATAACAATTTATTTTTTTCTGCTTTATAGGTACCATTTTTTCTGCTTGATAGGTACCATTTTTTCTGCTTGATAGGTACCATTTCTTCTGCTTGATAGGTGCCATTTCTTCTGCTTTATAGGTACCATTTTTTCTGCTTGATAGGTACCATTTTTTTCTGCTTGATAGTTACCACTGTTTCAGCTTGATAGGTACCATTTCTTCTGCTTTATAGATAACCATTTTTTTCTGCTTTATAGGTACCATTTTTTCTGCTTGATAGGTGCCATTTTTTCTGCTTGATAGGTACCATTTTTTTCTGCTACATAGGTGCCATTTTTTCTGCTTGGGTTTAGCTTATACAGTAAAACCTCATGACTCGCACCGATGACTCATTTACCTTGGATGATTCAAACTTGTTTTTGAGTCCCTATGAAATTCTTCCGACAGCTCAAGAAACCAAATATTTTAGGGAAATTTTCTTATTTTATCATGAAATTGTTTGTTGTGTGTACTCATTAGAATTGCCTCATTGAGGCAATTCTAATGAGTACACACATTATTGTATAGAAGGTCAAAAAGACTTCCCTAAATTATCACCATTTGCTTCCTGACATGTCGCCATGATTAACGCTCAGTTGCTCGAACTGCCCATGTCTTGAATAAATTTTCATAGTCCCAAAGATGTTTGAACCGTTGAGGTTTTATAGTAATTACTTTCTTGTTCCTTTGTTTTTTATGTCTTTTCTCTTCACTCTAGTTGCATAGTTTCAGATAAGGTACTTTGTTTTAGCTGAAAAGTACTGATATTTTTCTCATTTCTCCATAAAAAGATATGTATTGGGTACTCATAAGAAGCACCTCACCAAGGCCAGTTTGTGGAGAAATAAGAAAAATATTTACCTGGATAGCTGTCTTATCTGGAGTTAAGCTTTTGGCTTTCTTATTTGTATGTTTTGGCTATTTCTTCATTCCAGATTTTTATTCTGGACCAACTGGAACAATGAAAAGCCACGGATACAGCGCTCAAATCTCAAAGGGTTGGAAAGCCGCGATGTTATCACCAAGGATATTCTCACACCTAATGGTCTCACGCTTGATCATGTGGCAAGAAAGCTGTACTGGTCTGATGCGAGACTGGATAAAATTGAAAGATGTGATATGGATGGAGCAAACAGAATCGTAAGTTTTGCTTGGCAAGTTTTACGTTCCAAGGTGGTTTCTCTGTTGCATTTTTTTATTGATTATGCGTCGGTGGTTTCATATGTGACATGTGTTTTATCATTATTTGTTCCTCACCTCTCCTTTTTTTTGGTGCCTCATGAAGGCTGTGTTTCATGATTGTGATCTAGAGTATCTTCACAGATTTCTGCTTCGCAGAAGTAATAATAAATTCCTTTTCAGGAAGTTTAATTGTCAGTAGGATTTTTTATATAATTTTGGCTGCATCTGGACAGTATTTTTGGGTGTATGTTTAGGGTCCACACTCTGTCAGCATAAACTTGGACACCATAATTTCTTACCACACTTGACCAGGAACTTGAATTACAGTCGAACCTCAATGACTCAAACATCTTTGGGACCATGGAAATTTGTTCCAGATATGGGCAGTTCGAGCCACTTGTGGGTAATCATGGCACCAGGTCAGGAAACAAATGACACTAGTTTAAGGAAATCTTTTCAATCTTCTACACAATAATGTAATGCTGAGTGCACTCATTAGAATTGCCTCAATCAATCAATTCTAATTAGTACACACAACATGCAATGCCATGATAAAATAAGAAAATTTCCTGAATATATGTTTTCTTGAGCTATTGGAAGAATTTTGTTGGGACTCAAAAATGAATTTGAATTAGCCATGATAAACAAACTATTGTTGTTAGAGCTATTGAGGTTCGAATTCCTTCTCAGGAAATAGAATTGTCAGTAGATATTTTTTTTAATTTTGGCTGCATTTGGACAGTATTTTCCGCCAAATCGTCTGGGGTTATACTTTTATGTTATGTTCTTGTGTTTTCAGGTAATTATCACCTCCATACCGCAGCATGCATTTGGATTAGCTGTGTATGGGGACAGTTTATTCTGGACAGATTGGATGTTAAGGGCAGTGATACGAGCAGATAAATATGATGGCACAGGAATAAACTGGCTACGAAAAAATCTAGAAAGACAGCCAATGGGTATTATAGCAGTAGCCAATGACAGTCAGGATTGTACCGTGAATAAGTGTCACGATAATAAGTTTAGCTGTCAAGACCTCTGTTTTACTAATGAGTTTGGATCACCATATTGTGAATGCAGACATGGGAAACTGAATGCTGATGGGAAAACCTGCAGCAGTAAGTTCAAACTTTTTATAAATTTTCTCAAGTGTCCTACATGAAGGAGTGTAGTGCTTCTATATAAGCAAACCAAAGTCAGCCTGTGCATTGGCACAGACCAAACAGGGCATTCTCTTTTCACTATGTGTGTGTGTTTGTGTGTGTGTGTGTGCGTGATGGGTATACAGTTTTTGGGTCATTTTGTCTAATTGTGTCGGGGGTGGTTGGGTGTGGCGAGGGTATCATGTATCTTACGTCACTGGGGCGTCCAACTGATATTGGCTTACAGGTTGGGCAAGGCCTGCTATCCTTGTAGCAGGTAAGGGTAGAGGGGGAATGTTCTTATTTCTTCTGGTTCTTTGCTTTCTTTCCTGTTCATCTTTCTTCCCTGTCCCTCTCTTTCATCTCATCTACTATTTCTACTGTCTCTTTTCTCCCTTTCTCTAGGAGACAATACAAAATGACCCACAAGGGTTGACGTGTCGTTAAACCCCAACACAATCAATCAATTGTCTGCCAGTCCACCCATCTGTCCATCTGAACATTTTTTACTTTGCTTCCTCGCTTACATTTGTGAAACTCTTTTCTTGAAATTGTTGGTACAGTAAATGTCCTAAAATTTAGAATACCAAACTGTCTGACAAAATGACAGGAAGGAGCAATCTGATCAGTGTCTACACTGTTTGCCATTTCACTAATTATTTTAAGAAACAGCTGCATAAAAAGCACAATTTAGGCTGGAATGGTAAGGAATAAAGTGTTCAAAATTTTAGGACATTTCCGTATGTGGTTAATAGTGCTATTGGATGGGTCAGATTAAGATACAGATGATTTTTTTATGCCCCCACCTGCTGAAGGCAGCAGTGGGGCTAATAGCGTTTCACTGTGATGTTATGTCCATACGTGCGTGTGTCACATTCATAACCAGACATCAACAAGTGTTTTAAGTTTACGTTCAAATTGACACTGACATTTTTATCCTCATTTCTCAAGGGCTATAACTTCTGTACCTTTTATACTAGGAAGTTGAAATTTGGTAAGCTAAATATCCAGAACTAATCCTTCAGCTCTATGCTAGAGTTGTATCAGATTCATGCCCTGAGGTGGGGCAAATGTATAACAGATCAGGGCCTAGTTGGTCAAAGCTAATGATGTCATTAGTTAACAATTCGTTAAAATTTACATCGAGTGATACGCAAATATGCTGAAATTTTTTGCTGAAAAAATATGAGTAGCTACTCACATTTTTTCGGCAAAAAATATCAGAATATTGTGTATTGAATCTGCTAAAACAGTTAACGAAATGACCCTTAACGAGCTCGTTAAGCTAACGATGCTTTGAACAACTGGGCCCAGAGTGAACATTTGAAAAAAGTTGTTGAAATTCATGCATCCAGATGTTATCGCTGAATGGGCAAAGACCAAAGGGCAGGGGTATTTGTGTTCTTTGGACACATGTCTAGTTCACTTTTGGCCACTGTATTACTGCTGAAGTGATCAGTATGTGTGTCCAGTTTAACATAGGTTTCTTGATGATTCCATTTTTGTTGTCAGACTGCAGTTGAGTTTGATTAAAGGTTAGTCAAATCAAAGTAATTAGAGTTGCTGGTTGAACTACATATATCTCAAGATAAAGTAGATACATGCCTACTACACATATCTCTGGATAAAGTAGATACATGCCTACTAAACATATCTCAAGATAAGGTAGATACATGCTTACTACACATATCTCTAGATAAAGTAGATACATGCGTACTACACATATCTCTGGATAAAGTAGATACATGCCTAATACACATATCTCTGGATAAAATCAATACATGCCTACTACACATATCTCTAGATAAAGTAGATACATGCCTACTACACATATCTCTAGATAAAGTAGATACATGCCTTCTACACATATCTCTTAAAAAAGTCAATACATGCCGACTACACATATCTCTGGATAAAGTAGATACATGCCTACTACATATATCTCAAGATAAAGTAGATACATGCCTACTACACATATCTCTGGATAAAGTAGTTACATGCCTACTACACATATCTCTGGATAAAGTCAATACATGCCTACTACACATATCTCTAGTCAAATCAAAGTAATTAGAGTTGCTGGTTGAAGTACATATATCTCAAGATAAAGTAGATACATGCCTACTACACATATCTCTGGATAATGTAGATACATGCTTACTACACATATCTCTAGATAAAGTAGATACATGCCTACTACACATATCTCTGGATAAAGTAGATACATGCCTACTATGCATATCTCTGGATAAAGTAGATACATGCCTACTACTCATATCTCAAGGTAAAGTAGATACATGCCTACTACACATATCTCTGGATAAATTAGATACCTGCCTACAACACATATCTCTGGATAAAGTAGATACATGCCTACTTCACATATCTCTGGATATAGTAGATACCTGCTTACTACACATATCTCAGATAAAGAAGATACATGCCTACTACACATATCTCTGGATAAAGTCAATACATGCCTACTACACATATCTCTGGATAAAGTAGATACATGCCTACTACACATATCTCTGGATAAAGTAGTTACATGCCTACTACACATATCTCTGATAAAGTCAATACATGCCTACTACACATATCTCTAGTCAAATCAAAGTAATTAGAGTTGCTAGTTGAAGTACATATATCTCAGATAAAGTAGATACATGCCTACTACACATATCTCTGGAAAAAGTCAATACATGCCTACTACACATATCTCTGGATAAAGTAGATACATGCCTACTACACATATCTCAAGACAAAGTAGATACATGCCTACTACACATATCTCTGGATAAAGTAGTTACATGCCTACTACACATATCTCTGGATAAAGTCAATACATGCCTACTACACATATCTCTAGTCAAATCAAAGTAATTAGAGTTGCTGGTTGAAGTACATATATCTCAAGATAAAGTAGATACATGCCTACTACACATATCTCTGGGTAAAGTAGATGCATGCTTACTACTCATATCTTTAGATAAAGTAGATACATGCCTACTACACATATCTCTGGATATACATGCCTACTAAAGATATCTCTGGATGAAGTCAATACATGCTTATACACATATCTCTAGATAAAGTAGATACATGCCTACTACACATATCTCTGGATAAAGTAGATACATGCCTACTACACATATCTCTGGATAAAGTCAATACATGCCTACTACACATATCTCTAGATAAAGTATATACATGCCTACTACACATATCTTGGGATAAAGTAGATACATGCCTACTACATATATCTCAGATAAAGTCAATACATGCCTACTACACATATCTCTGGATAAAGTCAATACATGCCTCCTACACATATCTCTGGATAAAGTAGATACATGCCTAGTACTCATATCTCAAGATAAAGTAGATACATGCCTACTGCACATATCTCTGGATATAGTAGGTACATGCCTACTACACATATCTCTGGATAAGGTAGATATATGTCTACTACACATATCTCTGGATAAAGTAGATACCTGCCTACTACACATATCTCTGGATAAAGAAGATACATGCCTACTACACATATCTTTGGATAAAGTAGATACATGCCTTCTACAAATATCCCTAGAAAAAGAAGATATATGTCTACTACACATATCTCAAGATAAAGTAGATACATGCCTACTACACATATCTCTGGATAAAGTAGATACATGCCTACTACACATATCTCTGGATAAAGTAGATACATGCTGCCTACTACACATATCTCTGGATAAAGTAGATACATGCCTACTACATATATCTCTGGAATAAATAGATACATGCCTACTACATATATCTCTGGATAAAGTAGATACATGCCTTCTACACATATCTCTGGATAAAGTCAATACATGCCTACTACACATATCTCTGGATAAAGTAGACACATGCCTACTACACATATCTCTGGATAAAGTAGATACATACCTACTACACATATCTCAGGATAAAGTAGATACATGCCTACTACACATATCTCTGGATAAAGTAGATACATGCCAATTACACATATCTCTGGATAAAGGAGATACATGCCAACTACATATATCTCTGGATAAAGTAGATATATGCCAGCTACATATATCTCTGGATATATCCCAGGGCTCTGCAAATCTGGAAAATAGCCGGTCTGGACTGAAAATAAGAATCCCTGACCCGTTTCAAACACTCAAAAACGGTCATAATTCAGTCCAACATGTTGTGCCGTGCACACCATTTTTCCCCTACTAACAATTTTCACGAATCAATGATGTCTAAAATATCACAAATGGACAAGTCTTCCCAAACTGATAATGTCGGCGTACCTTTTAAATGCGATATTATGGTAGTTAAACGGCTCTAAACGGTCATTTGACATGTATATTGGAGAGGTCAGATGAATAACAACAACCTACCGCAACACAAATGAATTACGTCATTATCCAAACATTGTCAGAAAATCAGCATTTCACTGTCCTTTTTTGCGGTAAACAAGCCATTAACACAAATCATCAATGATGGTAGTCTGATAATTAATCCTTTTGTGTGACACGTGTGAATACACCGAGACTGCAAAACACCAGGTGCAGTCGGCGTGTCCAAAAGATCAAAGGTCGCTTTAATCCCAACTGAAAGTGATTAATGATGCACCTGTTTTCTTCCTCATTTTTTTTTATTTTTTTTTATTGTTTTGTTCAACACAGTTTGCAGTTTGGTGGTCCCCTGCGATATGATAAATTAATTCCCAAACCGTATAGGTCCTGATCAGACGTCGCATACAACGGCGTCTGATCAACGGCGTCTTGATCTGGGTCTTATTGTTTGCTTTTTTTTTTTTTTTTTTTTTGACAGCCATAACACGCGAGTATAAAGCAAGGTAGATTTTGCAGTAAAAATAAGTAATGCACCACTTGTGCTAGACAGAGATTGGTCAGTGCTTAAAATTTAAGCAGTCTGGTCCAAAAACTGCAAAATGGTGCGCGGCGCAGGCCTTTTATACTAGACCTGATTAGGTCCACAAAATTCGTTTCGTTCCATCTGTCCTGTTTCCCGCCGTCTTCGCGCTTACACACAAAAGACAGGAATCAGTTGTTTATAAATAGTTAATCTAGGAAAACCCTGCAGAGGTGAAAATAACAACAAAATCGTCCGTTTTTATACGCCTGTTTGAAAAACGGGACATATTATTTTACGGGGTATGGCATCCGTCGGTCCGTCTGTCTGTAAACTTTTTCGTTTCCGGATACTCCTCCTACAGTTTACATCCGATCAAGCTGAAACTTGGTATATAGTTAGACCATGATGTGGCGCAGCGCATATTTTTTCGGGGTTACAGTCCACCAAATGTTTGCAGAGTTATGCCCCTTAGAAAATTTCTGTAAACTTTTCATTTCAGGTTAGCTCCTCCTACATTTTACATCCAATCAAGCTGAAACTTCATATATAGTTAAAACATGATGTGGAGCAGCGCATATTCTTTCGAGGTTACAGTCCACCAAATATTAGCAGAGTTATGCCTCTTTGAAAATTTCAGTTGACTTTTCGTTTCCGGCTAACTCCTCCTACAGTTTACATCTGATCAAGCTGAAACTTGATTTGTAGTTAGACCATGATGTGGAGCAGTGCATATTATTCCAAGGTTACAGTCCACCAAATATTAGCAGAGTTATACCCCTTTGAAGATTTCTATTAATTTTTCGTTTCTGGCTAAATCCTCCTACAGTTTACATCCAATCAAGCTGAAACTTCATGTACAGTTAGACCATGATGTGGTGCAGCACATATTATTTCGCGGTTACAGTCCACCAAATATTAGCAGAGTTATGCCCCTTTGAAAATTTCAGTAAACTTTTCATTTCTGGCTAAATCCTCCTACAGTTTACATCCTATCAAGCTGAAATGTTATTTGTAGTTAGACCATGATGTGGAGTAGCGCATATTGTTTCAAGGTTACAGTCCACCAAATATTAGCAGAGTTAAACCCCGTTGAAAATTTCTATTAATTTCTATTAATTTTTTGTTTCCGGCTAAATCCTTCTATAGTTAATATCCAATCAAGCTGAAACTTCATAAATAGTAACACGATAATGTGGAGCAGCACATATTATTTCGAGGTTACAGTGCACCAAATATTTGCAGATTTATGCCCCTTTGAAAGTTTTTGTAAACTTTTCGCAGCATATTGTTTAGAGGTAATAGTGTGCAAATTTTATTTTATAATAGATATATTTTTTGCAAATAACTAAAGCTTTGGTCATATGGGCAAGATATTGATTTTTTTTTTTTTTTCTTCTTCTTCTTTTATTAGATTTGCAAGGAAAGGTTGCCATTATTAAATCTTTATGAATACATAATTCTTTTTTTTTTTTTTTTTTAATACTCTTCTGATTTGGCTTCCTTGAAGAACAAAAATAAAATCAGTATTAAACAAGTTAAAGGTTTACAAAAAAATTTCATGCAGCATTTTTTTTTTGAGGGGGGTTGTTTATTTTTGTTTTGTTATTGTTTGGTCCGATATTGAAGTATAGGAAAAACAAATCAGCCAAAGGCTCATATGAGCTTATAATATAGTCATGCTAATGTGGTGTGTCCTCCGTCAGAAAGCACTTCTCCCTAGAAGCAGCAAACTTCTCCCTATTTTCCCAGGAGGGAGAAGTCACTCATTCCTTAATTCCTGGGCAAGCTTTGTCGCTTAGGTTACAGTTCACCAAATATCAGTAGAGATATGCCCCAATGAATTTTTTTTAATTTTTATCCCCACTCTTGCGTCGGGATTATTGTTATCGCCTCCGTCCTTCTGTCCGTCCGTCCATCCGTATGTCCGTCCGTCTGTCTGTTATGCTATCTCCTCCCAAACAGCTGGACAGAATCCAACCAAATTTGGTGAGTGGCTTGCTTACACAAGTGGGGTGTGCAAGAGCACGTTTATTTTTGGCCCCGCCCCCAGGGGCCCTGGGGAGGGGTCAGAAGGTCAAATATTAACAAGCGTGGGGATTTGCGATGGCGTGCCATCGACTGCCCGATCTAGTTTTTTTTTTTTTTTTGTAATTTCACTTACAGTTTATATCCGGAGCACTGAATTATATATACAGGAGCCAGTTTTTGTGCTACATCTTTTTACTTGCAACGGGCATATAATGCCCCGCTTGGCGGAGCTCTTTTTTTTTTTTTCTTTTTTTTTTACATACCTGACTGTATTTATTGATGACACCATCCTTGTTATACCCGGACTTCCTTGATATAACAGAGTTGAGGTGTATTATTTAAAAGGATTTATAGGACTGCCAATTGTCATTTGTTTTTGAGACAGATGATATATTTTCACTTTGGAAATTGGCTCAATGATGACGTCATTGTCATCGGCTGGACCGATTCAGATTTCAGAATTTCCAGAGCCCTGATGTCAACTACATATATCTCTGGATAAAATAGATACATGCCTACTACATATATCTCTGGATAAAGTAGATACATGCCAACTACATAGATCTCTGGATAAAGTAGATACGTGCCAACTACATATATCTCTGGATAAAATAGATATGTGCCAACTACATAGATCTCTGGATAAAGTAGATACATGCCAACTACATATATCTCAGGATAAAGTAGATACATGTTAACTACATATATCTCTGGATAAAGTAGGTACTTGTCAACTACATATATCTCTGAATAAAGTAGATACATGCCAACTACATAGATCTCTGAATAAAGTAGATCATCTCTAGTACTAATTATACCTCTGCAAACTGAGTTTATTCAAAAGGTGCGGGGTATACTGTTTTCACATTGTCTTCTATTATGTTCTGGTTTCTGCTTCTTATCTTGTTAAATAATTTATCTGAAGGCAGTCATCACCTTGCCGGGGATTGCTGTGAGGGGGGTGGGGTTGGTGGGGTAAAGGGGATCTAATAAGCACTGCTTATTGATACTTCTTCTTTCACCTTGGCCCTGCATGTTCAACATGTCATTCAACTCCATTAAAAAGGCTGTAGTTAATTCTTTGCATGCTGGGTAAAATTTTCAGCAGATGGTATTTTGAAATATTTTTCCAATTTTTTCCAGAAAACGGGATGACATTTCATGCAAATTGTCTCCTAAGGATTTCTCTTATATTGCCTAGAAAACAGGATTTGACAGTTCATGCAAATTGATAAGAAAATATATCCTAGAATTATCATCAAATACATCAACACAATTTCTTTGTTATGGCATAGGTAATATGAGCTGAGCAACGGAAAGTCTTCAGTCAGAAAAAAACATTGGGATACTTTGCTGTTTCCCACCCAGAGGCTACTTTTAATAGACAAAATTATTGACCAGCAAGATTTATATGAAAATTCTTGCTATTTATTGGATGACCCTTGTAGTTGGTCGACAAGATATTGTGATATATTATTCTTATCTGTATGATTTTGCCGTCAGTTTGTTGACAGCTGAAATATATAATATCTCAGTATTTGTAGTAATTAAGCATTACACTTTGTAATGTCTGTGAGAATCTTTGCTATGTGAATAATACTTAATCAGAGCTGCAGATAAGTGCTGGTATCATGTAAATATTTTTCTTATTTCACCACAAAATCATATATTGTGGGTACTCATTAGAAGCACCTCACTGAGGTGCTTCTAATGAATACCCACAACATACAGTCAAACCTGTCTTAAGCAGCCACCCATGGGAAGCTTAAAATCTGGCTGCTGAAGGCAGGTGGCTGCTTAATACAGTTCAAATATATAGGTATATGAATTTTGGGGCAACTTTCCTCTGGCTGCTTAATACAGGTTGGCTGCTTAATAGAGGTGACCACTAACACAGGTTTGACTGTATATGTTTTCTTGGAAAAATAAGAAAAATATCAAAACTTTTTGGTTGAAAAAAAGCACCTTACCTGGAACTATGTTTTGTTCAGCAAAATATGCATGGAAAGACATAAAAATGTCATCTTTCAAAACTGAAAGTCATATTCGATTCTGTAAGGTTAGAATTATTCTTTTGAAATGCATATGTGCCCAAACAAACGTATAGATGAAGCACTGAAAGAGAAATGGAAATGAAATGCAAAAGATACTGAAATGTATAGATTAATATAAAAGTGACCCAGATTTTAACAAATTACGGTATTTACCCTGAGCATTGGGACAAGGCCTTAGCAAACAATGTAGACCGAGATCAGATGCCATATGGCATCTGATCAGGGTCTACATTGTTTGTCACTCATCCAGCTGTTTTTAGACACATCAACAGGTTATGAAATGGATGTTCAAATTTTAGGAGAGGTATGGTACATAGTTATAATGTCCAGGGCCCAGTTGTTCAAAACTAGCGATGTTGTCAGTTAAAGCATCGTTGAAACTTTGATTATTAAGTGTGGCATATATGCTATTATTTTTGCTGAAAAACTATGAGTAAGCTACTCACATTTTTTTTGGCAAAAAATACCTGTGAGTTAGATATTGTACTTCCTAGAACACTTAACATTTTGACCACTAACGAGCTCGTTAAGCTAACGACGCTTTGAACAACTGGGCCAGGTATTAATAATATGGCCTCGGTGGCTCAGTTGGATGCGCCGTCCGACTGGAGACCAGGAGGTCGCGGGTTCAACCCCCGCCGAGGTCGGCAACATTCTTTCGTGGAGATTGATCATGAAATATTTTCTACGGTCATTCTCTCCCTTCCGCTGATTCAAGAAGGGCAGTTGTCAGTTTCTGGCGAAAGAATGTGCACAATACTGGTTAACCGCTTAGAGGACTAAGCCTGCCCAGTAAACGTGTAGTTAGGTAAACTGACTGCGCTCGACATGACCCCATTGGGTTGACTGGGCCGTAAAACCTCAACACAAACAAATATACCACAATATGCAAAACATCAGAAAAAAAAAAGAATACAAAAAAATTACTTTTTGGTTTTCTGGATTTTTCAGCCATTTTACAAAAAGCTGAATCCATTTCTAACATAACTACCCTTCATACATTGGCACCAATTGGACATCATACCATACTTTTCCTGAGATTCGAACAAATTCGTTTGACATGACTATCTGCTGATGGGTCTGAGGTGGAATGGGTACAGTTTCAGGAGAAGTTGTCTTTTCTTTTTTTTTTTTTTTTTGTTCCTTCCCAAGGGGAGCAAATTCTTTCCTTTTAGAGTAGACCCCTTTCCCAAAGGAGCTTGATGAACAGGAAAACAAACAGTAAGTCGATGAAGTTGTCTCCCCTGGCAGGAAAGCTAACAAGTGTACCTGAAAAGGCTGACAAAATAGCAACTAGTAGAGGTCTTGATGGAACATCTTTTTGAACTGAGTAGAGCTGCAGAGTTTGGTTAGATATCTCTTTGAATTTGAGTTGTAGTTGAACAGACCTGTCAACACTATTAAGGTCATGTTGAGCTGGACCACACTAACCGCTTAGTCCTTTAAGCGGTTAACCAGTACTTGAACACATTATTTTACCAGTTACTGACAACTGACCTTCTTGAATCAGCAGAAGGGAGAGAATGACAGTGGAAAATATTTCAGGAGCAATCTCTATGAAAGAATTAGATATCTAGGGTAGATACAGTAAATTAGACTGGCTCCCGTCTAGCTGATATATGAATTGGCATAAAAACTTTATATTTTACAAAAATCCAATCCTTTGGAATGTTCTTCTCTCTGATTTAGATGATCAGTTATGAGTTTCTGACTAGTAAGGGAGATATGTGTAGAAAAATAGTCAAGGAGGTACTCCTTTTTGACTATTTTTCTACACATATCTCCCTTACCTTTTACCTTTGTTAGATTAGAAATGTAAAACTCAAAGCGTGGTGCCAGGCTAACAGTAGATAGAAAATGCTAAGTATGATGTAAACAGATTTTGGGAGAAAAATGTAAACAAAAGGAACTGCATGCAGATAGAATGGTACAAAGTATAAATATATGTAAATGAAATGCAAAATGATGCAGTAAAGATTATTTTGACATATTTTGGGGTAATTTAATCACTTTGGATGGTAATATTGCCAGACTTCACTTTGACTTTACCATTCTTTCCCTGGTAGGATGACAACCATGTTTTTCTTTGAAGTACACTATATTCTCAAAGCAACAGCCACCTGATGGAACAGATAATACTGACCCTTGTACGTAGATATCATTGTAGAGAGGTTAAATATTTGGGGGTAATTTACTCAATTTTAATGGTAATATTGACTATACCATAGTTTCCCTTGTAGGGTGACTACAATGTTTTCCTTTGAAGTATAGTGTAACCTCCATACAACAGCCTACATTGGAAACAGATGATACTGACTTTTGTATGGAGGTGATCATTGTAGAGAGATGAAATATTTTGGGGGTAATTCAGTCATTTTAGATGATAATATTGACTATATCATAATTACCCTTGTAGGATGACTATCATGTTTTCCTTTGAAATACTCTGTGATCTCCATACAGCAACCACCATGGGAAACAGGTGATACTGACAGTTGTATGGAGGTGACCATTGTAGAGAGGTTAAATATTTGTGGATAATTTAATCATTTTAGATGGTAATATTGATTGTACCAAAATTACCCTTGTAGGATGACTACTGTGTTTTCCTTTGAAGTACTGTGTGATCTCCATACAGCAGCCACCATAGGGAACAGAACAAACTGACTGTTGTATGCAGATGGCCATTGTTTAAGGGTTATAACATTTGGGGGTAATTTAATCATTTTAGATAGTAAAATTGACTATACCAAATTACCCTTGTAAGATGACTACCATGTTTTCCTTGAAGTACTGTCTGATCTCCAGACAACAACCACCATAGGAAACAAAATACTGACTGTTGTATGGCAGTGGCCGTTGTTTAATGGTTAAAACATTTGAGGGGGGGGGGGGGGGGGGGGGGGGAGGAGGGGTGGTGGGGTTGAATTTAATCATTTTAGATGGTAGTATTGGCTGTACCATAATTACCATTGTAGGGTGACTACAAGACTTTTCTTCAAAGTACATTGTAACTGTACAACAGCCACCATTGGGAACAGATAAAACTGACTGTTGTATGGAAGTGGCCATTGAAGAGAGGTTGAATATTTTTGGGTAATTTAATCATTTTAGATGGTATTTTTGACTATACCATAATTACCCTTGTAGTATGACTACCATGTTTTCATTTGAACTACAGTGTAACATCCATACAACAGCCACCAATGAAAACAGATGATACTGACAGTTGTATGATGATGGCCATTGTAGAGATGAAAAATATTTGGGTGTAGTTTAATCATTTCAGATGGTAATATTGGCTGTACCATAATTACCTTTATAGGGTGACTACCATGTTTTCATTTGAAGTACAATGGGACCTCCATACAACAGCCAGCATTGGGAAGAGATAAAACACTGTTGTATGGAAGTGGTCATTGAAGAGAGCTTGAATATTTGTGGGTGATTCAATCACTTTAGCTGGTAATATTGACTGTACCATAATTAACTTTGTAGCTCCAGATGAGATACTAATTTGGAGTCAAATAATATTGACATTTTTCTTATTTTTCAAAAAAAACATACGGTGTGAATACTCATTGAAATCACAATAGCATGACAATTTCAATACAATTCCAATAGGTACCACAATATATATTATTGTGGAGAAATAAGAAACTATTAACTTGATACATAGCTTAAAATAAGAGGGTACGGTAAATTTCCTAATATTTCGAACACTTTATTCCATACTCTTTTGGCTTAATTTTTGCTTTTTATGCAGCACTTTCTTTAAATATTTAGTGGAATGGCAAACAGTGTAGACCCTGATCAGACTGCTCCTTCAGGAGCAGTCTGATCAGGGTCTACACTGTTTGCATATGTCATTTTGTCACACGCTTTAGTGTTTGAATTTTTAGGACATTTACCGTATAGCAAGAAAATATTTTCTTATTATATCTTATTATATCTAGAAAATATTTTCTTATTTCTCCATGCAAACATATGTTGTGGGTACTCATTAGAAGCGACTCGCTGAGGCGCTTCTAATGAGCACCCACAACATATGTTTATGTGGACAAATATGAAAAATACGAGGGGTGTTCAAATATGAATGCAACTAGGCCAGTATCTCGCTTTTAACCATGATTTGCAGGAAATAGGTACATGTATCGTATAGATGGTTGTGTAAGCTCTCCATTGATACAGTACATGTGTAAATCCATTCAGTCTAGACAATTGCTCAATTAACACTGTCTACTAGTGTACACTAAAGCTAAAATGGTTGGGAAAAGGTTTCCTTTCACTGACCAAATATGGTCCTATAACAAGAACTGCTGTATTCTCGGTATACAATGCTTCGTCACACAAAGCGGCCATTAAGTGAATATCTGAAACAGGAAAAGGTTGTCGAGCTTCGGCACCCTCCTTATTCGCCAGATGAATGCAACTAGGCCAGTATCTCGCTTTTAACCACGATTTGCACGAAACAGGTACATGTATCATATAGATGGTTGTGTAAGCTCTCCATTGATACAGTACATGTGTAAATCCGTTCAGTCTAGACAATTGCTCGATTAACACTGTCTACTCATGTACACTAAAGCTAAAATGGTTGGGAAAAGGTCTCCTTTCACTGACCAAATACGGTCCTATAACAAGAACTGCTGTATTCTCGGTATACAATGCTTCGTCACACAAAGCGGCCATTGTATGCGAATATCTGAAACAGGAAAAGGTTGTCGAGCTTCCGCACCCTCCTTATTCGCCAGATCTTGTCCCTTGTGACTTTTTCCTATTCCTGAGGCTCAAAAAACACCTTGCTGGAAGAAAATATCAAACGCGCAAAAATCTTGGTTTGGCTATTTTTTAGTGTCTGAACGCAGTATACCTTGAAAAGATTATGAAAACGCATTTGAAAATTGGATTAAAAAACTGAAACTTTGTGTATCACATGGTGGCAAGTATTTTGAAGGATTGAGATAAAGATTTTGGCATTGTTTGTTAAGCGCTTCTGAAAATTAACCCAGTTGCATTCATATTTGAACACCCTTCGTATCAGCAATTTTTTGTTAAAACAAAGTGCCTCATCTGGAGCTTTGTTAATGAACAACTTAGCTAGAGAAATGATATTATTACTCCTTTGTTATCTGCTAAATTTTACAACAACATGCTAATGGTTAATTGTTGTTGGTGACAATTTCGCCAGGAAATAATCACTTGAGTTACATGATTGTGTGTCTTTTCGAAGTTCATCAGCACTTCACATTTCATCATGTTTTCTGTTTGCTAAAATCAGGATGTAATCCACAGTTTGCTCCAAAGTCCAGATGAATACCACAGAAGTGCTGCATTCAAATGAGATCCAAGTACATACAGTGTTTACCCTAATGATTGGGCGATCTTACCATAATTGTGCTAACAAAATTTACTAAGTCCATTGTGCTTGCTGTTGATGTATCTGAAAACTGTTGGATGAGTATTTGGTTATAATTCTTAGATATTATTTTTAATTTCTGCACAAAAACATATGTTATAGGTTCAAAAACATATGTTATAGGTACTCAGTTGAAGTGCATCAGTGAGGTGCTTCTAATGAGTACCCACATGTTTTTATGCATAAATTATTGAAGGACAATTATCTCAGATTTGTCACCAAATACTCCTCCTTAACCCTTGTCCTGCTGAACCCAGATATACCCTGCCTTTGCAAACAGTGCAGATCCAGATCAGTTGGCTTCTGAAGAAGCCAACTGATCTGGATCTGCCCTGTTTGCCATTAAGTATATGAATTTGTATCAACAAACTGGATCAAGTTATTTGATTGGCTGAAAATTAGAAGTGGGTGTGGCATGTTTATTTATTCAGCAGGACAAGGGTTAACTATTCTGTGATACAGTGTAGACCTTGATCAGACACTGTATCCTGTGGCATCTGATCTGGGTCTGCACTGTTTGCACAGGCCTGTCTGGCAGTACTTAGACTTAATACCTTATACCTTGATAATACAATACTGAAATAGAAACATATATCCTTAGAAATATTTCATACTGTATTTACCCCAAGTATTGAGACATGGTATCTATTTACCTTACTTGACCTTAACCCTTGTCCTGCTGAATAAATTAAGATGCCACGCCCATTTCTAATTTTCAGCCAATCAGATTACTTTCTCCAGATTGTTGATTTAAGTTCACATACTTAATGGAAAACAGTGCAGATCCAGATCAGTTGGCTTCTTCAGAAGCCAACTGATCTGGATCTACATTGTTTGCAAAGGCAGGGCATATCCGGGCTCAGCAGGACAAGGGTTAAATTTTAAATAGTCCATTCTACTACCTGTTGATGTGTCTAAAATATTGCTGTATATATGGCAAACAGTGTAGACCCTGATCAGATGCTGCATTCTGTGGTGTCTGATCTGGATCTACAGTTTGCAAGGCCTATCTGTCCCAATACTTAGGGTTGTTATGATAGTTTTCTAAATTTCACCCTATTTCATGATTCTGGTAAAGATGCAAGATACAAGACACAAGAAACTTCATTTTTTGTCAGATATATATGTAACAAATAACATTAGATACAAGAACTGTTTCTCGACAGAACAAGAGGAAAACTTTAACGGCATGTAAATAAGCTTCCGTATTCGACCTAATTACCACACTGTGACAAAGATCAGAAAAGGACTTATTTAATGATGACTATGCGATTTTTTCTGACTTTCTTTACAAAGGCATATGTTGTGGGTACTCATTTGAATTGCATCGACTTGTCGATGCAATTCAAATGAGTACCCACAACATAAAGAAGTAAAGAAAAAAGTACACTGGTTGTAATCTGAAGACTACGGAATTTCTTGACTGTGCGCTTATAGGGGTATGTGCGGTAATTAGGTCGAATACGGTATTAATAAAAAGGACATGATTAGAGAACAAAATGCACTATGATTAAGACTTTGCTGAAAAATAAAAGTGAGCCTATTAAGATACTGACAATATGAAATTTAATCAATATATAACAATATTAAATTGTTAAAAATTATATTATTTTGGCTGAACAATATCATATCACATTAGGCATCACAGACAAGTATTTACAGATAGAAGGTAGGAAAACATTTAGATATCTCAGTTAAGTATCATAAAAGGATAAAAAGACAAGAAAAAAAAAACTTTAATAGAGTTAGCAGTTAGAAGGTATATCACAGTAAGACTGGTTGGTGAGTTATTTAGAAATTTAAAAAAAAAAGACAAAAGAAAAGTTGCAAATAATAATAATAAAAAAAATCCTAAATATTTGACAAATTTGTGCGCAGTTAATCCATTCTGCTGAGTGGACTGTTCTACCTCAAAACTTTGGACCTGTCCATTTCCTGTATAAGGGGTTTCTGGTTAGTTTTTATGCCCCTGCCATTTTCAATCCCGTCCCATATGAAACATGGTTTCTGTTTGTTATCTTTTGATTAGTGTATTGGATTCATACTTTATACACAGGTATATAATCATAAAATGTAAGTCAAGTTCGATTTAGGGTAAAATCCACCAATTATTATGAGAGTTATGCCCCTTTTTCAACTTCATTTTTTGCAAAATGCCTGTGTGCGGGTTAGGATGGCCCCTGGGCAGGGGCATCTGTCATATTGACACATTTCTAGTTATCGCATTGTATTACCATTTTGAAAATAATTTCCTTGTTTGATGCAAACAGTGTAGATCGTGATCAGATGTCACATTCTGTGGCATCTGATTGGAGCATCACGAAAACATGCCTATATAATTTGACCGCCTTAAACCCCACTTTTATATAGTAAAACTAGGGGTTTACAGGGGTATACATTATTTTTCTTATTTCTGCTCAAAAACATAGAATTGTGGGTACTCGTTAGAACTGCCTCGCCGAGGTGGTTCTAATGAGTACCCACAATCTATGTTTTGAGCAGAAATACCAAAAATATCAGGTTTTTACCTGAAAATTTTCGGTTTTTGGAGGTGAAATTTTCTATATATTTGAATAGGTGTGTTTTCGTAATGGTCTACATTGTTTGCCAGTGTCCCTATTTGGGGGATACCAGATATAAATGTTATTAACAGAAGTTCCTAGGTATTTTATGTTTTTTTTTTGTTTGTTTTTTTTTTCATAAAACTTTATGGTGTTGGATCTCATTCGAATTTTCTAGATTATTCTAATAGATTCTACAAGACTGGATTGAATTTTAGGAGAAGTATGTCTGAACCTTTACCACTCAGGCTCTGGCCTAATTCAGCAGATGACAAAGGGGTGATATTTTTCTTCTTATTTTTTTTTTCTATTATTATTTTTTTTTTCCAGAAAATAGCCTTTGACATTTTATGGAAACTGTCTCCTAAGCAGTTTGCATGATGGACAAGTTTATTTTCTGGGAGAAAAATAGGTAAAATATTTCAAAATTTCACCTGCTGAAATTTTTTCCCAGCATGCCTAGGGTTAAGAAATTTAAGATGTCTGTATACTTAGGATAGATATGGTACTCAAAATGCCATCTGGATAGCCAAGAGCTAAATTAAATACATTTGTACTGATAAGGTTAAAATAAATTGGATATTTGAAACATTCAGAAATTGCTAGACTGACTCATTTTTTTTTTTTTTTTTGGTTGGAGCTTTTGTGATTACTTTAATTGAAAAAAAAAATCATGCATGAATGATTGGGCCAAAAAAAAGAAAAAAAAAGAAAGAACAGGAAAAATAAAAAGAGAGAGAGAGAGAAAGAAATCATGCATGAATGATTTAAATCATTCAGATAAAATCAATGGAATGAACAGCTGCTGTGCATCAAGGGAAATAATCCATCTTGTGGTCAATATAATGTTATTAACGTTGTAAGGGTCTTTATAGCTAATTCTTTTAATTATGTTGAAAAAATACTAATTTATCATTAATTGTTTACAGAAGAAACTATTATGAACACTTCCAGTCATTTGTATTTCCAACTCCCTGAAATAATCCAAAAAGTTCCGTTTTTCTAATAACAATTTTCTTAAAGACGTAAGGGACAAGAGGGATTTGATTGACAGTTTGAATGCATGTGTATCGCTGTACTGAAAGCTGCTTTGTTAATTGATAAATAAGCTTCCGCAGCTGTGTTTCATTTGACAGAAATTTATTGTGCGGGATGTTGGGAAACTGAAGTGATATATTTTGACTGATTTTTTTTTAATTTATCGTGTCTGTTTGTATTGATGAGATGGAAAATAATCTTTGTTCTGCCAGCATCCTTGGGATGCTGCTATTGATAATTTCATTCACTGGTGCAAACTACAACTCCATCCCAGTTGCTGGGGTTAACTCAGGTAACGTATCCTTGCCTATAGTTGTATATTTTTTGTTCCTGTTATGTGGAGATAACAGTAGTGCCTAAGAGGAGAGAGTGACTTTCTTATTTTCACCAGTGGCAACATCTTTGAAAAGAAACCTTCAGGAATGCACCAATCATTTAACCACTGCTGCTCTGTTTATCTGTTCAGTTTCTGATAATTTTTGCAGGTCCCCCACCTCACGTCTCACCCATTCAGATAATGCCAGACTTCTGTTATCCTTGGTCTAAGTGGCACTGTGTTCTCCGCTGTATCTTCTCAGGGTGTCTTCTCAGCACTTCCGTATCCATGGATTTTCTCGTGTAAATGAGCTCCATAAAGTTAATTTAATAAGCCATTAGCATTTCGCAGTGAGGGTGTGAGTACCCATGACATATTTTAATAATCTCCAGATTAGGCAAGGCGCTTCTAATGAGTGCCGACAAAGTGTTTTTTTATGAAATAAGAAAAATGTCATATCTGGAGCTATGTATTCTTGAACCATGTGACTAAAGGAATATGTAAGAAATTCGACCAAAATATTCACAAATTACAGTATGATAAAAAGATTTTTTCAGATATTACTTTCAAGTTTTTGAGATACATAGGTGAGAGTTGGTGTTTGAGATATAGAGAGTAATCAAACTGACAGACCTAAAACTTGATACACTATTACCTCTTTATAACACGGTTCGTTATAAACAGTTTTGGATATAATGCGGTTCAAAGATAGATCCCAAAAATGTATAGATTATATTGAAAAATGACCATAAATGGTCATTTTTCAATATAATCTATACATTTTTGTTTGGATAATGCACGGTTGTTTAACTAACACGGTTTATGCTATGGATCCCAACAATAGTGTTATAAAGAGGTTGTGGTGTAGATGCACTTCTTCCTTAACGCTGGTCCTGCTGAACCCAGATATACCCTGACTTTGCAAACAGTGTAGAGCCAGAAGTCAAATAAACTGGATGTGCACTGTTTGTCATTCGTTATGTAAATTTGTACCAACAACCCGGATCAAATAACTTGATTGGCTGACAATTACAAGTGGGTGTTGGATCTTAATTTAGTCGGCATGACAAGGGTGAAAATGCAGGGACAGATCCAGGATCATTTAATAGACGGTTTGAATTTTCTGAGTGGTTTGATTCTATCAAATAGCCATACATCACGAAGACATGTCATGACTATATAATTTTGACCCCCTTAAACCCCAGTTATATAGTAAAACTGGGGTTTACAGGGATATACATTATTTTTCTTATTTCTGCTCAAAACATAGATTGTGGGTACTTGTTAGATTACCGCCTCGTCGAGGCAGTTCTAACGAGTACCCACAATCTATGTTCTGAGCAGAAACATGAAAAATGTCAGAATTTTTTTATTTGTAAATTTTCATTTTTTGGTGGTAAAATTTTCAGTATATTTGAATAAGCATGTTTTCGTAATGTTTACCCTAAGTATTCGAACAGACAGGCCTGAGCAAACAGTGTGGACCAAGACCAGACACACAGAAAATGGCGTCTGATCACTGTCTACACTGTTGCCACTCACCAGCACTAACGACACATGAACAGGTGGGTAAGAATATGTACCACTGGTGAAACTTAGAAATTTTTTTCATGTTTTCTCAAAAAAAAAAAGTGTTACTAGGATGAAATATTTACCGTATTCGATCTAATTACTGCACATACCCCTATAAGCGCACAGTCAAGAAATTCAGTAGTCTTCAGATTACAGCCAGTGTAATTTTTCTTTACTTCTTTATAAAGGCATATGTTGTAGGTACTCATTTGAATTGCATCGACTTGTCCACGACATATGCCTTTATAAAGAAAATCAGAAACAATCACATAATCATCATCAAATAAGTATATTCATCATCATAATCATCATCAAATAATTTTTCTGATCTATTTTATAGTGTATCCTTTGTAGGCCAATACACATTTTACCAAAACTGAGTGTTCCCAGTAATTGTGAAAAACCTAAGCGCACAGTGCGATAATTAGGTTGAATACGGTATGCTAAATATTCGGACAGATTGGTATAAGCAAACAGTGTAGACCCAGATCAAACAGAGTTTGCCATTCTGTCAGTCCTTTTAGATACATCTAAGGACAGTCAAACAGACTTGGTAAAATTTTAATATTGGTATGATTATCATGATTTTATACAAAAAAAAAATGTAACCAACTTTAATATCATGACTATAAAGGTTGGTTACTTGATAATATTTTGATTTTATTTCAGTAGATTATCAAACAGAATTGTAAGGAAAAAATAATCACCGGAGACTGGAGCCTGTCTATTTGGCAGCTTGAAGGCAAAAATAGTCATTGATTTTCATATCTGGTGTTACAAAATCAGTCTTCTGAGTGTACTTCAAATAAATTGGAATCTATCATAATCTATTAAATATTACTTAATCTTTGCCACAGTTGACAATTATAATGAAGTTTAAAAGTATTTCTTAGCTCATTGGTACATGTACATATATAGAGGCTCTATATATGTACATGTACCAATGAGCTAAGAAATACTTTTAACTTAGAGGATCTTACATTAGTGGTCATTTCATATGAAATTTATGAACTGAGCCTTTGGTTGGATTTCTGGAAATAAGATCTTTTTTTGCCATGTCAGATGAACTTAAAGCTCACCTGAGCACCAAGGTGAGCTATTGTGGTCAGTGTTCGTCTTGCAGCGTCAGCAGTTGCTTTAAAAGCCTACTCCTACACACCTGGGCCAATTGACTTGAAACTTTGTAGGAAGCATCAGGGTGACTTGTAGATCAAACATAGCTAAAAGCGTTCCGATAGAAAATCCAAGATGGCCGTCATGGTGGCCATCTTGAAAGTCTATTTTTTGCTTCTGAACAGAACTGCCAGTTGACTCAAAACTTGGTAGGAAGATTCGGGCTCACTGGTAGACCAAAAATAGCTAAATTTGCTCTGATCGGAAATCCAAGATAGGGCCATGGCCTCCATCTTGAAAATCCCAAAGTGAGCTACTGTTACAGCTCCTAATAAGGCACTTTTTTTCAATCATTAACATAGCTACAGATAAGAGGGGGTATCCACATAATATTTTTCTTATTTCTCAATGAAAACATATGTTGTGGTACTCATTAGAAGCGCCTCACTGAGGCGCTTCTAATGAGTACCCACAACATATGTTTTCATTGAGAAATAAGAAAGATATCAGCAGTTTTCGGATGAAAAAAGTACAATGTACCTTATCTGTTGCTATGCATTAAAACATATGTTGAGTTGACCTCAGTAGTTCAGTCCGATGCATGTCCCAACTAATGATCAGGAGGTGACACAGGTCGCAGATTCAATCCATGGGGACAACATTCTTTTGAGGACATGGTCATGATATATTTTCTACAGTCAGTATCCCCCTTCCGCTGATTCAAGAAAGAATGTGCACAAGTACTGATTAAATAGCTGCTTAGAGGACTAGGTCTGCCAAGTAAAAAATGGTTAGCTACATGTAAGTAAACTGATCGGCTCATCATGAACTTAATAGTGTTGACTGGGCTGTAAGAGTCACTCGGACTCAAAATGTTTGTTGAGGGTATTCATAAGAATCACCTTGCAGCAGACAACACTGAAGTATTTTTCTTATTTTCCCCAGGAAACAGGATTTAAATTTCATGCAAATTGTCTCCAGTGGAGACAATTTGTATGAAATATCAAATCCTGTTTTCCAGAAAAAATAAGAAAATACTATAAATTGTCATCTGCTGAATTAGCCTAGAGAGTGGTAAAGGTAAAATGTCCTACACTGATAGTAGAAAATATTACTTTCCTAAAATTACAGGGGAAAATCCATCCTTTTCTCGTAATTTGAATTTTTTATGATGTTGTAGGTGTGTAATTAGGTGATAACTGCACAGTTGTGTGAATTATTGAAGCTTTCTGTTGCATTACTGCACTCAGACATCTGGGTTCCATATTTATAAGCAGTATATATCTACCAAACTCCAGATAAGAGAGGGTGTCTGGTAAATATTTTCTTATTTCTCCATGAAAATATATGTTGAGGGTACTCATTAGAAGTGCCTCAAGGAGGCACTTCTAATGAGTATCCACATGTTTTCACAGAGAAATAATAAGAAAATATGTATAATGTGGCTATATTGTCTTATCTGGAGCTCTAAATAAGTGAGTACCCACAAGCTATATTTTGATTAAAAATTGTCTTTTGATCCAAGAGACTGTAGTTTGGTTTTTTTTTTTTTGTTTTTTTTTTCTTTTCTTATTTGTCAGCAAAAACTAATGTTCTGTGATCACAACCCTTATCATGCTGAATAAATTAAGATGACATGCCCACCTCTAATTATCAACCAATCAGTTTACTTGATCTAGGTTGTAGGTACAAATTCATATACTTATTCACAAACTATGCAGATCCAGATCAGTTGGCTTCTCGATCTGCAATGCTTGTCATTTGTTATGCTAAAATGGGACATATTGCTGAAGTGCAAGTGGTTGTATTAGGTATAAGGAGAATTGCCTATTAACCCATTGTATACTGAATAGACTCTCCCACACTATATATTGGAAGAGTCCAATTTCAGTTTTAGGTACGTCTGGCTATGAGATTTCCATATTCCTAGAGAAAAATGGCTAAAGTATTTGCAAACAGTGGAGACCCTAATCAGACGTGGTGTTCTGCGGCGTCTGATCTGGGTCTCCACTGTTTGCCAATTACCCTTTCACAGGTCTCCCGACTACAATGGATTAAAATTTTCTGGCTGCTTAAATCATTTAAAAACATTGCAGATTTTACTCTCATGAAACCTGTTACTCATACATATCTCTAGATAAAAGAGGTTATCAGGTAAATACATTTGTGTATATTTCTTATTTCTCCACACACAAAAAAAACAACAAACACATTTTTTGGTGCTCATTAGAAGTGCCTTGGTACCACATCATGTTTTTGTGGAGAAAGAAGAAAAATATCAATGATTTTTCATTTGGAAAAAAAGAAAACAAACAAAAAACAAACAAACAGCTTATTTGTAGCTACATATCATTACGAAAACATGCCTATTCAAATATATTGAAATTTTCACCACCAAAAAACTGAAAGGTTTCAGATAAAAATTCTGATATTTTTCATATTTCTCCTCAAAACATAGATTGTGGGTGCTCGTTAGAACCGCCTTGCTGAGGTGGTTCTAACGAGTACACACAATCTAAGTTTTGAGCAGAAATCAGAAAAATAATGTATACCCTTGTAAACCCCAGTTTTACTATATAAAAGTGCGGTTTAAGGGGGTCAAAATAATATAGGTATGTTTTGGTGATGTATCTGCCAATTTTACAACCAGATTTCCAGATAATACATGCTTTATTTCAAGTAAAATGAAGAACTGAATTAACCATTGTCCTGCTGAACCCGGATATACTCTGCCTTTGCAAACAGTGTAGATCCAGATCAGTTTGCTTCTGAAGAAGCCAACTGATCTGGATCTGCACTGTTTGCCATTAAGTATACGACTCTATATCAAGAATCTGGATCAAGTGATCTGATTGGCTGAAAATTAGAAGTGGGCATGGCATCTTAATTTTTTCAGCATGAAAAGGGTTAAAACATTCTGGAAAATTACCAATATACTCCTTCACAGATTGCTGAAGTGTGGGTGGCAGAGTGGTTAGTACTCCGCAGTCCCGACTTCGGATCCTGAGGTCTGGATTTGAAACACACTAGAGGCGAGAATTCAGCCCATGACTGTAATGTAGCTTATTACACAGAGCCAGTAATTAGGCCAAATAAAAAAATGCTCCTATAGGAGCAGTTTGATCTGGGTCTACACTGTTTGCAATTCTATCAATACTTTTAGACACATCTAAGGATAGCTTGAAACAGATTTAGTAAAATTTTATGTGAAATATGTGTGAAGTCCACATATATTTGATAATTCAGGTATTATTCTTCATAAAAAATGTAAAAAAAAAAAAAGTTTTCTGAAAAAAAAAAATAATAAAAAAAAATTGAAAATGTCCCCTGCTGAAATTTTTACGCAGCATGCTAAGTGTTAACCCTTGTCCTGCTGAACCCAGATATACCCTGCCTTTGCAAACAGTGTAGATCCAGATCAGTTGGCTTCTGAAGAAGCCAACTGATCTGGATCTGCACTGTTTGTCATTTAGTGTGTGAATTTGTATCAACAACCTGTTTCAAGCATTCTGATTTGGTGACAGAAGTGGGTGTGGCATCTTAATATATTCAGAATGATAAGGGTTAATTGTTGTAAAATGTGACCCAGTAAGTCTGTTTTGCTGAAAGCAACAAAGACATTAAAAGATGTTAATTAAAATTTTAGGTTTAGGGTGTTACCTTATTTATGGTAATATGAAAATAGGCTTAGCCTAATGCAAGCACAGCACAGACCTATATCTGCATTCTTCAAAAGCCCTTCAAAGAATGAATATCAGTATATAAAAATATTATGTAAATCAATAATAAATAATAAAAATATTCAGCAAAACATGTTCGTGACACTTATTGACACTCGTTTGGTCACTTCATGATGCTTATTAGTGAGACCCATAATCAAGTCTTCCAACTTCCGGTGACAACTTTCGGGAAGAAAAAAACCGGAAGAAAATTGGTCAGAGGGATTACTGCTGAAAGTATATATCATTGTATGTTACTTTTCCTTGGTCATATTCTCTGCCGTAGAGCTCACTTGGTTGGTAATGCGCTTTGCGCGTCACGAGTTTTGCTTGCTATTAAATGGCCTTCTAACAAACAGTGTAGAACCAGATTAAATTGTTCCTAGAGGAGCAGGTTGATCAGGGTCTCTATAGGTATGGTATACATTTGTGTAGAAAGGTCGTATTAAGTCATATTTTGCACTCCCACGTACCGATCGCCTAGTATGGTTTGGTATTCTCCCAGCACTTTTAAATATTATCAGTGAACAAATGTGCCTTTTTTGACAAATTTGAGGGTAAACAGAGTAAAACACTACTTTGTTGAAATGATTTGACTAAATATGGTAAGTTAACTGTGTGATTATTAATGGCAAGACCTGAAATTGTGACTCCAGATAAACTGAACATTCCATAGCACATTTGGTTACATATAGCACATTGCTAAAGGGTTCGCAAGTTCGAATCCCAGCTTGGACATATAACTTAGTGGTCCCAGAGGTGTTCGGTTTTCCCAGGTTTCACTGTACGATATGTTTGTCTTTTTTATTTCAGCTGGTATTAACTGTACCAATGTTGGCTATGAAGCGTTTACCTGTCTCAATGGTTACTGCCTACGATTTGAAAAGAGTTGTGATGGGATAGAAGATTGTATAGAGGGTTCAGACGAGAGCCCGCAGGTCTGTGGTGAGTAGTCACATTAATGTTTACCACTCTCTGGACCAGCACAGTGACTTAGTGAGTAGAATATCCACATTGTGACTGAAAGGTTGTGGATTCAGTTCCCATCCGGGTCATATCAAAGACTTTTAAAATAGTACTAGCTGCTCTTATACTTGGTGCTCAGCATTAAGAAAGCAGTGCTATTATGGTTTCACGTTGGTTGTCCATCTATCAGTCCTTCCATCCGTATTTCATTTCACATCAATGGATTTTCATCAAACTTGGCATGTGCATTGATATTGTGGAGACCTGGTTTGGGATTGCTAATGGGCAAATTTTGCCAAATTTTGACGGAGTTATCTACCCGAGACACGCCCATATTTTCTTTTCCAGACAAAAACTTGTGTAAATGTCAACATAGCAACAGATAATGCACTTTTTTTCATCCAAAAAATGCTGATATCTTTCTTATTTCTCCACAAAAACATATGTTGTGGGTACTCATTAGAAGCACCTCGGCGAGGCACTTTTAATGGGTACCCACAACATATGTTTTTGTAGAGAAATAAGAAAAATATTATGTGGCTACCCCCTCTTATCTGTAGCAATGTGTTAAGGGATTTTAACCAAACTCAGAACATGTATGCAGGCAGAGTTGAGTCTCCACTGGATGCACATGTCTGATTAAGTAGATCTGGTTTGGGATTGATAATGGGCAAATTTTATCAATGTTTGACAGTTATCTGCCAACTGCATGATAATGGTGGGGTATTATAGTTAAACATTTTATTTTTTCTTAAATTTTTCAGAAAGTAGGCTTTGACATTTCATGCAAATTTTTGCCAGAAAATAGGCTTTGACAAACAATGTGCATGAAATATCAAACCGATTTTCTGGGAATTATTCTTCAGATGGCAAATTGATGATATTTTCCTTTTTTTCCGATAGGCTTTGACAACATCTGAAATTATCAATAATAACAACCTTTGATGGCAATTTTTGTCTATGTTTTAGAATTTTCACAAAATGTGTAAGAAAAACTGATTTGTACTGTACAGATAAATCATGAAAAGTGAAACTTATGATAGTATACAAGCGATTACCTGATATTTCTTGTTTTCTTTATTCTAGTCAATCGAACATGCCCTCCAGCTACCATGTTCGCCTGTGCCAATCGAACACAAGGACAGTGTGTCCCTGCATTGAAGCAGTGTGATGGAATATATGACTGTAAAGATGGCAGTGATGAGGAAAATTGTTCGTGTTCATCTGACCAGTTCAAATGCAAAAGTGGTGCCTGTATACCCAAAACATATCGCTGTAATGACTACAGAGACTGCTACGATGGCTCGGATGAGGCTGACTGTGGTAAGAAATGTAGATTTTACCGGGCCTGTACAAAAGTACAGGCAAAGCTATAGCAGTCATCCATGATGTTGGCACTGGTTATTTTAAATGGTTATAACTCCTGAGCCTCTAGAATGAAGTAGTTCATACTTCCTTGATGTTAGATACTGGTCTAAAGGTCTATGCTGTACCATCCCAACTATCTTAACCCTTGTCGTGCTAAATGAATGAAGATGCCATACCCACTTCCAATTTTCAGCCAACCAGATTACTTAATCCAGGTTGTTGACATAAATTCACATTCTGAATCACAAACAGTGCAGATCCAGATCAGTTGGTTTCTTCAGAAGCCAACTGATCTGGATCTACACTTTTTGCAAAGGCAGGGTATATCCCATTTCAGCAGGACAAGGGTTAAAGGGATTTAGAAAAAAAATTATGTTAAAGTGTTTGATTAGTTTTTAGAGGCAAAGCCAAATTCAGGCGAGCTACGTTATCGTATGACACCTCTTATTAGCTTTACTGGGTGATAGTACAGCATCTTGCTTATTCCTGTGGATTGGGATGCTCAGATGTCTGTCCTTCAGGGCCCATTTGTTCAAAGCATCGTTAGCTTAACAAGCTCGTTAGTGGTCAAAATGTTTACTGTACTAGTAAGTACAATATCTAATTCACAACTATTTTTGCTGAAAAAATGTGAGTAGCTTTTGCAAATGCAAAAGCTACTCACATTTTTTTCAGCAAAAATATTAGTGTATATGCCATATTTAATGATCAAAGTTTTAACAATACGTTAACTGACGACATCGTTAGCTTTGAACAACTGGGCCCAGTTTGTTAACATCTTGTGCATTACATGCTATGGGCCATGCCAGCAGAAAACATGTCTATGGGTGTATGAGTACAGTGAGGGGCTAGATAAGCCTGCGTATCCACGCAGTCTGATCAGGGCCTTCATTATCTGCTAACAGAATCATTGGATGCTAAAGAATGTATGAATGGATAGCAAAGGCTTGGATGATACTTTGCGCATGTGCAAGATAATCTGTACTAGCTGCTCTTTCGCTTGGCGCTCAGCATTAAGAAAGTAGAGCTAGAACTGGTCAGCTCAGTTTCAGTATAATGTGACTGGGTGGAATATCATGTCAGAGTGTCTGAGGCGTGATAGTTCAGTGAGGCAGCACTCTAAAAGTGAGCATTGAGCTCCCTGCCACATTCAGACATCGTCGCGATATGACTGAACGATTGTTGAAAGTGACATTAAACCCAAATCAAACAAACAAAGCAAGATCATCTGAATATACACATTTTGCACACATTTTGTTTGAAGGTACTTTTTCGCTTGACACGGCCAGTATCTGGAAACTGGCTAGTTGCATCTAAATGTAATTGCTCGAGTGCACTGACCATTATGGCTAACAGCAGCCATCTTTGTTTTCTCATTATGGTATCTTCAGCAAGGGCAGATCCAGGATGATTTCTGATAGGGTTCGATTCTATCAATTACCGTAACTTACTATACTTGTGCAAACTGACAGACCTGAGCATACAGTGTAGACCCAGATCAGATGCAGCAGAATGCTGCATCTGATCAGGGTCTACACTGTTTGCCACTCACCCAGCAATTTTACACTCATTCACAGTAATAGTTAAATGGACATTTTGAAGAGAAGTATAAGATACAGAGTGAATATTTAGGGTAAATACTGTATCCAAAATTCATTCAAAATTTTCCATGAAAACGAAATTTTGAGTCAAAAGGGGTTTCATTGACTCCCCACCTCCCCACCACACACACACACACACCCTTCACACACACACACATACATTTTACCACAGAATTTCCACCTATAAATAGATTGCATGCATTGGCTTCCAGCTTATCTGAGCTCCGCCATGATATCTTGGAAACAAACATCTTAGTAAACCTTTGGCATTAGGTCAAACTTTGGCAGGATATTCCAAGATATCACAGTAATGATATTAGCTAAGCCAGGAGTCAATGCACCGGGCTAATGTGCAGGGCTATGATCTTTTGAATGCATTCGCAGCAAGGCTCTGGAAATTCTGAAATCTGAATCGGTCCAGCCGATGACGATGATGTCATCAGTGAGCCCATTTCCAAAAAAAAATATAATATCACCTGTCACGAAAACTAATGACAATTGGCAGTCCTATAACTCCTTTTAAATAATACCCCTCAACTCCATTATTTGACAGACGTCCGGGTATAACGAGCATGATCAAAGCTGGCATCATCAATAAATACAGTCAGGTATGTAAAAAGAAAGAAAAAAGAAAAGGGACAATTTTTTTATCGCACCTGCTTGTAGCAGGGTGCGATATAGGCGTCCGATTTTCCGTCCGTCCGTCCGTCCGTCCGTCCGTCCGTCCGTCCGTCCGTCCGTCCGTCCGTCCGTCCGTCCGTCCGTCCGTCCGTCCGTCCGTCCGTCCGTCCGTCCGTCCGTCCGTCCGTCCGTCCGTCCGTCCGTCCGTCCGTCCGTCCGTCCGTCCGTCCGTCTGTCAACATTTATGTCGACGTTCGACATTTATGTCAAAGTTAGTATTCTAATCAACTACAAGACTAAACAACCATCAAACCTTGCATGAAACATCTCCCTGACCTCCTGACTTTGCGACATAGGCGTCCGCTTTTCCGTATGTCTGTCCATTCGTCCGTCCGTCTGTCAACATTAATGTCGAAGTTCGACATTTATGTCAAAGTTAGTATTTTAATCAACTACAAGACTAAACAACCATCAAACCTTGCATGAAACATCTCACTGACCTCCTGACTTTGCGACATAGGTGCCCATTTTTCCATTCGTCTGTCTGTTCGTCCGTCCGTCTGTCCGTCTGTTAACAGTTCTGTTATGTCGAAGTTCGACATTTATGTCAAAGTTCGTATTCTAATCAACTACAAAACTAAACAACCATCAAACCTTTTATGAAACATCTCCCTGACCTCCTGACTTTGCGACATAGGTGCCCGCTTTTCCATTCGTCTGTCCGTTCATCCGTCCGTCTGTCTGTTAACAGTTCTGTTATGTCAAAGTTCGACATTTACGTCGAAGTTAGTATTCTAATCAACTACAATTCTACAACAACCATCATACCTTGCATAACACATCTCCCTGACCTCCTGACTTGGCAGGTATGTTGACCCAGTGACCTTGACCTATATTTTGCGCTCCATTGACTTTGACACAATTTACGTTGACGTTCCAGATCTTCTCAACTTTAAGGCGTACAACTACCAAACCTTGCATAGTGCTTCTCCTAGATGTACTGACTTGGCATATACCTTGACCCGGTGACCTAGACCTATATTTTGCGCTCCACTGACTTTGATATATTTTGCGTCGACGTTCGATATCTCCTCGACTATAAGGCCTACAACCATCAAACCTTGCAAAGTGCTTCTTCTCAATGTACTGACTTGGCAGATACCTTGACCTGGTGACCTTGACCTATATTTTGGCTGCAGTGACTTTGACATAATTTACGTCAATGTTCCAGATCTCCTCAAGTGTAAGACCTCTAGCCACCAAACCTTGCATAGTGCTTCTCCTAGATGTACTGACTCAGCAGGTATCTTGACCCGATGACCTTGACCTATATTTTGCGCTCCAGTGCCTTTTACACATTTTACGTCAACGTTCAATATCTCCTCAACTGTAAGGCCTACAACCATCAAACCTTGCATAGTGCTTCTCCTCAATGTATGGACTCCGCAGGTACCTTCACTGGGTGACCTTGACCTATATTTCGCGCTCCATTAACTTTTACACCTTTTATGTCACCCTTCCGTATGTCCTCAACTGTAAGGCCTTCAACCACCAAACCTTATATAGCACTTCTTCTCGATGTACTGACTTGGAAGGTACCTTGACCTGGTGACCTTGACCTATATTGTGCACTCCAGTGACTGACACATTTTATGTTGATGTTCGGTATCTTCTCAAATATAAGACCTACAACCACTAAACCTTGCATAGTGCTTCACCTCATTGCACTGGCTTGGCAGGTACCTTGACCCGGTGACCTTGACCTATATTTGACACATTTTACGTTAATGTTTGATAACTCCTCAACTATAAGGCCTACAACCACCATACCTTGCATTGTGCTTCTCCTTGATGAACTGAATTAGCAAGTACGTTGACCCGTGACCTTGACCTATATTTCATGCTCCAGTGACTTTTACACATTTTACGTCAACGTTCCATTATCATTGGGCTGTATGATACGAAAAGTTAGTGCTGAAGATACAGCCATTAGAGGGAATGGGACTGGCCTGGAATATATGTGCCCCACTAAGCACTTTGTCTACATTTTTTTCAACCCAGTTTTCCAAGTAAGCACTGCTAAGAATGAAATAAACTTATTTAATAACCACGTTCTGATTGTGGCTCCTGTGACTTTTGCCCCAGCAGGTGCGATGACGCCTTCCGCGGAATTCTTGTTGTTATTTCCACCTCCGCAGGGGTTTCCTAGATAACTATTTATAAACAACTGATTCCCCTCTTGTGTAAGCATGAAGATGGCCGGAAACAGGAGAGATGGAACTAAACGACTTTCATAGACCTAATTAGGTCTAATAAAAAAAGGCCTGCGCCACGAGTGGTTTTGCAGTTTTCAATGTTTCAAGATCAAACCAGACTGCTTAAATTTTAAGCACTGACCAATCTTGTCTAGCGCAAGTGGTACACTTATCTTTACCGTGAAATCTATCTTGAATTATATTCGCGCGTTACGGCCGTCAAAAAAAAAAAAGAAGAAGCAAACAATAAGACCCAGGTCAGACGCCGTTGTATGCGACATCTGATCAGGACGTACGCGGTTTGGGAATTAATTTATCAAATCTTGGACCAGCAAACCATGTTGATCAAAACAAAAAAGAAGAGGAAGAAAACGGGTGCGTTGAAGCGGTGCATTCTTTTATCACTCTCAGTTAAAGCGACCTTTGATCTTTTGGACACGCCGACTGCACCTGATGTTTTGCAGTCTCAGTATATTCACACATGTCACACAAACGGATTAATTATCAGACTACCATTACTGATGATTTGTGTTAATCGCTTGTTTACCGCACAAAGGACAGTGAAGTGTTGATTTTTTGACAATGTTTAGTAATGACGTAACTAATTTGTGCTGCGGTAGGTTGCCGTTATTCATCTGTCTCTCCAATATACATGTCAAATGACCGTTTAGAGCCTTTTAACTACCATAATATTGCATTTAAAAGGTGCGCGGACTTTGTCAGTTTGGGAAGACTTGAACGTTTGTGATTTTTTAGACATCATTGATTCGTGAAGAATGGTTGATTAGAGAAAAAATGGGGTTCAAGGCACAAACCAGTTGGACCGAATTATTAGCGTTTTGGGGTGTTTGAAACAGGTCCAGAATTCTTATTTTTGGTCCAGACTGGCTATTTTCCGGTTTACCAGAGCCCTGATCTGCAGTGCCCAGAAAGTACTGGGTTTGTGATTTTGCACCAAAATAGTGGTAAATACTAAGATTTTATATTTACCCACTTTTCAATTTTCATTGTCCCCGGGAGTGGAGAAAAAAAGCTGGACTTTTTCTATCCTGTTGTCCCGGTAGTGCGGTGATTTTAGCAGGGTTGTGATGGAGGGAGAGGCATTGTCCATGCTTTTCCCCATTGCGAAGCGCTTCTGTTGAGTACCACAATATATATTTTCATGCAGAAATAAGGAAAATATCAGGGCCCAGTTGTTCAAAGCGTCGTTAGCTTAACAAGCTCGTTAAGGGTCATTTCGTTAACTGTTTTAGCGGATTCAATACACAATATTCTGATATTTTTTGCTGAAAAAATGTGAGTAGCACTGCAAAAGCTACTCACATTTTTTCAGCAAAAAATTTCAGCATATTTGCGTATCACTGGATTAAAATTTTAACGAATCGTTAACTAACGACATCGTTAGTTTTGAACAACTGGGCCTAGGCCTCTTTGGTTGAAAAAAAGGGCTGTATCTAGGGCTATGTTCTGTCTTTTAGAAACCAGAAAATGCGATGAAGATGAGTTTGCATGTAAATCTACAGTGGACTGTATTCCCAAAAGCAAGATGTGTGATGGTTGGAATGACTGTGGAGACAGCAGTGATGAAGAACAAGATGTCTGTCAGAATAAAACGAGTGAGTAATGGGAAAATATGAGACTGTGCATGTAAAAATAAACCTACGGTGGCTGCTGATCTGAGTCTATACTGTTTACAACTCAACCAGCAATTTTTAGACACAAAAATGGCTATCCAAAATAAAAAAAAAAATTATACTTTTTTGGCCAATTCTTTCTTTTTATGCAGTTGTTTCTTAAAATACCCAATAGAATGGCAAATAGTGTATGATCTTTTAGCTAAAATAGTCCAGATGGGAAGTCCAAGATGGCCTCAATGGTGGCCATCATGAATATCTATTTTGCAATTCTTCTCTTGAACTGAAAGGCCAATTGACTCGAAAATTGGTAGGAAGTATTTGGGTGACTTGTAGTTCAAAATTAGCTAAAATAGTTCTGATCAGAAATCCAAGATGGCGGCCATGGTGGTCCTGGATGGAAGTGATTCATACTTGCCCTGATGTATTCCCTGTCTGTAGTTCCATACTGTACCATCCAGACCCAGAGTGATTGTCACAGATTTTGAAAAAATTGTATATTAACCCTTGTCCTGCTGAATCCGGATATGTCCTGCCATTGCAAACAGTATAGATCCAGATCAGTTGGCTTCTGAAGAAGCCAACTGATCTGGATCTGCACTGCTTGCCATTTAGTATGTGAATTTATAGCAAAAATTCGGATCAAGTAATCTGATTGGCTGAAAATTAGAAGTGGGTGTGGCATCTTAATTTATTCAGCAGGACAAGGGTTAAAGTTTTTATATATTAAAATATTTAGTTAAAGTGTTTAGAGGCAAAGCACAATTCAGACACTTCTTATCCGGACCTTTGATCTTAGTGCCCCTTGTTATAGCCCCGCTTTGAAAAAGTGGGGCTATAGTGGATCATGTTCTTTCATGATTTCATGACTCTGTGATTCCGTGACTGCAAAAATAAAATGCATTTTTGCTTAAGAACTTTTATGTTTGTGGGCCTACTTCAGTGAAACTTATACTACACTTGGTCTCTAAGGTAAGTAAGGTGTACTCGTAGAATAGTGGCCAAGGGCCTGTAAATCTTGGAGTTATGTCCCTTGGTAGGTTTTCAAAATTTAAAATGCATTTTGCTTAATAACTTCTATGTTTGTGGTCCTACTTCGAGGAAACTTGTACCACACTTTCTTTCTAAGGTAAGGAAGGTATATTGGCTTTGTTTCTATGGTAAGGAAGGCATAATGGCAGAATAGTGGCCAAGGGCCAGGGCCTGACAAATCCATTGCCCGGCCGCCCGGGACAAGTCCTAAATCCCGCCGGGCAAGTCTGTTCCGTCTTTACGACGCCCAGTCGGGCAAGTGTCAAAAAATCGCCAGGACAGTTAAAAGTGCGAGTATTTACGGTAAAAAAGTCTGATCAAAAGATGTCAATAAATATTGATAATTAATTGCCCAGCTGTCCTGATTAATGCAGACAACCCATGTATAACGGTTTTCATTATCACACTACGGTTAATCCAATTGATCAGTTGTTTACCTTCCGGCGCGTGCCTTTAATCTTCCGTCGTAACAGCTGATCAATAATTGTATCTAAACATGGCTTCTGTGTAGTATGAACCAAGTAAGGTCGGCAATTATTGGTTTTTGATATTCTCGTATTTCATTGGCTATGCGACTGGGCATACACCAATGAAATAAGTCGTTGCTTACGACGTGTTTGGCTATGAAAACGAAAGTACAAATTGACACAATATAAAAACACAGGTAAGAAATTGAGTTTTTGTTTGGAAAAAAAAAAGCAAAAAAAAAGCTTGATACCGTTACGATCTTGCCTGTTTGCAAAACCTTTGTTATTTCCCTCTCGAAATCTGGATTTACTTAGTGTTCATCAAATAATAATGAATTTGTAAGACTAAAAATACTGTGTGTCAAAGTCATTTATGAAAAATTTATTCTCTGTTGATATTACTGATAACGTGTTAGGATGAAAAACAAAATATGAACACTGATGGCTTACACAACTGACTAGTGCTTGATGACTTATGTGCTCCTAAAACCAGAAAGACTTGATGAGCACTGATATACAATACCACACAGAATAATATTCAGTTCTTTCCAATTTCTTGGAGGTTGTTCTCTGTTCTTGGGATAAATGAATACACCATTTTCAAAATGGCTTCTTTGATAAAAAATGAAGTCTTTTAATTATGAATTGTCCTATAGTTTGTAGGCAGTTCTTCAATCAAGTTAATTTCCTTGCAGGTGTATACATTTACCTTAAGAATTTTTTTTTTTTTTTTTTTTTTTTACAAACACATGAGTATTTATTCAAGGCTTCAAGTAAATACAAATAAAATTCTTTTTCAATATGCTCTCTTTTCATCCCTTTGGTATTTTCTGATGTGAAATTATGATACTTTTCTTATTTCCATTGCAAACTTAGATTGTGGGGTCTGAAACTACCTCACTGAGTGCCCATTATCTATGTTTTTGAGCCAAAAAAAAGGAGTAAACTTATGTACGCCATTTAAAACCTCGCTTTTCTGTATATTAACTGGGATTTACAAGAGTATTGCTTTCATAGACTTGTTAACGCAATGTTAAAAGTGGGACTTCTATTTCTGTTTGCAAATCTTGGGCATATAGGAATTTGAGCCGCACAAATCCTGGGCAAGTAGGAATTTGAGCTGGGCAAGTGAAAAAAAAATTTACTTGCCCAGTGGGCAAGTGGATTTTTTTTTGATTTGTCAGGCCCTGCCAAGGGCCCATAACTATTGGAATGGTATCCGTTGGTAGGTTTTCAAATTTTGCCATTCTTGAAAATTTTCGTAACAGATTTTTCAGGAACTAAGAAAGCTAGAAAGTTGAAAGTTTGTATAAACATGGACAATGACTGGATGTATCCTGTATATCAGAATATGGGTCAAGGGTCCGTAACTCTTGAGTTATCTCCCTAGGTAGGTTTTCAAAAGATTAAAATGCATTTTACTTAACTACTACTTTCATGAATTATACCACACTTGGTCTCTAAGGTAAGGAAGTTGTAATTGCAAAATTGGTGGCCAAGGGCCAATGACTCTTGGAGTTATGTCTCATGGTAGGTTTTCAACTTTTGCCATTACTGAAAATTTTTGTCACAGATTTCTCAGGAACTATGAAAGCCAGAAAGCTCTGATAGTGCTGTAGCGGGGCTATAGTCAGATCCTCTGAGAGCTCTTGTTATCTTTATTTGCTTAAGGATGCTGTTTAGGATGAATATGGTAATATTATGCATTTCTGTTTTCCACTTTCGAAAAAATGTGGACTGAATATACTTGAGTGTGTGTTCTAGGTACTGCATTTCTATTTTCCAGTTTCAAAAAAAATGTGGACCCAATATGTTTGCTTGTACTAAAGGTGCTGAGTTTTTTTGTTGTTTTTTTTTTCTAGTTTTGAAAAAATGTGGACCTAGTAAGTTTGAGTGTACTAAAGGTGCTGAATTTCTATTCTCCAGTTTCGAAAAAAATGTGGACCCAGTATGTTTGAGTGTACAAAGGGTTCTGCATTTCCATTTTCCAGTTAGAAAAAAATGTGTACCCAGTATGTTTGAGTGTACTTAAGGTGCATAATTTCTATTTTCCAGTTTCGAAAAAATGTGGACCCAATATGTTTGAGTGTACCAAAGGTGACTGTATTTATCTGTATTGGAGATGTGACAGAGATAAGGATTGTCCTGATGGTTCTGATGAGAAGAATTGCAGTAAGTTATTATAGGTCCAGAAAAGGCTTTTTTCTTTTCAAACAAAAGGTATTTAGGGGTAACTGTAATGGAAATTTTCATTTGGGGAGGTATATCGTTGGTTTTACAGAGACGGTCACAAACTTCATTTTAGGGTGACACGAAAACTTTTAGGGAGGTATTTAGTCAGTTTTACTGTCAGAAATTTCTTTTTATGGCGACCATAAAATCAGTGATATACAGACCCAAATGAAAATTTTCGTAACTTAACATAATAATTTTTATCCCCATTCTAATGCACTTCGTCGCCGGCCTTGGTGGCTCAGTTAGATGCGCCGTCCAACTGGAGACCAGGAGACCAGGAGGTCGCTGGTTCAACCCCCACCGAGGTCGGCAACATTCTTTCGTGGAGATTGATCGTGAAATATTTTCTACGGTCATTCTCTCCCTTCTGCTGATTCAAGAAGGGCAGTTGTCTGGCGAAAGAATGTGCACAATACTGGTTAACCGCTTAGAGGACTAAGCCTGCCCAGTAAATGTGTGGTTAGGTAAACTGACCGCGCTCGACATGACCCCATTGGGGTGACTGGGCCGTAAAACCTCAACACAAACAAATAACGCACTTCGTCAGCTTTTTATTAAAATCCCTGGGGAGCCTCTTATGATTGTTTTGTATCATTTGTTTTGTTAAAAAAAAAGCTTGTACTATTTGCGCAAAGCAGCAAGTGCTACGAGCTGCATAAAACCAAATCCCAGCCAATGAAAAGAGATGTTACGTGATGACGTTGGGTTTCAGATGGTACATCAAAGAATATACCATCGCAAATTCTTGACTAATCCAGTCAGATGTCGCGTTACATATGTGAGTGATTTGGAATCATATTTTTTCACACCTGCATTGGCATGGGTGACTTAGTCTGTTCGTTTGATTGTCTGAAAACATGCATCTTCCCTAGCATTCATTCTAAATAAAGTCTCTAAACTGTAAAACTTAACAGTTAGTTTCACTTCACTGACTGATTTATCTCACTGAGCTCAACAAGTAACACAACTCTCACTCTTCTGCTGCTTGTTTTCACATTTTAGTATGTCGGTGTGTTATAAACTTCATCGGTGTTCTGTACATTTGTTATTTCTCAACAAAAGCATAATGTTGTGGGTAATCACAACATATGCTAACATTAATAATGGGTATCTCTTCTTATATAGATCTATGAACTTTTTATGCATTTCTTCATTAGGTGCTTTTTCCAACAAAAAAGTTTATATTTTTCTCATTTCTCCATGAAAACATCAGTACTCAGAGTTCTTACAACATAATTTTTCCAAGAAGAAATAAGGACTAAAGCTATGCATTGATTGAACATTCAAGTGAGTCTGAGCCAGTTATGAAGTGTCTGGGTGGGTGAGTGGTTAGCGCTCTCAACTTTCGATCATGAGGCGCCGATAGGAATCCCCCTGGAGGCTTCAGCTTATAACTATATGGATTTCTCAGAGCCGTTCATTATCACCCTTCCCTTATCTCTATATGACTTAAATAATGTTGAAAGGGACATAAAAGACCAAATCATCATCATCAACATCTGACCCGTTTCTGCAGAGAGGTTATAATAATAATAATAATAATCGACTTTATTTATAGAGGGTAACACATTTAGTAATCTAGTACTAATCTTCCATGTGGCCCTCTTTTTTCCTGGGTAGAAACCAGTACTAAGCAATGTGGATAAAGTCTCTTGCTCAAGGAAACAACACTTGCTGTTACTGGGGATCGAACCCGGTACCTCTCGATCTCGAGTCCGATGCTTTACCACTGCACCATATACAAATAGCAAGACCCAGGTCAGCCTGACGCTTCCTTACTGGTTCCCTGTGTGATAAGTACCATTTTCTCAGGCAGACCTCGGTGGCTTATTTGGACCCACGTTTGACTGGTGATCAGGGCCCAGTTGTTCAAAGCTAACGATGTCGTTAGTTAATGATTCGTTAAAATTTACATCGAGTGATATGCAAATATGCTGAAATTTTTTGCTAAAAAAATGTGAGTAGCTTTTGCAGTGCAAAAGCTACTCACATTTTTTCAGCAAAAAATATCAGAATATTGTGTAATGAATCCGCTAAAACAGTTAACGAAATAACCCTTAACGAGCTCGTTAAGCTAACGACGCTTTGAACAACCGGGCCCAGGAGGTTTGGGGATTCAACTCTTGCCAGATTGCAACATTCTTTCGTGGAGATTGATCATCAGATATTTTCTACGATCATTCTCTCCTTTCTGCTGATTCAAGAAGGGCAGTTGTCAGTTTCTGGCGAAAGAATGTGCACAATACTGGTTAACGGCTTAGAGGACTTAAGTCTGCCCAGTAAAAGTGTGGTTAGGTAAACAGACTGCACTCAACATGACTCAATTTGGTTGACTGGGCCATAAAACCTCAACACAAACCCATTTCTTGTGTGCTGGCTCTTATGTTGTGGATGCTCAATCAGACACATTTAACCCATTTTATACTGAATAGACTCCCCCACACTATATATTGGAAGAATCCAGTTTCGATTTTAGGTATGTCAGGATGTGGAATTTAGATATTCCTAGAGAAAAATGAGTAAACTATTTGCAAACAGTGGAAACCCTGATCAGACGCCACATTCTGCGGCATCTGATCTGGGTCTGCATTGTTTGCCAATTATCATTTTACTGGTATCCCAACTACAATGGGTTAATTAGTACCTAGAACGTATGTTTTCATGGATAAGTAAGAAAAATAATTTACCGTATTCGACCTAATTACCGCACTGTGCGCTTAGGTTTTTCAAACTTACAGGACACACTCATTTGTGGTCAAATATGTATCTATCTACTAAGGATACACTATAAAAAAGATCAGAAAAGGACTTATTTAATGATGACTATGCGATTTTTTCTGACTTTCTTTACAAAGGCATATGTTGTGGGTACTCATTTGAATTGCATCAACATATGCCTTTGTAAAGAAGTAAAGAAAAAAGTACACTGGTTGTAATCTGAAGACTACGGAATTTCTTGACTGTGCGCTTATAGGGGTATGTGCGGTAATTAGGTCGAATACGGTACTTAAGATTTGCTTACTTGCACATCATAATTCTGTAGCAAAAATGTTGGAAAGTCATTTTCCTGCTAACCGAGAAAATTTAAGTGATCAAAGCAAACTAGTATGAGCATTAGTTGTTTAGCATATACCTTCTTGAAGGATTTTTGTGCCTAACTGATTTATAACTTTTGTCTTTATTCCAGCTTACAGTTGTAAACAGGGTCAGTTCATGTGTACAGAGAGTAAACTGTGTATAAATGACAGATGGGTCTGTGATGGAAATAATGATTGTCATGATAGCAGTGATGAGCTAGGCTGTGGTAAGTGTTTAAAGGGGTCCTCCTGAATCTGGATATGCCCTGTCTTTGCAAACAATGCCGATCCAGATCAGTTGGCTTCTAAAGAAGCCAGCTGATCTGGATCTGCACTGTTTGTCAGTAAGTATATGAATCATATCAAGAACCTGGATCAAGTAATCTGGCTGAAAATTGGAAATTGGCTGGCATCTTAATTTATTCAGCATGATAACGTATGGGTTAGTAACCTGGATCAAGTAATCTGATTGGCTGAAAATTAAAAGTGGGCATGGCATCTTAATTTATTCAGCATGGCAAGGGTTAACAATATTTGTGTGTCAAATACAAAACAAAATCCCTTATGGTCTTTTTAGTTAATTTGTTATGTCCCCCACACCCCCCCCCCCCTCCCCCATTAGGGGAGTGGGACATATCTTTTTTGTGCAGATCCCTTTGGCATCGGCAATGGCTTCAGCGTCACACTTTCTTGTCTGCGAAATATCTTGTTCACCAGAGGTGGGACATAACAAAGAACTGATTAGATTTTGGTGATCTTGACCTAATTTTCAAGGTCACAGCAGTAGAAAAACTGTAAATTCATGGCGAGGGGGTGGGGACATCTGTTTTCTCTGAAAACACTGTTGCTAGTTTAAATTATTTGACTATTAACATTTAATATTTTGAGACAGTATCATGGTTGTAAGAAAGGCAGATAAGTAAGTTTGGCTGGTTTTATCATGAAAGAAGAAGTCACAGTATTTACATGCCATGTCCCTAAGATTACAGAGATGGGAGACTTCAGGATTAATCCTGATTTCCAGATTGAGAACTTTCATTTTTATCGCACCTGCTTGTAGCAGGGTGCTATATAGGCGTCCGATTTTCTGTCCGTCCGTCCGTCCGTCCGTCCGTCCGTCCGTCCGTCCGTCTGTCAACATTTATGTCGACGTTCGACATTTATGTCAAAGTTAGTATTCTAATCAACTACAAGACTAAACAAACATCAAACCTTGCATGAAACATCTCCCTGACCTCCTGACTTTGCAACATAGGCGTCCGCTTTTCCGTATGTCTGTCCATTCGTCCGTCCGTCTGTCAACATTTATGTCGAAGTTCGACATTTATGTCAAAGTTAGTATTTTAATCAACTACAAGACTAAACAACCATCAAACCTTGCATGAAACATCTCCCTGACCTCCCGACTTTGCGACACAGGTGCCCACTTTTCCATTCGTCTGTCTGTTCGTCTGTCCGTCTGTCTGTCTCTTAACAGTTCTGTTATGTCGAAGTTCGACATTTATGTCAAAGTTAGTATTCTAATCAACTACAAGACTAAACAACCATCAAACCTTGCATGAAACATCTCCGTGACCTCCTGACTTTGCGACATAGGTGCCTGTTTTTCCATTCGTCTGTCCGTTCGTCCGTCCGTCTGTCTCTTAACAGTTCTGTTATGTCGAAGTTCGACATTTACGTCAAAGTTAGTATTCTAATCAACTACAATTCTACAACAACCATCATTCCTTGCATGACACATCTCCCTGACCTCCTGACTTGGCAGATATGTTGACCTAGTGACCTTGACCTATATTTTGCGCTCCATTGACTTTGACACAATTTACGTTGACATTCCAGATCTTCTCAACTATAAGGCATACAACTACCAAACCTTGCATAGTGCTTCTTCTAGATGTACAGACTTGGCAGGTACCTTGACCCGGTGACCTTGACCTATATTTTGCGCTCCAGTGACTTTGACATATTTTGCGTCGACATTCGATATGTCCTCAACTATAAGGCCTACAACCATCAAACCTTGCAAAGTGCTTCTCCTCAATGTACTGACTTAGCAGATACCTTGACCTGGTGACCTTGACCTATATTTTGGCTGCAGTGACTTTGACATAATTTACATCCAACGTTCCAGATCTCCTCAAGTGTAAGACCTCTATCCACCAAACCTTGCATAGTGCTTCTCCTATATGTACTGACTTGGCAGGTATCTTGACCCGGTGACCTTGACCTGTATTTTGAGCTCCAGTGCCTTTTACACACTTTACGTCAACGTTCAATATCTCCTCAACTATAAGGTCTACAACCATCAAACCTTGCATAGTGCTTCTCCTCAATGTATGGACTCTGCAGTACCTTGACTGGGTGACCTTGACCTATATTTCACACTCCATTGACTTTTACACCTTTTAGGTCACCCTTCCATATGTCCTCAACTGTAAGGCCTTCAACCACCAAACCTTATATAGCACTTCTTCTCGATGTACTGACTCGACAGGTACCTTGACCTGGTGACCTTGACCTATATTGTGCACTCCAGTGACTTTGACATTTTATATTGATGTTCGATATCTCCTCAAATATAAGACCTACAACCACTAAACCTTGCATAGTGTTTCACCTCATTGCCCTGGCTTGGCAGGTACCTTGACCCAGTGACCTTGACCTATATTTGACACATTTTACGTTGATGTTTGATAACTCCTCAACTATAAGGCCTACAACCACCATACCTTGCATTGTGCTTCTCCTTGATGTACTGAATTAGCAGGTACCTTGACCCATGACCTTGACCTATATTTCATGCTCCAATGACTTTTACACATTTTACGTCAACGTTCCATTATCATTGGGCTGTATGATACGAAAAGTCAGTGCTGAAGATATAGCCATTAGAGGGAATGGGACTGGCCTGGAATATATGTGCCCCACTAGGCACTTTGTCTACATTTTTTTCAACCCAGTTTTCCAAGTAAGCACTGCTAAGAATGAAATAAACTTATTTAATAACTACATTCTGATTGAGGCTTCTGTGACTTTTGCGCCAGCAGGTGCGATGACGCCTTCCGCGGAATTCTTGTTAGCATTAAATTTTACTATTACACTTGTTCACAAGACCATCTTTTTATGTCAAAAGTAGTTTTATTGGGTTGAATCAAGAGCTCCTTGGTTGAATTTATATGCTTTTAATAACTTCAAAAACTAATTATTAATCATTAGTTGGATAGCTCCAGATAAAAGGGAGAATCCACATAATAATTCTCTTATTTCTCAATAAAAACATATGTTGTGGGTACTCATTAGAAGCGCCTCAGAGAGGCACTTTTAATGAGTACCCACAACATATGTTTTTATTGAGAAAGAAGAAAATTATTATTAGATTTGGACTGAATTTTTAGATTTCAGGATTGATTATTTGTGACTGTTCTCACCCCTGATGGTTATATATTTTTCCGATATTAAACTCTGAATGTTGACATTTAATTTTTGTTTACAGAAAATCGGAGCTGTAGGGGTGATCAGTTCCAGTGTAAGGCCGGACGATGTATTGATAAGAAGTGGGTGTGTGATGGGGACCCAGACTGTGTGGACGGTGATGACGAAGATCTAGCGAACAAAGGTCCAGATACTGGTGATACTTGTCGCAATGCTGGTTAGTAAATTACACTTCCACCCCTTTATAACACGGTTTGTTATGACATGGTTTTGGATATAACACGGTTCAAAGATGGATCCCAAAAATGTATAGATTATATTGAAAAATGACCATAAATGGTCATTTTTCAATATAATCTATACATTTTTGTTTGGATATAACACGGTTGTTTAACTAACACGGTTTATGCTATGGACCCCAACAATAGTGTTATAAAGAGGTTGTGGTGTACTTAATTATATACAGTCAAACCTCAATTGCTCAAACACAGATGGCTTGTTCCTCATTGCTAATTTGAACTTGTTTTTGAGTCCCTAAGAACTTCAACCCCTTTATAACATGGTTCGTTATAACACGGTTTTGGATATAACACGGTTCAAAGATGGATCCCAAAAATGTATAGATTATATTGAAAAATGACCATAAATGGTCATTTTTCAATATAATCTATACATTTTTGTTTGGATATAACACGGTTGTTTAACTAACACGGTTTATGCTATGGACCCCAACAATAGTGTTATAAAGAGGTTGTGGTGTACTTAATTATATACAGTCAAACCTCAATTGCTCAAACACAGATGGCTTGTTCCTCATTGCTAATTTGAACTTGTTTTTGAGTCCCTAAGAACTTCAACCCCTTTATAACATGGTTCGTTATAACACGGTTTTGGATATAACACGGTTCAAAGATGGATCCCAAAAATGTATAGATTATATTGAAAAATGACCATAAATGGTCATTTTTCAATATAATCTATACATTTTTGTTTGGATATAACACGGTTGTTTAACTAACACGGTTTATGCTTTGGATCCCAACAATAGTGTTATAAAGAGGTTGTGGTGTACCTAATTATATACAGTCAAACCTCAATAGCTCGAACACAGATGGCTTGTTCCTCATTGCTAATTTGAACTTGTTTTTTGAGTCCCTAAGAACTTCAACCCCTTTATAACATGGTTCGTTATAACACGGTTTTGGATATAACACGGTTCAAAGATGGATCCCAAAAATGTATAGATTATATTGAAAAATGACCATAAATGGTCATTTTTCAATATAATCTATACATTTTTGTTTGGATATAACACGGTTGTTTAACTAACACGGTTTATGCTATGGACCCCAACAATAGTGTTATAAAGAGGTTGTGGTGTACCTAATTATATACAGTCAAACCTCAATTGCTCAAACACAGATGGCTTGTTCCTAATTGCTAATTTGAACTTGTTTTTGAGTCCCTAAGAAATTCTTCGAATAGCTCAAGAAAACAAATATTTAGGGAAGCTAAGATGATCAGAAACAAGTATTGCTTATGCATCATTACATAATCCTCTTATGAAATCCTCTGCTAATCTTTCTTTAAAGTGTGCCCTTATTAGATGCATGTTTTACTAAAAGGTTTTCCTAGTGATTTTGAAAAACCTAAGTGCACCATGCGGTTATTAGAACCAATACGATATTTGGGTAAAAGGTGGTAATATTTGCAGTTTTCTTAACCCTGGTCCTGCTGATATGCCAGATATGCCCACCTTTGCAAACAGAAGCCAACTTATTTGGATCTGCACTGTTTGCCATTCAGTATGTGAATTTATTTCAACTATCTTGATCAAGAAGTCTGATTGGCTGAAAATGAGAAGTGGGCGTGGCAAGGGTTAATAGCTAAATTTTACTGTATTGTGATAAATATCGAGGCCCAGTTGTTCAAAACTAACAATGTCATTAGTTAACGTATCATTAAAACTTTGATCATTAAATATAGCAAATATGCTGATATTTTTGCTGAAAAAAAAATGTGAGTAGCTTTTGCATTTGCAAAAGCTATTCACATTTTTTTTTTCAGCAAAAATGCCTGTGAATTAGATATTGTACTTAATAGAACAGTTAACATTTTGAGCCGGCCTCAGTGGCTTAGTTGGATGCGATATCCGACTGGAGACCAGGAAGTTGCGGGTTCAACCCAAAGGTCGGCAACATTCTTTCGTGGAGATTGAGCATGAAATATTTTCTAAGGTCATTCTCTCCCTTCCGCTGATTCAAGAAGGGCAGTTGTCAGTTTCTGGCGAAAGAATGTGCATAATACTGGTTAACCACTTAGCGGACTAAGCCTGCCTAGTAAAAGTGTGGTTAGGTAAACTGACCGCGCTCAACATGATCCCATTGGGTTGACTGGGCCGTAAAACCTCAACACAAACAAACAAATATGTGGTTAGGTAAACTGACCACACTTGACATGACCCCGTTGGGTTGACTGGGCCATAAAACCTCAACACAAACAAATTTGACCACAAACAAGCTTGTTAAGCTAACAATGCTTTGAACAACTGGACCCTGATGAATAGTGAAGACCATGACCACAGTTAGCAGATTGGTCTGGATATTTGCCATTCTGTGACTTTTAATATCCACCTTATATGACAATTTTGTTTTATTATTATTATTTCAGAGCCCATTGTATGTGATGAAGGAGAATTTGAATGTGCCAATTCTCTTTGTATTGATCAGTCATTTTATTGTGACCAAGATGATGATTGTGGTGACAAGAGTGATGAACCGGACACATGTGGTGAGTTCAAGGCCCATTTGTTCAAAACTTAGGATGTCATTAGTTAACATTGTTCCCAGTCAGCATTCTACGTAAATCTATATCGGGCCGTCATCGGCCCGTCAGGGTAGCTGACGGGCCAATGACGGCCCGATGTAAATTTACGAAGAATGCTAGCTGGGTTAAAAGTTTGATCATTAGATATGGCATATATGCTAATATTTTTCCTGAAAAAAATGTGAGTATCTTTTGCAAAAGCTACTCACATTTTTTCAGCAAAAATGACTATGAATTAGATATTGTACTTACTAGAACAGTTAACATTTTGACCACAAACAAGCTTGTTTGCAAACCATGCTTTGAACAACTAGGTCTTGGTAAATATATGTACCTATTTCCTTTAGGGAAAGACAGAAACATCCACAAGTAATCCAAATTTAACATGCCTCCCTTCTTTCCTTTAAGAATAAGAGCTTTTCTTTCCTTTAAGAGTAGCATTCCTTTTATCTTTTAAGATTAATCTCCCTTCCTTCCTTTAAGAGCAGTGATTTATTATCGCACCTGCTTGTAGCAGGGTGCGATATAGGCGTCCGATTTTCTGTCCGTCCGTCTGTCCATCCGTCCGTCTGTCAACATTTATGTCGACATTCGACATTTATGTCAAAGTTAGTTTTCTAATCAGCTACAGGACTAAACAACCATCAAACCTTGCATGAAACATCTCCCTGACCTCCTGACTTTGCAACATAGGCGTCCGCTTTTCCGTATGTCTGTCTATTCGTCCGTCCGTCTGTCAACATTTATGTCGAAGTTCGACATTTATGTCAAAGTTAGTATTTTTATCGCACCTGCTTGTAGCAGGGTGCGATATAGGCGTCCGATTTTCCGTCCGTCCGTCCGTCTGTCCGTCCGTCTGTCAACATTTATGTCGACGTTCGACATTTATGTCAAAGTTAGTATTCTAATCAACTACAAGACTAAACAACCATCAAACCTTGCCTGAAACATCTCCCTGACCTCCTGACTTTGCGACACAGGCGTCTGCTTTTCCGTATGTCTGTCCATTCGTCCGTCCGTCTGTCTGTCAACATTTATGTCGAAGTTCGACATTTATGTCAAAGTTAGTATTTTAATCAACTACAAGACTAAACAACCATCAAGCCTTGCATGAAACATCTCCCTGACCTCCTGACTTTGCGACATAGGTGCCCACTTTTCCATTCGTCTGTCTGTTCGTCCGTCCGTCTGTTAACAGTTCTGTTATGTCGAAGTTCGACATTTATGTCAAAGTTCGTATTCTAATCAACTACAAAACTAAACAACCATCAAACCTTTTATGAAACATCTCCCTGACCTCCCGACTTTGCGACATAGGTGCCCGCTTTTCCATTCGTCTGTCCGTTCATCCGTCCGTCTGTCTGTTAACAGTTCTGTTATGTCGAAGTTCGACATTTACGTCGAAGTTAGTATTCTCATCAACTATAATTCTACAACAACCATCATACCTTGCATGACACATCTCCCTGACCTCCTGACTTGGCAGGTATGTTGACCCAGTGACCTTGACCTATATTTTGCGCTCCATTGACTTTGACACAATTTACGTTGACGTTCCAGATCTTCTCAACTATAAGGCGTACAACTACCAAACCTTGCATAGTGCTTCTCCTAGATGTACTGACTTGGCATATACTTTGACCCGGTGACCTTGACCAATATTTTGCGCTCCAGTGACTTTGATATATTTTGAGTCGACGTTCGATATCTCTTCGACTACAAGGCCTACAACCATCAAACCTTGCAAAGAGCTTCTTCTCAATGTACTGACTTGGCAGATACCTTGACCTGGTGACCTTGACCTATATTTTGGCTGCAGTGACTTTGACATAATTTACGTCAATGTTCCTGATCTCCTCAAGTGTAAGACCTCTAGCCACCAAACCTTGCATAGTGCTTCTCCTAGATGTACTGACTCGGCAGGTATCTTGACCCGGTGACCTTGACCTATATTTTGCGCTCCAGTGCCTTTTACACATTTTACGTCAACGTTCAATATCTCCTCAACTGTAAGGCCTACAACCATCAAACCTTGCATAGTGCTTCTCCTCAATGTACGGACTCCGCAGGTACCTTCACTGGGTGACCTTGACCTATATTTCGCGCTCCATTAACTTTTACACCTTTTACGTCAGCCTTCCATATGTCCTCAACTGTAAGGCCTTCAACCACCAAACCTTATATAGCACTTCTTCTCGATGTACTGACTCGGCAGGTACCTTGACCTGGTGACCTTGACCTATATTGTGCACTCCAGTGACTGACACATTTTATGTTGATGTTCCGTATCTCCTCAAATATAAGACCTACAACCACTAAACCTTGCATAGTGCTTCACCTCATTGCACTGGCTTGGCAGGTACCTTGACCCGGTGACCTTGACCTATATTTGACACATTTTACGTTAATGTTTGATAACTCCTCAACTATAAGGCCTACAACAACCATACCCTGCATTGTGCTTCTCCTTGATGTACTGAATTAGCAGGTACCTTGACCTGTGACCTTGACCTATATTTCATGCTCCAGTGACTTTTACACATTTTACGTCAACGTTCCATTATCGTTGGGCTGTATGATACGAAAAGTCAGTGCTGAAGATATAGCCATTAGAGGGAATGGGACTGGCCTGGAATATATGTGCCCCACTAGGCACTTTGTCTACATTTTTTTCAACCCAGTTTTCCAAGTAAGCACTGCTAAGAATGAAATAAACTTATTTAATAACCACGTTCTGATTGTGGCTCCTGTGACTTTTGCCCCAGCAGGTGCGATGACGCCTTCCGTGGAATTCTTGTAATCAATTACAAGACTAAACAACCATCAAACCTTGCATGAAACATCTCCCTGACCTCCCGACTTTGCAACACAGGTGCCCACTTTTCCATTCGTCTGTCTGTTCGTCTGTCCGTCTCTTAACAGTTCTGTTATGTCGAAGTTCGACATTTATGTCAAAGTTAGTATTCTAATCAACTACAAGACTAAACAACCATCAAACCTTGTATGAAATATCTCACTGACCTCCTGACTTTGCAACATAGGTGCCCGCTTTTCCATTCGTCTGTCAGTTCGTCCGTTCGTCTGTCTCTTAACAGTTCTGTTATGTCGAAGTTCGACATTTACGTCAAAGTTAGTATTCTAATCAACTACAATTCTACAACAACCATCATTCCTTGCATGACACATCTCCCTGACCTCCTGACTTGGCAGATATGTTGACCCAGTGACCTTGACCTATATTTTGCGCTCCATTGACTTTGACACTATTTACGTTGACATTCCAGATCTTCTCAACTATAAGGCATACAAGTACCAAACCTTGCATAGTGCTTCTTCTAGATGTACAGACTTGGCAGGTACCTTGACCCAGTGACGTTGACCTATATTTTGCCCTCCAGTGACTTTGACATATTTTGCGTTGACGTTCGATATCTCCTCAACTATAAGGCCTACAACCATCAAACCTTGCAAAGTGCTCCTCCTCAATTAACTGACTTAGCAGATACCTTGACCTGATGACCTTGACCTATATTTTGGCTGCAGTGACTTTGACATAATTTACATCAACGTTCCAGATCTCCTCAAGTGTAAGACCTCTAGCCACCAAACCTTGCATAGTGCTTCTCCTATATGTACTGACTTGGCAGGTATCTTGACCCAGTGACCTTGACCTATATTTTGAGCTCCAGTGCCTTTTACACATTTTACGTCAACGTTCAATATCTCCTCAACTATAAGGCCTACAACCATCAAACCTTGCATAGTGCTTCTCCTCAATGTACGGACACTGCAGGTACCTTGACTGGGTGACCTTGACCTATATTTCATGCTCCATTGACTTTTACACCTTTTAGGTCACCCTTCCATATGTCCTCAACTGTAAGGCCTTCAACCACCAAACCTTATATAGCACTTCTTCTCGATGTACTGACTCGAAAGGTACCTTGACCTGGTGACCTTGACCTATATTGTGCACTCCAGTGACTTTGACACATTTTATATTGATGTTCGGTATCTCCTCAAATATAAGACCTACAACCACTAAACCTTGCATAGTGCTTCACCTCATTGCACTGGCTTGGCAGGTACCTTGACCCAGTGACCTTGACCTATATTTGACACATTTTACATTGATGTTTGATAACTCCTCAACTATAAGGCCTACAACCACCATACCTTGCATTGTGCTTCTCCTTGATGTACTGAATTAGCAGGTACCTTGACCCGTGACCTTGACCTATATTTCATGCTCCAGTGACTTTTACACATTTTACGTCAACGTTCCATTATCCTTGGGCTGTATGATACGAAAAGTCAGTGCTGAAGATATAGCCATTAGAGGGAATGGGATTGGCCTGGAATATACGTGTCCCACTAGGCACTTTGTCTACATTTTTTTCAACCCAGTTTTCCAAGTAAGCACTGCTAAGAATGAAATAAACTTATTTAATAACCACATTCTGATTGAGGCTCCTGTGACTTTTGCGCCAGCAGGTGCGATGACGCCTTCCGCGGAATTCTTGTTTACCTTTTGGTTCTACTGAGTCCAAGGGACTCACAGAATTGATATTTAATGAGTCCCAGGATAAAATCAAGAGTCCTTTACATATTTTCGAGCAGTTTTCTATTGTATTTTGTGAGTTTAGGGACACACATGTATAAATTTTGTCCCAGAGACAAGGTTGTGAGTATATGAAGCAGGACTCTCAGGTAAAAAAATCGCTGAAGAGTAGCCTACCCTCTTTCCTTAATAATAGCCTCCCTTCTTTCCTTTAAGAGTAGCCTCCCTTCTTACCTTTAAGAGTATCCTCTCTTCTTTCCTCTACGAGTAGCCTCCCTTCTTTACCTTTAAGAATGGCCTCCCTTCTTTCCTTTAAGAGAAGCTTACCCTCTTTCCCTAGGAGTAACCTTCCTTCTTTCCTGTAAGAGTAGCCTCCCTTCTTACCTTGAAGAGTAGCCACCCTCTTTCCTTAAAGAGTAACCTCCCTTCAATCATTTAATACCCTTTCTTTCAAGAGTAGCCTCCCCTCCCTTTGATTTAAGAGTAACCTCCCTTCTTTCCTCAAGAGTAGCCTTCCTTCTTTCCTTTAAGAGTAGCCCTTAATGTACTCTGCGACTAGCAAAACAGGAGGTATTGGTAGAGCTATATATACTTCAGATTTTTGGGACATAACAAAGAACTGATTAGAATTTGGTGACCTTGACCTTATTTTCAAGGTTACAGCAGTAGAAAAACTGAAAATTCAGGGTTGGGGGACTAGTTACTTGCTACTAGTCTTACAGAACATTGAAAAGACATTCCTAAATTATCCCTATTTGTCTCCTGACCTGTCGCTATGATTAACCCTCATTCTAATGCACTCGAGTATGTAACTCGACGTCTGATTGGATAAAAAAGTTCTGACAGTATATTCTGCGATATACTGTCGCAAATCCAACGTCATCACGTAACGTCGCTTCTCATTGGCTGGCATTTGGTTTTACGCAGCTCACAGCACTTGTAGTTTTGTGCAAACAGTACATTTTTTCAATAGAAAAAATGAATAAATGCATTAGAATGGGGATAACTGCATCAAATTTGTCATTTGGGGAGGTAAATCGTCGATTTTACGGCTGCAAATTACGTTTTATGGCACCGCTGATGCGTCGCTGTAAAACGAAATTTCCGACCGTAAAACCGCCGATTTACCTCCCCAAATGCCAGATTTGAAAGCAGTTATCCCCTAATTGACTCAAGCTACCCATTTTGATGGTCCCAAAGATGTTCAAGTCATTGAAGTTTGACTATATATTTCCTTTCCAGTTTATGAAAGCTGTGCTGCTGATAAGTTTACATGCAGTGATGGCTACTGTATTAGCTTGCTAGCGAAATGTGATGGAGAAGTGGATTGTGTCGATGGCTCTGATGAGGCGAACTGTACTACCCCATACCCATGTGGCAACAACACAATGTTCAAATGTGACAATGGTGTTTGTATCAACAACAACTTGACTTGTAATGGGAGAGACGACTGTGGTGACAACTCTGATGAACCTCTGAATTGCTGTAAGAATAGTACCGTATTTACACTCATAAAACACCAGGGCCCAGTTGTTCAAAACTAACGATGTCGTTAGTTAACGATTCGTTAAAATTTTAATTGAGTGATACGCAAATATGCTGAATTTTTTTGCTGAAAAAATCTTGAGTAGCTTTTGCAGTGCAAAAGCTACTCACATTTTTTCAGCAAAAATTTCAGAAAGTTGTATATTGAATCTGCTAAAACAGTTAACAAAATGACCCTTAACAAGCTCGTTAAGCTAACGACGCTTTGAACAACTGGGCCAGAGAAAATTAATTATTGGATTCTCATCCCCACCCGCCCCTAATAAATTTGACCAAATAAAAAATTTTGAGGTGGAAAATTTTTTTCAGAGACAGTTTGACTTATGCTGTAAACAGATTTTATAACTCTTTAAAGAATTGCAAATGAATTATTTGTTATGAAAAAGGTATAAAAGTAAGGTTTTCTTCTTGGACATGATCCTATAAGAGAAGCAGTCTGTTATATTGTTTTGCTATGATTTACCTCATCACTGGGAAGTCAAGGAATGAAAACTAAAAAAATAAAATCCACCCACCCACTCCATCTTTTTTTAAAATCTGGATGAGAATCTAATAATTTTCTCTGGCCTAAGATGCTTTTTATTTTTCAACCAAGAAATGCCAATATTTGGTGAGGTGCCTCTAATAACACACAATGTATGTTTTCATAGATAAATAAGAAAAAAAAACATGTGGATACTAGGTCTGGCTAATCAGGGCTAAAAAGATAATCGATTATCAGTCTTGCCATTTTGATCGATAATCGATTAGTAACCAGTGAAGATTTGGTCATAATCTTAACTTTCTAGTTCACCGTCTGAGCATGACTCTCACCATATGTTATACTTTACCATATGTTTTCGGACCGACAGGCCTGAGCAAACAGTATAGACCCAGATAAGACACTGCAGAATGTGGCGTCTCATCAGGTTCTGCACTGTTTGCCATTCATCCACCTATTTTTAGACACAATATTGGGCAGTAAATCATACTTGTTCAAATTTTAGAAGTATGGTAAACAGTTGAGGTGTTCATATCCTTAGGATAAATATGGCAAAGTAAGAGACACAAATATACGGGCCCCCGTAGCCTAGTGGATAAGAGAGTTGACTCTTAATCCATTAGGTTTCTCACCGCTGTGGTTCGAGCCTAGCTCGGGTCATATGTGGGAAAGCCAAGTTCTGCTTACGGATGGTCAGGTGGTTTTTCTCCGGGTACTCCGGTTTTCCCCCACCTTCGATGAACGATCGGCTCGATATAAGTGAAATATTCTTGAAAGGGCCGTAAAACCCAAATAAAAAAAAAAGAAAAAAAAGAAAAGAAATCAAATACAGTCGACTCTCGTTATCTCGAACTTCACGGGACCTGATAAAAATGTTCGAGTTATCAGTAGTTCCAGACAACCAAATTGTGACGTCATAGGTATGACGACTGTTCGCCACTCTGTTCGCCAAAACATGCTTGGAAGGCACATGTATATGGCAATTTAAATAATTCACGCATACTTCAGTTTGTATTGTTACTGTTTGTTTTAGGAGATGCAATGGTTTTCTTGAAATAATATCATCAATAAATGTTAATAATAATAAATTTCAAACGTCTCTTGTTGTCTTTTAATACTCCTGCAAATTTGGATTTCCATATGAGCTAGAAATAAATTACTGGTTTCCGGGTTGTGTTAACTATACGTTATGAACTGGTTTGGATTAGCTCCCTTCGCATAGACGACTCGATAAAGAGTTGACTGGTTTCCGCTTTTGCATAAAACGCTTACAATGTTAAGCGGCAGCTGTAAGCTAGTTTGGATTATCTCCCCTGGCATAAACGAATCATCTCAGCGCGGCAAACTGTAGATCCTGTAGAGAAAGCTCGTTATGAACCGTCTCATCTGGACCTACACTGTTTGTGCGGGTATCCGTACCAGTCTACAGGGTCGGAAGGGTTAACATCGGTACCCACGTGTGATTCATCTATATGAGGCCGTGCACGACAACTCCTATTAGAACTTGAGACTTTGCGACTAACAAAGACTCGGATCAGCCTGCACGCACACGAATTTTCCATTATACGCATGAGCCTTATCTGGGCTTACCAAAGAGCACCGCCTGACCAAAGAGTAACAAGCGAAGATTCAGACATAGCTAGCCTGATCAATACAGGCTGATCTGAGTCGGAACCTGTCGCGCACTGACTTTTCTTGAAGACGCTATATCATTCAGACGGACAGTACTCAATAGTGAAGAGCATATCTGAACAATAAATTAAAGAAACTTCGTTGATTAATCTTCCATAACACTATTCTGGGCTGCTTTTTATCTTACAAATCAATGACACGAGACGGTGTTGAGCGCCGCATGTCAAACCCGACTCGACACGCACGTGATTTCATAATTACAGATTTTAGACATTGTGTTGTTTGTAATTACCTGGACAAAGGGGAAAATTATAATATTGATTTATTTATCAATGGCCTATTATGATTTTCATTAACTGAGAGACCGGCGGCGCCGCATCTTACATTTTTTTTCCTTCGTCATGGTCCGAGTTCGAGATACGCCGTAGTAAAAACTGTGAAAAATATATTCAGGGACTGAAAATGATGGACGAGATAGCCGAAATGTCGACATAAAAGTAGTTCGACATACGCGAAGCTGAAATACAATAAATACATAGGGAAAATAATCGGGACTTAGAAATCAGTTCGACATAAATGATAGGATCGAGATAAGAGGGGTCGAGATAACGACAGTCAACTGTAATTGATTATTAGCAAATCAGTAACGATAATCATTTTTGTGGAATTTGTCAACTGAGTTTTTGGATTGCCCAGTGGAGACAATTTGCATGAAATGTCTAATCCTGTTTCCTGGGATAAAATAAGAAAACTATCATCAATTTGTCATCTGCTCATTTTGCCTGGAGAGTGGTAAAAGTTAAAGGCCAATATGTTGTAATCTATTTGTAGATGTTAATGAGTGTGTAGTCTATAGATGTTGATGAGTGTGTAATCTATTTATAGATGTTATGAGTGTGTAATCTATTTATAGATGTTGATGAGTGTGACTTGTTTCAACCATGCAGCCACATATGTACTGAAAAGAAGATTGGTTATGAGTGTAGCTGTCATGCTGGTTTCAAGCTTCACTCCAATAACAGAACCTGTGATGGTAAGTTTGGTCATAATGCAGGTTCCTAATTTGTTTAGTAGTCAGCTCTGCAAAAACTGAAAGCATTTATAAAGAAGCAGGAGTAAATGGTTACAGGGAAAAGGTATGTTGGGAAAATGTACCTGAGATTAAAGGTCTTGACAAATGGTGCATTTTAGTGCAAATTTGTTAGAAATGGGATGATAAATAAGTACTGTATTTATTCTAATATACACCTGGGGTGGAGGGGGTGGGGTTGGGGTTTGGTTGAGGTTGGGGGCTGCAATACATTGCCACTAAAATGACAGTATTTATTCCAAATTTTGGCCAAAAATAAGATTTGATGGCCTAACTCAATTTTGTATGTAATTCTAGAAAAGTAGAAGGGGGTGTTATTAGAGCGGGGAAATAAATACGGTGATTAGTCAAAGTTTGAAGATATCAAAACATACCGGAGCCTCCATTTTGATTATTTAATGAGGCTTTATGATGTAATAAATATGTAAAACCTAAATAAATTCAACAACGTTCAACCTCTATATTTGTAAGTAAAGCTACTTCACTTTGCATTTATTGATTTTGCTCGAAACTGCATTAATTTCTAACAGAAAGACACTGTATTCGACATAATTACCGCACATGCTCTTATAAGCGCACAGTCAAGCAATTTAGTAGTGTCTAGATTTCAGCCAGTGTACTTTCATCTATTTCTTTATAAAAGCTATGTTGTTGGTACTCATTTAAATTGCCTCAGTTTATAAAAGCATATATTGTTGGTACTCATTTGAATTTCCTCGACTTATAAAAAGCATATAATGTTGGTACTTACTTGAATTACCTCGACTTATAAAAGCATATGTTGTTGGTACTCGTTTGAATTATCTTGACTTATAAAAGCATATGTTGTTGGTACTCGTTTGAATTACCTCGACTTATAAAAAGCATATGTTGTTAGTACTCATTTGAATGACCTCGACTTATAAAAGCATATGTTGTTGGTACTTGGATTACCTCAACTTAAAAAAGCATATGTTGTTGGTACTTGTTTGAATTACCTCAACTTATAAAAAGCAGATGTTGTTAGTACTCATTTGAATTACCTCAACTTATAAAAGCATATGTTGTTGGTACTCATTTGAATTGCCTACACTTATAAAAGCATATTTTGTTGGTACTAATTTGGATTGCCTCAACTTATAAAAGCATATGTTGTTGGTACTCATTTGAATTACCTCAACTTATAAAAGCATATGTTTTGAATTACCTCGACTTATAAAAGATTATGTTGTTACTCATTTGAATTAACTCAACTTATAAAAGCATATGTTGTTGGTACTCATTTGAATTGCCTTGACTTACAAAAACATATGTTGTTGGTACTCATTTGAATTACCTCAACTTATAAAAGGATATGTTGTAGGTACCCATTTGAATTACTTCGACATAAAGCATATGTTGTTGGTACTCATTTGAATTACCTCAACTTATAAAAGCATATGTTGTTGGTACTCGTTTTAATTATCTCGACTTATAAAAGCATATGTTGTTGGTACTTGTTTGAATTATCTCTACTTATAAAACCATATGTTGTTGGTACTCATTTGAATTACCTCAACTTATAAAAGCATATATTGTTGGTACTCATTTGAATTACCTCAAGTTATAAAAGCATATGTTGTTAGTACTAATTTGAATTACCTCGACTTATAAAAGCATATGTTGTTGGTACTTATTTGAATTACCTTGACTTTTGAAAACACATGTTGTTGGTACTCATTTGAATTGCCTCCACAAGTTGAGGCAATTGAAATGAGTACCAACCACATATGCTTTTATAAAGAAAACCAGAAAAATATTGCATACGTGACATTAAATACGCCTATGTCATGTGAAGGTCAAGGTCACAGACTCAGAATTTTCATGTTAAAATTTTACATCAAAGTTTTTAAGATTTCATTACTTCTAAACTAAATGATGAATTTGTTTCCTATTTGGTATCATGATAGATACTGGTCAAAAGTTATGAACAGCACCATCAGCACTCATGACCGTGACCTTGAGGTCGAAGTTACAGACTTAGAATTTAAATATTAAAGTTTAGTTAAAGTTTTTAAGACCTCATTATTTCCTTACCTTATCACCAATTTGATTCATCTTTAGTACGATGATACATATTGGTCCAAAATTTTACGCATACCAATCCCACCATCCTGTGTCATTTCAAGGTCAAGGTCACAGACTTAGAATTTTCATGTTCAAATTTTACATCAAAGTTTTTAGGATCTCATTACTTCTACTCTACAGGATAGATTTAGTTCCTATTTGGTATCATGATAGATAGTGGTCAAAAGTTTTTATCAGCACCATCAGCACTCATGACCGTGACCTTGAGGGTGAAGTCACAGACTTAGAATTTAAATGTTAAAGTTTTCGTTAAAGTTTTTTAAGGCCTCATTGTTTCCTAACCTTGTTACTGATTTTGATTCATCTTTGATATGATGATACATATTGGTCCAAAATTTTGAGCAGTACTATCCTCAGCATCCTAGGGCATTTCAAGGTAAAGGTCACAGAATTTTCATGTTAAATTTTATGTCAAAGTTTTTAGGGTCTCATTACTTCTAAACTACATGATGGATTTAGTTCTTATTTGGTATCATGATATATACTGGTCAAAAGTTTTTATCAGCACCATCAGCACTCATGACTGTGACCTTAAGGTTGAGGTCACAGACTTAGAATTTAAATGTTAAAGTTTTTAAGACCTCATTATTTCCTAACCTTATCACGGATTTGATTCATCTTTGGTATGATGATACTTATTGGTCCAAAATTTTGACCAGTTTCATGATATATACTGGTCCAAAGTTTTTATCAGCACCGCAAGCACTCATGACCGTTACCTTGGGGTCAAGGTTACAGACTTGATATTTTTTTTAGTGTTGATATTTTCCTTTTTTTCCCACAAAAAAACAAACAAACAAACAAACAAAAAAAAAAAAAAAACAGCAAAAAGCAAACTAGAGGGTACTTGTTGCAACTGCTATCCTGAGTCAGTTCTGATGAGTAAACCATAACCTCTTTATAACACTATTTTTGGGATCCATAGAAAAGTCATGTTAGCTTAACAATTGTGTTATATCAAAACAAGGCCAGCCTCAGTGACTCAGTTGCATGTGCATCTTACTGGTAATCAGGAGGTTGCGGGTTGTATCCCCACCGCATCCAGCAATGTTCTTATGTGGAGATGAATCGTGAAATATTTTCTATGGTCATTCCCTTCCACTAGTTGTCAGTTTCTTGTGAAAGAATGTGCACATGTACTGGTTAACTGTTTACAGGACTAAGAATGCCCAGGAAAAGTGTGGTTAGGTAAGCTGACCAACTTGACATGATCCTAATTGGTTGACAGGTGGTAAAACTTCCAACTCCATATATCGAAACAAAACGTTAGATAAAATAGAAAAATGACCATATATGGTCATTTTCATTTTTCTATATAATCTATACTTTTTGGGTTCCTGCTTCCAACAGTTATATCAAAAATTGTATTATATCAAACTGTAGTGTATCTGCAAAAATATGAATGAAGTTACCCAGAAAAGGGACACAGTCATGAAGTACATGTAACTACCTTGTTTTACAGATGTGGATGAATGCCAAACTCAGTATCCTTGTAGCCATTTCTGTGTGAACACAGTCGGTTCCTACTACTGTAGATGTGCTGAAAATTACCAGCTCCAGCCAGAGCATGGAACATGTAGCCTCAGCGATTCAGGTAGAGCAGAAAACAGGTTGTCAGGCTATAAAAAGAATTAGTAGTGATCAGGAGGTCCCAGGTTCAGTCCCTGCTGGGTGCAGCAACATCCTTTCATAATGTTTTATCATGAAATATTTTCTACACTCATTCTCTCCCTTCTTCTGATTCAAGAAGGGCAGTTGTCAGTTTCTGGCAAAAGGATGTGCACAAATACTGGTTAACCGCTTAGAGGACTAAGCCTGCCCAGGAATGGTGTGGTTAGGCAAACTGATTGACTCAACATGAAATTAGTAGGTTGACTGGGCCGTTAAACCACAACTCTATCAATTAGTCAATTTTTTTAGACATAATATTACAGTCGACTCTCATTATCTCGAATTCCAAGGGACTCTCTGAAATGCTTCGAGATAACCGTACCTCGACGTATCAGAGTTGTGGAAGTGAGGAAAATAATTAATTGAACAACCACATTTAGCAAATGAATATGTAATTTGACTCCTGATGTTAGAAATATATGTAAAATAATGTGGAAAAGAGGAGAAATTGCTCCTTTTCCACAATATTTTGTTACCTGTTCTTAGATTTCCATGTTAAAACAGGGACCAGAATTTCACTTCGATATAATGGGTTATTCAAAATAAGCAAGGTCTAGATAACGAGGGTCGACTGTATGTTTTTGATTGATTCTAAAAGTTTTCATGATATTTCATGTACTAAGTGAAATGAGAACAGAGAAGACAGTACAGCTATGTGTCCCTTATTTTTCTGACAAAAAATGAACCTTTTTTGTTTCTCCACAAAAAAATGTGTTGTAGATACTCATTAGAAGTGTCTCACTGAGGTGCTTCTGATGAGTACCCACAATGTATGCTTTTGTGAAGAAATAATAAAAATACTTACCTTATGCAGAGCTGCCTAGTCTTCCACATTTTTCTTACAGAAAATGAACCTTTCTTACTGGTTTAGAATCATTAATATTACATATCAGAAGCTATTTTTTGTAATTTCTGTGGGCAATATTTCTCCCTAGAGCAAAGAAGTATTTCTTTAGAAAGCTATCATGCAATGCAACAAGTGTAGATTACGTTATGTCACAAAATTTACTGATGTCATTTGAAAACATCAAAAGAGTATCAAACAGACTCTGACTGGCTCGAATCCGGATGGCTCGTTTACCGTGGGTGATTCGAACTCGTTTTTCAGTCCCTACAAAATCTTTCCAATAGCTCAAGATAAATATTTAGGGTTTTTTTTTTTTATTATTATATCATGGAATTGTATGTTGTGTGTACTCATTAGAATTGCCTCATCGAGGCAATTCTAATGAGTGCACTCATCATACAATCATTGTGTAGAAAGTCGAAAAGATTTCCCTAAATTATTGGTATTTACTTTCTGAACTGGTGCCATGATTAACCCTCAGTGGCTCGAACTACCCATGGTCCCAAAGATGTTCGAGCAATTGAGGTTCGACTGTATATATAATATATAAGTCAGTATACCTAGAGTTTAAAGTACAGGAAATGTTTCTCGGGAGACATACAAACTCTTGCTTATGCACTTGTTTGATTATTAGATTTGCAAATCTTTCAGGAAATATTTTCTGTTTTTCCTCAGGGTACATTAACCTCTATCTACAACAGCTAATTTTCATATTTCTCACTGAAAACATTTGTTGTGGGTACCATTAGAAGTGCCTCTTTGAGGCATTTCTGGTGAGAACCCAAACATGTATGCTTTTGTGAAGAAAGAAGAAAAATACATACCTTATCTACTGCAATGTCTTTCTAAAATTTTTTAGCTCACCTGGAGCTGCTCCACGTCAGCTTTTGCCATGTCCTGTTGTCTGTCGTCTGTCTGTCGGTGGTCCGTCGTCCGTTGTTAATTTTTCACATTTTTGACATTTCCTCCAGAACCATAAGTTGGAATGAGCTGAAACCTAGTGGGAGGCATTGGGGCCATATGGAGATACAGAATTGCTAAAATCGTTCTGTTCCAATATCCAAGATGGCCGCCATGGTGGCCATTTTGAAATTCTTCAAACGACATCTGGTCCAAAACCTTAAGTCATATTGAGCCGAAACTTGAAAGGAGGCTTCACAGTGGGACAGAGATTCAGAATTGCTAAAATCATTCCATTTAGATATCTAAGGCGGCCATCTTGAAATTCTTCGAATGACATCTCCCAAACCATATGTTAGATTGAGCCGAAACTTGATGGGAGGCATCGGAGCGACATAAAGATTCAGAATTGCTAAGATAGTTCCATTCCTATGTCCAGGATGGCCGTGGTGGCCATCTTGAAATTCTTCAAATGACATCTCCTCCCAGACCGTAAGTCCGATTGAGCTGAAACTTGATGGGAGGCATCGAAGCGACATAAAGATTCACAAATTGCTAAAATAAGCCTGTTTGGCTAACCAAGATGGCCGCTGGAGCAGCCATCTTGAAATCTTGAAACCACAGCTGCTCCCGAACCCTGTCAGATTGAGCCCAAACTTGATGGGAGGCATTGGGGCCACATGGAGAGATAGAATTGATAAAAACAATCCGTTCCCATATCCAAGATGGCTGCCACGATGATTTTAGCAATTCTGAAAATCTTCAAGCAATATCTCCACCCAAACCGTAAGTCGGATTGAGCTGAAACTTTATGGGAGACATCGAAGCAACATAGAGATTCAGAATGGTTAAAATCATTCCGTTCCCATGTCCAAGATGGCCACCAGGGTTGCCATCTTGAAAATTTTCAAACCATGTCTGCTTCCCAATGGTAAGTTGGATTGAGGCCAAACTTGGTGGGAGGCATTGGGGCGACATGTAGATTTAGAATTGCTAAATTCATTCCATTCTAAGACCCAAGATTGTCGCCATGGTGGCCAGCTTGAAAATCTTGAAACGACATTTGCTATCGAACGGTAAGTCAGATTAAGCTGAAACTTGGTGGAAGGCATTGGGGAGGCATGAAGATTTAGAACTGCTAAATTTGTTCCATTCCAACATCCAAAGTGGCCACCATAATGGCCATGTTGAAATTCTTCAAATGACATCTCCTCCCAAACCGTAATCCGGATTGAGCCCAAACTTGATGGGAGGCATCAGAGCGACATAGAGATTCAGAATTGCTAAAATTGTTCTGGTATGATATTATCTGAGATGGCCGCCAAGGTCACCATCTTGAAAATCTTCAAACTTCATCTGCTCCAGAATGGTAAGTCAGATTGTGCCAAAACTTTGTGAGATGCATAGGGGCGACATGGAGATTCAGAATTGCTAAAAACTTTTTGTTACGGTATCCACGATGGCCTCCATAGCAGCCATCTTGAAGATCTTCTATTGTTAGCTCACCTTGAGCTTTGCTCCAGGTCAGCTTATGCCGTGGGCTGTTGACCATGGTCTGTCCCACATCCGTATGTCAGTGAGTAACTTTTCACATTTTCAATATCTCAATCAGAACATATCCATGATGGCCGCCATGACGGCCATTTTGAAAGTCTTCAATTGTTATCTGCTCCCGAATAGTGTAGGATGGAGTGGAAACTTAGTGGAATGCACCGGGGCAGCATGGAGATGTAGAATTGCTAAAATGGTTCTGTTCTGATATTCAAGATGGCCACTATGGCAGCCATCTTGAAAATCTTCAAATCACATCTGCTCCCAAATGGTAAGTCTGATTGAGCTTAAACTTGATGGGAGGCATTGGGGTGTTATGTAAATTCAGTATTGCTAAAACCATTCTGTTCCAATATCCAAAATAGCCACCATCTTGAAATTCTTGAAACCACATCCCCCCACAAACAGTAAATCAGATTGAGCCGAAACTTGATGGGAGGCATGGGGGTGACATGAAGATTCAGAACTGCCAAAGCGTTCAGCTCCAATATCCAAGATTGCGGCCATGATGGCAATCTTTAAACTTTTCAAAACAACATCAGCTTCTGGATTGCAAAAAGGCAGTCTGTTCTGATAGCCAAGATGGCCACCATGGCACAGTGTAACATATCATGATCAGCCTAATCCAGGTGAGCAATTTCTGGCCCACTTGGGCCTCTAGTTTTACAGAAAATGAACCTTTCGTACAGGGCCCAGTTGTTCAAAATTAACGATGTTGTAGGTAACATTGTTAAAACTTTAATCTTTAAATATGGCATAGACACTAATATTTTTGCTGAAAAAAAAAATATAAAATTTTTTTCAGCAAAAGTACCTGTGACAGATATTTTAATACTAGAACAGTTAACATTTTGACCACTAACAAGCTCATTAACCCTTGTCCTGCTGAACCCGGATATACCCTGCCATTGCAAACAGTGTAGATCCAGATCAGTTGGCTTCTGAAGAAGCCAACTGATCTGGATCTGCACTGTTTGCCATTAAGTATGTGAATTTTTATAGCAACAATCCCGATCAAGTTATCTGATTGGCTGAAAATTAAAAGTGGGCGTGGCATTTTAATTTATTCAGCAGGACAAAGGTTAAGCTAACAATGCTTTGAACAACTGGACTCTAGTTTCTAATCATTACTACAACAAGTATTTTTCTCAGTTCTCTACAAAACATATGTTGTGGGTACTCATAAGAAGCTCCTTAGTGAGTACCCTTAACATATGCTTCTATTTTGATCTTTCTTTCTAATTTTTCATACAGAAAATGAACCTTTCCTTCTGGTGTCTAACCGTTACTACATCAGAAAAGTGAACTTCACCACTGGGGAGGATCAGCTATTACTGTCAGGCCTTACCCACTCTGTTGCCATTGATTTTGACTATCAGGAGCAGATGCTGTATTGGACAGATATACAGAGCCAGAACAGTTTCATTTACCGGATCCCACTTAACGAAACTCAGTCTAAGAAACAGGTAGTTCCAAATGACATGCTTTTTGTTTCAACTAAAAATGTTGATCTTTTTCTTATTATACCTCAGTAACATTCGAAACATGGGCAGAGGAGTGAAGTATACTGTTTTGAGGTTGTCTGAGGTTATCTGTGATTCTGACTTGTTTCTGTTCAATATCTTGAAAATGAACTGACGGAATCGGACCAAATTTTGCATTTATGGCCCTCGATTATTGTCAGATTTTTGTTTTTGCTCAATATCTTGTGAACTTATGATGGAATATGATAAAATTTTGCATATGCATTGAACTTATCTAGATTTAAGTTGGCATGGTTATACCCGCGGCATATGAAGGGGTATATAATTTTCGTCAGTTCCATTCGTCTGTCCATCCTTTCATCTGCCCAACCCTTTTGTCCATCCTTCTTTCCATTGGTCCATGATTCCATCAGTTATCCCTTGCTATAACCATTATATATATTACTTTGAAGTTTTTTGATTACTTATAGCTCTGCAGCCACTGATCAAAAACTTTTCATATTTGGTATGGGGGAACCTGGAAGTATTCTCTTCAATTCTACATCTATGAACCCCAGGGTCATGCCCCGGGGTGGGGCAAGAGGTCAAAATCTAGGATGCCTCAATAAAGTAGTATGTTGCAGTTTGTTTATATTATATAGACAACTTCTTAGTAAAGAAGGATAGGTATCAGACATGTTTATCACATCAGCATTCAGTGTAATAAGGTCAAGGTCATTGTGACCTTATTTTTATGCTTCAGCGATTTTGCCTTATATCTTGAAGACTATTTCATGGATTAATGTGATACTTGGAATATTGGTTCTGTGTGACACCATGACTGACATCATAACAAATGTAGGTCACCTTGACCTATATGTCATGGTCCAGTAATTTTGCCTTATATCTTGATGTTATTTGATGTGTGAACATCATTATTTGGGATTATGAATCAGCATGATCCTAAAAGTAAATGTAGGTCACTGTGACCTGTATTTCATGGTCCAGTGATTTTATGTTACAACTTGAAGACAATTTGATGTATTACTATCATAATTTGGGAGTATGTGACCTATATTCCATAGCCCTGTGATTTTGTCTTATATCTCCCACTATTTGATGCCCAAGTGTCATATTTACATATATGACACAGTGTGACCCAAACTTTGACCTCAGAGTAAATATAAAGCAGCATGACCTTTATTTCATGGTCTAGTGATTTTAACTTCATAATACATTAACCTATAGATAATGTGCAAGATTCTATTCTATTCTGTTTTCACACCTTCCACAGAAAAAACGACCTTTCAGTCGTTAATTAAAGTCTTAAACCAGAAGGTCCCTTAGGCAATTACCTGTGTGACGTAACTCTTCCCGCTCAATTGACCACGTGTCAGTTTCTTTTCTGTGGACAAAGAAATTCAACAAGGATTATTTACCTGTGATAGAAATTTGGATTATTTCTTTCCTCACGGATAAATTTATGTATCCTTGTGTTTCTTTTGTTTATTTATCACTCCTTTCACTTTCTGTGTTATTATTTAAAATTTTCAATTTTCGATTTCATGTATTTTTGACTGGTCTTTTTCCACATGCGTTTTCGCGACTCTCGCTATTCGGCACAACGCTCATGCGCGATCGGTTCGATAGTCGTGTTTATATATGCAGAATATTTTTGTTCTTTTCGTTCCAGGTTATTCAGCAATTACGATATGTTTTTCCTGGACTTTTGTTTGCAGAGATCTTCAGTTGGCTAAAGATTCTCATGGTGGAGAAGCTGATTGTTAAGAACTTGTCAACCTTTGATGGGTTATAAGACAATTCTTTACTGATGGGAGCCCCACCCCATATGGCTATACTGCCGGGGTAAGACCCATCAAGGTGGCATCTTTGGGTACTTAGTATCCGATAAAGTCTAAGTCCACCAGTCACCAGTCACCAGTCAACCAGCTTCACCAGTCACCAGTCAATCAGGTGCCAGTCAACCAGGCACCAGGCACCAGACACCAGTCATCCAGGTGCCAGTCAACCAGGCACCAGTCACCCAGTCACCAGTCACCCAGTCACCAGTCACCGATCAACCAGGCACCAGTCAACTAGTCTCCAGTCAATAATTTAATTATTTTCTGGAAAGACTTAGTTTCTGACATATTTCACCAGACAAAATAGTCACGTATACTAACTTCCGGTCATTATGTCTAATTATTAAAAAAAAATTTTCACTGGGCAAAGTATCAGTAATATTTCTGATACTTATATAATTCCCGAACAATCTATTATCGTTCATAGAGCTCCATTCATGTTTAAGTCAATGGATATAGGTTATTAAGTGAAATACATAATAACTTTTTATACAAAAAATTCTGTACAGTCTTTCCCAAATCAGACTAGAATTTTTAATATTCCATTGACTTATTATAGGTGTGTAATTCCATTAATATTTTAAATAACCTTATGTTTTATCTCTTTTATCCGCTAGAAAGAGTTAAACTTCCGACTATAACAAAATTCTTACCGGGCAGCAGTTCGTAGACTAGTGCCAGGTCATTCAAATGATGTTTTATCTCTTTAATTCGCTAGAAAGCGGTTAAATTCCGGCTCTAACGAAAATTTCATCGGGAGGCACTTCGTAGAGTAGTGCCAGGTCATTCTAACGAAATTCCACCGGGCAGTAGTTTCGTAGACTTTGTGTCGGATTACTAGTGTGCGAGTAGTAGTCACTAGTACTCGCTCAACATATATTTATTTAATAACCACTATAGACATGTATAGTCTTGGATTATAGGTTATTGAATGACAGCGATGGGTTCTAATACCTACTAGCCATTTATATTGTTGAATTCTGTCCAGTCACTTTTGAACTTGACTTAAATTCTATATATATATTTATTATTGAAAATGAATTAAGAATTATCGGTTACGATCAAATTCGCAATTCATTCACTAAGTGTAGAAGATACTTCCAGCTATAATTATATCTCTTTTATTCGCTACAAAGAGATTAACTTCTTACATATTCACCTTATTCGGCTCTAGGGCAAAGGTGAACTATAAAACTATCGTTATTTATAAGAAGAAAAATATACACGAAATATAAAAAATTTTCTTCTTTCCTCCCCTGTTTTTCTTCTACATGCTCCGATATGTAATCAGCATGTAATCTAAGGAGTAAATTGACAAGAAAGTAGCAATCGATCTTTTCTACTTTCTATTAATTTTTCATTCTTAAGGTATCGGAAATTTACACCAACCAGATAAATAAATTAACAGTTTATTTATTTATTCGCTACCTCTCTAGATTACTACGATTTAAAATTCTAGTTGAGGTACATATTTTCCTTTTGCCTTTTCTACATGGAAAATAGTTGATCCGATAAGCTATTATTCTATTTTATACTATCTTTTGATTGATTATATAAGAGTCTAGGTCAGTCGTGCTCTGTCTAAACTCTGCTATAAAATAATAAATAAGAAAAAATCTTATATTTAGGCATAGATATAATTCGATACGTTCTTTACTTTGCCTGTTTTATTTTTTCTTCTGGATCATTTAAGACTACGATAGCAATATTCCAGATATTTTTGCCTCAGTAAGAATCTATTACGCTGAAGATTCTTCATATTGGAATAATAATTTTATTATGATTATAATTCTAGACCCAATCAATCCTCGTATATTATAGGTCTATTTTACCTTATTGAGGAATAGTTTTGCTTCGACTAGCTCTATACCTCTAATATTTTATTTATAACTAGAGTCCATTTCAATCAAAATTTTCTTGCACTTTGGTATTGACAATGGATACATATTTAGTAAAGGCATTAATTATTCAGTACGTGACAGATTATTATTGCCTAAATTAGATATTATATACAATACTTTCCTTTTGATATTTTGTTTTATTGACTTTGTAACTATTCAGAAACTGCCAAAGTCAATCATTTCCTTCCTCTAAACTTACGGAAGCTCTAGATTATGTTGATATATATTTTTGATATATGCTTAGAGGTTAATTAACGAGAGTTTACCTCATAATAGCAGATATTATTATAATTATATTAATCAATCTATAGTCTAGGCTTAGACAAAAGGGAAACATCATCCTTAATTACGAGCCGGTAAAGAATTAAGACACTCTTAATTATCTCTTTACCCCTCCTTTATGTTTACATTTGTTAAAGGGATCATAGTAATTCTCGCTAAGAGTTCAAGTTCAGTTTGCGAATAATGCAAAGATTAATATCTTGATTTCCATCCCGCATCAAAAATGGTCTATATATATAGATAAATATCTTTTCCGAAACTGGATATTTATTTATTTTTCCACACAATAAGTCATTTCAAGATGTCGATGATTTTGAAATGCACTGCTTCAATTTATAATATAAAATATGTTTATATTAACTTCACAACTTAGTAAGTGCTGCACCTACGTTCCTGGTCAGATCTTACTTTTGTGATACGTTTTTGAACATACCGAAAGTTTTCTCCGATTATACATTCGGTAAATAAACTTTAGAGTAGTATTTATGCTTTTAAACATTCAGATTATTTGATAATTGTTGGAGATAATATATTATTCCGATATTTATATATCTATCTTCATTATTTATCTTTCTCATCTTACTTTTAAATTAGATTGACCTCGCTACGTTCCAGGTTTAAATCTAGCTAACATTGTGGAACAGTCACTTTTTTATTTCCTAAACAATATTTTAACATTTTTCTCAGTATTCAGAGCATAACGACTTCATGAATACTTGGAAATAATTCAATTCTACGCTTGTTAAACTAAGCCTAAAACAAGCCCTAGTTTTTTAGAATGGATATTATCTTTCGATTCAGTTCATGGAGATACATCCTTTTAGATCCCATTATCTCTATTTCAATCATTCAAAATTCTAATGACTAAGTACTCCTTTTCTACGTACGAATACAGAATATCGAGTCACTGTTGCTGCATATTGGTTAAAGATTAAACAAATTTTATCTTAAACCTATATGACGTTAAATTAATTATTATCTCTTTCATATACATGTTTTTACCCTTCCGTCAGGGATCGCGGTAATAATATTATTACTCTCTATGGTTTACACATAGATCTCGAGAGTATATATATGTATTTTCTTCCTGAACTCATTTGCGAGTACGTAATTTGATATTTCAGGAATTACCAATTATGCAGACATAGATTTTATTCTATTAATATTCAATTCTAAAAATTTGATTGAATGTTTATCTATAAAATTTCCAGGCAGTTATTTTATAGAGAGTTATATGTTTAATAATTCCTTGCTTAAATAATAGTTACGCTTAACCTATTATTTATAGCGGGAATTTTGTTCAGTAGTATAATTTTTATTTAGTATTAATATATTTCTTACTATTCTTAAATATGCGTATAGAATAGTAATACTATCTCTTAACTTTTAAATTAAGTGTTTTTTGAGATTATTAATCAGTATTATTGTATAATCTTTCTTCAGAGATTATCACACTATTACTTTTTCTCTGAGTCCTTCTCTTTTTATGAACATTTTGATTAAGTTTGCTGCGATCAACTTTATTCTTATCTCTCTTATTCTCTGTCAAACTCTTATGTTATGATGTTGACAGTTTATTCTTTATTTTTTTGTCAGGACATCAAACGCTTTTATATGTCTATGACAAAACTAATTATCAATGGTTTAGGTTGTTTTTTCTTCCCAGCAGTTATATGCAAACTCTGTATTATTTTATTGCTTGACTAAAAATTCGTTATACGATTAGTCTAGCAATAGTTTTAACCATTATGTTTGTCTATACCTTTTTTTTTTCTTCTGATGGATAACTTAGTTATAATTAAGTTAACTCCATCTACTTTTATTATCTTCCCTTCTTTAATTTGATCAAGGGAAATAATTACACATTATGGTTATTTTAAGTCTGTGTCTGTTCATCGGAAACTGTCCTGTCGCTCCAATTAACAGAATCTAATTAGTTTATAATTCTAATAGCTTAGACTATTACAATTACATAGCTTCACATATCTAGAATTTTATCCAAAATATCTACATATGTCAGTTATCTATAGGAAACTCCACCGAGTAGACTTTTCCTTATTTATTCAAGATCCTACATAGACTACTTACAGTGTATGGTCTTGGTTTTTTGTTTTACAAATTTTGTTTTGAAAATATTTCTATATTCCTAGCTTACTTTGCGATGGAATATTTATGTTATGTCTCAATGACTCCCTTTTCTTTTTGAAGCCAATTTTTGTTTCCCCAAAAAAAAAAAAAAAAAAAAGAGGTGGGGGGGGGGGGGGGCCAATGTTAGGTCTCTGAGACTTAAGAACTGGCTTCCTCTAGAGTCTACTAATATATATAAGGTTGTTAGATCATAACACCTTAAAGATATGCTATTTTGTGAATCTAGATCATTCTTTCTATTAAATATAGAATTAGAATGTATCTGATTCCTTTGAGTTTCCTGAGTCTTAACCAGAAGTGGTGAGATATTATTGGTGTTAGAATTAGGAGAGCACCTCCCTCCTATTCTGCAAATTCTAGCACATTATCTATAGGTTAATGTATTATGAAGTTAAAATGAAGTTTTTTAAAAGTAAAACATATTTTAACGAGTAATACTTAACCTATAGATAATCAATTATCTCCCTCCGCCCACCCTCGCTTATCTCTCCTAATTGTGTCTATTGTTTTACACATAAAAGAAACTGACATGTGGTCAATTGAGCGGGAAGAGTTACGTCACACAGGTAATTGCCTAAGGGACCTTCTGGTTTAAGACTTTAATTAACGACTGAAAGGTTGTTTTTTCTGTGGAAGGTGTGAAAACAGAATAGAATAGAATCTTGCACATTATCTATAGGTTAAGTATTACTCGTTAAAATATGTTTTACTTTTAAAAAACTTCATTTTGCTTAATATCTTAGGTCGAATATAGTAATCTGAACATTTTTGGTTAAACAACTAGGTTTTTGCTTTGGATCTGGCATTAGATTGATATACCGTATTCAATCTAATTACTGCACATAACCCTTTAAGCACACAGTCAAGCAATTCCATAGTCTTCAGATTACAGCCAGTGCAATTTTGTCTACTTCTTTATAAAGGCATATGTTGTTGGTACCCATTTGAATTGCATCAACTTGTTGATGCAATTCAAATGAGTACTCACAATGTATGCTTTTATAAAGAAAATCAGAAAAAAAAAATTGAATAAACATCATCAAATAGGTTCTTCGCTGATCTTTTTTTGAAGTGTAACCTTGGTAGGCAGATACATATTTTACCACAAGTTTTCCCAGTAATTTCGAAAAACCTAAGCACACAGTGCAGTAATTAGGTTGAATACAGTATATGTGGGCTGCACCATACAAAAACTTGTCTTTGGGCAGACATCTGATCAGGACCTTTCCTGGCTGCTTATAGAATTATTGGGTTTTTGTTTGTTTGTGTTGAGGTTTTACGGCCCAGTCAACCCAGTGGGGTCATGTCGAGCGCGGTCAGTTTACCTAACCACACGTTTACTGGGCAGGCTTAGTCCTCTAAGCGGTTAACCAGTATTGTGCACATTCTTTTGCCTGACAACTGCCCTTCTTGTCTCCAGTCGGACGGCGCATCCAACTGAGCCACCGAGGCCGGCAGAATTATTGGGTACTGTAGAACATAACCATAGCCACAGATAAGAGGGGGTATCCACATAATATTTTTCTTATTTCTCGACAAAAACATATGTTGTAGGTACTCATTAGAAGCGCCTCGCTGAGGCGCTTCTAATGAGTACCCACAACATACGTTTTCATTGAGAAATAAGAAAGAAATAAGAAAGATATCAGCAGTTTTTCGGATGGAAAAAGTGCCTTATCTTTTGCTATGCATGATAAGTATAGCAAAGTTCCTGATCAGACTACATATCTCCACTGGCTGATCGGAATCTTAAATTACTGCTCCCATATGCCCCGTAGACACATTTTTTCTTGGCATGACCCATATTATCTTAGAAGATCTGAGGTGGAGACAGAAAAGTCTGCCCCAAGAGTTGAGCCGGCCTCAGTGGCTCAGTTGGATGCGCCGTCCGACTGGAGACCAGGAGGTCGCGGGTTCAACCCCCGCTGAGGTCGGCAACATTCTTTCGTGGAGATTGATCATGAAATATTTTCTACCGTCATTCTCTGCCTTCCGCTGATTCAAGAAGGGCAGTTGTCAGTTTCTGGCGAAAGAATGTGCACTGGTTAACCGCTTAGAGGACTAAGCCTGCCCAGTAAACGTGTGGTTAGGTAAACTGACCGCGCTCGACATGACCCCATTGGGTTGACTGGGCCGTAAAACCTCAACACAAACAAACTGCCTCAAGAGTCACTGTATGGCATCATGAGGCTTGCCAAGTGATGCACGGCTCTGATCCTGAGGGAGGATTTTTCTTTCCACCCCTGACATCCATCTTAGATTCCTTTGCTTGCATATCTTTCATTTCTGTAAGTGGATTTTTATAAATAATGCAGTCTCTTCGATTGCCGACGTCCACCGTATTGTGATGACATTACTGTGATGCAAGTAGTGTCATTATGTTCAGTGTTATCAACCATAATCATGGCTTACATGGTGTTTTATATGAGTGCACATGAAACAACATACATGCATGTGCAGGCTGATGTTGGGCCTTTGTATATACCTGAAAAGTCCATTTTCTTGGGGTATAGTTTTTATACCCCGCCACACTTGTATGTCCATCCGTCCGTCTGTCTGTATTTTCTCTGGGCAATAATTTGAATAAATATCAGTGGATTTTTGCCAAACTTGCTATGTGCATTCATATTGTGGAGATCATAGATAACTGTCAAAAATTGTCAAAATTTGCTCATTGAGCAAATTTTGACAATTTTTGACAGTTATCTACCTGTGACATGCCTGTAGTTTTGTTTCTGGATGATGACTTGAATAAATATCAGTGGATTTTAGCCATATTTGGTATGTGCATTGATATTGTGGAGATCTGGATTGGGATTACTATTGGGAAAATTTCATCAATTTTTGATGGAGTTATCTGCCCAAGACATGCTCGTATTTTTGTCTCTGGACAATAACTTGAGTAAATGATGATGCATTTTTGCCAAACTGGTGGGGTATTATGCTTACAGTGCTTTTATTTTTGTTTATACCCCTGGCATAAAAAGTATAGGGGTTACATAGCTTTTGTCTTTTCCATAACAATGCTTGTCTGTCTGTGTGTGTGTGTGTCTGTGTGTAAACTATTTTTTTTACGTCAAAGTTTTCTCAGGAACTACTGCACTTTGGATTTTGAAATTTGGTACAAACATTGGGTATGCCTTCTTGTATAGTGTAAGAGAGAATCTACGGGAAGTTTATGTCTACAAAATTGCATCTATAAAATTGTTTCAACGTACCTCTGATACCTATGGCAAGAGGTATATATGAGCTTTGCTCACAATTTTTATACCCTGCCACACAATAGTGGCGGGGTATTCTAGTATCACGTTGGCTGTCCGTGCTGTGGCATTTCCGGATGATAACTAGTAAGTATCAATGGATTTTTCACCAAACTTGGTGTGTGCATTGATATTGTGGAGACCTGGTTTTGGGTTGCTGATGGGCAAATTTCATCAGTTTTTGACAGAGTTATCTGCCCGTTACACGTCAGTATTTTTGTTTCTGGATGATAACTTTAGTAAATGTCAATAGATTCTCACAAAACTTGGTATGTGTATTCATATTGTGGAGCTCTGCTTGGGATTGCTAATAGGCAAATTTTGTCTATTTTTGACGATTATCTGCCCGCAAAACGTCCGTATTTTACTTTCAGGACAATAACTTGAGTAAATCTCAATGGATTTTCACCAAATTTGATATGTGCATTTATATTTTGTGGAGGTCTGCTTTGGGATTGCTCAGTGGCAAATTTTATCAATTTTTAACAGAGTTGTCTGCCCACAACATAAAAATGACGGGGTATTATCATTGCACGTTTTATTTACTGTATAAACTTATTTTTGTTAAAATCATTTTATAGATTCTCCATAGCTCAACAGTTCTAAATCCAGATGGAATCGCAGTTGATTGGGTTGGAAGAAATCTTTACTGGTGTGATAGAAATACAGACACGGTTGAAGTTTCCAAACTCGATGGAAGTTTCCGCAAGATTATTCTGAAAGATAAACTGTTCTTGCGTGAGCCACGGGCCCTCGAGGTCTTTCCTAAGAAGGGATATCTCTTTCTGTCAGACTGGGGAGATTCACCACACATTTCTCGAATGGCTATGGATGGAAGTTCTAAGGAACATATCATCACAGAAGAAATAGCCTGGCCAAATGCACTAACTATTGACTACATCACAGAGAAGTTGTTTTGGGCTGATGCTAATTTTGATTACATCGCTATGGCTGATCTCGACGGTAGTAACAGGCATGTGATCATAAGTGAAAATCTGCCACATACCTTTGCAATGACTACGTTTATTGATTATATATTTTGGACGGACTGGGAGACGAACTCAGTATATAGGGCGCAGAAGTTCAAGGGCACCAAGCGGCATTTGGTTACCACTATGATCCATCGTCCAATGGACCTTGTTGTGTTCCACAGCATGCGACAAGCTAAACGTGAGTTATTTTTTTTGTTTCTTTACTGTAAAGGACTTGATACTTTGGTTGATTTTCTGCCTTTTATTGTCACACTTGTGTTAGCATGAGTTTCTGTCATCCATCCATCCGTCCATGAACTTATGTCCACACTAATGACCCCCTTAGCAACCACCCTAGCAACCACCCTAAATGAAGTATACAAACTGCAAAACTTAACAGATAATTTTATTTCACTGATTGTTTTATCTCACCATGCTAAACAAGAACGACAACTCTCTTCTGGTGCTTGTTTGCTTGTTTTATTTTGCAGATGCAACTTATACTTCAACAAAGTTCTTTCTATCTTTTTATATTGGAGACAACTTTAGTGACTTCCTGTTGGCTTCCCTATACACCAATCCTCTTGTGAAAAAAAGGTCTACTCTAAAAGGAAAGAATTTGCTCCAACATGGAGCAAATTCTTTCCATTTAGAGTAGACCATATTTCAGAAAGGAGCCAAAAGAATTTTGAAAGAGTTAATTCCTGTATCCATTCTCCTTAAGGGTTCTGCCATTTTTGTCGCACCGGCATTGGCATAGGTGTGTAAGTTTCCATCCATTCATTTGTAAGTATAATTGCGTCACACTAGTGTCCACCCTAAATGCAGTCTACAAATAATTAAACTTTACAGCTAGTTTCACTTCACAGATGGGTTTATCTTGTTTAGCTAAACAAGAATGGTGCTTATGTTATGTGCCCTTGGCCAATGAGTTAAAATGTTTTCATATTTTAGTACGCAGGGGCAACATAAATATCAGCAAAGTTTTTTTAACAGCTTCGTGACTTTTTAGCTCACCTGAGCACATAGTGCACATAGTGCTCAAGGTGAGCTATTGTGATCAGTCACTGTTCATCATGCGTTGTCCATTGTGCAGCATCAACAAGGTGCTTTACAAACCTATCCCTTCTACTGCCCTAAGCCAATTGACTGGAAACTTGGTAGGAAGCATAGGGGTTACATGTAGATAAAAAATGGCTACAATCCATCCAATCGGAAATCCAAGATGGCGGCCAAGGCCATCTTGAAAATCTGTTTTTACCACTTCTGAATCGAAAGGCCAATTGATGCAAATTTTTAGGAAGAATATAATTGACTCGATACTTGATAAGAAATATCGGGGCAACTTGTAGATCAAAAATGGCTAAATGGTTCTGATCAGAAATCCAAGATGGCTGCCATCTTGAACAGCTATTTTACCCTTCATCTCCTGAACCGAAATGGCAATTGACTCGAAACTTGGTAAGAATTATCGGAGCAACTTGTAGGTCAAAAAAGCAAAAATTGTTCAGATCAGAAATCCAAGATGACATAGCAGCCTTCTTGAAAGTCTATTTTGCCCTCAATTCCTTACCCGATTGATTGAAACCTGGTAAGAAATATCGTGGTGACTTGCAGATAAAAAAAAGCTAAATAGTTCAGATCAGAAATCCAAGATGGTTGGCATGGCAGCCATCTTGAAAATTTATTTTGAACTTCTCCTGAAAAGAAAGGCCAACTGACTCAAAACTTGGTAGGAAGTATCGGTGGATCAGAAATCCAAGATATCCGCCATCTTGAAAATTTGTTTTGGGCTTCTCCTGAACCTGAAGGCCAATTGATTCAAAACTTGGTAGGAAGTATCGGGGCAATTTGTAGATCAAAAGTATTAAAATCGTTCTGATCGGAAAAATCTATATTGAACTTCTTCTCTTGAACCGAGAGGCCAACTGATTTGAAACTTGGTAGGAAGTATCAGGGTGACTTGCAGATAAGAAATTGCTAAAATGGTTCTGATTGGAAATATCAAGGCAGTCTTGAAAATGTATTTCGAACTTCTCCTGAACCAAAATGCCAATCAACTTGAAGCTTGGTAGGAAATATCTGGGTGACTTGTAGATCAAACATAGTTGAAATTTTACTAATCAGAAATCCAATATGGCCCCAACAGTTGCCATCTTGAAAATCTGTTTTGAACTATATCTCCTGAACAGAAAGGCCAAATGACTCGAAATTTAATAAGAAGTATCAGGGTGACTTGAAGATCAAAAAATACATCTAGCTAAAATGTTTCAGATCAGAAATCCAAGATGATTCCCCAAGAGGCCTTGTTGAAAGTCTGTTTTGAACTTTTCTCCTGAATCAAAAGGCCAATTGATTTGTAGATCAAAAGTAGCTAAAATCGTTCTGATTGGAAATCCAAGCTGGTCGCCATCTTGAAATCTGTATTGAGCTGCTTCTCTTGAATCAAAAGTCCAATTGACTGAAAACTTGTCTGGTAATCAGGTGAGCGATAAAGTGCCATCTTGGCCCTCTTGTTTGCTTTCCTGTATACCAAGCTCAGTCTTTCCTTTTAGAGTTGTACCCTTTTCAGAAGAGAGGCAAAAAAAAAAAAATTATAGCCTGTCCTGGAAATGTATTGCTTCCCCATATGTCATAACTTCAACAGGTCACTTAACCCTTGCCTTGCTGAATAAATTAAGATGCCACGCCCACTTCTAATTTCCAGCCAGTCAGATTACTTGATCTGGGTTTTTGATAGAAATTCACATACGTAATGACAAACAGTGCAGATCCAGATCTGTTGGCTTCTTCAGAAGCCAACTGATCTAGATCTACACTGTTTGCTGAGATAGGGCATGTCGTGTTTAGCAAGAGAAGGGTTAATTGTAAATTCCATTTCTTTTGATGTCATACAGCAGGGAAAATATTCTTTTGCTATGCAATATACATCAGCTGTGCCACGTTTCTTTTGATCATGATGCCATACATTGAAAAAAAAAATACATGTAAATACACATACATAAAAAAAAACACAAAAAAAAAAACAATCGTGATATATATTAATTCATCTGTATTTCTTTTTTACCTTTCAACTGTTTCAGTGCCAGGAAATCCATGTGAAAAGAAGAATTGTTCCCACCTGTGTTTGCTGAAGCCTCTTAAAGATGGTGTAGATGCGGTCTGTGCTTGCCCTGAACACCATGAGCTCAATGATGATTTGACCACATGTACTGCTGATTGCACAAGGTGGGTAATATCTCCTTGAGGCAAAGAATGTCTCACTCTCATGTGATTGTCCTGTGCCTTACTATGACTTGCAATTGATTCTAAAGAGCCACAGTGGAAATAAGAGTAATCGCTTACTCTTTTCTGTGATATACTTGGTGTTGATTGGCAAGGCATGTTATAACCTCAGTGATTTGGTTTTATATGTAATTTATAAGTACTGTATTTGACCTAATTACCACACATGCTCCTATAAGCACACAGTCAAGCAATTCCATAGTCTTCAGATTACAGCCAGTGTAATTTTTGTCAACTTCTTTATAAAGGCATATGTTGTGGGTACCCATTTGAATTGCATCGACTTGTCGATGCAATTCAAATGAGTACCCACAACCTATGCTTTATAAAGAGAACAGAATGAAAAAAAAAAAACAAAAAAAAAACGTTGCGTAAGAATCATTAGATAAGTCTTCCGCTGATCTTTAAGTGTACCCTTAGTATAGGTGGATACATATTTACCACAAGTTTGCCCAGTAATTGTGAAAAACCTGAGCATACAATGCGGTAATTAGGTCGAATACAGTATCTATTAATCATTGGTCTAGATAAGAGTGGGTATCGGGTAAGTAGTTTTCTTATTTCTCAATGAAAACATATGTTGTGGGTACATGTTAGAAGCCACAACATATGTTTTTGTCGAGAAATAAGAAAAATATAGAGATAATTTTTGGTTGAAAAAAGTGCCTTATCAAGACCTATGTATATTTAATAGCACATTGTTTTATGATGTATATCTGCTGATCTTGATACTGAAATTTATTATTAACATAGGTCTAGATATGACGGGCTATTAGGTAAATATTTTTCTTATTTCTCCGCAAAAACATATATTGTGGGCACTCGTTAGAAGCGCCTCATTGAGGCGCTTCTAATGAGTATCACAATATATGTTTTCATGAAGGAATAAGAAAATTATGAATACCTTTTGGTTGTAAAAAGCACCTTGAGTTGTGGAAATAACTCCAGCTTGGGTGATAGTATTAAATGAATTACAGGTAAGATGTGTGATGATAATGAAAAAGAACCAACCTTCTCATCCCTGAATTCTTCTATTCTTGAATTAGTACTGTCCCCTGATGCAAATAGGGGTTTCAGTCTAAAATCAAAAACAGAATGGCAAACAGTAGATCCTGATGAGACGGCTTATTACAAGCCATCTCATCTGGGTCTACACTGCACAGATATTTGTTTTGGTCTGCGGGACTGAAAGGGTTAAAGTCAAGATACAACAGTGTACAAATAAACTTGCATGTATAAATAACGTTATAAAAAAACATGCCTATTCAAATATATAGAAAATTTTACCTCCAAAAACTGGAATTTCTTCAGATAAAAAACTCTGATATTTTTCATATTTCTGCTCAAAACGTAGATTGTGGGTACTTGTAGAACCGCCTTGGCAAGACGTTCTAACGAGTACCCACAATCTATGCTTTTGAGCAGAAATAAGAAAACTGTAAACTCCAGTTTTACTTTATAAAAGTGAGGTTTAAGGGGGTCAATATTTAGGCATGTTTTTGTGATAAACAGGCAGCCTCGGTGGCTCAGTGGGATGCCCGTCAGACTGGTGAGAAGGTAGCAGATTTGATCCCCCCGGGTCCAGCAACATTCTTTCGTGGAGATTGATCATGAGATATTTTCCACGATGATTCTCTCCCTTCCATTGACTCGAGAAGGGCAGTTGTCAGTTTCTGGCAAGCACTAGTTTACTGCTTACAGGACTAAGCCTGCTCAAGAAAAAGTGTGGTTAAGTACCACACTCAACATGACCTGATGGGTTGACTGGGCTGGTAAAGGGAAATGAAAAGGGAATGCAAATAAAGTAAAGGGAAATGAGAATGAAGTACAAATAAAGAGAAATGAGAAGGAAATACAAATCAAGGGAAATGAGAATGAAATACAAATAAATGGAAATGAGAAGGAAATGCAAATAAAGGGAAATGAGAATGAAGTACAAATAAAGAGAAATGAGAAGGAAATACAAATCAAGGGAAATGAGAATGAAATACAAATAAAGAGAAATGAGAAGGAAATGCAAATAAAGGGAAATGAGAATGAAGTACAAATAAAGAGAAATGAGAAGGAAATACAAATCAAGGGAAATGAGAATGAAATACAAATAAAGAGAAATGAGAAGGAAATACAAATCAAGGGAAATGAGAATAAAGTACAAATAAAGGGAAATGAGAAGGAAATGCAAATGAAGGGAAATGATAAGGAAATACATGTAAAGGGAAATGATAAGGAAATACAAATACAGGGAAATGAGGAACTACAAATAAAGGAAATGAGAATGAAGTACAAATAAAGGGAAATGAGGAGGAAGAGAAGTAAAAACAATATAATAAATAAAGGGAAAGGGGATGAAAGTACAAATAAAAGGAAAGGAGGAAAAGCAAATAATGTAGGGAAAAACTGGCACAGTGGCTCAGTGGTAGAGCATCCACTTTGTGACCAGGAGGTTGTGGGTTCGATCCCCGGCCGGGTCATACCAAAGACTTTAAAAATGGTACTAACTGCTCTTTCACTTGGTGCTCAGCATTAAGAAAGTATAGCTAAAACTGGTCAGCTCAGTGTCAGTATAATGTGAGTGGGTGGAATATCATGTCAAAGTATCTGGGGCATGATATTTCAGTGAGGCAGCACTCTAAAAGTGAGCATTGAGCTCCCTGCCACATCCAGACACCATCATGATATGACTGAAAGATTGTTGAAAGCGACGTTAAGCCCAAATCAAACAAACAAACAAACTGCAGGGAAATGTCAAACAAATGCAAATATAATACAGGGAAGCAAGAATCGGATACGACTAAAGTACAAGGATGTGAGAATGTAATTTTGTATACATTTACAGCTCAGAGTTCCTGTGTCCAAAGAGTTCGAAGTGTATCCCACTCTGGTGGAGATGTGATGGTCATCAAGATTGTGACGATGGAAGTGATGAACCTAGTCAAGAAGAATGCGGTAAGGTTTTACCCCCAATATTTTATCACAGCTGTAGATAGGAGGGGTATTTAGATTTATATTATAAATAGGAGGGATACACAGATACAGTTGAACCTCAGTGGCTTGAAGACCAATGACTCGTTCACCATATTGACTCAAACCTCATTTTTTAGTCCCTAAGAAGTTCTTCTGGTAGCTCTAGAAAACATATTTATTAAAAATATTCTTATTTTATCATGTTGTGTGTACTCATTAGAATTGCCTCATTGAGAGGATTCTAGCCAATACACTCAACATACCATTGTATAGAAGGTTGAAAAGACTACCCTAAATTATCACTTTTTACTACCTGACCTGGCACCATGGTTGACCATCAGTGGCTCAAAGTACCCTTGTCTCAAACAAGTTTCCATGGTCCCAAAGATGTTTGAGCCATTGAAGTTTGACTGTAAATATTTTTCATATTTCTCCATGAAAACATACGTTGTGGGTACTCAGGAGAAGCACTGCCTGACTGACCTATGTAATGTGTTTGAAATTTTAGGACATTAAACATACACTGACAGCCAGTAAAAATCCTATCAGACTTGGAAGCTGTGCAGGCTGACCTGGGCCATGTATGGTTTGCAGGAACTTTTCTTACATGCATTTTAAATTTAATAGATTGCTAACTCAGATAATGCATTTTTTTTTTTCAACCAAAAAGCAGTTATTTTTCTTATTTTTCAACGAAAATATATGTTGTGGGAACTCATTAGAAGCACCTCACCGAGGTGCTTCTAATGAGTACCTACAACATATGTTTTTGTTGAAAAATAAGAAAAACATTTACTTCATACCCATCTTATTTAGATTCGCTTTAAACCTATATTTCAGGCCGCCCCTACCATTGTTCACAGCCAGGTTTATTTCAGTGTGACAATGCCTCCAGTGAGGCCGACTGTATTCCACCGATTGGTATATGTGATGGGGATCCCCAATGTGCAGATGGATCAGATGAAAGATACCTGGGAAATTGTGGTAGGTACTTCTATACGTATTCCAGAGCTCCAGATAAAGGCAGTAACTAGATAAATGGGCAGTGCCAAGCAATCTCAACTCAGTCACGGAACTTTCATGGAGATTGATCATGAAATCATTTCTGTGGTCATTCTATGGTCATTCTCCCCGTTCAACTGATTCAAGAAGGGCAGTTGTCAGTCACTGGCAAAAGTCTGTGCACAAGTAATGGTTAACCATTTAGAGGATTAAGCCTGCCCTGGAAAAATGTGAGGAGGTTAACTGACCAGCTCTGCATGACCTTCAGTCTTGACTAGGCGATAAAACTTCAAGTCAAAAACTCATCCCGCTGGTTCAAGAAGGGCAGTTTCTGGCAAAAGAATGTGCACAATACTAGTTAACCGCTTAGAGGACTAAGCCTACCCAGTAAACGTGGTTAGGTAAACTGACCATGCTTGATATGACCCCATTGGATTGACTGGGCTGTAAAACTGCAATACAAACAAACAAACACCCCATTGATGTATCAGAAATACACTTCCATATATATGGAAATATATCACAAACTCATACATGTATATGACAGTAGTTTCATGCAAAATATTGTTAAATACACTACAATCTCTTTATAACACAGTTCATTATAACGTGGTTTTGGATATAACACAGTTCAAATATGGATCCCAAAAATGCATAGATTATATTGAAAAATGACCATAAATGGTCATTTTAACTTCGTAATACATTAACCTATAGATAATGTGCTATTCTATTCTGTTATTCACCCCCTCCACAGAAAAAACGACCTTTCAGTCGTTATAAAGTCTTAATTCAGAAGGTCCCTTTAACAGTTACCTGTATGACGTAGTTCCTCCCGCTCAAATGATCACGTGTCAGTTTCTTTTCTGAGGACTTTGAATGTTCAAGGATTATTATTCTGTGTTAGAAAAAATGGATTAAAATTATTCTACACGGTTAAAATTTTTATATCCTTGACTTTCACTGGTTCTATATTCACTCCTTCTACTATCTATGTACTTATTTTCGAAATATCGATCTTAGATTTCTTGTTTTCTCAATGTTAAATTTCTTCCTTTGTTTCCGCGTCAGTCGATGCATTTCGCCCGCGGCAACTGTGGCCATTTAAAAGCTAAATGGGATACACATTTATCTTGTCTAACTTGTAATTCTTGCACACGTATCTCTCCGTGTTATATTTGTAGTTCCTGGACAGAAAAAGTTTGGAACCTAGCAGAAAGAAGACGCCTTCATGCTACTAGAAAATCAGTTATGACGCAGAAGAGAAAACAGAAGAAATCAAAGAAATCCAAGAAGTCCCAGTCAGACATGTCTGACAGCGGGACAGTTGATGGGAGCACCGCCCCTCATAGCTTTACTGCTCGGGGCAGGACCCATCAAGGTGGCAGCCTGGCGGACTTAGAGTCTGACCGGGCACTAAGCCCACCAGTCACCAGTCAACCAGTCACCAGTCAACCAGTCACCAGTCATCCAGTCACTGGGCAACTTATCTCCGTTCATCCAGTCACCGGTCATCCAGTCGCCAGTCAACCAGTCACCAGTCACCAGTCAACCAGTCACCAGTCAACCAGGCACCAGTCAACTAGGCTCCAGTCAACCAGGCATGGGTTTTCAGTCATTCGCGTATGACCTACAAACACAAATTCCGCCTGGTCATATTCCTATAAATGTGCCTGTACAAAGCTACGCTCCGTCCATAAGTAGCCATATTTCACAGGGTAGTGTCCACAGACTATCCAATGTCTTTATTCCTGGTTACGAACGTTCTAATAGACTAGAACTTCCTAATCCAGCTTCTTCCTCTAGACAGATTATTCCACTCGAACCTGATTTTTCGCAGGTCTCAGATCCGAGTGTAATGATTGAGCCTCCAAATTCAAATGATTTATCTATCTCCAGACCTTCAAGGAATGATCAGTCAAAAAGAGAGCATAAATCTAAAAAGAGAAGAAGACATCGATCGTCCTCTTCTTCTATCTCTACTTCCAGATCAGACTCTTTGAGTTCTTCTCGGCGAAAGAAAAATTCAAAGAGATCTAAGCACTCTCATAAAAAGAGAAGAAGACGATCGATGACGCCTTCTTCTTCATCAAATTCCTCCCAATCTCAACTTGACATTGGTAGATATACAAGGGCTCATAAATCTCCCCAGGTTGTTCAAACGCCAACTCTAATACAACCTGAGGAGACTAATTTTAGTCAAATCACTAATCAACCTATTAATTACGATCAGATTCAGCCGAATCTCACTCAACAGAATAAGGAGTCAGATTCGGAAACTGAATCCGAAGTCTGGTCATTTGATCGTGCGATTAACGAGGTCTTCCGGCTTCTTCCTCCTGAGTTATGCCCCAAAACTCAGCAGGATCAAGCTCCATTAAAACCTCTCTCTGGGATCGAACAATTAATGGAGTCTCGTTCCACTCCATTACTTGTCCTCCCACAATCCAAATTAGTACAAAATACAACAAAATATATTCAAAATAGACTAGAATCGGACAAATGTTCAAGAGATTGGATTTGCCCGCAAAGCTTGGTTTCGGCTCTTGCTCCGACTAAATTCTACAAGAGCCAAAACCAATATTTGCCAACTGATAATATCCCTCAATTAGAAGCGGATGCGTCGCTCCTAGACATTTCTAATAAAGGAAGAGCTTCTATTCCGCTCAAGAATCTAGAAGCATGGGAAAGGAAGGCTAGAAAACTAGTCGCTATTAATTCTCATGCTGATCTATTTTCTTCAGCTGCCTTCCTTTCATTACAACAGGAATCGATGTCGGTTGCGGCCCTTTCCAGACTTCTGGAGGCCGTAGCCAAATCGATTAAACATGCTACTGCCATGTCTACACTTTTAACTACTGAATTATTCCAAGCTAGGAGGGACGCAGCCCTAGCTTCGTCTAAACTACTACTCGACAATTCCACATACGAGTTAAGGAACGCTCCTATTAACTCAAAATCCTTATTTGACGGCAGGATAAAAGAAATAGCTAAATCAAACTTCGAAGCTCAACAGCAAAGGTTTCTAGCTTCTACATCCATTCAGTCACAATCTCATTCTTATAAGCCTCCTTCGCAGAGCAGAGCTTTCAAGATACCTAAATATCCTGCTAAACAAACAACATCCAGACCTAAACCTACGCAGTCGTATAGGTCCAAAAATATTCCTCAAAGCTCATCTTCTCACATTAAGAAAGATAATATCAAGAGGACTGGTAACATCCGTCAGTTCCCCTCCTCTAAACCTGCCTCTTCCTCCGCAAGATTATGAAGGCCCGCCCTTTCCACTGCCTGCTCTTCCGCTCGCGGACATTCCAGTGGGAGGACGATTGGCCCATTTTGCGGAAAAATGGGAGGAAATAACAGACAACAAATGGGTCCTCTCTATCGTACGAAACGGATTCAGGATACCATTCATCAAAATTCCTCCTTTGTCATCTGTTCCGATCAGAATGAGTCAATCCTCCTCCCCGTTTTTCAGAGAAGAGATCGAAAATCTTCTCAACAAACGGGCAGTGGAAAGGGTACAGAATCCGGAAACTCCCGGCTTTTATTCCCGGATATTCCTTGTGCCAAAAAAGAACGGAAAGTTTCGTTTAATATTAGACCTGTCTTTATTAAACCGTTACATAGAGAAACAAGCATTCAAAATGGAGACAGTCAAATCGGTAAGACAAGCGATGAGACTCAACGATTGGGCTGTCTCCATAGATTTAACAGATGCATATCTACATGTGCCGATACATCGTCAATCCAGGAAGTATCTTCGCTTCGTACACGAAGATCAAGTATATCACTTTTCGGCCCTACCGTTCGGAATATCCCTAATTCTAACAATCAAGAAAATAATGTCAGCAAAACATGTATCGGCACGAAGTTTCCTTTCTCTTTTGGGCAAACTCAGTGCTGCAGCAGACCTTGTTCTCCTGGGCAGACTGCACTTACGTCCTCTTCAGATGTGCCTGCTGTCAGTCTGGAAACCTCATATTCTTCCTCTCGATCACCCGATCTCGATAAACGGCATGATTCGATCTCACTTACAATGGTGGATAAACCCCATTCGATTCGAGACAGGGACTTCAATCCATCCTCCAGACCCCAAATTCTTCCTTTTTACGGATGCCAGTCATTATGGATGGGGAGCTCATTTAGAGCCGACAACACTGTCCTTTCATGGTCGCTGGACAGAAAACCAATCCCAGCTCCATATCAATATGTTAGAAATGATGGCCATACGATTAGCACTGAAACAAGCCAAAACATTTATTCACCATTCTTGCATCATGATATCCACAGACAACACAACGGTGGTCTCATATATCAACAAACAGGGTGGCACTCATTCCCCCAATCTTTGCGTAGAAGTTTGGAAAATACTCAGTTGGTGCCTGGAACAAGACATAGTTATCAGAGTACGTCACATCCCAGGCAAATTCAACATTCTTGCAGACCGCCTCTCAAGACTAGACAAACCTATCAAGACAGAATGGTCTCTGGATCAAACAATTGCAAATTCAGTATTCCAGATGCTCAACTACCCAAATGTGGATCTGTTTGCGACAAGATTCAACCACAGACTCCCATTATATGTCTCTCCAGTACAAGACTACAAAGCACTAGCGATAGATGCCCTGTCCATGGACTGGAATCATCTTCATGCATATGCTTTTCCTCCTTTTATTCTGATACCTGCTGTTCTAGAGAAAATCCGACAACATCAGTGCAGAATAGTTCTCATAGCTCCGTTCTGGCCACAGCAACAGTGGTTCTCAGAACTTCTTCTTCTATTAGTGTCAGCTCCGATTCGTCTGCCACTAATTCCAAGACTACTGACTCAATCCAAAGGAAGATTTGTACATCAAAACCTCCCAATTCTCGACCTTCACGCTTGGGAGTTATCAAACAATCAATCAGAGATAAGAAATTTTCACAAAACGTTGCAGATTTTGTCTCCAGATCAAGAAGAGCATCTACACAAAAAGTCTACGATGCAAAATGGACCATCTTCTCTAATTGGTGTCATACAAAAAAGGTTAATCCGATCTCGGCCCCTATTACAGTTATAGCCGATTTCTTAATTTTTCTTTTTTCGGAAAAGAAATGTCAGATTAGTACTATTAAAGGTTATAGATCTATGATCTCTAACACTTTAAAATTCAAAACTGGTAATAGAATCGGATCTAATCCAGTTTTATCTGAACTTATCAGATCCTTTGAACTTCAACGACCAGTACAAAGATCTCTTACACCTAAATGGGACTTATCATGGGTTTTAGTATGTCTACAAAAACCACCTTTTGAACCTCTTGATAAGGCTTTTAAATTTCACATTACTATTAAGACAGCCTTTCTCTTAGCTCTTGCCACTGCTAAAAGGTGTAGTGAAATACATGCTCTAGCTATGGATTCACAACATTTAAGATTTAATCAATCTGATGGTTCAGTTTCCTTGATTCTTAAATCTGGTTTTTTAGCAAAAAACCAGCTTCCTTCTGTTAAACCAGATCCTATTGTTGTTCCAAGTCTTGCTCGAATATGTAAATGGGAACATACTGACAGACTTCTTTGCCCCGTTAGGGCTCTGAAATTCTATCTCAAAATGACTAGCTCTTATCGCCAAAATAGAACTAGACTTTTTCTTCCTATTAAAGGCAATAAGGATATTTCTAAAGATACTATCTCGAGATGGATATCTTACACTGTTAAACTTGCCTATAGGAAACTCACTAAACGAGATATCTCTTTCCTTAAAATCAAAGCTCATGAAGTTAGAGCTCTTTCCTCTTCTTGGGCTTTCTTCGACAAAGTTCCTCTCAATGATATACTTCAAGCAGCGGTTTGGAATAGTTCATCAACTTTTGCCAAATTCTATCTCAGAGACATGTCTCAACAAGCACAGAATCTCCAAAGTTTGGGCCCCATTGTAGTGGCCCAAAAAGTGGTGGGGGGCCAACAGCAATCAGCTATGGATGTGTAGACAACGTCAACAGCCCCCCTAGACCTGATGCTATACTAGAGAGGTACTAATTATATCTTTATTATATATATATGTTAACCCTGGATTACTTTATCCTTGGTTAAAGGATCTTATTATTGCCTTAAGCACTAATTATGTCCTCATTATATATATATAAAAAAATAAATCTTTTTAATAAGCCTTAATTCAGAAGTTGGGACTAACTAATAAGGAGAAATCCTCCCTCCTATTCTACAAATTCTAGCACATTATCTATAGGTTAATGTATTACGAAGTTAAAATGAAGTTTTTTAAAAGTAAAACATATTTTAACGAGTAATACTTAACCTATAGATAAGTATTTATCGTCCCACCTCCCTTCCCTCACTCCTTTCTCCTAATTGTGTATTTTTTTACACATAAAAGAAACTGACACGTGATCATTTGAGCGGGAGGAACTACGTCATACAGGTAACTGTTAAAGGGACCTTCTGAATTAAGACTTTATAACGACTGAAAGGTCGTTTTTTCTGTGGAGGGGGTGAATAACAGAATAGAATAGCACATTATCTATAGGTTAAGTATTACTCGTTAAAATATGTTTTACTTTTAAAAAACTTCATTTTTCAGTATAATCTATACATTTTTGTTTGGATATAACAGTTGTTTAGCTAACACGGTTTATGCTATGGACCCCAACAATAGTGTTATAAAGAGGTTCTGGTGTATACAGTTTCCACTACTGAATGTGAACTTGGTAAAGTCTGTGTATGATAATGTCCTAAACTGTTGTACTCCAAAGTATCAAATAAAATGGCATAGGCAAACAGTGCAGACCCAGGTCAGGGCCCAGTTGTTCAAAACTTTGATCATTAAATATGGCATATATGCTAATGTTTTTGCTGAAAAAAAATATGAGTAGCTACACTCAAACCTGTGTTAAGCAAGCACCTATGGGAAAGCCAAAAAGTGGTTGCTTAAGACCGGTGCTTGCTTAATACAGGTAAATTTACACTTCATTACCATTAATGGGATCTGAAAAAGTGGCCTTTTATGACAGGTGATTGCTTAATACAGGTGGTCTTTAAGACAGGTTTGACTGTACTCACATTTTTTCAGCAATTAGATATTGTTCATACTAGAACAGTTAACATTTTGACCACTAACGAGCTCGTTAAGCTAACGATGCTTTGAACAACTGGGCCCAGATCGCCTGCTTCATTTGCCATTCCACTAAGTATTTTAAGAAGCAACTGCATAAAAAGCATACTTGAGGCCAAAAAAGTGAGGACTAGAGTGTTCAAAATTTTAGAATGTTTACCTCGTACGGTTCTAATATTGTAAGGGTTAAAGGTTAAATGATGGGATGATTCATATGAGACAGGTATATGCTGGACCACTTTCTGACAAAAAAAAAGCCTCTGGTGTTTATCCTAATTTTATGATAGATAAGGTTTAACAAACAGTGTAGAACCAGATCTTCTTGCACATCAGATAAGGAAATCCTGGATTTAACCCTGGGATAGAAAATCTTATCTTACCCAGGTTATCCTAACCAGGGTAAGATAAAGATCAAGAATTCTCAGGTGTTTGATATGCACTGGTTGTAATGGACGTGGCGTACGCCATCATTAAGGTTTAGGTCACTGAACGAAATGACGTCATTAAACACCACAGTAATGTCATTTCAGTATGGCGGAAGTCAGCAATCAAAGTGACTGCATTATTAAAAAATCTATGTTCAGAAATGAAAAGTGAGCAAGAAAAAGAATCTGTCATGGTTGTGAGGGGTAAATAGAAAAATCTGTCCCTCGCGATCACTGTCTAGCATCACACGGCAAGCCTCGTGATGCCAGACAGTGATGTGGAATGGATTTTTCTATCTATCCCTTACACCCATGATAGATCCTCATAAGGTGCTACAAAATGCAATGTCATATCAGGGTCTGACCGTGCTCGACATGACCCCATTGGGTTGACTGGGCCACAAAACCTCAACACAAAAACAAACAAACATATCAGGGTCTACACTGTCTGCCACTCATCCAGCAGTTTTTAGACACATCAACAGACAGTCAAATGAAGTTAACATTTTAGAACAAGTTGCTGGCCTTGGTGTCTCAGTTGGATACGTGTTCCACTGGTGGTCAAGAGGTCAGGGGTTTGATCCACAACGGGTCAGTCAACATTCTCTCATGGAGATAGATCATGAAATATTTTCTATGGTCATTCTCTACCTTCTGCTGATTCAAGAAGAACAATTGTCAGTTTTTGATGAAAGAATGTGCACAAATTACTGGTTAACTGCTTAGAGGACTAAGCCTGCCCAGGAAAAGTGTGGTTAGATCAACTGACATGACCCTAATGGGTTGACTGGGCCATAAAACCTCAACTCGATCAATCAGTTTTAGGACAAGTGTGGAAAGGAATTGTATTTAGAGTAAATATGGTGCTGTTTTATTTTCACTGTTCTTTTATCTTAAGTGAAAAAAAAAAACAAAAAAAAAACAAAAACATTTGGTTGGTTTATTTTCAGAGAAAATAAAGTTTTATTTTGAGCGAAAAAAAAAAAAGAGTTTATTGTTTTATTTTCAGTGATAAAAAAGTTTATTGTTGTTTTATTTTCTGTGAAACAAAGTTCATTTTTGTTTTATTATGAGTGAAAAAAGTCTATTGTTTTATTTTTAAGTTTATTGTTTTACTTTCAACAAAAAAGAAAGTTTCTTTTCAACAAAAAATAAAGTTTATTGTTTTGTTTTCAACAAGAAGAAAGTTCATTGTTTTATTTTCAACTTAAAAGATGGTTCAATTTTTTTTTATTTTTTTTTGATGAAAGAAAGTTTATTGTTTAATTTAAGTGAAAATATGTTCATTGTTTTATTTTCAACAAAAAGAAATTATATTGTTTAATTTTGATTGAAAATAATTTATTGTTTTATTTTCAACAAAAAAGAAAGTTTATTATTTTGTTTTCAACAAAAAGAAAGTTTATTAGTTTATTTTGAACAAAAAAAAGAACGTTAATTGTTTTATTTTCAACAAAAAGAAAGTTTATTGTTTTCTTTTCAATGAGAACAGTTTGTTGTTTTTATTTTGAATGAAAAAAAAACATTTATTGTTTTGTTTTCAGCAAATTACACGTGTTTGCCTAATCAGTTTAAATGTGAGAAGGACAACAAGTGTATTCCTGACTACAAGAAATGTGACAACAAATCTCATTGCTCTGATAATTCAGACGAGATAGGCTGTGGTAAGTTTTTTTGGTTTGGTTTTTTTTTTTTGACGCTTTCAACAATCTTTCGGTCATATCGCGACAGTGTCTGGATGTGGCAGGGAGCTCAATGCTCATTTTAGAGTGCTGCTTCACTGAAATATCATGCCCCAGACACTTTGACATGATATTCCACTTAGTCACATTGTACTGACACTGAGCTGACAGTTCTAGCTCTGCTTTCTAAATGCTGAGCCCCAAGCAAAAGAGCAGCTCGTACCATTTTTAAAGTCTTTGGTATGACCAGGCCGGGGATCAACCCGCAACCTCCAGGTCACAAAGCTAAGGCTCTAACACTGAGCCACTGTGCCGATTGGTATGTCTATATAAGGTAGAATAAAACATTGGAGGAGTTGTTATGGTGGAGTATTTGAGGATATAAAAGCTTCCAGATAGCCGAGTGGTTAGTGCTCCCAACTTCTGTTTGCAAAGGCAGGCCATATCCGGGTTCAGCAGAACAAGGGTTAAGGTAGTGTATTTCAGGATAATTTGGGATAATAAACCTTATATTTCAATATACATGTAAAGCTTTGATGTAGGAAGTAAACTCATCGTACATGAAAGAACTATTTTTGGAATAAAGGATAGTTTCAGTATAATGTGTATACATAGCTCAAGTTAAGGCATTTGTTTTTCAGCCAAAATGTATTGATATTTTTCTTATTTCTCTATGAAAACATATGATGGAATCCCCTCGAGGGATGTTTAATGAGTACCCAAAACATATAGTAGAGAAATAAGAAAAATAGTTTTATCTTGATACCCTTTATATCTGGAGCTGTGAAAACTAATCCTTCCCTTCTTGAATAAATTGAGATGCCACACCCAATTATAATTTCCAGCCAATCAGATTACTTGATCCAGGAGCCAGCCTCGGTGGCTCAGTTGGATGCACCGTCCAACTGGAGACCAGGAGGTCGTGGGTTCAACTCCGCCGAGGTTGACAACATTCTTTCGTGGAGATTGATCGTGAAATATTTTCTACGGTCATTCTCTCCCTTTCACTGATTCAAGATGGGCAGTTGTTAGTTTCTGGTTAACCGCTTAGAGGATTAAGCCTGCCCAGTAAATGTGTGGTTAGGTAAACTGACCACGCTTGACATGACCCCTTTGTGTTGAGTTGGCCGTTAAACCTCAACACAAACAAGAACATTATGAAGTGTAGCAAAGTTCCTGACCAGACTAGATATGTCACTGGCTGATCTTATTCTTTACTATTTGCATTTTCCCCAAAGACACCTTTTCCTCATGCTGCAGCTCATATGGCATTGTTTCCTTTCCAGAAAAGAAGAAATGTCTGGCGTCACAGTTCAAATGTAACTCAACAAAATGTATCCCCTACTTGTGGCAATGTGATGGCGACAATGATTGTGGCGACTGGTCAGATGAAGATAACTGTGGTAACCGAACTTGTAAGGATGATTACATAAAGTGTGAATATTCCGGAAAGTGTATCCCAAAGGCTTGGGAATGTGATGGTGAATTTGACTGTGGTGACGGGGATACCACGGATGAAAAGCAAGAGAAGTGTGGTAAGATCTGTGTTCTTTTTAAACCTAACCTCTGTCATGCTGAATAAATTTAGAAGCCACGCCCACTTCTATTTGTCAGCCAATCAGATTACTTAGTTTAAAAATATTTTATTTCAAAGTTACAATGATTATAAACAAACTTGACAAATACACAAAAGATAGGTTACTTGATCCAGGTTGTTGATATAAATTCACATACTTAATGACTCACAGTGCATATCCAGATCAGTTGGCTTCTTCAGAAGCCAAAGTGATCTGGGTCTACACTGTTTGCAAAGGCAAGGCATACCCTGGTTCAGCAGGGCCACGATTAACAGTCAGACCTGTCTTAACCCTTGTCCTGCTGAACCCAGGTATACCCTGCCTTTGCAAACAGTGTAGATCCAGATCAGTTGGCTTCTTCAGAAGCCAACTGATCTGGATCTGCACTGTTTGCCATTAAGTATGTGACTATGGGTACCTTTTTATGCTAGGAAGTTGAAATTTGATATGCTACTTACCCAGACCTATACCTTCAACTCTGTTGTGCTAGAGTTGCCCCTAGGTCATGCCTTGGGGTTGGGCTAGGGGTCCAAAGTGCGGGAGCCATAGTGTACTTTGCACACGTTCGGTTTTTAAAAATTTGAAAACGAAAGTAAAATGTTTTAAATGGTTAGCAACATTATTATCAAGGTGGTTCCCTCAGGGTGGTGCCCTCAAGATATGAGCCATGTCATGGAAAAAAGTGCCATCAGAGCATATGTAGACAGCATCAAATTACTGGGTACCATAGCTTTAGATAAGGGCACATAGGTTCTGTGCTCCAGCTAGAATTTTAGGACAGAGGGGTGCTGTGTAGCGCATTTTTGCATGGTCATACAAGAATGAAGGGGGTGTTTGGGTGTGGCGAAGGTGTCGTGTATCTTACATCAGCGGTTTGGCCAACTGATATTTGCTTACAGTTGGGCAAGGCTTGCTATCCTTGCAACAGGTAAGGGTAGAGGGGGGAATGTTTTTATTTCTTCTGTTTCTTCCCTTTCATCCCTATTCTTCTTTCTTCCCTGTCCCTCTCTTTCATTTCCTCTACCATCTATCCCTTTGCTGTTAACCCATTTAAAACTGAATAAACTCTTCCACACTATACGAGTATTGGAAGAGTCCATTTTGATTTTAGGTATGTCAAGCTATATGATGTAGATATTCCTGAAGAAAAATGGTTGAACTATTTGCAAACAGTGGAGACCAAGATCAGATGCCACATTCTGTGGCATCTGATCTGGGTCTGCACTGTTTGCCATTTATCCATTTAGGGGTATCCAGTCCAGTGGGTTAATATATGCCATTCCAAATGTCACACATTTTTGCTTTCAGCTCAGAATACTTGTGACCCAACATACTTCCGTTGTCATAACAGCCACTGTATCCCTGGAAGATGGCATTGTGATAATGATCAGGACTGCAGTGATGGTTCTGATGAAGAAGACTGTCGTAAGTTTCACTTGAAGCATTTTGCATTGTGATGATGATCAGTACTGTAATGATAGCTCTTATGAGATAGACTGTTGTACCTTCATTGTATTTCTGAAAGGTGGCAATGTGATAATGAGAATGTTGTAAGTTTCACTTGTATTGTACCTTCATTGTATTGCTGGTAGGGGACAATGCGATAATGAAAATGTTGTAAGTTTAACTTGTACCTTCATGGCTGGGAGGTGGCAGTGTGATAATGAGATGTCATAAGTTTCACTTGTATTCCACCTGTAGTATATTTCTGGAATGTGGCAATGTGATAATATGGACGTTGTAAGTTTCTCTTGTATTTTACCTGCATTGTATTGCTGCAATGTGACAGTATGATAATGAAAATGGCATGTGTTTCACTTGTACCTGCATTGTAGTGCTTTGAGGTGCCAAGGTGATAATGAGAATGTCATAAATTTCTCTTGTATTGTATCTTCATTGTATTGCTGGAATGTGGCAGTATGATAATATGGATGTCGTAAGTTTCTCTTGTATTGTACCTGCATTGTATTGCTGGAATGGGACAGTATGATAATGAGAATGGCATATATGTTTCACTTTTACCTGCAGTCTATTTCTGGGAGGTGGCAAGGTGCTAATGAGAATGTCATAAATTTCTCTTGTATTGTACCTTCATTGTATTTCTGGAATGTGACAATGTGATAATGAGAATGTCATACTTTTCACTTGTATTTCACCTGCATTGTATTGCTGGAAGGTGGCAATGTGATAATGAGGATTTTGTAAGTTTCTCTTGTTGTATCTGCATTGTGTTGCTGGAATGTGGCAATGTGATAATATGGATGTCATAAGCTTCTCTTGTATTGTACCTGCACTGGAATGCTGGAATGTGACAGTATGAGAATACATTGTACCTGCATTGCATTGCTGGAAGGTGACAATGTGATAATAAGAATGTCATAAATTTCTGTTCTATTGTACCTGCATGGAATGTGACAGTATGATTATGAGAATGTCATATGTTACACTTTTACCTGCATTCTATCTCTGGAAGGTGGCAAGGTGATTATGAGAATGTCATAAATTTTTCTTGTATTGTACCTTCATTGTATTCTTGGAATGTGACAATGTGATAATGAGAATGACATATGTTTCACATGTATTGTACCTGCATTGCATTGCTGGAAGATGACAATATTATAATAAGAATGTCATAAATTTCTCTTGTATTTTACCTTCATTGTATAGCTGGAATGTGAAAATGTGATAATGAGAATGTCATAAATTTTACTTGTATTGCACCTGCATTGCATTGCTTAAATGTGATAATGAGGATGTTGTAAGTTTCACTTGTATTGCACCTGCATTGTATTGCTGGAAATTGATGATGAGGATGTAAGTTTCACGTGTATTGCATCTGCATTGTATTGCTGGAAAGTGATGATGAGGATGTCATAAGTTTCACTTTTAATGTACCTGCATTGTATTGCTGGAATGTGACAATATTATATTGAGAATGACATGCTTCACATGTATTGTACCTACATTGCATTGCTGAGAAGTGGCAAGGTGATAATGAGAATGTCATAAATTTCTCTTGTATTGTACCTTCAGTGTATTGCTCGAATGTGGCAGTGTGATAATATCGATGTCGTAAGTTGCTCTTGTATTGCACCTACATTGCATTGCTGGAATGTGACAATATGATAATTAGAATGGCATAAATTTTACTTGTTAGCTCACCTAAGGACAAAGTGCTCAAGGTGAGCTATTTTGATCAGTCAATGTCTGTCATGCGGAGCCAACAGTTTGCTTTAAATGACTGCTACTTCTAAACCCCAGGGCAAATGTCAGTCAAACTTCACAGGAATGTTGCCTAGGTGACTCTACCAAAATTGGGAAAATGGTTCTATTCTGATGAACAAGACGGCCACTAGAGCTAAAAATAGAAAAATCTATTTTTATCTTCTTCTCCTGAACAGAAAGGCCATTTGACTCAAAATTTGGTAGGTCTACACTGTTTGACATTCCACTAAGTATTTTAAGAAGCAACTGCATAAAAAGCAAAATTTAGGCAAAAATAGTATGGAATAAAGTGTTTGAAATTTTAGGACATTAACCTTAATGTCAGGACTGTAGAGGTGCTTCTTATGAGTACCCACAACATATATGCTTTTATGACGAACTAAGTAAAATATGATATGGATTTTTCTGGAGTTTTCAGATACATTTAGACTATTATATATACTTGTACTTATCACTTGTTCGTTTATTTTCAGCTATGCCTACATGCTCGGAGAGTCAGGTGATGTGTAATGACAACAGTTCGTGTATTCAAAAGGCGTCAGTGTGTGACGGCAAAATAGACTGCAGGGACAACTCTGATGAAATGAACTGTACTATTGAGGGTAAATGTCAGTTTATCGTAAAAAAAATTGTTATCAGTCAGGTGATTTCGTATTGGCCCAGTTACAGGTCCGATGTCAGCTGTATTGGCCTCGGGCCAATACAGCTGACATCGAACCTGTAACTGAAGACCAGGCCAATACTGCCAATATGAAATCACTAATTAATGACATTTTTTATAAATTAACAGTTAACTGAGTATCAATACAACAAACTGAGACCAGTAACTGGGCCAGTAAGACATGGTATTGACATGAGGTGAATCATATTGACAAGAGGTCAAACTATATTAAACAGAGTTGAGTTGTGTATATTGTAGGAAGTAAGAATATATATAATATAATATATAATCAGATTTTTGATTAACGTGCAGGTACAGGGGCAACATCCACATCAGTGGGCCCCCTTCCAGATAGCTGGCTTGCTGCACGCATGGCATACGAAATGTCAGTGATATTGCATGGGCCGATTTCCACATATGATTACCATATATTAACCCTTCTCTTGCTGAACAGGACATGCCCTGTCTTAGCAAACAGTGTAGATCCAGAGTTGGCTTCTGAAGAAGCCAACGGACCTGGATCTGCACTGTTTGTCATTAAATATGTGAATTTCTATCAAATACCCATATCAAGTAATCTGATTGGCTGGAAATTAAAAGTGGGCGGGGCATTTTAATTTACTCAGCATGACAAGGGTTAAGTAGTTAATTAATAAAATACATTATTAACCCATGACTCCTTAATGCTTAGCACGCAGGGTAAAATTTTTAGCAGACAGAATAAAAAGTTCTATTCATTTTAATTGATTTTAAATATCGCATTTCATATACCGTAAATTTCCTGACCTTCATTTAAGGTAGACCTTAACTCTAAGGATTGATTGTAAACCTGGGCCCTGGTCCTAACTGTTTTTTAATTGATAGGAAAGAGGTCAAAATGAGCGATTTGTCTTTTACAGGTACCACCTGTTCACCCAATGAGTTCCAGTGCACTACAATGTCCAGTTGTATCCCATCGTCATGGCGATGTGATAATGATAAAGATTGCCTTGATGGCTCTGATGAGGAGGCCTGTTCTGGTAAGCTTTTTCTCTGTTTTTGGGCCGCTGGCTGACAAAAAGGTCAAAGCCCCGGACTAGTTTGCGCAGCCAGGCCTTGTCCTTTCAACAAGGTCCCTGTATTGTGTAGGTGAACAATGAAGATTCTGACCAGACTGCATGGATACGCAGGCTGATCTGGATCTTTGCTGTTTGTATACAGTCGAACTTCAGTGGCTCGAACATCTTTGGGACCATGGAAATTTGTATGAGACATGGGTAGTTCGAGCCACTGAGGGTTAAACATGGCACCACGTTTGGAAGCAAATGGCGATAATTTAGGGAAATCTTTTCCATCTTCTATACAATAATGGTATGTTGTGTGTACTCATTAGAATCACCTCAAAGAGGTGATTCTAATGAGTACACACAACATACAATTTCATCATAAAATAAGAAAATTTCCTAAATATTTGTTTTCTGGAGTTATCGGAAGAATTCCATAGGGATTAAAAACGAGTTTGAACTAGCCATGGTAAACGAGCCATCGGTGTTTGAGCCATTGAGGTTTTACTGTATCTTATAAGATCTCTTTTCTCAGCTGCAGGCCCATTGATATGGCAAACTGCTTGAAAGTTCAAAGTAAAATCCTAATTTTAGAATTGAAAAAAAATGACAAATTTCTATGAGGGAAGTAACTTATTTTGCATAGGGAGGCAATTTGATATTTCTGTTATTAGGGAAGAAAAATGATAAATTCAGGCCTTTTTATTCATTTCTTTGAGAATTTTGTTTTTTTTTTGCATTTTTAGAAAGGTCATAATATGTACTGTAGAAAAAGGAATAACAAATGCTTGGATGAGACTGCATTGCTGGCTGGTGAAGCTCTCTACTGTTCAAATGTGGTCTCTTTTCATTGTGCAGGACATAAATTTCATTCACCCATTTTACCTTCAATACTCTCTGGGCCAGTTCAGCAGATGACAGATTGATGATATTTTTTCAAATTTTTCCCAGAAAACAGGATTTGATATTTCATGCAAATTGTCTCCACTGGAAACAATTTGCTTGAAATATCAAACTTTTTTTCTAGGAAAATAGGAAAAATATCATCAGTTTGTCATCTGCCTAGAGAGTAACAAAGTTTAGAATAATTGTATAGATCCTTAATATTTGTTATTTTGTGTGTGTGTGTGTGTGTGTGTGTGTGTGTGTGTGTGTGTGTGTGTGTGTGTGTGTGTGTGTGTGTGTGTGTGTGTGTGTGTGTGTGTGTGTTATAAGAGGCAGTTAACTATTGCTATTGTCTTTTATTCCAGAAATAAAGTGTGATGACGGAGAATTTCGTTGTTCCTCTGGTACAAAGTGTATGTCTCTGATGTGGAGATGTGATGGCGAGAATGACTGCGATGATAATTCGGATGAAGATCCTAATTTATGCAGTAAGTAATAACAAAATCTGCTCTGTAGTGAAGCCAAAAAAATAATCATGTTACCAATTTCATGACAGATCATTCAGATTTAATGTGATCACAGTTTTTTTTATGCCCCTGCCTATTGGAAGAATAGCGGAAGGTCATTAAGTGTTACTCCTGTCAGCCGGTCCCCTACGTATGTACGTCTGTCCCAATTCGTGTCCGGGCCATAACTCCTAAACCGTATGGAATATATTTATGAAACTTTACAGGTGCATGCATGACATTGAGACGATGTGTCATGAAAAAAGGAAGACAACTCTTGCTTGTTTGGTTTTTGAATTATCTACCCTTGACTTAGTTCCGTATAGTAATCCGTGTCCGGGCCATAACTCCTAAACCGTATGGAATATATTTATGAAACTTTACAGGTGCATGCATGACATTGAGACGATGTGTCATGAAAAAAGGAAGACAACTCTTACTTGTTTGGTTTTTGAATTATCTACCCTTGACTTAGTTCCGTATAGTAATCCGTGTCCGGGCCATAACTCCTAAACCGTATGGAATATATTTATGAAACTTTACAGGTGCATGCATGACATTGAGACGATGTGTCATGAAAAAAGGAAGACAACTCTTGCTTGTTTGGTTTTTGAATTATCTACCCTTGACTTAGTTCCGTATAGTAAACTGTGTCCGAGCCATAACTCCTAAACCATATGGGATAAATATATGAAAATTTACAGATGCATGCATGACATTGAGACGATGTGTCGTGAAAAAAGGAAGACAACTCTTGCCTGTTTGGTTTTTGAATTATCTACCCTTGACTTAGTTCCATATAGTAAACCGTGTCCGGGCCATAACTCCTAAACGTATGGAATATATTTATGAAACTTTACAGGTGCATGCATGACATTGAGACGATGTGTCGTGAAAAAAGGAAGACAACTCTTGCCTGTTTGGTTTTTGAATTATCTAACCTTGACTTAGTTCCATATAGTAAACCGTGTCCGGGCCATATCTCCTAAACTGTATGGAATATATGTATGAAACTTTACAGGTGCATGCATGACATTGAGACGATATGTTGTGAAAAAGGAAGACAACTCTTGCTTGTTTGGTTTTTGAATTATCTACCCTTGACTTAGTTCCATATAGTAAACCGTGTGTGGGCCATAACTCCTAACCCATATGGGATATATTTATGAAAATTTACAGATGCATGCATGACATTGAGATGATGAGTAATGAACATGGAAGACAACTCTTGCTTATTTGATTTATGAATTCTCAACTTCATACTGTACCTGTCACAATTACATATGTAACCTTTTTCTGAATGGCATTTTGGCGGGGGCATCCGTGTCCTATGGACACTTTTTCTAGTTTTCACTTCTTTGAAAAAATCGGCAAGTGACTCTCAGATTGTATATTGTAACATTACTATGTATTCATGTCCTCTTTTTGACCGTGTTTAAGAAAATCAATTTTGGGTAGCTTTGGATTTTTTCATTCATTCTTTCCAGTATGGTGGCATTCGTCACAAGCAGTCATCCTCCATTATGGATATTATTTAATTATTTTACCAGTTTATTTGATGGCAATTAGTCAAGTGGGTTCCCCATAACTTTGTTTTATTTGTCAATACCTGCTGATACATACTTGAATAACTTAAAACGAGAAAAAAAAAGGCAAAAAAACGAAAAAAAAAAAAGAGAAGAAAACAATCTACCATCATAAAAACATGCCTATATAATTTTCATCACGAAAACATACCTATATAATTTTGACCCCCACTTTTATACAGTAAAACTGGGGTTTACAGGGGTATACATTATTTTTCTTATTTCTGCTCACAAACATAGATTGTGGTACTTGCTAGAACCGCCTCGCTGAGGCGGTTCTAACGGGTACCCACAATCTATGTTTCGAGCAGAAATATGAAAAGAATATTAGAATTTTTATCTGAAAACTTTCAGTTTTTGGAGGTGAAATTTTCAGTATATTTGAATAGGCGTGTTTTCGTAATGTGACCCCCTTAAACCCCACTTATATATAATGAAACTGGGGTTTACAGGGGTATACATTATTTTTCTTATTTCTGCTCAAAACATAGATTGTGGGTACTCATTAGAACCACCTCACTGAGGCAGTTCCAATGATACCCACAATCTGTGCCTCAAAACAGGTTGTTGGTACTCATTAGAACCACTTCAGCAAGGCGGTTCTAACAAGTACCCACAATCTATGTTTTTGGTTGTAAAATTTTCAGTGTTAGTAATGAAACCGTTTCATGTTTTAGTACAGAAATAAAAAAAAAAATAAAAAAAAGTAGTCCTTAGCTCTAGATAAGTCACCTTTTTACTACCAGAATGTAAACCATGACCTAATTTTCAAGGTCACATCGGTAGAAAAAATGAAAACTCATGTTGGGTTCGGAGGAGGCATCAGATTTCTCCGAAAACACTGTCACTAGTACTCTTATTTATTAATGAAAAGGTGTTGTGGGTACTCTATAGAAAGAAGCAGTTCATCCAGGGACTGTACATGAGTACCCACAACATTTGACTTCATGGAGAAAGAAAAAAAAAATTTGAATACAGGTCTTATCCAGGGCTATGACATTATTGCTATATTGTAGTTAAAAGTGCAAGAAATCAAATTTCATAATACAGTTGACTCTCGTTATCTCGACCTCGCTTATCTCGAATAACCGCTTATCTCGAAGTGAAAATCTGGTCCCTGCCTATACATGAAAACCTAACAACAGATGGAAAATATTGTAGAAAAGAGGAGAAATTGCTCCTAAGGAGCAATTTCTCCTCTTTTCCACAATATTTTCAATATATCTCTAACTTCAAAAGTCCAATTACCTATCAGTTTGTTAAATGTGGTTAATCAAATTATTTTTCCCTCAATTCTGCAAACCTGATATGTCGAACTACGGATATCCCGAATTATTTCAGAGAGTCCCTTGGAATTCGAGATAACGAGAGTCGACTGTAAATTTACAAGCTGGTTTGATGTGTTTGCAGGTAGAATGGCATGTCCGGTTGGCAGATTTAGGTGCTTAACAAGCCATGCTTGTATACCACTCCTTAAGAAATGTAATGGTATAACAGACTGTAAGGATGGCTCTGATGAGGATGGCAGTATTTGTAGTAAGTATCATTCATATAGCTGGATAGAAGTGTCTATGTGGCAGAGTGGTTAGCACTCCCGATTTCGGCTCACAAGGTCTTAATGTTGTATCTCGCTGACGGTGGAATGACTATGGCACTTTATTGCACAGAGCCTTTCATTATCACATTTCCGTCTTCTTGATAGTACTTAGATAATTTTGAAACGGACGTTAGACGCCAAATCATCATCATTCTTAAATACCATTCTGTTCATTAAGGTGTCTTTACAACAACAAATTCATTATCACCCAGCCAAAGGGAAAAGGGGATATGGTAATGGTCTCCACCCATCCGTCTGTGTGTCAGTCTGTCCAACCAACCATCACACTTTTGTCCAATGCGTTACTCCAAAATAAAGGTGTGTTGTGGGGAAGTACAGTATACAAGAACCATAATTCTACCTTGCTTATGTTTTGAATTATTTCCCATTGTTAACTTTTTTTGTTCAGGGCATGGCTCCAAAATTATTTAAGGGATTTGTTGAAACTTATAAAAAGATGAAAGACAGTGAGAGGAAGTGCAGAATACAAGAACCTTAACTCTACCTTCCTTTTTGAATTATTTCCCTTTATTAATTTTTTTTTTGTTTGGGGAGCATAACTCCAAAACTATTGAAAGGATTTTGCAGAAACTTCTTAATATGATAAAGGGTGTTGAGAGGAAGTGCAGTATACAAGAGCCATAACTCCACCATGCGATACTTCTGAATTATTTCCCTTTATCAAATTTTATTGTCCCGGGCATAACTCAAAAACTATTTAAGGGATTTTGTTGAAACTTCACTAAATGATTTAGGACATTGAGGGGAAATGCAATATGCAAGAACCTTAACTCTACCCTGCTTCTTGAATTACTTCTATTGAATTTTCTAGTGTGGGGCATAACTCCAAATAATTTAGGGGAGTTTGTTGAAACTTACAAAATGATAAAGGACATTAAGAGGAAGTGCATATAAGAACCTTAACTCTACCTTGCTTACTTCTTAAATTATTTCCCTTTATCAAATTTTCCTGTCCAGGGCATAACTCCAGAAGTGCTGAAGGGAATTAATTTAAATTGCATACAAACGTAGAGGACATTTAATGGAAATGCTGTGTCTAAGAACCATAACTATGTCTTGCCTCATTTTACTATCATCCCCCCCCCCCCCCACACCCACACACACACCAAAGCCATCACACCCAGCCAAATAAAGTCTATTAAGTCCCGGCATACAAAGTCAAGGGTATATAGTCTTCAGTTGTCCTTTTTTCCATTCTTTCATTTGTTCATAGGTACATATATACGCATTCATCCATCCAATAGTTGACATCTATGTCAGTTTTGTGTTCTAAGAACTTATGATGGATTTGGTTTATATTTGGTATGATAATAGATATTGGTCTAAAGTTTTATTCACCACTATTCCTACCCCTGCCCTTTAGCTTAAGGAAGGTCAAGATCACAGACTTTGAATTTAAGGAAATTTTAGCAAGCTTAAGAGTTTTGTTTAAAAATCTATTTAAACATAAACTTGGAAACAACTTATGCAATTAGTTGGTCAGACAGGGCTCAACCTTGTGACATGGACTTGTGGGTCATGAAGTGAATGTCAGCATGGCCTATATTTCACGGTCCAGTCATTTTGTCCTATTCTGTGTGTGAACATCCTACTTCATGATTATGAATCTGTATGACCTGAGGTTTGACCTCAAAATAAATGTAGGTCAGTGTTACCTATATTTCATGGTCCAGTGATTTTCCCTTATATCTTGAATGTTATTTGATTTATGAACATCCTTATTTGGGGTTATGAATCAGTATGACTCAACATTTAACTCAAAGTAGATGTAGGTCACTGTGACCTATATTTCATGATCTAGCAATTTTGCATTACATCTTGTTCAAGACATCATATATCATATGATATGATATCTTGAAGACAATTTTATGTGTGAACCATCATACTTTGGGATTATGGGTCATTATGACAAGATTTTGACCTCAAAATAAATGTAGGTCTTTGTTACCTATATTTCATGGTCCAATTATTTTGTCTTATTTGATGCACAAGTGTCATATTTTCAGATAATGAGGGTGTGACTCAAATGTTGACCTCAAAGTAAATATAAATCAACATGACATTTATTTATTGGTCTAGTGATTTTCTTTAATATGTTCTAGATTAATTAATGGATTAACATACTTAATCTAATGGATCGGTGTGACATATCAGATTGACCTTATCATCAAGTAAATGTAAGTCAGTGACCTATATTTTATGGTACAGCAGTTTTGCTTAATATCTTGAAGACTATTTGATGGAGAAATGTTGTACTTGGGATAATGGATCAGTGTCACTCAAAGACTTGAAGATCTACCTTGTAAACTATATGTGGGTCAGTGACCTATATTTCATGGTCCATTGAGTTTTGCCTTATATCATTGTCATAGAATGAAATTATTTTTATAATTGAGAAATGGTGGTTCTAGTTTTAATAATGTTTAGATCTTCTTTCCCATGCCACCAAGATTCAAACGAGTTTACAGGAACTGCAGTAACTGCCATGCAGTTGTACAGAATTACTACACATTAATTTTACAGATTTGTTCTCAACTTGGATTTGCCTTTGTACATTTTACCATGCACTTTCTTGCCACTTTCATGTGAAAAATATCCGTCAGCAGGGGGATTGGCCATTTTCACATGTCTTGTTTTAATAAGAACATCTTTTGGAACATGTTCTGACATTGTAACGAGTGTTCCCTGCAGCTAGATAAGAGGGGCATCCATTCTTACGACATGAAAGTTGTAACAAAGGAATGAAGCATAGCTGAAAAATTTCCCGCCTATCGTGGGAATCATACCCGGTTTGTCTGGACAAAAATCCAATACTCTAACCATTGAGCCAAAGAGTTAACTCCCTGATGGAAGTTGTCAGAGATTGAATATATACCTACAAGCTATGCTAGGTCACTGATTATCGAAGGTAGGAGTGCTAGGTCTTAACACTCACCCTTTTCAATAAAGTCATCATTTTTGGCAAATGTCCAATCCCAGATGAGCCCCCATCTTATGACATGAAAGCCGTAATCAAAGGAATGAAACATAGCTGAAAAAATTTCCCGCCTATCTCGGGAATCAAATCCAATAGTCCGGATAAAAATCCAATGCTCTTACCACTGAGCCAAAGAGTTATCCAGGCAGGCCAGGTTCGAATCCCACAATAGGCAGGAATGTTTTTCAGCTATGTGAAGCCTTTCAGCTATGTGATTCCTTTGTCACGACTTTCATGTAGTAAGACCATATACAGTGGAACCTCAGTTAAAAGCCACTTTTCTGTCATAACAAACTGTAGCTCTGTGTAACAGCCGCCTCTCTATAACAAATGTTATTTTTCAGGGTGGATTAAAGCCAGCCCAGGAAAAGTGTGGTTGGGTAAACTGACCACTTCAACATGACCTTAATACTGTTAACTGGGCTGTTAAACTCCAAACCAACCACAGATATTTTCCTGATCTGCCCCTTCCTTAACCAGGAGTTATGTTATTCTTTATTTATAGATGTAACCAGGTGTGGAATAAATCAATATAAATGCAAGAATGGTAGGAAGTGTATTGACATGGGTCAAGTTTGTGATTCTGTCAGTGACTGTGAGGACGGTGATGATGAGGAATTCAAACTGTGTAGTAAGTTCTATTTATCATGTGGACTGCATCAAGCAAAAAAATGCCTTTGAACATGTTGAAAATATGCAGAATCAGGCATAGCTCTTGATAAGATACTTTTTTCAATCCAAAAATATTAATATTTTTCTTATTTCTTCATGAAAATATATGTTGTGGGTACTTATTAGAAGCGCCTCACCTTTCAAATAAAAAATATTTCTATTTTTCTTATTTCTTCATGAAAATATATGTTGTGGGTACTCATTAGAAGTGCCTCGGTGAGGCACTTCTAATGAGTACCCACAACATATGTTATCTTGGAGGATTAAGAAAGATATTTACCCGATACCCACTCCCATCTAGACTTATGTTGAGATTACCTGAGCATGTGCAGTCTCATCCGGGTTTTTGCTCTCCATTCAAACATTCTGTAATATCCAATGATTCTGTTAGAGAACAGTGAAGGCCCCGATCAGACTATCTAGATGTGCCGGCTCATCTGGATCTTCCCTGTACGCATGTGCTCCTTTGCAAAAACACGCTAATTCAAATACATTGAAAATTTCAGCACCAAAAACTGAAAATTTTCAGATAAAAAACTCTTGATATTTTTTCCATATTTCTGCTCAAAACATAGATTGTGGGTACTCGTTAGAACTGCCTGGACGATCTAGGTTTTTGAACAGAAATAAGAAAAATAATGTATACCCCTGTAAACCCCCATTTTACAATATAAAAGTGGGGTTTAAGGGGGTCAAAATTATATAGGCATGTTTTCCTGATGTGCTGGAAGGCAAATTTTTTGCATGGCGTAGCCCACATAGCTATAAATATTGAATGATTGACAAGAAAAATGCCTAACAGCATTACAAACAGGTTTTTCCACCAAAGAATAAAGGTAACATATCACTTTGAAAAAAGGTAAACCTTGCATTCTCTCTCTCCCGCTGATTCAAGAAGGGCATTTGTCAGTTACTGGCAAAAGAATTGTGCACAATACTGGTTAAGCGCTTAGAGGACTGAGCCTGTCCAGTAAACGCGTGGTTAGGTAAACTGACCGCACTCGACATGACCCCATTGGGTTGACTGGGCCGTAAAACCTCAACACAAACAAAATTGATACTTACTCAGATGCCTTCAGACGTTACAGTTACCCGACATTGCTTTTGATGACCTCTTAGAGCAATGATGTCATGCCAAAATTTGTCACACATTTATGTGGGCTAGGATTTTAGTAGTCAAAATGCCTATTTTGTGGCTACAAACAACTGAAAATGATGCAAAATAGTTATAGTGGCCTTATCCTTTGATCCTTTGATATCCGAGCTCGGGGACATTACTCACCAATAGTAGTGCAAAAAGCCTATGATACAATATAATTTCATTCACAGGTACTGACAATTGCATGCGACTTGTACCAAGGATCAGCAAGTCTAAAAACTGCTGGATGGCTACTGAGCCCAGTTGTTCAAAGCATCGTTATCTTAACAAGCTCATTAGTGGTCAAAATGTTAACTGTTCTTATAAGTACACTATCTAATACACAGATATTTTTGCTGAAGAAATGTGAGTAGCTTTTGCAAATGCAAAAGCTACTCACATTTTTTCAGCAAAAATATTAGTGTATATGCCATATTTAATGATGAAAGTTTTAATGTTACATTAACTTAGGACATTGTTATTTTTGAACAACTGGGCCCTGGATTTTTTCTTATTTCTCTGTAAAAAAACATGTTGTGGATACTCATTAGAAGCAATTTTTATAGAGAAATAAGAAAAATATTCATCTTTTATCCCCTCTTATCTGGGGCTATAATTTGAATAGTCTCCCACCACATAACAGTTCAGAGTATTTTGGTGATAACCATGGATTTTCACAAAATTTGATATGTGCATTGATATTGTGGAGATCTGTTTTAGGATTGCACATTGGCAAATTTTGTGAATTTTCAACAGAGTTATCTTACCTTGACATGATAATAACAGAGTATTGTCATTGCACGCTTTTATTTTATCTAAAGTTTGCCATTTTTTTTGCAGTTGTTTCTTTAAATACTTAATGGAATAGCAAACAGTGTACATAGCACTAGTTAAGGCGCTTTTTTCACTCCAAAAGTATTGACATTTTTCTTATTTCTCCATGAAAACATATGTTGTGGGTACTCATTAGAAGCGCCTCACTGAGGCGCTTCAAATGAGTACCACAACATATGTTTTCATGGAGAAATAAGAAAAATATTTACCAAATACCCTCCCTTATCTAGACCTATGAGTGTAGAATCTGATCTAGGTCTGCACTGTTTGCATATGCCAATTCGTCAGAAACTTTGGTGTACAAAATTTTAGGACATCTACCATAGATATGATAGCTCATTATGTTTATTATTTATTTAAAGATGACACAAGACATTGTGGAGTTTTGCGAGGTGGTTGCTATGGGGACCAGACCAATTGCATTTTCTTCAACAAGTTGCAGAGAAGTAAATGCTCCTGTGCATTTGATGATTACAAGTTAACAAAAGATGGGCTTACTTGTGTCAGTGAGTATTTGTGGCCTGCTGTAGAAGCAGGTCTAATGCATATCCGTAACACACGTTTTTTTTTTTTTTAAAAATAAGAAAAAAATATTTGATTGGATAATAGCCGGTTTCCATGGTTCAGTTGGATGCACGTCCAAATGGTGATCAGGAGGTTGCAGATTCCATCCGCGTCGGGTCCAGCAACATTCTTTCGCGGCGATTGATCATGAAAAATTTCTTTATGGTCATTCTCTTCCTTCCGCTGATTCAAGAAGGGGCAGTTGTCAGTTTCTGGTGAAAGAATGTACACAATTACTGGTTCACTGCTTAGTGGACTACATGCCCAGATAAAGTGTTGTTAGGTAAACTGACTGGCTCAAAATGACCTTAATGGTTTGACTGGTCCATCAAACCTCAACTCAGACAAATTGTTTGGACACTCTTGTTATCTGAAGCCTTGGCCAGCCTTAGCTGCTCAGTCAGATACACATCTGTCTGTTTATCAAGAGGTTTATGGGTTTGATCCCTGTCATGCCCTGCAACATTCTTTCATGGAAATCTATGATGAAATGTTTTCTATGGTCATTCTCCGCAATTGCTGATTCAGAAGGGCAGTGACTGTTGTCAGTTTCTGGCAAAAGAATTTGTGTGAGTACTGGTTAACAGCGTAGAAGACTGAGCCTGCCTAGGAAAAGTGTGGTAAGGTAAACTGACCTAAATTGGATGACTGGGCAATAAAACCTTAAAAAAATAGTCTGAAGCTATGTCAAAACATATTATGGATGCTGGCATTAGAAGTGATTAGCTGGAGAGTATGGCATAGGTCTAGGTAAGAGTGGGTATCACCGGCCTCTGTGGCTCATTTGGATGCGCCATCCGACTGGAGACCAGGAGGTCGCGGGTTCAGCCTCCGCCGAGGTCGGCAACATTCTTTCATGGAGGTTGATCATGAAATATTTCTACGGTCATTCTCTCCCTTCTGCTGATTCAAGAAGGGCAGTTGTCAGTTTCTGGCGAAAGAATGTGCACAATACTGGTTAACCACTTAGAGGCCCAGTAAACGTGTGGTTAGGTAAACTGACCGCGCTCGACATGGGCCGTAAAACCTCAACACAAACAAACAAGAGTGGGTATCGGGTAAATATTTTTCTTATTTCTCCATGAAAACATGTTGTGGGTACTCATTAGAAGTGCCTCAGTGAGGCACTTCTAATGAGTACCCACGTTTTCATGGTTTATTGTGCAAGCAGGAGCAAAAATCCGGGATCACCTTCCGCCGGTATTGGCGTCATTGGCAGCATTCAGCAATGTTAAGTCTGTGTTTAGCTCCGTTTCCCAAACGACAAGTCTCCTAGGCTAATGAAACTTCATACACACATCCACCATAATGCACCCTGCCCACTGCCATTTACTGTTACTGACCTTGCCCTATTTTTCACACTTGGCTGAACAATGTTTAGTCCGTGCATTTAGCTCCAGTTTTTGAGCACCACTAGCAATTGCGACATAGCCATTCGGCAAATTTCTTGATTCACAGTACATCACTTCTTAATAACAATATTTTTCTAAAGCATTGCCAAATTATCAAATCAGTACCAGATTGTCACTTTTGTCAGCATCATTAGAAAAATATACCTATATATAGTAAAACTGGGGTTTACAGGGGGCATACATTATTTTTCTTATTTCTGCTCAAAAACATAGATTATGGGTACTCATTAGAACCACCACTGTGAGGCAGTTCTAATGAGTATGCAAAATGTATGTTTTGAGCAGAAATATAAAAAAAATATCAGAATTTTTATCTGAAAATTTTTAGTTTTTGGTGGTGAAATTTTCAATATATTTGAATAGGTGTGTTTTCATAATGTTTAGTACCGAGTTAAAGGCTCCATATTCCTCAAAAAAAGACATCTTATTATCCAAGAAAGATTTAATAAATTAATATATGGTATTAAAACAATCATAAAATGTTGCACCTGACAGCCTGTAAAATTGCTCTTACTTGAACTGGATCAAAAATGAAATGATTTTTTATTGTATCACTGAATTAATGTTGCCAACATCAATTCAGAGATAAAAAATCATTTCATTTTTGATCCAGTTCAAAATGACAGACTAACTGAAATTTACAGTTTGTCAGCTGCTACATTTTATGATCGTATTAATACCATATAACTATTTATTAAACCTTCATAGCAACAGATAAGAGGGGGTATCCACATCGACGAAAACATATGTTGTGGGTACTCATTAGAAGCACCTCGCTGAGGCGCTTCTAAAATGAGTACCCACAACATATGTTTTTGGGAGAAATAAGAAAGATCTTAGCATTTTACGGATGAAAAAAAGCACCTTATCTGTTGCTATGACCTTTCTTGGATTAAAAATGTCTATTTTTGCGGAATATTGAGCCTTAAACCCCGGTTCTTTATAATTTCAGAGGATGACCCATGCTCTAAGTGGGGTGTATGTTCACAAAATTGTAAACTAGGAGAAAACAGGACAACTTTCTGTTATTGTACTGAAAATTTTCGGCCTGTTCAGACAGGAGTCAGAACAGGAAAAACTGGCTGTGAAGCTAAAGGTAAGTACGAAGGCTAGCACAATTAATAGGATAAACGATAAATTGATTGATGTATTCCATAATATTGATCATTTGATTTCTGTCTCTGTTACATTACCGTATTTACCTTTAGTATTCAGACATCTCAACTCCTTACCATAGTTTGTCTGAAATTTTACTACCCAATGTTGTGTCTAAAAATAACTTGATGATCAGTGGCAAACAGTGTAGACCCTGATGAGACGCCCCATTTTGCGGCGTCTCATCTTGGTCTACACTTTTTGCTCAGCCTTGTCTGACCAAATATATAGAGTTAAGTATAGCATACAGTAAGGCATGCTCAGATAGACAGATAAAATTAAGACCAAATCTTCAGTGATTACTATTTGATTATCAATCACTATAGCAGGACTGATAATCAATTACCGTATTCGACCTAATTACCGCACAGTGCGCTTAGGTTTTTCAAAATATGACTCTACTTACTAAGGATACCCTTGAAAACAAATATCAGCAAAGGCCTTATTTGGTGTTTATGCGAGTTTTTTTTTTTTTTTTTTTTTCTGATTTTCTTTATTAAAACATATGTTGTGGGTACTCATTTGAATTGCATCGACAAGTCGATGCAATTCAAATGGGTACCCACAACATATGCCTTTATAAAGAAGTAGAAAAAAAGTACACTGGCTATTTGAAGACTATGGAATTGCTTGACTTTGCGCTTATAGGAGTATGTGCGGTAATTAGGTCGAATACAGTATCTTTTTAGCTCTGATTAACCAGACTTAGTAAGTACCACGACAGCCCTGAATATCCAGAAAACCTAACTTCTTACCATACTTAGGCCAAACAAAAAATAGTGTGTTTAGGGTAATCCTTTCTTACCAAATTTTCCTTATGAACCTTGTAACTTTCATGCCTCTGCCTGCCGAAGGCAGGAGTGGGGCATATAGTATTTCGCCATGACGTTATGTCTTTGCCTGCGTATGTCACGTTCGTAAACAGAGTCTAACAAATGTTAAAGTTTTCATTCAAGTTTACATGCAAGTTTACCTGCATATTTACATTCACATTTACGTCCAAGTTGCTCATTACTTTGATACCTTTTATGCTACAAAGTTGAAATTTGGTATGATATCTATCCAGACCAAGACCTTAGACTGTACGGTAGAGTTGCCCCTGGGCGGGGCCAGGGGTCAGAATGTATAACAGGTCATATTGAATACATGCAAAATGGCAATAGAATCACAAGTCTGGTACCATTACTTGCCCTAGAAAGTTAGAAGTCGGGTATAATGATCACAGATGAAATAGTTTATACATAAACCAGGGTTTGGAAACTGGATCATGCTAGGGGTAGGACTGTGAGATGGGGCCAAAGGAAACAGCCATATGGCAAAGGCCATAGGGTGGGGGCATCTATGTACTTTGGACACATGTCTAGTTTTTTCATGTTTTTGTAGAAAAAACAAATTCTAGTTGACAAGATTGTTTTTGTTTGATAATAGAGGGGTAATTCTCAACGGAAGCTAGATAGCTAGGTAGGCTAGAAGGTAGATAGGTGGGCAGGTGATAAAGTAACTGAGTAGGGAGGTAGATAATTTTGTTATCATCAGAGTAGCATTACCCAATAAACCCTTACCATGCTGAATAAATTAAGCTGCCATGCCCACTTCTAATTTTCAGCCAATCATATTACTATATCCAGGTTGTTGACACAAACTTACATACTTAATGACAAACACTGCAGAAGAAGGCAACTTGGATCTACACTGTTTTGCAAAGGCAATGCATATCCCAGTTCAGCAGGACCTGGGTTAAACTAAAATACCAATTTAGACAAAAAAAACCAAAAGAATGTGCACAATACTGGTTAACTGCTTAGAAGACTAAGCCTGCCCAGTAAACGTGTGGTTAGGTAAACTGACTGCACTCGACTTGACTCCATTGGGTTGACTGGGCCGTAAAACCTCAACACAAACAAAATAGACAAAAAAAAAAAAAAAAAAAGGAGTGGGTAACATTTTTAGCTCACCTGAGCAAAAGCTCAGGGTGAGCTATTGTCATCACCCTGTGTCCGTCGTCCGTCGTCAACAATTAGTTTGTTAACACTCTAGAGGTCACAGTTTTGACCCAATCTTGATGAAACTTGGTCAGAATGTTTGCTTCTATGAAATCTAGGTCAAGTTCGATACTGGGTTACTTGGGGTCAAAAACTAGGTCACCAGGTCAAATCAAAGGAAAAACTTAACACTCTACAGGTCATAGTTTTGACCCAATCTTGATGAAACTTGCTCAAAATGTTTGCCTCTATTAAATCTAGGTCAAGTTCGAAACTGGGTCACCTGGGGTCAAAAACTAGGTCACCGAGCCAGATCAGCAGAAAACCTTGTTAACACTCTAGCGGTCACATTTTTTAAGCAATCATCATGAATCTTGCTCAATATATTTTTTTTGATGATTTCTAGGTCAGGTTTGAAACTGGGTCACCTGGGGTCAAAAACTAGGTCACCTGGCCAGATCAGCAGAAAACCTTGTTAACACTCTAGCAGTCACATTTTTGAAGCAATCATCATGAATCTTGCTCAATATGTTTGTCTTGATGATTTCTAGGTCAAGTTCGAAACTGGGTCACTTGGGGTCAAAAACTAGGTCACCGGGCCAAATCAGCAGAAAACCTTGTTAACACTCTAGCGGTCACATTTTTGAAGCAATCATCATGAATCTTGCTCATTGTTTGTCTTGATGAATTCTAGGTCAAGTTCGAAACTGGGTCACCTGGGGTCAAAAACTAGGTCACCGGGCCAGATCAGCAGAAAACCTTGTTAACACTCTAGCGGTCATATTTTTGAAGCAGTCATCATGAATCTTGCTCAAAATGTTTGTCTTGATGATTTCTAGGTCAAGTTCGAAACTGGATACTTGGAGTCAAAAACTAGGTCACCGGGCCAAATCAGCAGAAAACCTTGTTAACACTCTAGCAGTCACATTTTTGAAGCAATCATCACGAATCTTGCTCAATATATTTGTCTTGATGATTTCTAGGTCAAGTTCGAAACTGGGTCACGTGGTGTCAAAAACTAGGTCACCTGGCCAAACCAGCAGAAAACCTTGTTAACACTCTAGTGGTCACATTCTTTGAAGCAGTTATCATGAATCTTGCTCAAAATGTTTGTCTTGATGAGTTCTAGGATATGTTTGAAACTGGGTCACTTGGGGTCAAAAACTAGGTCACTGGGCCAAATCAGCAGAAAACCTTGTTAACACTCTAGCAGTCACATTTTTGAAACAATCATCATGAATCTGGCTCAAAATGTTTGTCTTGATGATTTCTAGGTCAAGTTCGAAACTGGAACACCTGGGGTCAAAAACTAGGTCACCGGGCCAAATCAGCGTAAAATCTTGTTATCACTCTAGTGGTCACATTTTTCAAGCAATCATCATGAATCTTGCACAAAATGTTTATCTTGATGAGTTCTAGGTCAAGTTCGAAACTGGGTCACTTGGTATCAAAAACTAGGTCACCGGGCCAAATCAGCGGAAAACTTTGTTATAATCATTTTGAACTTTGATCAGAATGTTTGCTTTGATCAGTTCTAGATCAGGCTCTCAAAGTGCTATGTTGCTCAGGTGAGCGTTACAGGGCCATCATGTCCCTCTTGTTTATTTCATCTGATCGAAAATCTTAGTACCAGTTGGTTATGGTTATTTTTATCCCTCCCATTTAGGTGCTTTTTTCAACCGAAAATATTTATATTTTTTATTTCCCCATGAAAGTATATGTTGTGGTACTCATTAAAAGCATCTCAACAATACCCTTTTAGCTGGAGTTATACATGTTGTTCTTTGGATTTTATAATGTTCAGGGCCCAGTTGTTCAAAATTAACGATGTCGTTAGTTAACGTATCATAAAAACTTAGATCATTAAATATGATATATATGCTAATTTTTTTGCTGAAAGGAATGTGAGTAACCCACATTTTTTCAGCAAAAATATCTGTAAAAAGGATATTGTACTTACAAGAACAGTTAACATTTTGACCACTAACGAGCTCGTTAAGCAAATGATGCTTTAGCCGGCCTCGGTGGCTTGGTTGGATGCACGTCCGACTGGAGACCAGGAGGTCGCGGGTTCGACCCCCGCCGGGGTCGGCAACATTCTTTGGTGGAGAATTCTCATGAAATACTGCCCAGTAATCGTGTGGTTAAGTAAACTGGCCGTGCTCGACAGGACCCCATTGTGTTGATTGGGCCGTAAAACTTCAACACAAACAAATGATGCTTTAATGAGCTCAATGCCGTTAATGGACAGCTGGATGTCTTTAGTTGACGTATCATTAAAACTTTGATCATTAAATATGGCAAATGTGGTAATGTTTTTGCTGAAAGAAATGTGAGTGGCTTTAGCATTTGCAAAAGCTGTGAGTAGCTGTTGCATTTGCAAAAGCTACTCACATTTCTTTCAGCAAAAATACCTTACAAGAACAGTGAACATTTTGACCACTATCAAGCTGGTTAAGCAAACGATGCTTTGAATAATTGGGGCCAGGTGACTATAGTGCTTTTGCAATTTTCAGGTCTCAGTAAAACAAGTCTGCTGATAGCTGACGAAGATCGGCTGTTCAAACATCTACTAAAGGACTACTTGTTGAAAACAAATATTCAAACAACGGTAAGTTAGTTTTGAAGGATTGCATACCATATTTACCCTAAGTATTAGAACAGACATGCCTGAGCAAATCAGTATAGACTGAGACCAGAAGCCACATTCTGCGGCATCCGTCTGATCAAGGTCTACACTGTTTGCCACTCATCTGGCAGGTTTTAGATACATCAAAAGGTAAACGCAGATGTTCAACTTTTAGGAGAGTATGGTAAGGAAGTAAGGTTTCCCAAAATTTAGGGTAAATTTGGTAATTATGAGGACTGGTAGCCGGCCTCGATGACCCAGTCAGATGTGTGTCTAACTGAAGATCGGGAGGTCGCGGGTTCAGTCCCCGCCGGGTCCTTCAACATTCTTTTGTGGAGATTGATCGCGAAATATTTTCTACGGCCATTCTCTCCCTTCCACTGATTCAAGAAGGGCAGTTGTCAGTTTCTGGTGAAAGAAGGCGCACAATACTGGTTAACTGCTTCGAGGACTAAGCTTGCCCAGTAAAAGTGTGGTTAGGTAAACTGACCGCTCTCAACATGACCTGATTGGGTTGACTGGGCCATAAAACCTTGACACAAACAAAATTCACATTGGCAGTCCATCCGTTTGTCAGTCCATCTGTCATAAGTCTGTCCGTCCATCCGTATTTCATTTCTGGAGGATAACTTAAATATCCGTGGATTTTCACAAAACTTGATATGTGCATTGATAATGTGGAGATCTGGTTTGGGATTGCTAATGGGCAAATTTCATCATTTTTGAAAAGGTTGACTGCAGACAGAATCATTGGATACTATAGAATGTTTCACTGGAGGGCAACTGCCCAGATGAGAAACGAAGGCACTTTTTCGCTTGCCCCGCCCAATTATTTTTATTATTTTACAGGTTAACGGAAGTGCAGACAAAATAACAGCATTAGATGTAGATGTGAGTGGAGACAGGAATGACTGGTCCATCTTTGCTGCATACCGGTCCAAAATTGTAAAATTTCCGTTCACTTCTGATGATATCTTTAAACCTGTCAATCAGCTGACTGCTGCTAAAGTAGAAGATGTGGTAAGGAAAACCCAAACATTTTCATCTGAAAAAAAAAACTGATATTTTTCTTATTTCTCCTTGAAAGTGTCTTGTGGGTACTCTTTAGAAGCACCTCAGTGATGTGCTTCTAATGAGTACCCATAATGTAAGTACCAGCGTTGTTGGTTCAGTTGGATGCACGTCCGACTGGTGATCAGGAGGTCCCGAGTTCTATCCCAGCCGGGTCTGGCAACACTCTTTCATGGAGATTGATCATGAAATATTTTCTAGGATCATTCTCTCTCCTGCTGATTCAAGAAGGGAACTTGTCAGTTTCTGTCGAAAGAATGTACACAATGATGGTTAACTGATTAGAGGACTCAGCCTGTCCAGGAAAATTGTGGTTAGGTAAACTGACCATGCTCATTATGACCCTAATGAGTTCACTGAGCCATAAAACCTCAACTCAATCAATCATGGAGAAATAGGAAAACTATATTGTGGATATCTCCTCCTACATGTACACTTAGTGAAGATTCAGATCAGCCTGCGCATTTGCCTCTTCACGGCACATTTTGCATAGCCAAAGATACAAAGTTTTGTCATTCAGACAATGAAGATTCCGATCAGACCAAAAATGGGCAGGCTGAGCTGTCTTCATTGGGCGCACATGTCAGAAGATACACTTTCTTATGTTGTAACTCATATGACGTACAATACAAAAACATGGACTTTACAATGTATGTTAACCCTTGTTCTGCTGAAACCGGATATACCCAGCTTTTCCAAACAGTGTAGATCCAGATCAGTTGGCTTCTGAAGAAGCCAACTGATCTGGATCTACACTGTTCACCATTCCGTATGTGAATTTATATCAACAATCTGGATCAAGTAATCTGATTGGCTGAAAATTAGAAGTGGACGTGGCATCTTTATTTATTCAGCAGGACAAGGGTTAACCACAAAAGCCAGGCTAGCCTGGTCATGCATGGGTTTGATTAGGATCTTTTGTGTTAATCGATATTCCTCTTAGGATATAACATATTACCACAATATCCCTATAAAGTAATAGCACTAGTTAAGGCGCTTTTTTCAATCCAAAACTATCGATATTTTAACTTCATAATACATTAACCTATAGATAATGTGCTATTCTATTCTGTTTTCACACCTTCCACAGAAAAAACGACCTTTCAGTCGTTAATTAAAGTCTTAAACCAGAAGGTCCCTTAGGCAGTTACCTGTGTGACGTAACTCTTCCCGCTCAATTGACCACGTGTCAGTTTCTTTTCTGTGGACAAAGAAATTCAACAAGGATTATTTACCTGTGATAGAAATTTGGATTATTTCTTTCCTCACGGATAAATTTATGTATCCTTGTGTTTCTTTTGTTTATTTATCACTCCTTTCACTTTCTGTGTTATTATTTAAAATTTTCAATTTTCGATTTCATGTATTTTTGACTGGTCTTTTTCCACATGCGTTTTGGCGACTCTCGCTATTCGGCACAACGCTCGTGCGCGATCGGTTCGATAGTCGTGTTTATATATGCAGAATATTTTTGTTCTTTTCGTTCCAGGTTATTCAGCAATTACGATATGTTTTTCCTGGACTTTTGTTTGCAGAGATCTTCAGTTGGCTAAAGATTCTCATGGTGGAGAAGCTGATTGTAAAGAACTTGTCAACCCTTGATGGGTTATAAGACAATTCTTTACTGATGGGAGCCCCACCCCATATGGCTATACTGCCGGGGTAAGACCCATCAAGGTGGCATCTTTGGGTACTTAGTATCCTATAAAGTCTAAGTCCACCAGTCACCAGTCATCCAGTCACCAGTCACCAGTCACCAGTCAACCAGGCACCAGTCAATCAGCTTCACCAGTCACCAGTCAATCAGGTGCCAGTCAACCAGGCACCAGTCACCAGTCATCCAGGTGCCAGTCAACCAGGCACCAGTCACCAGTCACCCAGTCACCAGTCACCAGTCACCCAGTCACCAGTCACCCAGTCACCAGTCACCAGTCAACTAGTCTCCAGTCAATAATTTAATTATTTTCTGGAAAGACTTAGTTTCTGACATATTTCACCGGACAAAATAGTCACGTATACTAACTTCCGGTCATTATGTCTAATTATTAAAAAAATTTTTCACTGGGCAAAGTATCAGTAATATTTCTGATACTTATACCCGGTCATATTATTATATTATTTCTGATTTTTCACCAGGCAAACTTTTACAGAAAGTGTCTGGTCAATTTTCGCCTAATAATTAATTATCTTCGGGAAAAAGTTTCGAATACTTGTGCCCGCTCAGTTTTCATATATAATCTCCCTTTTTCATCGGACTAGAGTTACGAATACTACTATCCGATCAATTTGTCAAATTACTTGTAACTTTACCGGGCAACAGTTACGAATATTAGTGTCCGGTCATTGTGTCGGGTAACTAGTGTCAAAATAATGATTACTAATTCCCGAACAATCTATTATCGTTCATAGAGCTCCATTCACGTTTAAGTCAATGGATATAGGTTATTAAGTGAAATACATAATAACTTTTTATACAAAAAAATTCTGTACAGTCTTTCCCAAATCAGACTAGAATTTTTAATATTCCATTGACTTATTATAGGTGTGTAATTCCATTAATATTTTAAATTAACTTATGTTTTATCTCTTTTATCCGCTAGAAAGAGTTAAACTTCCGACTATAACAAAATTCTTACCGGGCAGCAGTTCGTAGACTAGTGCCAGGTCATTCAAATGATGTTTTATCTCTTTAATTCGCTAGAAAGCGTTTAAATTCCGGCTCTAACGAAAATTTCATCGGGAGGCACTTCGCAGAGTAGTGCCAGGTCATTCTAACGAAATTCCACCGGGCAGTAGTTTCGTAGACTTTGTGTCGGATTACTAGTGTGTTCCAGGCTCAACATATATTCATATATAACCACTATAGACATGTATAGTCTTGGATTATAGGTTATTGAATGACAGCGATGGGTTCTAATACCTAGTAGCCATTTATATTGTTGAATTCTGTCCAGTCACTTTTGAACTTGACTTAAATTCTATATATATATTTATTATTGAAAATGAATTAAGAATTATCGGTTACGATCAAATTCGCAATTCATTCACTAAGTGTAGAAGATACTTCCAGCTATAATTATATCTCGTTTGTTCGCTACAAAGAGATTAACTTCTTACATATTCACCTTATTCGGCTCTAGGGCAAAGGTGAACTATAAAACTATCGTTATTTATAAGAAGAAAAATATACACGAAATATAAAAAATTTTCTTCTTTCCTCCCCTGTTTTTCTTCTACATGCTCCGATATGTAATCAGCATGTAATCTAAGGAGTAAATTGACAAGAAAGTAGCAATCGATCTTTTCTACTTTCTATTAATTTTTCATTCTTAAGGTATCGGAAATTTACACCAACCAGATAAATAAATTAACAGTTTATTTATTTATTCGCTACCTCTCTAGATTACTACGATTTAAAATTCTAGTTGAGGTACATATTTTCCTTTTGCCTTTTCTACATGGAAAATAGTTGATCCGATAAGCTATTATTCTATTTTATACTATCTTTTGATTGATTATATTAGAGTCTAGGTCAGTCGTGCTCTGTCTAAACTCTGCTATAAAATAATAAATAAGAAAAAAATCTTATATTTAGGCATAGATATAATTCGATACGTTCTTTACTTTGCCTGTTTTATTTTTTCTTCTGGATCATTTAAGACTACGATAGCAATATACCAGATATTTTTGCCTCAGTAAGAATCTATTACGCTGAAGATTCTTCATATTGGAATAATAATTTTATTATGATTATAATTCTAGACCCAATTAATCCTCGTATATTATAGGTCTACTTTATCTTATTGAGGAATAGTTTTGCTTCGACTAGCTCTATACCTCTAATATTTTATTTATAACTAGAGTCCATGTCAATCAAAACTTTCTTGCACTTTGGTATTGACAATGGATACATATTTAGTAAAGGCATTAATTATTCAGTACGTGACAGATTATTATTGCCTAAATTAGATTTTATATACAATACTTTCCTTTTGATATTTTGTTTTATTGACTTTGTAACTATTCAGAAACTGCCAAAGTCAATCATTTCCTTCCTCTAAACTTACCGAAGCTCTAGATTATGTTGATATATATTTTTGATATATGCTTAGAGGTTAATTAACGAGAGTTTACCTCATAATAGCAGATATTATTATAATTATATTAATCAATCTATAGTCTAGGCTTAGACAAAAGGGAAAACATCCTTAATTATTAGTATACGAGCCGGTAAAGAATTAAGACACTCTTAATTATCTCTTTACCCCTCCTTTATGTTTACATTCGTTAAAGGGATCATAGTAATTCTCGCTAAGAGTTCAAGTTCAGTTTGCGAATAATGCAAAGATTAATATCTTGATTTCCAGTCCGCATCAAAAATGGTCTATATATATAGATAAATATCTTTCCGAAACTGGATATTTATTTATTTTTCCACACAATAAGTCATTTCAAGATGTCGATGATTTTGAAATGCACTGCTTCAATTTATAATATAAAATATGTTTATATTAACTTCACATCTTAGTAAGTGCTGCACCTACGTTCCTGGTCAGATCTTACTTTTGTGATACGTTTTTGAACATACTGAAAGTTTTCTCCGATTATACATTCGGTAAATAAACTTTCGAGTAGTATTTATGCCTTTAAACATTCAGATTATTTGATAATTGTTGGAGATAATATATTATTCCGATATTTATATATCTATCTTCATTATTTATCTTTCTCATCTTACTTTTAAATTAGATTGACCTTCTCGCTACGTTCCAGGTTTAAATCTAGCTAACATTGTGGAACAGTCACTTTTTTATTTCCTAAACAATATTTTAACATTTTTCTCAGTATTCAGAGCATAACGACTTCATGAATACTTGAAAATAATTCAGTTCTACGCTTGTTAAACTAAGCCTAAAACAAGCCCTAGTTTTTTAGAATGGATATTATCCTTCGATTCAGTTCATGGAGATACATCCTTTTAGATCCCATTATTTCTATTTCAATCATTCAAAATTCTAATGACTAAGTACTCCTTTTCTACGTACGAATACAGAATATCGAGTCACTGTTGCTGCATATTGGTTAAAGATTAAACAAATTTTATCTTAAACCTATATGACGTTAAATTAATTATTATCTCTTTCATATACATGTTTTTACCCTTCCGTCAGGGATCGCGGTAATAATATTATTACTCTCTATGGTTTACACATAGATCTCGAGAGTATATATATGTATTTTCTTCCTGAACTCATTTGCGAGTACGTAATTTGATATTTCAGGAATTACCAATTATGCAGACATAGATTTTATTCTATTAATATTCAATTCTAAAAAAAAAATTTGATTGAATGTTTATCTATAAAATTTCCGGGCAGTAATTTTATAGAGAGTTATATGTTTAATAATTCCTTGCTTAAATAATAGTTACGCTTAACCTATGATTTATAGCGGGAATTTTGTTCAGTAGTATAATTTTTATTTAGTATTAATATATTTCTTACTATTCTTAAATATGCGTATAGAATAGTAATACTATCTCTTAACTTTTAAATTAAGTGTTTTTTGAGATTAATAATCAGTATTATTGTATAATCTTTCTTCAGAGATTATCACACTATTACTTTTTCTCTGAGTCCTTCTCTTTTTATGAACATTTTGATTCGTATCAAAGTGGATTTTTAACATTTCTTGATTTCCATGATTATTTACTCAGGAGTACTTTTCATGGCAATCTTCTGGTATAGAAAGATTCTATCCAGCTTATTTATTATTGTTTAATCTTATCAATACGGTAAGATTTAGCCAAACTATGACCGTCATACAGTTTGCTGCGATCAACCTTATTCTTATCTCTCTTATTCTCTGTCAAACTCTTTAGTTATGATGTTGACAGTTTATTCTTTATTTTTTGTCAGGACATCAAACGCTTTTATATGTCTATGACAAAACTAATTATCAATGGTTTAGGTTGTTTTTTCTTCCCAGCAGTTATATGCAAACTCTGTATTATTTTATTGCTTGACTAAAAATTCGTTATACAATTAGTCTAGCAATAGTTTTAACCATTATGTTTGTCTATACTTTTTTTTCTTCTGATGGATAACTTAGTTATAGTTAAGTTAACTCCATCTACTTTTATTATCTCCCCTTCTTTAATTTGATCAAGGGAAATAATTACACATTATGGTTATTTTAAGTCTGTGTCTGTTCATCGGAAACTGTCCTGTCGCTCCAATTAACAGAATTTAATTAGTTTATAATTCTAATAGCTTAGACTATTACAATTACATAGCTTCACATATCTAGAATTTTATCCAAAATATCTACATATGTCAGTTATCTATAGGAAACTCCACCGAGTAGACTTTTCCTCATTTATTCAAGATCCTACATAGACTACTTACAGTGTATGGTCTTGGCTTTTTGTTTTACAAATTTTGTTTTCAAATTTTCTATATTCCTAGCTTACTTTGCGATGGAATATTTATGTTATGTCTCAATGACTCCCTTTTCTTTTTGAAGCCAATTGTTGTTTCCCAAAAAGAAAAAAAGAGGGGGGTGGGGGGGGGGGGGGGCCAATGTTAGGTCTCTGAGACTTAAGAACTGGCTTCCTCTAGAGTCTACTAATATATATAAGGTTGTTAGATCATAACACCTTAAAGCTATTTTGTGAATCTAGACCATTCTTTCTATTAAATATAGAATTAGAATGTATCTGATTCCTTTGAGTTTCCTGAGTCTTAACCAGAAGTGGTGAGATATTATTGGTGTTAGAATTAGGAGAGCACCTCCCTCCTATTCTGCAAATTCTAGCACATTATCTATAGGTTAATGTATTATGAAGTTAAAATGAAGTTTTTTAAAAGTAAAACATATTTTAACGAGTAATACTTAACCTATAGATAATCAATTATCTCCCTCCGCCCACCCTCGCTTATCTCTCCTAATTGTGTCTATTGCTTTACACATAAAAGAAACTGACACGTGGTCAATTGAGCGGGAAGAGTTACGTCACACAGGTAACTGCCTAAGGGACCTTCTGGTTTAAGACTTTAATTAACGACTGAAAGGTCGTTTTTTCTGTGGAAGGTGTGAAAGCAGAATAGAATAGCACATTATCTATAGGTTAAGTATTACTCGTTAAAATATGTTTTACTTTTAAAAAACTTCATTTTTCTTATTTCTCCACAAAAACATATGTTGGGTACCCATTAGAAGTGCCTCGCCTAGGCACTTCTAATGAGTACCCACAACATATATTTTAGTGGAGAAATAAGAAAAATATTTAACGGATACCCTCCCTTATCTAGGCCTAAGTTATAGTCAAGCACATCCTTAGTCTCCAAATTACAGTTGGTGTAATTATTGGCTTGCCTGAACAACATTAACAGAGTGCTATTATACTACCCTTGGCGTCAGCGTAGGCGTCCACAAATTTTAAAGTTTTTGTTTAAGTTTTTAAGACCTCGTTATTCATCCTTGGTATGATTATATGATTATACATGTTGGTCCAAAATTTTGTGCAGTACCATCCCCACCACCCTAGGCCATGTCAAGGTCAAGGTCACAAACTTTCTTGTTAAAATTTTATGTCAAAATTTTTAGGACCTCATTATTTTTTTTATTTGATTAACAAATGCGAGGTCAGGCGAACTATCCTGTCTGTTGACAGTTCTTGTACTCCTGTCTAATTGTACTCTTCCTCCCTCCCTCCCCTTCCCCACACCCCCATCTGCCCCTGCAAAACTGTGTTTGTGTGTGGTGGGGTATACTGTCTTCTTGTCTGTCCATTCATCAGTCTGTCTGTATCTTTTTGGTTTTTGCTTATCTTGCTAAATGTTTTTAAGGATTTTTTTCATATTTTGCATAAATATTGAAATTAATGAGATGTTGCTGTTAAAAAAAAAAGGAGGGGATAATTGCTTTAGAGTTATTTCCCTTTGTTTTTCTTGAAAAAGGGGGTGGTTGGGTGTGGCAAAGGTGTCGTGTATCTTACATCACCAGGGCATCCAACTGATACTGGCTTACAGCTGGGCAAGGCCTGCTATCCTTGTAGCAGGTAAGGGTAGAGGGGAATGTTTTATTTCTTCTGTTTCTTCACTTTCATTTCTGTTCCTTTTTCTTCCCTGTCCCTCTCTTTCATCTCCTCTTCTGTCTCTTCTATCTCTTTTCTCCCTTTCTCTGGGTGATGACACAAAATGACCCACAAGGATTGACGTGTCATTAAACCCCTACACAATCAAATTTTTCTTGAAAAGGCATTTTGGTTTCTGCTACAAGTTTTTCCAGTAATTATGAAAAACCTAAGCATACACTGCGGTAATTAGGTTGGATATGGTATAATAAATATGCTCCACTTCTAATATTTTCAGCAACCATGTACACATATATTTTGAAAGGCTTTTGTAATTTATAGGTAACTGGATTGCTAGAGGTAAATGGCATAGCTGTTGATTGGATTGGCAAAAAAATCTACTGGACAGATGCAAGGTCAAAGAAGATTGAAATGAGTGTATTTGACAAATCAAATAGAGGCAAGAATAGTCGCAAGAGAACTGTATACCGTGGGCAGCTGAGGGAACCATTTTCCATTGCTGTTCATCCAGTCATTGGGTAGGATAGTTGCTCTTGCAAAGTTTTTATTCATGAATATGTTCATGTAACTGTAATGAAAACTATAGCAATATTAAAAGGTTAAATTAAATCTACTTCACAGGTGGCCGAGTGGTTTGTGTTCACGACTTCAGATCACAATGTCCCGGTTTCGAATCCTGCTGGACTGTATGACACTAATTGCACAGAGGCTTTCATTATCACCCTTCCATCGTCGTGATATCACTTAAATAATGTTTTAAAGGGACATAAAACACCAAGCCGTCATTGTCATAATGTACTCCCACCAGAGGTGAAGCAGACAGTGTTTTTCGTCTCGATACCGTTAGTGATATCTCTTGAACTGCACGACAAATTTCCATCAGACTTGCAGAGATACATCAGTGGAACAAGCTTTCAAGCTGATTAGATTTTTTGTAATTTTGACCTCATTTCAAGATGAGTGCACAGCAAATACACCACGACCTATTTATAATGCTGTCATTGGGGTCCATAGCATAAACCATGTTAGCTAAACAACCATGTTATATCCAAACAAAAATGTATAGATTATATTGAAAAATGACCATTTATGGTCATTTTTCAATATAATCTAAACAATTTTGGGATCCATCTTTGAACCGTGTTATATCCAAAATGTGTTATAATGAACTGTGTTATAAAGAGGTTGAAGTGTAGTGGAAATTTGGGCACACTATCTTGTGTAGACTATATTACTTGAACTGGATGGTGGATTTTTATCAAATTAACTGATATACTCATTGACACGAACTTTAGAGCTGATTAGATTTCGGTAATCTCCACCACATTTTCAAGAAACACAAAATATTGTCTGCTTAGGAGATCAATTGCGTGGAATGTCAGCCGGCCTCAGTGGCTCAGTTGGATGTGCCGTCCGACTGGAGACCAGGAGGTCCCGGGTTCAACCCCCGCCGAGGTCGGCAACATTCTTTCGTGGAGATAGATCATGAAAAATTTTCTACGGTCATTCTCTCCTTTCCGCTGATTCAAGAAGGGCAGTTGTCAGTTTCTGGTGAAAGAATGTGCACAATACTGGTTAACCCCTTAGAGGACTAAGCCTGCCCAGTAAACATGTGGTTAGGTAAACTGACCGCGCTCGACATGACCCCATTGGGTTGACTGGGCAGTAAAGCCTCAACACAAACAAACAATGCTAATTTTCTGATAAAAAAAAAAAAAAAAAAAAAGGTAAGAAAAATATTTCAGAATGTCATATACTGTAATGTTTTTCCAGCATACTAAGTGTTAGGGTAAATGTGATATTTCAGATTCTTCCAGTGCTGCAACTAAGTTTGCATTAATCAATTTATACCGAATGGATTCTTCTACCTTTACTCTTTAGACTGGTCATTTCCAATATAAGGGGTGTCTGGTTAGTTTTTATTATTACTGTGTTATATAGTAATTTCTGTATTTAATGCAACCCTGGTCAGATGATTTGTACTGCGGCATCTTACCTGGGTCTACATTGTTTGCCAATATCCCTATTATAGGGCACTAGGTATATAAATGACTTAAGCCTGGAAGAGCCAACCATAACTACAATAGAAGACATTTGGATTTTTTTTTTTTTTAATTTTTCCAAGAAAATCAGCCCACATTTCATGTGAATTGTTAGCTTAGCAATGATTCACATGAAATGCCAATACTTATTTTCTCTCCCTCAAAAAAAGAAAAAAAAAATGAAATGTTGTCTGCACAAATTTTGCATGGCGCTTTAAGGGGTAAATGACCTTTTTTTTTACAGAAAGATTTTCTGGACAGACAGAGGTTATCCGCCAAAGATAGAATCGGCAAATCTCGATGGCTCGGATCACAAGGTTATCGTCGACACATTTTTGTCCTGGCCAAACGGTATTGCTGTTGATTATCATAACGACAGAATATACTGGGCGGATACAAAGAGCCACATAGTCGAAACAGCTACTTTCACTGGATCCGACAGGCGTACTGTCAGGACCTTTAACGGTAAGTTAACCTTTACCATCACTAATTCAGAAGAGGTGATTTTTTTTTTCATTTTTCCCAGAAAGCAGTTGACATTTGATTCAAATTGTAATTGTCCCAGAAAGCAGGCATTGACATTTCATGCAAATTGTCTCGGTTGGTGGCACTTTGCATGAAATCATGAAAGATTTTACTTATTTTTCCCAGAAAACTGGATATGACATTTGAAATGTCATATCCTGTTTATTTTGGAAAAATAAAAAATATTTCAGTATGTGGTCGGCTGAAAATTTTACCCACAGTAATAAACATTATTCCAGAGGAATTGTTAAGGAGTTTTAGCTGATAATTACATAGCAACAGATAAGGCACTTTTTTCATCCGAAAAATGCTGATATCTTTCTTATTTCTCGACGAAAACATATGTTGTTGGTACTCATTAGAAGCGCCTTGCCGAGGCGCTTCTAATGAGTACCCACAACATATGTTTTCGTTGACTAATAAGAAAAATATTATGTGGATACCCCCTCTTATCTGTAGCTGTGACCTGGGTTCTCTGTATCTTGAAAAGTGTTTGTGCTGGAGCTTTGGAATTTGATATGCGGAATGGGGATGATGGTTAGATTACCTGATTAACTTTTTAATGAAATGTGAAAAAAATTGCCAAAGTTATGGACAGCATATACAGTCAAATCTCAATGGCTCGAACATCTTTGGAACCGTGGAAATACGTTCGAGACATGGGTAGTTCGAGCCACTGAGGGTTATTCATGGCACCAGTTTAGGAAGCATATAGCAATAATTTTGGGAAATTTTTTCGATTTTCTACACAATGATTGTATGTTGAGTGTACTCATTAGAATTGCCACGATGAGGCAATTCTAATGAGTACACACAACATACAATTTCACGATAAAATATGATAATTTTCTTAAATATTTGTTTTCTTGAGGTATCAGAAGAATTTCGTAGGGACTCAAAAAACGAGTTCAAATTAGCCATAGTAAACGAGCCATCGGTGTTCGAGCCATCATGGTTCGACTGTAGTTGGGCTGCTTTGTGGCATTCTCTTATTCTTCACTGAGATAAAGTGGGCTGGGTCAAGTGAAAAAGTGCCTTCAAGCATGCGAAAATGCCCAGATTCACATCATCCTGCACTTGTACATTCTCATCCGAGCATTTGATATTCATTGAAGCATTCTATGGTATTCAGTGGTTCTGTTTGCAGATAGGGAAGGGACTGATCAGACTTTACAGACGTGCAGGCTGGGCTGGGTCTTTGCTGTCCGCATATGCCTGAAGACATTTTTGCATGGCGAGGCCCAAAGTGTGTAATGCCCAGTGATTCTGTAAATGTACAGTCGACTCTCGTTATCTCGAATTCCAAGGGACTCGCGAAACACTTTGAGATATCCATACCTCGACATATCGGTGTTGAGGAAGTAAGGGAAAAAAAATAAATCAAACAACCACATTTAACCTTGTCCTGCTGAATAAATTAAGATGCCACGCCCACTTCTAATTTTCAGCCAACCAAATTACTTGATCCAGGTTGTTGATACAAATTCAAATACTGAATGGCAAACAGTGCAGAATCAGAGAAGCCAACTGATCTGAATCTACACTGTTTGCAAAGGCAGGACATACCCGGGTTCAGCAGGACAAGGGTTAACAAATGAATATGTAATTTGACTCCTGAAGTTAGAGATATATTGAAAATATTGTGGAAAAGAGGAGAAATTTTCTCCTCTTTTCCACAATATTTTGTTACCTGTTCTTAGATTGCCATGTTAAAACAGGGACCAGAATTTCACTTCAATATAAGCGGTAATTCAAGATAAGCGAGGTCGAGATAACGAAGGTCGACTGTATTTGGAAGGTTCTGATTGGTCTGAACTGATCCGAGTCTTCTCTGTTGTAGATTGAAATAATAAAAAAAAAAAAAAAAACGAAGAAAAATTCCATTGTACAGCTTAAACCTTTAAACTGCTGAGCAGATTGTAGTTGAGGACATTTTAATGTTTCTCTGAAAAATAAGAAAACATATTTCAGAATGTCATTGGCTGCAGTTGTGATTGGCACTATAATCTTTACCATTCTTTTTGCACATTAAATAGATGACAGGTTGATGACATTTTTCTTATTGATATTTTTTTCCTGCTTTTTCACAGAAAATAGGCTTTAATATTTCACGCAGAGATACTTTGCATGAAATGTAAAAGTCTCTTCTGGGAATAATATTGAAAATATTTCAAAATGTCATCTGCTGAAATTGTTACTCAGCATGCTAGCTTTAATTGTTAACCCTTCTCTTGCTGAACACGACATGCCCTGTCTTAGCAAACAGTGTAGATCCAGATCAGTTGGCTTCTGATGAAGCCAACTGATCTGGATCTGCACTGTTTACCATTAAGAATGTGACTATAGCAACAATCTGGATCAAGTAATCTGATTGGCTGAAAATTACAAGTGGGCATGGCATCTTATTTTATTCAGCATGACAAGGGTTAATTTTTCTCCTTTCAGCATCCGATCCTCCATACATGATTGATGTTTATGAAGATTATCTGTATGTTTCGACATACAAGGTTCACAAGGTGATGAAATTTTCCAAGTTCTACAATGCCTCGGCAGATGACACACAATACCTAACAACTTCGTCCCAGTTTATTGGGGATATAGTCACCTACCAGACATATAAGCAAGAGATACCTCCAGGTGCAGGTAAGTAAACTTTTACCACTCTGGGCAGTTTCAGCAGATGAATAATTGATGATATTTTTCTTATTTTTTCCCAGAGAATAGGCTTTGAAATGTCATGTAAACTGTCTCCTATGGAGACAGTTTACATGAAATATTAAAGCCTTGTTTGCAGCAAAAATAAGAAAAAAAAAATCAAAATGTCATCTGCTGAAAATTTTATACAGCGTGCTAAGGCAATAATACCCTGTTACTCCTAAGTATATAATATAGAGTCTTCCAACTTTTGGCAAGTTCATTTTTATGCCTCCGCCATTTTCAGTGGGAGGGGAAGGGGAAGCATATAGTAATACCATTGTCCGTATGTATGTCCGTCCAAACATCCTGTACTTCCCATCCATCTGTATGTACAAAAAATGGTTTCCATTCAATATCTTTTGAAAAGATTAGTGTATTGCATTCATATTTATACATAGGTATATAATCATAAAATATAAGTCAAGCTTTATTTAGGGTAAAATCCACCAATTATTATGGGAGTTATAGCACTTTTCTCAACTTCATTGTCCCATTCGTATGTACAAAATATGGTTTCCATTTGATATCTTTTGAAAAGATCAGTGGATTGGATTAATAATTTATACACAGGTATATGATAATAAAATATAGGTCAAGTCCGATTTAGGGTTAAATCAGCTAATCATTATGGGAGTTTTGGCCCTTTTTTCAATTTCATTTTTTGCAAAATGCTTGTTTCTGGGTGAGGATGGCCCCTAGGCTGAAGTGTTTATGTCGAATTGACACATTTTTAGTTTCAAAAAGTTTGACAAAAACACAGACTGAATGGTAAAAATTTTAGAACTTTAGACAAGTAGATAGTAAAATGGACTTTGTTAGGTTCAAGAAGGATGTGTTAAGAAGTTCATCTTTACCACAGTAGTTCAGTGGACGACAAATTGATTATACATGTATTTTCCCCAGAAAACAGGATTTGACATTTCATGCAAATTGTCTCAATTTGCATGAAATGTCAAAACCTGTCATTAGCTCACCTGGAGCTTTTACTCCAGGTCAGCTTATACAATGGCCTGTTGTCAGTCCGTTGTCTGTCCGTCGTTAGCTTTTCACATTGTCGAAATCTCCTCCAGAACCATAAGTTGGATTGAGCTGAAACTTAGTAGGAGGCATTGTGGCAACATGGACATTCGGAATTGCTAAAATCATTGTGTTCCGATTTCCAAGATGACCACCATGGCGGCCAACTTGAAATTCTTCAAACTACATCTCCTCCCAAACCCTAAGTCCCATTGAGCTGAAACTTGATGGGAGGCATCGCAGTGACACAGAGATTCAAAATTTCTAAAATCGTTCCATTCCAATATCCAAGATGGCCACCAGGCCATCTTGAAATTCTTCAAACGACATCTCCTCTTAACCCTAAGTCCGATTGAGCTGAAACTTGATGGGAGGCATCACAGTGATACAGAGATTCAAAATTGCTAAAATCTTTCCGTTCCAATATCCAAGATGGCTGCCACGGCAGCCATCTTGAAATTCTTCAAATGTCAGGATGAGCGGAAACTTGATGGGAGGCATCGGGGTGAAATGGAGATTCAGAATTGCTGAATCATTCAGTTCCAATATCCAAGATAACGGCCATGGTGGCAATCTTGAAACTCTTCAAATAACATCAGATTCTGAATTGCTAAAGGCAATCTGATCTGATAGCCAAGATGGCCACCATGGCACAATCTAGCATATCATGATCAGCCTAATCCAGGTGAGCGATTTCTGGCCCACTTGGGCCTCTAGTCTAGGAGATATTTCAAAATATTATCTAGGAGACATTTCAAAATGTCTGTTTGACTTGTTAAGGTAAATGAGATATTCTTTGTTCAAAGGGAGAGCACTCTAAACTGTATGTTTTTGCCTCCCTTTTCAAATTGATACAACTCCAGTAAAATCATTGAGAAATCAGAAAAATACCAACAGTATTTAGTTAAAAGAAAAATGCCTTAACTGGAGCTATGATCATTTGTGGGCTGGTGGTTTCCCTTCTGTGTGTGTTTGAGTTCGATCACTGACTGGAGTCAAACATTGGATATGTCACAATGCATGCATAAGATTGAACAGGATTTAGTCAATCAATCAAGTGTTATGGCCACTATGGACAAGGCCATAACACAATAGTTTGATCAGCTTAAAGAGTCACATTTTTTGCAGTCAAGTACCTAACAAAACAAAATGTCACACCAGATAAATGCAAAAATCATCAAAGGACTTTTGTGAATTGCCTGCATTCAGATTTGCAAACACACACATCAGTTTTTACCTTTCGCCATGATTTTTCTAGAGAAACCAGAGCGTTTTTGTGGGTTGCACTATAGACACTAAACTGACGTTGTTTCCGGGGTGGTCGGGTGGTGCGAAGGTGCTGTGTATCTTACATCACCAGGGCATCCAACTGATATTGGCTTACAGTTGGGCAAGGCCTGCTATCCTTGTAGTGGGTAAGGGTAGAGGGGGAATGTTTTTATTTCTTCTGTTTCTTCACTTTCATTCCTGTTCCTCTTTCTTCCCTGTCCCTCTCTTTCATCTCCTCTACTCTCTCTTCTATCTCTTTTCTCCCTTTCTCTGGGAGACGACACAAAATGACCCTCAAGGGTTGACGTGTCGTTAAACCCCAACACAATCAAAATTCCTCTAACCAGAGACAGTTCAGTCTATTTTTTGTCGACCATTAGTGATAGTAGTTCAAGGTCCAAATTGCCTTGTGACTTACTACAGAGGTTTTTATAATTTTTCAGATGCTTGCAAGTCTATTTCATGCTCCTAAAGTACCCAGAAGTGCATGACTTACTACATGTTCTCTCATCTTACAGAGGCTTGCATGCGTATTCCGTACTCCTCAGTTACCCAGATATGAGTAACTTATTACATGTTTTAACATAATCTTTCAGATCCTTGCAAGTCAAATCCAAGCCACTTACTACAGATATGCTCATAATCTTTTAGATGCTTTCAGGTCTATTCCAAGCCCCTCAAGTACCCAGATGTGCATGATTTACTGCATGTTTTCCTATAATATTTCAGATGCTTGCAAGTCAAATCCATACTCAGCAGTTCCCCAGATGTGCGTGATTTACTACAGTCGAATCTTAATAGCTCGAACACCAGTGGCTCTTTCACCATGGCTGATTGGAACTCGATTTTGAGTCCCTACAAAATTCTTCTGACAGATCTAGAATACAAATATTTAAGGAATCTTTCTTATTTTATTATGAAATTATATGTTGTGTGTACTCATTAGAATTGCCTCTTTGAGGCAATTCTAATGAGTACACTCAACATACAATTATTGTGTAGAAGATCGATAGATTTCCCAGAATTAGTGATATTTGCTCCCGACCTGGCGCCATGATTAACCTTCATTGGCTCTAACTACCATGGCTCGAACAATTTTCCATGGTTCCAAAAGTGTTCAAGCCGTTGAAGTTCAACTGTACGTTTTTTCAAAATCTTTGAGATACTTGCAATGGAAATGAAGTCAGCATTAGTACATGTATTCTCATAATCTTTCAGATGTTTGCAAGTCTAATCCATGCCCCTCAAGGACCCAGATGTGCATCAATAATCCTGCTGAGAAGAGTTCCAATTATAGCTGCGTGTGCCCTGATCTGGCCCGGTATGATCCCATCAACAAGAAATGTGACTACCTTCAATGTAACGAGACCTACTGTAAGAATGGGGGAACATGTATTACACAAAGTTCAGAGTTCAAATGCAGGTAAATAAACTAGCAACCATTTCATGTATTTTGACCCTAAGAATTAGAACAGACAGGCTTGAGCAAGCAGTGGAAACCTAGATCAGACACGGCAGGATGTGGCGTCTGATCAGGCTTTACACTGTGTGCTACACATCGCAAACATTTTAGACATGTCATCAAGTAGTAACATAGACTGGTTCAAACTAAAAGCCTGTCCCCATAGCATAGTCCCCAGCACATCTGACTGCAGCCTCAGGGGTCATAGGTTCAAATCCAAGTATGGCCACATGACCATAGCACTAGTTCAAAAGTTCAATCCAAAAGTATTGATATTTTTCTTATTTCTCCACAAAAACATATGTTGTGGGTACTCATTAGAAGCGCCTCGCCGAGGCGCTTCTAATGAGTACCCACATCATATGTTTTCATGGAGAAATAAGCAAAATATTTACTGGATACCCTTCCCTTATCTAGACCTATGATAACTTCACTGGGGGTGGAGGGGGTGGGTGGGGGACTCTTAACCTTTGATATGGTATAGTTGTGAGACAGGAATTTTTATGACCCTACCTATTCATATATTCTGCAGATATCATAATATATACCTATTCATATATTTGTTAGCAAAAAGCAGCTTTTCATATACTACTGTGAGGATTTCATGACTATTCATATATTTCATGTCTTTACGGGAGGCCATGGGATTAGATAAGTTAATGCAAGTAGCTTATCAATCTGTTCTTGGTGTTAAAACAATGAATTAACTGCAGTAATCTCAAGAATCAGGGCTGACTTGGTAATTATTTTTTTATACCCCCGCAAACTTTTTTTGTTGGGGGGTGAGGGGGGGTATACTGTTTTCACGTTGTCCGTCAGTCCATGTGTCCGTCCGTGTGTCTGTCCGCGATGCTGGTTTTTTCCTAATATCTTGAAAACATAGCGATGGATATTGATCAATTTCTGCAGACACATTGATATCAATAAGATGTACCTACATAAGAGAAAGTAAGGGCTAGGGGCCAATTCTCTTGGAGTTATTGCCCTTTGTAAAAAAATTTTTCATAATGCAGAAAAAAGGCAGAAAAAAGTTTGTGTGCACATTGTCTCTTTAATCAGTGGCTGGAATTTGACCGAACTAGCACAAATACATCATAAGGATGGGGCAAAGAAGTGATAAGATTTTGGTGACCTTGACCTTATTTTCAAGGTCACTACACTATAATACTCAAAAAAGTGAGCCTTTTTATTGCAAGAAAAAGTTTGTATGCACATTATCTCTTTAACCAATGGATGGAATTTGACCAAACTAGCACAGATACATCATCAGTATGGGGAAAGAAGTGATTAGATTTTGATGACCTTGACTTTATTTTCAAGGCCACTACATTATAAATACTCAAAAAGGAGCCTAAAGGAGCCTTGTTAATGAAGTAAAAAGTTTGTGTGCACAATATCTCTTTAACCAATGGCTGGAATTTGACTGAACTAGCACAGATATATCATCAGGATGGGGGAAAGAAGTGATTAGATTTTGGTGACCTTGACCTTAAAAATTAGGGCTGTTCATCATGTTTCATCATGAAATCATTTCTAAGGCCATTCTCCCCCTTTTGCCGATGAAAGAAGGGCGGTTAGTAGTTACTGGCAAACATATGTGCACAAGTAGTGGTTATTTGTTTGTGTTGAGGTTTTACAGCCCAGTCAACCCAATTGGATAATGCCGAGCGCAGTCAGTTTACCTGACCACACATTTACTGGGCAGGCTTAGTCCTCTAAGCCGTTAACCAGTATTGTGCACATTCTTTCGCCAGAAACTGACAACAGCCCTTCTTGAATCAGCGGAAGGGAGAGAATGACCGTGCCGAGGTCAGCAACTTTCTTTCGTGGAGATTGATCGTGAAATATTTTCTACGGTCATTCTCTCCCTTCCGCTAACTAAATGCTTATTGACACTTTTTCTTGTTTTAGCTGTCCTGCTGGCTACACTGGTAAACATTGCCAGACCTACATGTGTTCTGGTTTCTGTTACAATGGAGGCAGATGTACAATAGTTCAAGGAAGACCATCTTGCTAGTAAGTTATTAACTGTCACAATAATGGAATGATTCTGCGGGGTTGGGAGTGCAAATTGAAGAGGGGAGGCTCTGCAATTATTTTTCCTGACTTTGGAGATCATGAGGTCCTAGGTTTGAATCCCACTAGAAATGGAGTTTGGCTCATGACTGTGTGGCATTTCATTTTACAAATGCTTTGATTATCACCCCTTCATTGTCTCAGTATGACTTAAATAATGCTGAAAGAGATGTAAAAAGCTGAATAACTACCATCATCATTGTCCCAAGGTAAAACAAGATATCTTTCATCCTTTAAACACATTATATATATATATATATATATATATATATATATATATATATATATATATATATATATATATATATATATATATATATATATATATATATATATATGTATGTATATATATCAAACCACAGATCACTTGATTCTTATGAGTACCTACAACGTATATTGTCATTGAGAAATGCCGGCCTCGGTGGCTCAAAAGGGTGCACCGTCCGACTGGAGACCAGGAGGTCGCGGGTTCAACCCCAGCTGAGGTTGGCAACATTCTTTCGTGGAGATTGATCATGAAATATTTTCTACGGTCATTCTCTCCCTTCCGCTGATTCAAGAAGGGCAGTTGTCAGTTTCTGGCGAAAGAATGTGCACAATACTGGTTAACCGCTTAGAGGACTAAGCCTGCCCAGTAAACGTGTGGTTAGGTAAACTGACCGTGCTCGACATGACCCCATTGGGTTGACTGGGCCGTAAAACCTCAACACAAGCAAACATTGAGAAATACTAAAAATATGAATACGTTTCTGTTGAAAAATTGCGTTATCTGTAGCTATGGTTCTACTTGTTTCTGTTTACAGCTGTTCGTCTCATTTCACGGGTCAACGGTGTGAGTATTACAGGTGTACGGGATTCTGCCTCAACTCGGGCATTTGTAGTGTAGTAGACGGCCAGCCTGTCTGTCAGTAAGTATAGCTACCTTATCTCCTTGTAATCCAAAGTCTCATCTTAATCCATAGTACCATATTAATCCTAAGTACACCACAACCTCTTTATAACACTATTGTTGGGGTCCATAGCATAAACCATATTAGTTAAACAACCGTGTTATATCCAAACAAAAATGTATAGATTATATTGAAAAATGACAATTTATGGTCATTTTTCAATATAATCTATACATTTTTGGGATCCATCTTTGAAGCGTGTTATATCCAAAACTGTGTTATCATGAACAGTGTTATAAAGAGGTTGAAGTGTATTGGGACATCTTAACTCCTTACCATACTTGTCCTAAAATTTGAAAGAAAAACGTATATTTCACTACCTGTTGATGTGTCTTAAAAAGTGCTGGATGAGTGGCAAACAGTGTAGACTCTGATCAGATGCCGCATTCTGCGGCATCTGATCTGGGTCTATGCTGTTTGCTCAGGGCTGTCTATCCTAATACTTAGGGTAATTATGGTAAGTAACTGACATTTTTCTTATTTTTCACGGTTCCAGTTTTATACAGTCAACCCTCTATACCTCTTTATACCGACACTCGATACAATGACAAAATTCGTTATAATGACAATCTGACTGTCACGAAACCTTCGCTTAAGACGTAATAATTAGTCACAAATTATGCAAGAATATTGTATTTAATACTATAAAGAAACATGTTATGGATATTTGTTAGAATTGCCTCAGTGAGGCAATTCTAACAAATATCCAAAACATATGTTCTGTGAGGAAATAAGAATAAAACAAGGTCTTTCTTACATACCATTCTGTCCATTAAGGATTTTTTACAACAGCAAATTCATAATGGCAACATCTTTGGGAACAAATGCTGTCACATGTAACGAGGGTTCACTATAGTTTCATGCATATCTGCCTCATTATTTGCTTGCCTGTACGAAAGTTCAGGTAGAGCTATAGTGGTCACCACGGCATCGCTGTCTGCATTGGAATTGGTTCAAGTTTTTGGTTAAAGTTTTCAAAAGGCTATATCTTCTGAACCTCTGGATGGAAGTAGTTCATACCTGCCTATATGTTAGATACTAGTCTGAACTTCTGTGCTGTACCATCCCAACCCACGAGTTACCTTGAGGTACCTCAAGGTCACGGGCTTAGAATAAATTAAAGTTTTAAGAGGCAAAGTCTGATTCAGGTGAGCTACTCTGTCCTGTGTCCACTCTTAGAAGAGTAAGTATATAATAGTAAAAAATTAGTGTTTCTGAATATTCATTGGAAAAAGGTTTGATTATGATAAGGCTCCTATTTTTCTAGATGCCCACATACACACACAGGGGATAAATTGCCAAATTTATGTTGAAATCTGGGCTTCTTGGATTCCGGCAGGCTATGCACCTTTATAGTAAAAAGTGTTTATGAATATTCAGTGGAAAAAGGTATGATTCTGATGACTTATATTTTTCCAGATGCCCACATACAACACAGGGAATAAATTGCCAAATTTATGTTGAAACCAGGGCCCAGTTGTTCAAAGCGTCATTAGCTTAACGAGCTCGTTAAGGGTCATTTCGTTAACTGTTTTAGCAGATTAATATACAATATTCTGATATTTTTTGCTGAAAAAATGTGAGTAGCATATTTGCGTATCACTCGATGTAAATTTTAATGTATCTTTAACTAACGACATCGTTAGCTTTGAACAACTGGGCCCTGGGCTTCTTGGAGTTTGCTGGCTATGCATGTGTATAGTAAAAAAAATGAGTGTTTATGAATATTCAGTGGAAAAAGGTATGATTATGATATGGTGCCTCTTTTTTAGGTGTCCTCATACACACACAGGGGACCGGTGTGAAAAGGAAAACAAAGACTCCTGTGAGGATTACTGTGAAAATGGTGGAACATGTGTCATTCAAGGCAGTCACAGAAAATGCAAGTGTACCTCACAGTATAAAGGTAGGTGTCCTGCTGAATTCAACTCTTAGCACTCTAGGTAAAATTTTCAGCAGACAACATTTTGAAATATTTTTCTTATTTCACCTAGAAAACAGGATTTGACATTTCATGCAAATGTCTCCACAAGATACATGTAATTTGCATTAAATTTCAAAGCTTGTTTGCTAGGAAAAATAAGAAAAATATTACTGATTTGTCATCTGCTGAATAAGCCCAAAGATAGTAAAGGTTAAGTGATGGCTGCCAGGTTCGGCAACATTTTTCGTGGAGATTGATATTGAAATATTTTCTACAGTCATTCTCTCCCCTTCCCTGATTCAAGAAGGACTGGTGTCAGTTTCTGGTGAAAGTATGTGCACCAGTACTGGGTAAAAGGTTAGAGGACTAAGCCTGCCCAGGAAAAATGTGGGTAGGTTAATTTACTAGCTCCAAATAACCTTAACAGTGTTGACAAGGCTGTTAAACTCCAGCTCATTAAATCTAAATTCTAATGCACTCGCGTATGTAACGCAACGTCTGATTGGATAACGTCAAAAATTTGTGACGGTATATTCTGCGATATACTGTCGCAAATCCGACGTCATCACGTAACGTCGCATCTCATTGGCTGGCGTTTGGTTTTACTGCAGCTCACAGCACTTGCCGTTTTGTGCAAATAGTACATTTTTTCAATAGAAAAAAATGAATAAATGCATTAGAATGGGGATAACTGCATCAAATTTGTCATTTGGGGAGGTAAATCGGCGGTTTTACGGTCGCAAATTATGTTTTACGGCTCCGCTGACGCGTCGCCGTAAAACGAAATTTCCGACCGTAAAACCGCCGATTTACCTCCCCAAATGACAAATTTGATGCAGTTATCCCCATTCTACTGGATGCCATGTCTGCCCAATCTGCTAGAGCCTTTCTATCCGAATAGTTAGCGCAAATATTGTACTTCTCGGCCAACAAAAAATACATGCCAAGTTTAAAATAAAGAAGAATCACCAAATTTTGGCTAGCCTCCGTGGATGTGCATACAACTGGTGATCAGGAGGTTGTGGGTTCGACCCCCGCCATGTCAGCAACATTCTTTTGTGGAGACCCCCAGCAGGTTGGCAACATTCTTTCATGGAGATTTGATCATAAAATATTTCCTACTGTGATTCTCTCCCTTCCACTGATTCAAGAAGGGCAGTTGACAGTTTCTGGTTAAAGAATGTGTAATAGACTGGTTAAAAGCCTAGAGGACTAAGTCTGCCCAGTAAAAGTGTGGGTAGGTAAACTGACAGCCCTCAAGATGACATTGGGTTGACTGGGTCGTGTACTGTTTGCACATTGTCCATCTGTCAGTATTCCATCTGTCAGTTATCATTACCAAAACACCCCTATTCAAATATATTGAAAAGTTCACCACCAAAAACTGAAAAATTTTCAGATAAAAAACTCTGATATTTTTCATATTTTTGCTCTGAATATAGATTGTGGGTACTCGTTAGAACAGCCTCATTGAGGCAGTTCTAACAAGTACCACAATCTATGTTTTTGAGCAGAAATAAGAAAAATAATGTATACCCCTGTAAACCCCAGTTTTACCATATAAAAGTGGGGTTTAAGGGGGTCAAAATTATATAGGTATGTTTTCGTGATGGTTTTGATTTCTGCTTCTTATCTTGTTGAGTTTATCGAAAGGCAGTCATTACCTTGTAGGGAGGGGATATGGGGTGTATCAAAAAAGCATGATTGTGGCAAAAAAAAAAAGTATGGAAAAAGTGTTTGAAATCATAGGACATTTATGGCGTTATATTTTTTTCAGGTTGTCAATGTAAACAGAGTGATTTGCAGGACAATAATATTGTGTGCCAGCGGTAGCTTTTACACCTTTAAGACAATTTTGGCACAAAAAAAAAGAAAGAAAAAAAAAAAAGAAAAAAGAAAGAAATAGGATAAATTGTTTGAAATTTTAGGGCATGTTCCATATTATATTTTTTCAGGTCTACGATGTGAACAGTGTGGCTTGCAGGACTCAACAATATTGTGTGCCAATGGTGGTACCTGCACCTATAAGAACCAGAACCCGACCTGCTCCTGTCTGCCAGGTTTCGACAATCGGACAAACTGTGAGAAGAGGACCTGTACCGACTATTGCTTTAACAATGCTCAGTGTTCATTGGTTAATGACAACTTGCATTGTACATGTGTCGGTGCATTTGAAGGTTCTAGATGTCAGACACCTTTGCAGCAATGCTATGATGGTTACTGTCTGAATGGAGGTATATTAAGATAATTACCCTACTGTGCTTTCGACATCTTTCAGAAAGTCGTTTTTTGCTTGGCGCTTTACACAAAAGAAGTAAATTTGCAAACTTTTATCATGATTTAATGCAAAACCATTTGTCGTAACTACCTATGCACAAAAAGTATTATTCTATTCAATGGATTTTAAAAAATCAAATATTTTCACTTTTTCCTATAGTAAAAATGAATGTGAATTTTGCAGAAATCTGTAGGGTAGGTAACTTGGAGGCAGAATTTCAACAAGTCCCGCTTGTTCAATTTTTCTGAAATTTTCACAATAGTGTTGTGAAACATCAATAATTTAAATTCAGCAAAGAAAAGTAAAAAATATTTTCTTAGACAAAAACTCCAAAAAATCGCTTTCCTATAGAAATTGCATATGTCAGACCAATTTTTGTCCGTAAATTTAATTTTACTGTAAATATTTGAGAGCAAAACACTGAAACAGAAAAGACAAATAGTTTCTGATTGGATATGGTCAATCAGAACAAAATATTTTCATTCAATATAAAACGGCAAGCAAAAACATCTTTCTGAGAGATGTCGAAAGGACAGTAAGTACTGGAACAACAAGCCTGAGCAAACAGTGTAGATCAAGATCAGATGCCGCAGAATGCAGCATCTGATCTTGGTCTACACTGTTTGCTCAGACATGTCTGTCTGAGTACGCATTGTCTGATCAGGGGTCTACACTGTTTGCCACTCGTCCAGCAATATTTTAAATGCCGGCCTCGGTGGCTCATTTGGATGCGCCGTCCAACTGGAGATCAGGAGGTCGCGCCGAGGTCGGCAACATTCTTTCGTGATCGTGAAATATTTTCTACGGTCATCCTCTCCCTTCCTCTGATTCAAGAAGGGCAGTTGTCAGTTTCTGGCGAAAGAATGTGCACAAAACTGGTTAACCGCTTAGAGGACTAAGCCTGCCCAGTAAACGTGTGGTTAGGTAAACTGACCGCGCTCGACATGACCCCATTAGGTTGACTGGGCCGTAAAACCTCAACACAAACAAATAAAACCACTCCTAACTTCAGTTCATTAGGTCCTGTGTTCAAATCCGGCAAGAGGTGGAAATCAACTGACAACTGTATGGTGCTACAGTACATAGAGCCATTATTATCCCCCCTTCATCCTCTCAATATGACTTAAATATTTGTACTGTTGATAATGACATAAAGCACCAGCTGGCTATACATCAAAGAGAGAGCACTCTTATATGAAATTGTTTGTCTCCCTTTTCAAAGAAAGACATCCTAGTAGAAAAGAATCCCCCACCCCTACCCCCAGCCCCCCTTGAGAAGGGATGTTTATATTAAGGGGAATTAGTACACTTTCAAGGAAGACAACTCTGCAGATATTGTTTTGCTCCCTTCTGAAAGGGGTCTACTCTAAAAGGAAAGAATTTGCTCCCCTAAATTCTTAAGGGGAGCAAATTCTTTCTTATTAGAGTAGACCCCATTGCAGAAGGGGCTTTGTGTACAAGAACACAAACAGGAAGCAACAGAAATTGTCTCCCTTGATAACTGTTTGAAAATCTACCAAGTGTAATCAGTCCCCATGAAATTTTTGTCGAAACAAAACATTATTATACCCCCGGCATAGGAAGTTTATAGAAATATATTGAAAATATTGTGGAAAAGAGGAGAAATTGCAATTTCCCCTCTTTTCAACAATATTTTGTTACCTGTTGTTAGATTTCCATGTTAAAACAGCGACCAGATTTTCTCTTCCAGATAAGCGTCTATTTGAGATAAGGGAAGTCGGGATAATGAGAGTTGACAGTAATCAGATACTGTAGAACATAATGAAGTATAGCAAAGTTCCTGATCAGACTGTATATCTGCGCTGGCTGATCAGGATCTTAACTGTCTGCATTTACCACAATGACACATTTTCTTATGTTGCGGCTCATTTAATATTGTCGGCTAATTGTTGTCTTCATAAACTACGTCCTTTGTCGCTCAGGTAACTGCACGGTTGGTGACAGTACAAAGAACAACAACATCTATTGTGAATGCCCGGAAGGTTTCCATGGTCCCCGCTGTGAGGTGAAAGTCGGTGCATGCATCAACTTCTGCCAGAATGGAGGAACATGTGATCTGTGTAAGTATATTTAACGCTGAGCATGCTGGGTAAAAATTTCAGCAGACGACATTTTGAATTATTCGTCTTATTTTGCCCAGAAAAAAGGTTTTGACATTTTATGCAAATGTCTCCTAAGGAGACAATTTGCGTGAAGGTTCAAAGCTTATTTTCTGGAAACAATAAGAAATGTTCTGTCAGTTTGTCGTCTGCTGAATTAGCCTAGAGAGTAGTAAAGGTTAATTGAATGTACATACAGTAAGTGTCCTAAAATTTAGAACACTTTATCCATACTTTTCCGGCCTGAATTATGATTTTTATATAGGTATTTCTTAAAATACTTAGTGGAATGGCAAACAGTGCAGACCCTGATCAGACTGCTCCTTCAGGAGCAGTCTGATCTGGGTCTGCATTGTTTGCATATGCCATTTTTCTTCAGAAATTTTGGTGTACGAAATTTTAGGACATTCACTGTAGTTCGAGATAAAGCCAGAGGAAATTAATTATTAGATACTCATCCAGATTTTAGATAAGTATTTATCATTTCCGGATGGGAAAAGGATGACCAATTTCTTGGTATTGTTTAACAGGGGAGCCTCTATATTAACCTATTTATGCCTAGCGTCCCATAAAAAGGTTATTGGCAAACAGTGTAGACCTAGATCAGGTGGCACAGAACATGGCATCTGATCAAGCTCTACACTGTTTGCATTAAATACGGGAATTTCCATAAAACGTGGTAATAATAAAAACTAACCAGAAACCCCTTACATAGGAAATGGATCTGTCCAAATACTAGCAGTAGAAAAATCCACTTCGTGTAAATGAGATAATATGAATATAGGTACTTTACTTATTCTTCAATCTCCACAAATTGGCACAGTGGCTCAGTGGTAGAGCGTCCGTTTTGTGACCGACAGGTTGCGGGTTCCAGCCCCGGCCGGGTCATACCAAAGACTTTAAAAATAGTACCAGCTGCTCTTTCGCTTGGCACTCAGCATTAAGAAAGTAGGGCTAGAACTGGTGTCAGTATAATGTGACTGGGTGGAATATCATGTCAAAGAGTCTGGGGCATGATATTTCAGTGAGGCAGCACTCTAAAAGTGAGCATTGAGCTCCCTGCCACCTCCAGACACCGTCACGGTATGACTGAAAGATTGTTGAAAGCGACGTTAAACCAAAATCAAACAAATCAATCTCCACAAAAAAGGAGTGGTACTAATTAGAAGCATCTCAACAAGGCATTTCTAACATGTACCACACCATAAGTTTTTATGGAGAAATAGAAAAACATCAGTACTTTGCATTGAAAAAATCTTTCTCAGTAGAAGTGGCCAAGTACTTAGCGCTCTCGACCAGATCACGAAGTGCAGTTTAGAATCCAGTTAGGGGCAGAATTCAGCGCATGACTGTATGGCGCTTCATTACACAAAGCTTTTCATTGTCACCTTTCTATCATCTCTATATGGCCTAAATAATGTTTAAAGGGAAGTAAAACACCAAAATGTCATTATCCTTACCTATAGCTGTGGTAGTAAGTACTCTCTGGTAATTTCAGCAACTGGCCAGCCCATCTGTGTGTGTCCGAAGTATTACAAAGGACTTCGGTGTGAGACGTGTATCTGCGACTTGGGAGATTGCAAAGAAGACAAGTATGGAAAGACGAGCTGCGAGTAAGTGTTTATACAGTCATAGCTGTTGACTAGATTTTTTTTTTCAGTCAAAAAGGAGACATTTTTCTTATTTCTCCACAAAAACATGTGGGTACTCGTTAGAAGCACCTCTGCGAGGTGCTTGTAATGAGTACCCACAACATTTGTTTTTATTGCAAAATAAGAAACCTGATACCCACTCTTATCTAGACCTATGTATACAGGAAATTGCATAACTGTATTTGCTCTAAATTTAACTATCAGGGCCCAGTTGTTCAAAGCTAACGACATAGTTAGTTAACGATTCGTTAAGATTTACATCGAGTGATACGCGAATATGCCGAAATTTTTTGCTGAAAAATGTGAGTAGCTTTTGCAGTGCAAAAGCTACTCACATTTTTTCAGCAAAAAATATCAGAATGTTGTATATTGAATCCGCTAAAACAGTTAACGAAATGACCCTTAACGAGCTCGTTAAGCTAACGACGCTTTGAACAACTGGGCTCAAACAGACATTCATGTTCAAGTAATACAAATATGGTTGCCGGGCTTGGTGGCTCAGTAGAATATGCATCCAACTTGGGCCCAGTTGTTCAAAGCATCGTTAGCTTAACGAGCTCGTTCAGGGTCGTTTCGTTAACTGATTTAGCGGATTCAATATACAGTATTCTGATATTTTTTGCTGAAAAAATATGAGTAGCTTTTGCAGTGCAAAAGCTACTCACATTTTTTCAGCAAAACATTTCAGATTATTTGCATATCACTTGATGTAAATTTTAACGAATCGTTAACTAACGACGTCGTTAGCTTTGAACAACTGGGCCCTGGTGATCAAGTCACGGGTTCAGTCCCCACTGGTCTGGCAACATTCTCCCATGGAGATTGATCATTAGAGATTTTCAACAGTCATTCCCTTCCTCTGATTCAAGGAGGGCATTTGTCAGCTTCTAGTAAAAGAATATGCACAAGTACTGGTTAACCGCTTGGAGGACTAAGCCTGTCCAGGAAGAGTGTAGTTAGGTAAACTGACCAGCTCATGACCTTGATGGGTTGACTGGGCCGTAAAACCTCAAAACAGTCAATACAAACATGATCACTTTATAGCTGTTTCATTACTGAATCAAATTAATATACCGTTTTTTGATGCAATTGACCCTCATTTGATGTGCCATTAAACCTGAACTCATTCATGTTAACTCTTTCCCCGCTACTGACAATTTTTGTCCTCTGCTGATAACCTTTGCAAACAGTTTAGACCAAGATCAGCCTGACAAAACATCAGGCCTGATCTGGATCCAAACACTCTAATGGTATTCCTGAAAGTTTTTTTTTTTAAAAAAAAAGGTAATTTAAAAAAAAATCCACAGACAACAAAAAAGCGTTCAGAACTACCCAGCATGCAAAGACTTAACACGATTCGTTATAACACGGTTCTGGATATAACATGGTTCAAAGATGGATCCCAAAAATGTATATTGAAAAATGACCATAAATGGTCATTTTCAATATAATCTACATTTTTTTTTGGATATAACATGGTTGTTTAAAACACTTCTAATGAGTACCAACATAATAAAATTCAGCTTCTTTATAACATGGTTCTGGATAAAACATGGTTCAAAGATGGATCCCAAAAATGTATAGATTATATTGAAAAAATGGTCATTTTCAATATAATCTACATTTTTGTTTGGAAATAACACTTCTAATGAGTACGAACATAATACAATTCAGCCTCTTTATAACATGATTCGTTATAACACGGTTCTGGATATAAGTGTTCAAAGATGGATCCCAAAAATGTATAGATTATTTTGAAAAATTACCATAACTGGTTATTTTCAATATAATCTACAGTTTTGTTTGGATATAACATGGTTGTTTAAAACAAAAAATGTATAGATTATTTTGAAAAATTACCATAACTGGTCATTTTCAATATAATCTACATTTTTGTTCGGATATAACATGGTTGTTTAAAACACTTCTAATGAGTACCAACATAATACAATTCAACCTCTTTATAACACGATTCATTATAACACGGTTCTGGATATAACACGGTTCAAAGATGAATCCCAAAAATGTATATTGAATGGTCATTTTCAATATAATCTACATTTTTGTTTGGATATAACATGATTGTTTAAAACACTTCCAATGAGTACTGGCATAATACAATTCAGCCTCTTTATTACACGATTCATTATAACACGGTTCTGGATATAACACGGTTCAAAGATGGATCCCAAAAATATATAGATTATATTGAAAAATAACCATAAATGGTCATTTTCAATATAATCTACATTTTTGTTTGGATATAACATGATAGTTTAAAACACTTCCAATGAGTACCAGCATAATACAATTCAGCCTATTTATAACACGATTCATTATAACACGGTTCTGGATATAACACGGTTCAAAGATGCATCCCAAAAATGTAAATATTATACTGAAAAAATGACCATAAACTACATTTTTGTTTGGATATAATAGGATTGTTTAAAACACTTCCAATGAGTACCAACATAATGCAATTCAGCCTCTTTATAACACGATTCATTATAACACGGTTCTGTATATAACATGGTTCAAAGATGGATCCCAAAAATGTATAGATTATATTGAAAAATGACCATGATCATTTTCAATATAATCTACATTTTTGTTTGGATATAATATGATTGTTTAAAACACTTCCAATGAGTACCAACATAATACAATTCAGCCTCTTTATAACATGATTCATTATAACATGGTTCTGGATATAACACGGTTCAAAGATGGATCCCAAAAATGTATAGATTATATTGAAAAATGACCATAAATGGTCATTTTCAATATAATCTACATTTTTGTTTGGATATAACATGACTGTTTAAAACACTTCCAATGAGTACCAACATAATACAATTCAACCTCTTTATAACATGATTTGTTATAACCCAGTTCTGGATATAACACTGTTCAAGATGGATCCCAAAAATGTATAGATTATATTGAAAAATGACCATCTACATTTTTGTTTGGATATAACATTGTTGTTTGAAACACTTCTAATGAGTACCAACATAATACACTACAACATGGTTTTGGATATAACACAGCTCAAAGATGGATCCCAAAAATGTATAGATTATTTTGAAAATTTTCAGTATAATCTACATTTTGTTTTGATATAACATGGTTGTTTAAAACACGTCTAATGAGTACCAACATAATACAATTCAACCTCTTTATAACACAGTTCGTTATAACACAGTTTTGGATATAACACTGTTCAAAGATGGATCCCAAAAATGTATAGATTATATTGAAAAATGACCATAAATCAATACCATCTATACATTTTTGTTTGGATATAACACGGTTGTTTAACTAGTACGGTTTATGCTATGGACCCCAACAATAGTGTTATAAAGAGGTTGTGGTGTATGTGGATTGTTGAAACAGATCACTAGCGCCAGATAAGGCATTTTTGTTTTGTTTTTTATTAGACTTTTTTTTCAACTGAAAATCACAAATATTTTCCTTATTTCTCCTCCAAAACATATGTTGTGGTATTCTTTAGAAGCGGCTCAGCGAGCCGCTTCTAATGGATACCAACAACATATGTTTTTATGGACAAATGAGAAAAATCTTTGTGATTTTCAGTTGAAAAAAAAAGTCAATCAGGTAACACTGGATATTCCTCTTACCTGGAGCTCTCAGTACTCTATTTCAAGCTAGCCTTGGCGGCTGAGTTGGATGCACATCCGACTTGTGATCAGGAGGTTGTGAGTTGACCCCAGCTTGGTCGGCAGCAATCCTACCTTCATTCTGTCCCTTCTGCTGAGTCAACACAGCCAGCTGGTTACTAGCCTGCCCAGTAAACGTGTGATTAGGTAAATTGACCATGCTCCACATGACCCCATTGGATTGTCTGAGCCTTAAAACCTCAACATAAAAAACAAACTATTTCTGGTTAGATATGTTAGGTTAACAGCATGTTATGTTTTTCTTTACAGATGCTATAACAATACAATTGAAGGTTTATTCTGTAATCGATCCATCTGTCATGACTGGTGCTATAATGGGGCATACTGTGAGAACTGTCATGCTGAGATGGACAATTCAGGGAGCATTATGGGAATCTGTGACAAGTGCATGTAAGTTTCCATGGTTACCAGTAAGTAGCAATATTTTTCTCAGTTCTCCATGAAAACATACCAGAGGATTTGGCTCAGTTGGATGCGCCGTCCGACTGGAGACCAGGAGGTCGCGGGTTCAACCCTTGCCGAGGTCGGCAACAGTCTTTCGTGGAGATTGATCATGAAGTATTTTCTACGGTCATTCTCTCCCTTCCGCTGATTCAAGAAGGGCAGTTGTCAGTTTCTTGCGAAAGAATGTGCACAATACTGGTTAACCGCTTTGAGCAATAAGCCTGCCCAGTAAACGTGTGGTTAAGGAAAACTGACCGCGCTCGACATGACCCCATTGGTTGACTGGGCCGTAAAACCTCAACACAAACAATTCGATAATAAGTCTGGGATATTTTTTTCCAGTTATCCATGAAAAACATGTTGTATATATTCATTAAAAGTGCCTCAATGACGCGCTTCTAATGAGTACCCACAAATAGTGCCTTAGATAAACTACTTTTTGCAAATAACAAAATAGGGTACCCACCCCAACCAAAGAAATATAATGATTGAAAAGTGGTCTGATATGCAGTCCAGTGAGAAATGGCTAGGTAAAATTAGCAAAAATACCCAGTTGCTTAAAACCTTAAAGGCACTGCTTAGCTATGATTTTATGGAGAAATAAGAAAAAATACCCTATTTATCCTAAGTATTCGGACACCTCAACGCCTTACCATATATGTTCTGAAATTTGAACCAGTACAATTCACTACCCGATGTTGTGTCTAAAAATTGCTGGATGAGTGGCGAACAGTGTAGACCCAGATGAGATGCTGCGTTCTGCGGCGTCTCATCTGGGTCAATACTGTTTGCTCAGGCCTGTCTGTCCAAATACATATGGTAAATACGGTAGCCCATAATTAACTCCAAAACTCCTCTTAACTCCATTACTTACATACTTTGTGGTTTTACATGTTGCTCCTAAATGTCGTTGTATTTCAGGGCCCAGTTGTTCAAAGCAACATTAGGTTAACAAGCTTGTTAATGACAAACTCGTTAACTGTTGTAGCTGAGGTATTTTCAAATACATTGATATTTTTGCTGCAAAAATATGAGTAGCTTTTGCAAAAACTGCTCACATTTTGGCTGCAAAACTATCAATGTACTTGAAAATACCATAGCTACGACAGATAACATTGAATTGAACAACAGGGCTCTAAAATACATATTTTTTCAGCAAAAAATATCAATGTATTTGCCATATTTCAAGATAGAAATTGTAACGTCAGGTTTTCTAACATGTTTGTGAAGTTTTGAACACTTGCCCCCAGAAAATTATAAGAACATCTATTAAAATAGAGAGATTTACATCCTGTTTGGCCTGATGGTAGAATTGGTCCTCAGTTTCATTCAGTATGACATGAATTGTACCACTGATAATATTCACAAGTTAAAGATAAATTTCACATCGTATTATAAAAAATAATTACACTCGACTTTCATTATCTCGAGTCCGAGGGACTGTCTGAAATGCTTCTAAGATATCTGTACCTAGACATATCAGCTTTGTAGAATTGAGGAAAAAATAAATTGAACCACCTCATATCACAAAGGAATATGTAATTTGACACCTGAAGTTATTGTAGAAAAGAGGAGAGTATTGTGAAAAATATTGTGAAAATATTGTGGAAAAAAGGAGAAATTGTTTCTTAGGAGCAATTTCTCCTCTTTTCCACAATATTTTGTTTCCTGTTGTTAGATTATCATGTTTAAACAGAGACCAGATTTTCACATCAAGATGAGCAGTTATTTGAGATAAGCAAAGCCGGGATAACAAGAGTCGACTGTAACTGAGAAATATCTATTCTTCACAGCTAGGTATAAAAAAAAAATAAGCCGGCCTCGGTGGCTCAATTGGATGCGCCATCCGACTGGAGACCAGGAGGTGGGGGGTTCAACCCCCGCCGAGGTCGGCAGCATTCTTTTGTGGAGATTGATCGTGAAATATTTTCTACGGTCATTCTCTCCCTTCCACTGATTCAAGAAGGGCAGTTGTCAGTTTCTGGCGAAAGAATGTGCACAGTACTGGTTAACCGCTTAGAGGACTTAAGCCTGCCCAGTAAACGTGTGGCTAGGTAAACTGACCGCGCTCGACATGACCCCATTGGGTTGACTGAGCCATAAAACCTGAACACAAACAAACAAACAAACAAAATATACAGGCCATGAAAATGTATTATCGAGCATGTGCAAAATGCACTGTTTAAGATTCATCCCACATGCGCAAAATCTCATCCTGGCATTTGCTCTTCATTGATAGAATCTGTAGTGTCCAATGATTCTATTAGTGTTCAGCGAATGCCCGGATCAGACTGTGCAGATGCCCAGGCTGATCTGCACCTTCACTGTCCATGTGTGCCCAAAGACATACACCACAACCTCTTTATAACATTTTTGTTGGTGTCCAAAGCATAAACCATGTCAGTTAAACAACCGTGTTATATCCAAACAAAAATGTATAGATTATATTGAAAAATGACCATTTATGGTCATTGAAAAATGACCATTTATGGTCATTTTTCAATATAATCTATACATTTTTGGGATCCGTCTTTGAACTGTGTTATATCCAAAACCGTCTTATAACGAACCATGTTATAAAGAGGTCGTAGTGTATTTTGCTCATGGGGCAGCCTAAAAAATAAACTGTGCATATATATGTGTTAACGAAATATTTTGTCTGATTTCAGTTGTAAGCCAAATTTCCAAGGCCCCAGGTGCCATATAATTAGTCATGTCTCTCCACAAGAGCAAAGCCCATCAAGTAAGTCTTCCTAACTCACCTTTAGATTTAGCCTAAGTACCATATTTAATCTAATAAAAGCCCCCTCCCAAATTTATGCCGCTCCTACTTTTCTAGGAGAAAAGGAATACTAAACACATTCAAAATTGAGTTTAGGCCATCAGAATATCTTGGTTTTGGCCCAACTTTAGACTCAATACTGTCATTTTAGCAGCACTCCAAGTGGTGTGTATATTAGAAAAAATGTGGTATTCAGACAGATACGCCTGAGCTTATAATGTAGACCCAGATCAGACTTTGCACAACATACCTGATCAAAGTTTGCACTGTTTTTACTTCAGTGAGGTAATCAAGGGGTAATAAAAAGGGTTTGTTCAAATCAAATTTTAGGACAGGAATTGTAAGGAATTTTGGATAAATACTGTTCATCTCAGATTTGTTTGCAATAATTGTGGAGAAATGCTTGCAGCAGGTGTGGAAAGTTGCTATATTTCTTAAGCTGCTAACTTTTCCCTTGGTTTTCTCTGTCTTTTTTCCCTCTCATCTACTGTTATAGCTAGTTTCTGTGGCTCAGTTGGATGTCTGTCAGACTGGTGATCAGGAGGTCATAAGTTCCATCCCCGCTGGGTCAAGTAAAATTCTTATGTTAAGATTGATCATGAAATATTTTCTGTGGTCATTCTCTCCCTTCTGCTGATTCAAGAAAGGCAGTTGTCAGTCTGGCAAAGGAATGTGCACAAGTACTGGTTAACTGCTTAGAGAACTAAGTTAACCCAGGAAAAAATGTGGTGTGGTAAACTGATGTGCTCAGCATGACCCTAATAGGTTGACTGGGCCATAAACATAGCTACAGATAAGGAGGTATCCACATAACCACATAATATTTTTCTTATTATTCGACGAAAACATATTATGTTGTGGGTACTCATTAGAAGCGCCTCACTGAGGCGCTTCTAATGAGTACCCACAACATATGTTTTTGTTGAGAAATAAGAAAGATGTCAGCATTTATTGGATGAAAAAGCGCCTTATCTGTTGCTGTGCATAAAACCTCAACACAAAAAAAAAAGAACAACAGTATGGTAGAGTTGGCATTTGAAAGTCAAAGGATATGGTTAGATCATGCTGCTGCAAAGACTGAGTTGGACATTTTCTGTCCTATACTTGGCAGTAGCTCATTTATACTGTACAGTTAATGTCCTTAAATTTCAAACCTTTTTTTTTTTTTTTTTTTTTTTTTTTTTTCAAACTTTTTTCTCCCAAATTTTGTATTTTGTGTATGATTTCACAAAATTCTTAGTGGAATGGTAAACAGTGGAGACCCTGATCAGACTGCTCCTTCAGGAGCAGTCAGATCTGGGTCTGCACAGTTTGCATATGACATTTTATCACAGGGTACGGTGTACAAAATTTTAGGACCATTGCCGTATTCTTTGTTTTTCAGCATTGGTCCAAATGATAATGATGTCTGATATTTTGGTACAATTGCTGTAGTTTTTATTCACATCTGCATTAGCAGGGTCAGCGTAGATCTGCAAGTTTTCACACATTCATTTGTTTGTGTACTTTGTCCTCCCTGGCATCCTCTCTAAATTAAGTTGACTAACAGTACTTAGCAGAGGACTTGTTAAGGAGGAGTATTTGGTGATAATTATGGGATAATTTTTCTTATTTCTCCATAAAAACATATGTTGTGGGTACTCATTAAAAGCGCCTCCTATGCCGGCCTCAGTGGCTCAGTTGGATGCGCCGTTCGACTGGAGACCAGGAGGTTGCGGGTTCAACCCCCACCGAGGTCGGCAACATTCTTTCGCGGAGATTGATCGTGAAATATTTTCTACGGTCATGCTCTCCCTTCCGCTGATTCAAGAAGGGCAGTTGTCAGTTTCTGGCGAAAGAATGCGCAAAATACTGGTTAACCGCTTAGAGGACTATGCCTGCCCAGTAAACGTGTGGTTAGGTAAACTGACCACGCTCAACATGACCCCATTGGGTTGACTGGGCCGTAAAACCTCAACACAAACAAAGAAGCGCCTCACCAAGGAATGAGTACCCACAACATATGTTTTTATGAGGAAATGGAGAAAATTATCCCAGAATTATCACCAAATACTCCTCCTTAACAAGTCCTCTGCTTAGTTTCACCTCACTGATTTATCTCACTGAGGTAAACAAAGATAAAAACTCTTAACTCTTCCTGTGCTTGTTTTAACGATTTAGTATGCTACATAATCTTAACAAAGTTCTGTATTTTTTTCAGCATTGGTACCAATAGTAATATCTGTGGTGGTGGCGATGTTAGTATTACTAGTAATAATCTGTTTGGTCTTTATTCGAAAAAAGAGGTAAGTTTTTGTTGTAGTAATGGCAAAAGTTCTTATCCAGTTTATGGCTGGTCTTAGTGGAGCAGATAGATGCAGTCTGGCTGGTGATCAGGAGTTGCGGGTTCAAACACCGGTGGGGCAACATTTGTTTTCGAGATTCATCATGAAATATAATCTACGGTCATTCCCTTCCACAGATTCAAGGCCAGTTGTCAGTTTCTGGCATAAGAATGTGTACAATACTAGTTAACAGCTTAGAGAACTGCCCAGTAAATGTGTGGTTTGATTGTGCTCCACATGACCCCATTGAGTTGACAGGGCCATAAAAGCTCATTATAAACAAATTCTTCAATTTATGCCCCCATCTTTGAAAAGGAGCATCTACATGGCTATCAGTCAGTGCTTCTGGCTTCACTTCCCATGGTCCAAGGTTCAAATCTTGCTAGAGGCTTAACTCATCTCATAACTGTACCCCGCTTCTTTATACCCTATTTATGCTAGGGATTTGATATCTGGCAGATATATTGGGGCTGAGGAGTAGATTTATTTATGATGTCACTTTTGACTTAATGGAAAAGTGCTGATTTTAGTTTTTTTTGACGGGTTTTTAAAAAAAATTGTCCTTTAAAATAGCGATGTCTGGGCAGACGGGTGTCGGGCGTCGACTCGGGTTAACCTTTTGGTTTACCTTTAAATTAACCTTTTTAAAAACCTGTCCATAATGCCGTTAGGTGTTTTTCTTGTTATAACTTATACTTCATTCAAGCAGGTTTATCCAAGTGATTAGTGTGTGTTTGACTTCGGCTCTTGAGGTCCTGGGTTTGAATTCCGCTGGAGGCAGAATTCAGCTCATGACTGTACGAGTATGGTGCTTCATTGAACAGAACCTTTCATTATCATCCATTCATCATCTCAGTATGACTAGATATTGTTAAAACCTAGCTCTATATACGAAAGGGTATCTAGGTAATATTTTTGGGTCAGTTGTTTAATCAAGCATGGTATAAAAAGGCCAAAATTTCCTTCAAGTAGTTGTCCATGTACTTATCATTGACCATTGACCAATGTAATTAAACCGCATGTTAGACGGAATCCAGGTAATGGATATTTATAGCCATGCTATTCTTGTCACTGTGACACCAGTGTACTATTGATAGAGGGTTATCTGTAAACATGGACTGGACATTTGTGACATTGGCAAACAGTGCAGACCCAGATCAGATGCCGCAGGATGCGGCGTCTGATCAGGGTCTGCACTGTTTGCTTAAATTACAGGAAGTTAAGGGTTAAATGAAACAGTCTTAATTCTGCATTCAGGACCATATTCCCAGCCTAGACTCGGAGACAGTTGACCAACTAGTGCTGTCAGTGCTTTGATTCTTATTTCTCCATGAGGGGTTTCTAATGAATACCCACAACATATGTTTTCATGGAGAAATAATAAAGATATCAGTACTTTTCAGTTGATAAATTAGGGGATAACTGCATTCAAATTTGTCATTTAGGGAGGTAAATTGGCGGTTTTACGGTTGGAAATTTTGTTTTACGGCTACACGTCTGCGGAGCCATAACGTAATTTGCGACCATAAAACTGCCGATTTACCTCCCCAAATAACATAATTGAATGCAGTTATCCCCTTTCTAATGCATTTATTCATTTTTTTTTTCTGTTGGAAAAATGTACTATTTGCACAAAGCAACAAGTGCTGTGAGCTGCGTAAAACCAAATGCCAGCCAGTGAGAAGCGACGTTACGTGATGACGTCGGATTTCCGACAGTATATCGCAAAATATACCATCGCAAATTTTTGCAAATGCAAATGCATTAGAATGTAGCTTATCTAGATATGTTGAAGGGGATGCAAAACACTAAATCATCATTTGGATGTTACAGAGGTGGTCAATTTAGACACAGTAGATTAAAAGAAGGTGGAAACAATTTGGAAGTAAGTAATCCTATGTACATGGCACAGGCAACGGAAGACGACGAGGATGATTCACGGCAGCCTCTTGATCAGCCATATGATTTCGATCCAGAGAAAGTAAGTACTTATGGACCATGCATGCCATGCTAAAATATGTCTTAGGGCATATGCGAACAGCGAAGGCCCAGATCAGACTGCGCAGATGCGCAGTCTGATCAGGGCCTTCACTGTCCACTAACAGAATCATTGAATACAGAATGTATGACTGGAGACCAAAGGCACGGATGATACTTTGTGCATGTGCAGGATGCTCTGTATCTGCACAATTTGTGATTGTTAGAAGGCATTTTTTAGCTTGATGAGGCAAATGACCCTCATGGGTTGACGCATTGTTAAATTTGAAATCATCATCATCACACAGTGTGAGAATAGGCTTTATGAATTAAAAAAAAATAAATAAAAAAATAACTTACTCGATGATTCAGATTAAAAATAATAATAATAATAATAAATAAGCTTTGACTTTGGGAAAATCCCCTTAAGATTAAGACATTCTTATCCAGCAGAGACATAAATCAGTCTTTAGCATCTGCACAGTCTAGGTACTTTTGATCATGAAATATTTTCTATGGTCATTCTCTCCCTTCCGCTGATTCATGAAGGGCAGTTGTCAGTTTCTGGTGAAAGAATGTGCTCAATACTGGTTAACCGCTTAGAGGACTAAGCCTGCCCAGTAAACATGTGGTTAGGTAAACTGACCGCGCTCGACATGACCCAATTGGGTTGACTGGGCCGTAAAACCTCAACACAAACAATTGCTAGGTACTTTTTAGATAGAAAAGCATGTTTCTTCAGATGGACAGTGAAGACCAATCAGACTGGGCATATATGCATGCTGATCCAAGTCTTTACTGGGTGCACATTTCATTTTTCTCTCGGCATAGTTCATACATCCTCAAGATGAATAATTGTACTGTCACTAAGTACAGACAATCCTCTTTATACCGACATTCGATACAACGACAAAATTCGTTATAATGACAATTTGGCTGTCAGGAAACCATCGCTTAAGAGATAACATTTAGTCACAAATTATGCAAGAATATTGTATTCAATACTTTAAAGAAACATATGTTTGGGATATTTGTTAGAATTGCCTCGCTGAGGCAATTCTAACAAATATGCAGAACATATGTTCTGTGAGGAAATAAGAACAAAAGTAGACCTTTCTTACATATCTGTATGCGCATTAAGTATTCTGTACAACAGCAGATTCATTTTAATGGCAGTGTCTTATGAAACAAATGCTGTTGTAACGAGGATTCGCTGTAGTTTTTCAAAAGTCTAGTAGATGTGACTGCTTTAGCAAGCAGGAGTGATGTAGAGATCACTTTCAGCCACCGGCATTGACGTCGGCAGCAACATTGTTAAATCTGTGCGTTCAGTTCCATTTCTTAAATACCAAGGCTTCTAGTCTGATGAAACTTCATACACACACCCACCATGATGCATTCTGCCCACTGCCATCGTCAGTTACTGACCTTTACCATTTTCTTAGGTTTGGCTGAACAACGTGTAGTCTGTGCATTTAGATCCATCTAGCAGTTTTGATATAGCAATTCGGGGAATTCCTGGGTTAAAGTAAGGTTGGCTTTTTTCTGTAAAGTTAACCTTTAGCATCCTGGTAAAAATATCAGCTGATGACATTTCAGAATATTTTTCTTAATTTTCCAAGAAAATAGTTTTTGACATTACATGCAATTTTGTCTCCTAAGGAGAAAATTTGCTTGAAATATCGAAGCCTGTTTTTTGGAGAAAAAAGTATGTAAAATATTATCAGTATGTTGTCGGCTGAATTAGCGCAGTGAGTGGTAAGGTTAAAAAGAAAGTAACAAATGTGATGAAGTTTTTGATCAAATTTTTCAAAAGAAATAAAATGAAATGCAAATGGACTTAAAAAAAATGCAAATCAGAACTAAATGTATACAACATGCAATAAACTTGATTTGATCCTTTTATTATCCCTGACAGGAAAAGTTGGTGAAATTTTTAACCTCTACACAGATATAATGGAAGGTGAAGGCAAAAGACTTAAACTCCCATGATTTTCCCTGCATTTATCTTAACCTTTGAAGAACTAATCACAACTCCAGCAGAAGACATTTCAGTTATTTAATATTATTTTTCAGTGAAAAATAAAACGGCATTTCATGTGAATTATCTTCTTGGCAGACAATTCACATGAAGTGCCAAGTTTTACTTTCTCCAAAAACACACAAGAAAAAATCAAAATGTAGTCTGCAGCATTCACATGAAATGTCAAGTATTATATTCTCTAAAAAAATACAAAAAAAAAAAAAAATCAAAATGTCATCTGCTGCAATTGTGGTTAAAACCCTTTCAGCACAGCAGACCAAGTACCTTTGCAAATAGCGTAGATCAGATGAGATATCTCGTCACAGGCCATCTCTTCTAGATCTATATTATGTGCCTGTCTGTATTTGATATTTGATTTACACCCCTGTTTGCTACAATGAACTGGTCTAAATTCAAAGACAGAAGAGTCCATATGAGAAAGTTAGGGATGATATTTTAAAATTTTTATGTGCTGAATATCAAACTGTATGAAAATCTAGCTTATTAAGTACTCTGTTGGCCTGCAAATTATCAATATACACTGCACATATATCAACATACACTGCACATATATCAACATACACTGCACATATTTTTATATGTCAGATTAAGATAAAGCAATATCCCATACAATTAAGTCTCTCTTGGCGTCTGCAAATTATCCACATGTATATGTAAATTTCCTAAAAATTTGTACACTAAAGTTGGCAATAAAATTGCATAGGCAAACAGTGCAGACCCAGATCAGACTGCTCCTTCAGGAGCAGTCTGATCAGGGTCTTTACTGTATGCCTTCCCATTAAGTAATTTAAAAAAAATAACTGCATTAAAAAAAGCAAAATTTAGGCAGAAAAGTATGGAGAAGTATAAAGTGTAGAAAATTTTAGGACATTTACAGTGTGTCATATTAAGTTAAAGTTTTCTTTCCTATATCCCAAAAAATGTAGGGTCCTTTTTTTATGAATAATATTAGGAAAAAATATCCTCTTTTATAAGCTCCCCTTTGCACATATTTAAACAAATCCATCTTCTCACATTTTCCTTTGCACATACATCTGCAAACCTACCTACCTGAAAAATATATTTTTTTTTTTTTTTTTTTTTTTATGCTGACTTTGAACATTACCATTCTGTGTCATACAAACAAAAAAAGCATTATTGGCTTAACGCTTAGCACTCTAACTTCCCATATCACAGGTCCTGGTGAATGAATGTCATTGGACATATCACCAGTAAAAATTCTGATTCTGATTCTGACTCTGGGTAAAAATTTCAGCAGACAACATTTTGAAATATTTTTTCTTACTACTCAGAAAACTGGTTTTGATATTTCATGCAAATTGTCTCTGATGGAGACAATTTGCATGAAATTTCAAATCCTGTTTTCCAGTAAAAATTAAGAAAAATTTCATCAAATTGTCATCTGCTGAATTAGCCCAGAGAGTGGTAAAGGTTAAATTGACAACAATAGTTTTAACTGTTTACATAATGCTGATACCTTGTCAAACCTCAAAAAGTACCTATTTTGATGTTTAACGCTAAGCATGCTGGGAAAAATTTCAGCAGATGACATTTTGAAATATTTTTTTTTCTTATTTTTCCTTGAAAGGAGACAACTTGCATGAAATGTCAGTCTTTTTTCCAGGAAAAATAAGAAAATTATCTTCAGTTTGTTGTCTGGCCGGTCAGGGTGGCTCAGTTGGATTGGCGGCTGACTGGTAATCAAGAGGCTGCGAGTTCGACCCCGGCCAGATAGGCAACATTCTTTCATGGAGATTGCTCGTGAAGTATTTTCTATAGTCATTCTCTCCCTTCAGCTGATTCTTGAAGGCCATTTGTCAATTTCGGGTGAAAGAATGGTTAACTGCTTAGAGGACTAAGCCTGCCCAGTAAAAGTGTGGTTAGGCAAACTGACCATGCCCAACATGACCTCATTGGGTTGACTGGGCTGTAAAACCTCAACACAAACAAAATTGTCTGCTGATTTTGCCCAGAGAGTGGTAAAGATTAATATAATGTTAAAAATTACTAGACAACTCCATTAGTAAGCCTACTTTTGGTAAAGTGGTCTAAAAAGTGCGGTGTTCTTAATATTTACGAAAGAATAATAAGAAAATCACCATTCGGGACTGGCAAAAACTGCCAATATTAGCAGAGTGGTCTTAAAAGGTAAATAATATGTTTTGATTTTTTATTTCAGTCAACAAATTTTGCTAATCCGATTTATGAGCAATATTACACACACAAAGACAGTCGGCAAGAGTTGCTTAAAGCTGAAGACTCTGACGATGAAGACCTTTCAAATAATAAAGTATAGCCCAAGGATAATATATGAAATATTCATGGCTCCCAATAAGGTGTTTTTTTCCACAAGCAAAAAACAAAACTATAGATATTTTTGTTATTTCACCACAAAAACATATGTTGTGGGTACTCATTAGAAGCGCCTCGCTGAGGCGCTTCTAATGAGTACCCACAACATATGTTTTCATGGAGAAATAAGAGAAATATTTTTCTGGTACCCATCTTATATGGAGCTATGTAGATACGTAATAGTTGTTGATGAGGAAAATAGGGTACCGGTAACCAAAACATCCTGGAGAACAAATTGTATTTTCCTTGTGATTATGCTTGGGGATGATTGCTCAGTTATTAGAGTGGTGTTTATATTATTCTGGAGGAATTTGGAGGAATTCTAAAAATAAGAGGAATTCTTAAAGGAATTCTGAGACCGGCTTTTATAAAAGGCCATTGCATTTAGATAAGTACTGTCAAGTGAATGACAAATGCACAGAGCATTTTGTGTATGAAGAGGATTTCATTCATTAACGATAATTTACATTCGCAGAATGTCTGATAGGGTATTTTTTGTTTAGATACCCAGTATTCCAGTCTCACCTTGGGAAAAATAACATTTCTCCATATACACATACAAAAACACATCTATTTAAATATATAGAAAATTTCACCTCCAAAAACTGAAAATTTTCAGATAAAAATTCTGATATTTTTCATATTTCTGCTCAAAACATAGATTGTAGGTACGCATTAGAACCGCCTCGGACAGGGGTTCTAACGAGTGCCCACAATCTATGTTTTAGCAGAAATCAGAAAAATAATGTGTACCCCTGTAAACCCCAGTTTCACTATAAAAAGTGGGGTTTAAGGGGGTCAGAATTACATAGGCGTGTTTTCGTGATGAATATCAAAAATCTCAGTATGGAGAGTATATAGCAGAACTCCAGATAAGAGGAGTAGCCAAATATTTTTTTATTATTTCACCACAAAACATATGTTATGGGTACTCATTAGAAGTGCCTCAGTGAGGCACTTCTAATGAGTACCCACAACATATTTTTGTGGCAAAATAAGAAAAATATTAGTACTTCTAGGTAGAAAAAAAGTGCCTTATCTGGATCTCTGTTGATTGAGAGATTGTGGTAAATAGTAGATATCCTGACCAGATTGCGTGATTGCCCGGATCTGGATCTTGGCAGTTTGCATATGGGGGAATGTTAGTTTACCCTTGTAGGGATTCATGTGACAATAATTTGTGCTATTTTAATGTATGATTCACTGGGACGAAGCCATAGGTACATATATATATAGGTACATTACGAAAACACGACTATTCAAATATATTGAAAATTTTACAACCAAAAAAGGAAAAATTTTAGATAAAAAAGTCTGATTTTTTTTTTATATTTCTGCTCAAAACATAGATTGTGGGTACTCATTAGAACTGCCTCGGCAGTTCTAACGAGTACTCACAATCCATGTTTTAGAGCAGAAATAAGAAAAATAATGTATACCCCTGTAAACCCCAGTCTTACTATATAAAAGTGGGGTTTAAGGGGGTCAAAATTATATAGGTATGTTTTCGTGATGAGTATTCTGATCTGGATATTTGATACTCGTACACCACAACCTCTTTATAACACTATTGTTGGGGTCCATAGCATAAACCGTGTTAGTTAAACAACCGTGTTATATCCAAACAAAAATGTATAGATTATATTGAAAAATGACCATTTATGGTCATTTTTCAATATAATCTATACATTTTTGGGATCCATCTTTGAACTGTGTTATATCCAAAATCGTGTTATAACGAATTGTGTTATAAAGAGGTTGAAGTGTATTTAGTTTCTACATATATTGTAGAGCTGTCGTCTTGTGCTAAGGCCCAGTGAAAGCCTTGCCTGATTAATGCTTTGCATGCTGGGTAAAAATTTCAGCAGAGGACATTTTGAAATATTTATTTTTTATTTTTCCCAGAAAATAGGCTTTCACTTTTCATGCAAATTGTCTCCGGAGACAATTTGTATGAAATATGAAAACCTGTTTTTTGGGAAAGAGAAGAAAAATATCATCGGTTTGATGTCTGGGGAATTTACCCAGAGAGTGGTATAGGTTTAACTTCAAACTTGCTGCAGGTGAAAATTAATAGGAAGCAAGAAATTATTCCTGAATATTTTTTTACAGTAATGTAGCTTGGCATTTTATTTGAAATATCCATGATCATGAGATGACTTGGAATAGAATATCAGACAAAAATAAGAACTTTGAGGACTCTTAGTTATTTATCTGTGTAGCTCTGGATAAAGTCAGGGATGGGAAACTCTAGAATTAAATCTGAATTCAGGATTGAGGACTGTCATTTTAAGCATGAAATTTTGCTTTTATGCGTATTCTCAAGACCATTCTTTTGGTTCAAAAGTAGTTTATTTTAATTGATATATGCCTGAACTAACTTTAAAAAACTAATTATTAAACTGGTTATTAGTTTCATAGCTTCAGATAAGAGGGGTGTGGGTACTCATTAAAAGTGCCTCTCTGAGGCAATAGTATTAACATTTTTTTTTTCTCAGGGCCTGACAAATCCAAATTTCAGCCACTTGCCTGGCAGTCCTCAGCACTTTCCAAATGGCTTGGAATTACAATATTCCCTATATATCCTATACATTTTCCTGGGCAAGTGAGATAAAAAATCACTTGTCCAGCCAAAATTTGGACTTGCCCTGGGCAACTGGGCAATGGATTTGTCAAGCCCTGCCTTCTTGTTTTTCATCAAAAATATATGTTGTGGGTACTCATTAGAAGTGCCTTGCTGAGACACTTCTAATGAGTACCCACAACATATATTTTCAATATGAAATAAGAAAAATATTTTGATACCCATCTTATCTGCTGGGTTCTATTGTGCCTTCAGTAGCATGTCCGACAGTAGAGTCAAGGGTAGCAAGTTTACATCCCAGCTCAGCCACATAGCTTTCATTGAGATTGATCGTGAAACAATTTCAACAGTCATTCTCCCACTTCCACTGATTAAAGAATACACTTGGCAGTTACTGGTGAAAATATGTGCCCAAAGTGCTGGTTAAATGTTTATTGGACTAAACCTGCCGAGGAAAAGTTTGAGTAGGTTAACTGGCCAGCTCGACATGACCTTAATAGTATTGACTGGGCTGTAAAATTCAAACTCAAGACACAACCCATCTTCTCTAGAACTACAAATTGATGTCTTCCTGGTATTTCACTTTCTTCCGAAGAATCCCTGGTGATACTGTCATAATGAAACTGTTTTAATTCATTTTAAGTAAATTTTTCATTTGTAGTTTTTTTAATTATGATGAATTTTCTAAAATTTCAAACACTTTATTCCATATGTTTTTGGCCTACATTTTGCTTTTTATGCAGTTGTTTCTTAAAATATTGAGTAGAATGGCAAACAGTGTAGAACCTGATCAGACTGCTCCTAGTTTAAATGTGGCATGTGATAGTGTTTACATAACATGAATCATAAAATTTCATTTTCATGATGTTACAATGTAGTCAGGGTCTATGTTGATTGCTAATAGAATGTTTAAGGGCCATATATTATGGTAACAGCCATAGATTATGTCAGCAGTCATTATAGACTTTCTTTGACCAGATTGCGCAAGTGCCCAGTTGAGCAGTCTGGACCGAGTCTATACTGGTTGTATTTGTCATAGGTGTTTCTTTTATCCATAGCGGCTCAAGTTTGTTTGTTTTTTAATCTTTTTTTCTTCTCTCTCAGTTTATTTGCATGAGGGAGTTTAACAGCATCTGATGTTGTCTTTCATTGGAAAGAAAGATCTTTATAGATTTTTTGTTTTTTTTATGTAAAGTTCAGAGGACTTGATCAGGATTAGTATTTGATGATAATTCTGTGATAATTTTTCTTACTTCTCCATTAAAACATACATTGTGGGTACTCATATGAAGCACCTCACTGAGGTGCTTCATATGAGTACCCACAACGTATGTTTTTATGAAGAACTTGAGATAATTATCCCAGAATTATCTCCTTTTAAGGAGCAGTATTTGGTGATGATTCTGGGATAATCTTTTATTTCTCCATAAAAATGTATGTTGTGAGTATTCATTTAAAGTGTGCTTCACCAAGGCTCTTCTGATGGGTACCCACAACATATGTTTTTTTGGAGAACTGGAGAAAATTATTGCAGAATTGTCACCAAATACTCCTCAACAAGTCCTCCAAACTTTTTTTCAGTGGCCCATTAATTTCATCCCGTCTATAGTATTTTTTTGTGTATAATTCCATAGCTTTTGAACTAATAACATATAAATTGTTGTATATATATATGTGTTTGATCTTCATGCATTAATCTGATTTTAAATTTTGAGCTGTATATAAATTGCATAGCAACCGTATTAATTATATTTTATTATTAGCCATAAGTGAAATTAAAGAAAAAAGCATTATGTATTTTATGGGTGTCTATGAGTACATGAAGAATGATGAAATGTATTGTGATTAATTTGCAGGTAAGTTATTGACGACTTCAAGGGCTAACCACAACTGCAGCAGAAGACATTTTGATTTTTTTTTAACTTTTCAGAGAAAATTAGGCGTGACATTTCATGTGAATCATCTGCCAAGCAGACAATGCACATGAAATGCCAAGTATTATTTTCTGAAAAAAAAAATTAGAATGTTGCATGCTACAATTTTGCTTAGTAATTTAATCCTTTCCAATGCTGACTATATTAAGATGCCATGCCAACTTCTAATTTTCAGCTAATCAGATTACATGATCCCAGTTCTTGATAGAAATTCACATACTTAATGACAAAGCAGATCCAGGTCAGTTGGCTTCTAATAGAAGCCATTGGATCTGGATCTACACTGTTTTCACAGACAGGGTATATTCAGCAGGACTAGGGTTAATGGTTAAAGAGAGGTATATGATGATAATTCCGGGATAATTTTCTCCAATCCTGCATAAACATATACTGTATTATAAGTATTTGAACATCATAACACTGTATCACCCAAGCCCTTAACCCTTGTCCCGCTGAATAAATTAAGATGCCATGCCCACATATAATTTTCAGCCAATCAGATTGCTTGATCCAGATTCTTGCTATTAATTCACATACTTAATGGCAAACAGTGCAGATCCAGATCAGTTGGCTTCTTCAGAAGCCAACTGATCTGGATCTACAGTGTTTGCAAAGGCAGGATATATCCGGGTTCAGCAGGACAAGGGTTAAATTTAAGGAAGCATCCAGGGCCTAGTTGTTCAAAGCATCATTAGCTTTATAAGCTCATTAAGGACAAACTTGTTAACTGTTTAGCTAAGCCCGGCCTCGGTGGCTCAGTTGGATGCGCCGTCTAACTGGAGACCAGGAGTTCGCGGGTTCAACCCCCGCTGAGGTCGTCAACATTCTTTCGTAGAGATTGATCATGAAATATTTTCTACGGTCATTCTCTTCCTTCCGCTGATTCAAGAAGGGCAGTTGTCAGTTTCTGGCAAAAGAATATGCACAATACTGGTTAACCGCTTAGAGGACTAAGCCTGCCCAGTAAACGTGTGGTTAGGTAAACTGACCGCGCTCGACATGACCCCATTGGGTTGACTGGGCCGTAAAACCTCAACAAAAACAAACAAACTGTTTAGCTAAGATATTTTCAAATACATTGATATTTTTCACTGCAAAAATGTGAGTGTACCCGGTATTGGCTATATTTCAAAACAGAAATTTTAACGTCATGTTAGCTATCAACTTTGTTAAGGTTTGAACAGCTAGGCCCTGGTGGCCAAGCAGTTAGCACCCCTGTCTTTAGATCACAAAGTTCCAGGTTTAAGTCCTGCTAGAGGCTGACTTAGGTCATGACTGTATGGGGTTCCATTGCAAGTAGCCTTTCATTATCATCCCTTCATCGTCTCAACATCATAAGTAATGTTGAAAGAGATGTAAAACATTAAATTGTCTGCTTTGTCATCTACTTGTGATTTTAAAAGTCATTTTTGCAAACAGGATTTTGTCAACAGCTTTGGATGTAGGAAATTTTAGGACATTTACCCCAAGAAAAAAGCATTTCCTTTGTAGAACTGTGTCGAGTTAGTATTTTCTTCTAACTATACATATTCAGCTGATAAAAAAAGACACTAAATCTATATTTTTAAAATCAAAATTGTCTATTAGCAAAGTAAATATAAAAATATTTTTGTATTGTATTTTCAAACCCAAAATTTTGTATAAATTCTTTAAGCCTGGCAGACCGAACAGAGTAGATCCAGATGAGACCGCTCATACTGAGCCATCTCATCAGGATCTACACTGTTTGCCATTCTGTTTTTGATTTTACACAGAAACCCCTCTTTGAGGTAGTGGGCATGTCTAAATTTGAATATGGAAGAGTCCACTTCAGAAACTCAAGGATGAACAAGCTGCACTAATTATCTGCTTGTTCAAGAACTACATATTCAGATTCATCTGTGTAAATTATGTTTTATCAGTAGGCACAGTTTTATCAGTGTGAGCAGTTTTATCTGTGTGAGCAATTTTATTAGAGTGAACTTGTAAATCTCCATTTTGTCTCTAAGACTGGGTCAAGAATGTTTTATATGTTTATGGGTTGTCAGAAGACTTGTTCACAAATGTTTGATACATTTGTGTGTTGTCATAAGACTGGTTCACAAATGTTTGATACATTTGTGTGTTGTCATAAGACTGGTTCACAAATGTTTGATACATTTGTGTGTTGTCATAAGACTGATTCACAGATGTTTTGATTATAATTATGTTGTCATAAGGCTGGTTCACATATGTTTGATACATTTTGTGTTGTCATAAGACTGGTTCAAGAATGTTTGATATATTTGAAATTGTGTGCTGTCATAAGACTGATTTAAGAATGTTTTAAACATTTTTTTGTACTTTTGTTGGATATGTTACCTCCTTGTATGCTGAATGTATTTTTTTCTTTTTTTCCCCAGAAAACAGCAGTCGGGTTTTTGAAATGATTTTCTTGTTTTTCTCAGAAAACTGATGTCATGAAAATTGTTTCCAGTGTATACAGTTTGCATGAAATGTCAAATCCTGTTTTCTGGGAAAAATATGAAAAACAAAATGGGTTCACATTGCTTGTATGAACCTCATCATTTGGGATGATTCATGGGAATTTAAATCTGAATTGATCTGGTGACATTTTTTCACAAGGTTGCATGAAATGCCTGACAATGTTACCCTTTTTAAAGGGCTTTTCTTGAAGGAAAATATTTGTCTGTCTAAAAGCAAATTCTTTCCTTTAAGAGTAGCCTCCCATTTTGAAATATCTCAAATGATATAGCTGAAACTTCCTGCCTGTAAAAAGATGTCTACCTTTACAAAACAAGTGAAAACTTTCAGGTTTGTTTCATTCTCATCAGAGGAAAGAGTACTCAGGCAAGACTACTTGTATATTTCTGTGCAGATTCGTCTGTGCTCATGACCTGTTTGAAATTAGAGAAAGCTGTTCAAATTTTAGGACAAGTTTGCATCATGAAAACATACCTATATAATTTTAACCCCTTAAACCCCACTTTTATATAATAAAACTGGGGTTTACAGGGTCTACATTATTTTTCTTATTTCTGCTTAAAAACAGATTGTGGGTACTCGTTAGAACTGCCTCGCCAAGGCGGTTCTAACAAGTACCCACAATCTATGTTTTGAGAGAAATATGAAAAATAATAGCATTTTTATCGGACAACTTCCAGTTTTTTGATGGTGCAATATATTTGAATAGGCATGTTTTCATAATGATAAGGAGTTATTCTAAACTGTACAATCTATTTTATTAAACTGTTTATTTGTCTAAAATTGACTGGATGAGTTTAATAAGGATTTATTTAGGAATAATACAGATATATTTGGAGGGAGCATAATGTACCCCTAATTTCCATCTGTTTCTATGTTTTCCATGGTTTGTTAATGATTAACTGCTATTTGTATATTCATTAACACTTAGCATGCTATGGGCAAATTTAGCAGATGACATATTGATGGTATTTTTCTTATTTTTCCCCAGAAAACAGAATTTGACATTTCATATAACTTTTCTCCATTTGAGGCAATTTGCATGAAATGTCAAAATTTGTTTTCTGGGGAAATAAGAAAATTATTTCAAAATGTCGACTGCTGAAAGTTTTACCCAGCATGCTAAGAGTTAATAATTTCCATTTGTTTAAGAAGATTTGTAAATGCTTAATATTTCATTGGCTGTATATCATTGTGAAATGTTTAATATATATATTTTGTAATGTGTGTTTATAAATTCAAACGAACTGAAAAAAATACCATAATGATAGAGTCTTGTGTTGTTTTGACTTTCCGGGTGGAGGAGTGGTTTGCGTCCCGACTTCGGATCACGGGGTCACAACAGGGCCAGATTCAGAGGGGGGTTTGGGGGTTTAATCGAACCCTTTGACTCAAAGTTTCATTTTCATGGGAAATTTCGGATAAATTTGATTTTGGGACACTTTTCCTTACACTGCTCATCAACAAGTCCATTTAACTACTTAGTAAATGTGTGTAAAATTGCTGGGTGAGTGGCAAACAGTGTAGACCCTGATCAGACGCCGCTTTCTGTGGTGTCTGAACTGGGCCCACACTGTTTGCTCAGGCCTGTCAGAATACTAAGTAAGAACGGTAATACGATTTAATTGACCCATCCCCCTCAGACATCCACCCGTTTCCGCCCCTGCACATCACGAAAACACGCCTATATAATTTTGACCCCCTTAAACGCCACTTTTATTTAGTAAAACTGGGGTTTACAGGGGTACACATTATTTTTCTTATTTCTGCTCAAAACATAGATTGTGGGTACTCGTTAGAACCGCCTCGTCGAGGCGGTTCTAACGAGTACCCACAAACTATGTTTTGAGCAGAAATATGAAAAAATATTATAGATTTTTATCTGAAAATTTTCATTTTTTGATGATCAAATTTTCAGTATATTTGAATAGGAATGTTTTTGCAGTGACAGGTTAAATTCCCACTGGAGATTGAATTCAGCACATGACTGTATTGCACAGAGACTTAGTATTCTTCAGTAGTCTTGATACGACTTAAATAATGTTGAAAGAGGCGTAAAATACTAAATCATCTAAGTCATAGAATAACATGACAGTAATATGAGAAATGGTCATTTAGACATGAGTACCCAGAAGCAGCTCGGATCAGCTTGTATATCACCACAGTTTGATCCTCGGGGGTTTGGGGTAACTTTGGGGTAATTCTGGTACGGGTGTGCGAGCCAGCATTTCGAAACCTACCCCATTCATATACCTGGCCTTTGAAAAAATGGTTCCATTCATATACTTGATCGTCCGAAATGTTGACCTATTCATATACTGCCCTCATTTATTGCTGGTAGTTAGACAAACATAGCAGTCAATTCATTGAATAATAAGAGAACAAGCAGCCTCGACAAACTCTCGGAGTGAAAAAATATACGCATATACTGGGATGTCGGAAAAGTGGGGCCTTTCATAGTCGAATCTAGAAAAAATCGGGCCAGTCATATACTTTTTGTTGAAAAATGGGCATAATGTTATACCTGGCAATGCTGAAAAGCAGTTGGGGTAGGGGTGCCATCGGCACGCACATCCATACCATGTCATACATAGGAAGTTACTTCCCCTCCCCTCCCGCCCGAGGTTTGATCAGGATTAAAGTTTATCTAAAGTATGTGTCTTTATAACGGACTGTAGTGGAGAAAATAGATTCTTAAAGAAATGGCGGTTCAATTTCCAATAGCAGAGGTAGCTGGTTACTTATTATTATTGCAAGGTTTTATAGAAATTCCTGCAAATACAGTAACCCTGATCAGACCTGATGGTGGAAGGTGTTGATGCCTGCAGTGTCTGGACGGCTGGTGGTAATGTCTCCTCCATAGTCGGCTTCGGCGAGCAGGCGTCCATCTGGTCGTCGCTGTTGTAGCAGTAGCGGGCTGGCGAGGCCACTCGCCAGCAGAGGGAGCAGGTTGCCTCTTGCTTACGGGCCCCTTCTAGTAGAATGTCGGCGTTGTTAACCCTTGTCCTGCTGAACCCGGATATACTCTGCCTTTGCAAACAGTTTAGATCCAGATCAGTTGGCTTCTGAAGAAGCCAACTGATCTGGATCTGCACTGTTTGCCATTTTAAGTATGTGAATTTATATCAACAACTTTGATCAAGTAATTTGATTGGCTGAAAATTGGAAATAGGTGTGGCTTCTTAATTTATTCAGCAGGACAAGGGTTAAGTTCTTATGAAAGGTTAGTTCAACCCGAACTAACTCTTTTCTGTCGGACATTCTCCAGAGTGGAGAGCCGACAAAGCTGTACTCTCGCAGAGCATTGAAATGTACAGCAGGTAATATAGACCTGGTTATTCGTTATTTGGATGTGAACACTTCGAAGGTCGAAGGTCAACTGAACATTTTTTGGGGCACAAAATGCTGTCGTCGTAACGAGGGTTCAACCGTCTTTATACAGACACTCGATACAACGACAAAATTCGTTATAGTGACAATTTGACTCAACGAAACCATCGCTAAAGAGGTAACAATTAGTCACAAATTATGCAAGAATATTGTATTTTATACTTTAAAGAAACGTATGTTTTGGATATTTGTTAGAATCTTCTCGGTGAGGCGATTCTAACAAATATCCAAAACATATGTTCTATGAGGAAATAAGGACAAAACAAGACTTTTCTTACATATTAATCTGGTCATTAAGTATTCTGTACAACAGCAAATTCATTTTAATGGCAACGTCTGTTGGAAACAGATGCTGTCGTAACGAGGGTTCACTGCATCTTGTTCAACTGCAATACAGTTACCATTAATTTATTACTATAATCGAATGATTTGGAATTTAGGGGGTTGGATGGGTGAAGGGGGATGGGGATGGGTGCTAGTCATAGTTCCAGACAAGAAGGTATCCAGGACCCAGTTGTTCAAAATTTAAGTTGTTAGCTAACGTGATATTAAAATTTCTCTCTTAAAATATGGCAATAAATTGATATTTTTTTTATAGAAAAATATGAGTAGCTTTTGCAAAACCTACTCACAATTTTTGCATTTGGAATAGCTTTCATTCCAGTTTTGAACCTGAATACGAAGAGTTGGATCTTGGATTGGTGTCACATAGATGGAAATGTCATAAGTTTTCGAAGTGGGGGAGGAGGACAAGAAAAAGAAAATCCCAGGATCTTGTTGCTGACTAAGCTGGCCACCACATCACAAAACAAGATTTGATTTGGGATCAGGGGAATATTGCAGACGAAAACCATTCCATGGGCGTAGACAATCTTAGGGTTTGCCATTGCTCCGGAAGCACTTTATGAAGGTCATAAACTAGTCCAATGCTGTTTTTCATGGAATGCTCATTATTATAACTAAGTATTAGCTTTTACAAAAACTGCTCAACATTATTATAAGCAAGTAGATCTATTAGCTTTCACAGAAAGCTTTTTCCACGCTTAGCATAGATCAAGCTTTTTGTAAAAGCTAGTACTTGTAACTCTTGGCACTGTAACCTATGGAGAAATTTCAGCAGACAACTAATTTAACTATATCTTCCTTATTTCCCTTGAAGAACGTTTGATAGATCTGTTTCCTGAAAGTAAATTGTCTCGGTGACAATATGCAAGATTGTTCCGAATGGAGACAAGTTGCAGAAAATGTCCAAACCGGTTTTCTGGGGAAAATAAGAAAAATATTTCAATATGTCATCTGCAGAAAATTTTACCCAGCAAGCTAAGTGTGTGGGTGTGTCGGTGTCACCTTCAGTAGAGACCTTACTGCGTCCGGTTCTTGTCCCTGACGTCACTGATGTTCAGAAAACTGCGTGTACAATGTGCTTCTATGCCTACTGACACTTAGTTTTCTAGGCATCACTTATGTGTAAAAGATGACTCGAAAATACAGTAAGTTTTCCATAGTAGATGATTAAGTTCTTCACAATGGAGATCACTTCTTTAATCAGGAAGAAAAGTAAATATAATAATTTGTTCAGATTATAAGATAACGAGGCCCTGCTAGGGTAATCCATGTTCCTTTGTTCCATAAAACTATTCGGCCTTGTTTCCTTATTCCCTAAAATTGATTTTCAAAATTTCCATGTTCCCTGTTCCGCAAAATTAGTTTCGTTCCCTTGTTCCCTTAAAATATTTGCCAATGTTCCCTTGTTCCCTAAAATAGATGGGCATGTTTCCTTGTTTACCAAAACCCCTGGGAAGGCCTCAGTAACTAATTACAAAACAAACACACACACACACACACACACACACACACACACACCACACACACACACACATGATGGTCAGTTTGAAATGAAAATGAACATAGAAAACATAGACATAGAAAGCATAGACAAACAATAGCAAAATAGAAAATAGTCGAAGAGTTTAACCTTCACCTCTCTCTGGGCTAATTCAACAGACGAAAATTTGCTCCCTCACCCCCCCCCCCCAAACCCACACACACCGCCCCTCCACTGATGGGGGTATTTTGATTTCGGTGCGGGTCCCATTGGTATCGGCGTCACTCTTGTCTGTATAATATCTTATGAACCAGTTGGATTCTTGCCAAATTTTCATTGACATATATTTTGAGACACAACAAATTACTGGCTAAATGTTGGTTACCTTGACCTAATTTTCAAGGTCACAGTAGTAGAAAAACTGAAAATTTACAGCGGAGGTGTGGGGGAGGGGGGGGGATGGGGACATCTGTTTTCTGTGAAAACAGAGAATGCGAAGAAAAATATGAAAAGCCTGAGAATTTCTGGGGCACCTGATCTGGATGTACATTGTTTGCCAATGTCCCATTTTGGAGTGTAAATGGGTTAACTACAGATTATTAACATGCATGAACACTGGGGATAAATAAATGCATGAAAAAGCTCGGAATAGATAATGCATGAAAAACAAGGGAATAATAAAATACATTAACCTATAACATCCCTGGGAAAATTCAGCAGACCACAAACTGATGATATTTTTTTCCAGAAAACGGGACTCGTCGAATCCTGTTTTCTAGAGAGAGAGAGAGAGAAAGAAACAGAAAATATTTCAGAATGACATCCGCTGAAATTTTTACCCAGCATGCATAGTGTTAAATTCAGGAGAATTAGATGGATGAACATAAAATACAAAATAATGATAATGAAAATAGCATGAAAACAACTATGGTTGAAGTTATAAAAAAACAATTATCAGATTCAAAGATGTCACGATTCAACTGAACCGCATTGTCAGAAAACGTAACGTCGTACATATGCGCCCTGCGAAGATTCAGATCAGCCTGCGCATTTGCGCAGTCTGATCAGAATCTACACTGCGCATTTTGGTTAGCCAAGGATGCAAAGTTTCTTCATGCGACAACGAAGACTAATCAGACTGCGCAGATGCGCAGACTGATCTTTGTCTTCTTTGGGCGCACATGTGCGAAGGTACGGTTTCTGACATTTTGGCGCAAATGCCGAATTAGATACACGTGCAGCGCCGAAGGAAAATTTGTCTTCCTGCAGATTCAGTCTCGTAGGAACCTTTGCTGATATATTTTTGTACTTTCCACACAAACACAATAGAGCATAGGCGAAGCGGTAATTACGCAAATTACGCATGTGCGTAACATGCGTAACAAATTATTTACAATAATGTGACATTAAGATAAAATGTTTACACAATATATGTACAATTATAATCTGAAGAGGCTTCAATAAGCCGAAACTAACAAATAGAGTTGTTCATGCTTTTTTTTTTTTTTTTTTTTATTATTAAAATATTTTGCTCCTTTACCATAGGCACTGCTCTTAAAGGAAAGAATTTGCTCCTCTATCCTTTCAGAGTAGCCCCAATTCTGGAAGTGATTCTAGGCATAATTTTTTTGGGTGTACGTCAAAATAATTCTGTTCTCACCACGCCATTGAAGAGGACAGCGAAAGCCATAATAAGACTGCACAAAATGCAAACTGATCTGACACTTCGCTGTCTACACAAGGCATGAAGAATGCTTTTCCTTTTTGGTGTTTTGGTGGCTTACATATATTTTTTTTCAATCAGATGTACACAGGATGCCCGGCGCACAGAAAAGTGCCCTTATTCGCTGTTCCGCATTCAGTGCTCGGAAAAGTCACAGGAAAAAAAGTCACGGAAAGATATAAGAAAAAAAAAAACTGGAAAAAAAGTCTAGGACAAAAAATATAGATATCTACATTATGTATTTATTTATTTGCACATTAAAGACCGAAGGCCCCTAAACGGGTAAATGGCAAACAGTGCAGACCCAGATCAGACGCCGCAGAACGCGGCGTCTGATCAGGGTCTCCACTGTTTTCAAATAGTTCAACTATTTTTCTTTAGGAATATCTACATTATATAGCCTGACATACTTAAAATCGAAAATGGACTCTTCTAATATGTGTTATGGGAGAGTTTATTGAGTCTTTAATGTATTAAAGACGGGAGTTAGTATATAGTGCAGTCTGTCACATACATATAGTCTTCTGCAATTTTCCTGACCTAGATGTGTGAACATAGCGCACTGTGTCACTTAGAATTAGACTGATGTTCTTTTATTTGCAGAGGAGCTTTGTTTTCAAAATAAAGTATGGGAACTCATAATCTTGCAATTCTTTGCAAAATTATACACTATTAAATCATTACCTCACATAACACATAACAGCAATGAAAAAGTGAGATTATAGCAAATTCAAAATATTTTGTGTGCCTTGTGACTTATTTTCCCTGACATTTTTTCTTACCCATTCTGTGACTTTCCGTGATTTATTTTTTCCTGTGACTTTTTTCTCTGATATGGTTCTTCATGAACCGTTCGATTGTGTAGAATATCTGGACGAAACAGAGAGGGTTTTTGCTGTTCGCAATCTGTGACACGAGAGCCATTTTCACACGTTGCATATAAATTATAGAAAATAAACAAGCAAATGAAACTTGATTAAATATAAACACAGGCGACTGAATGTATCTCAGCAATCATATTTATACATTGGTAACACGCATTACGGAAACATGCCTATTCAAATATACTGAAAATTTTACCACCAAAAAATGAAATATTTTCAGAAAAAAAATTCCTATATTTTACATATTTCTGATCAAAACATAGATTGTGGGTACTTGTTAGAACCGCCTCACCGAGGCGGTTCTAACGAGTACCCTCAATCTATGTTTTGGTGGAGAAATAAGAAAAATAATGTATACTATACTGAAAGGAAAAAGAAACGCAGGATAAATTTTATTCCTAAATTTCATTCAAGTTTGAAAAAGTTTGTTAAATAATTTACTATGATTACAAAACGGTACATGTATGGAACAAAAGTTCCAAATTTCATTGGTTTGTGATCAACAAGTCTCGAGTTATTGAAGTTCATTGGTAACTACCCCCCAAATCTTGAAATCAAAATCAAACTGAAAATCAATATCGGGTGTGCCCCCCTCTTGCTGCCGTTGCTGCCTTAATTCTCCTTTGGACAGAGTTAACCAAAGCATTGACAGTTCGCATCGGGATGTTATTCCATTCATCGATCAACGCATTCGTTAGTTGTGCGAGAGTTGCGGGGGGATTTCGGCGCTTCCTAACCCTTCTGTCCAGCTCATCCCACATGTGCTCTGTTGGGGTCAAATCTAGACTGTACGGTGGCCATGCTAGTGGTGCGATGTTATTGTTTGCCAGGAAATCCTGACAAACTCGGACAACATGTGGTCGGGCATTGTCCTGCTGCAGAATCAGATTACGTTGTTGCACAAGCGGGACTGCAACAGGACGCAAGATCTCATCCCTATACCCTACTGCGGTCATATTGCCCGCAACAATAATCAACTGTGATTTTATCCCGTGAGCAATGCCTCCCCAGACCATAACGGAGCCACCCCCAAACCGATCCCGTTCGACAACACAGGCGTCGGCAAAGCGTTCTCCGCGACGTCGGTACACACGACGTCGAACATCTGCGCGATAGAGAGTGAACCTAGACTCGTCCGTAAAAAGAACTCGTCTCCACTGCCTCATCGGAAATAGCCTGGGCGCATGCGCCGTCAACCACGCCATACGACGCAACCTACGTGCCTGGGTCAGAGGCAGACCAACGTATTGACGACGAACTCGAAGACCAATCTCACGCAATCGACTTCCAACAGTCTTCGGAGAAATTTGTCGATTATGCGTACCTACTGTATTAAGGGCAGTTTCGGTAGCAGTGAGATGACGATTCCGCAAATGTGCCAGACGGATTGTCCTGTCTTGACGTCGCGACGTCACGCGTGGACGCCCAGACCGCGGTCGGTCTGCTAAATGCCCTGTCTCCCTTAAACGTCTAACAAGACGTTCAATTGTTGAGACGTTAACCCCAAAATGATTGGCAACTTGCTGTTGTCTCTGACCCTGCATCAGCAACGCAATTGCCCTATGAACATCAGTCAATCGTACCATGATTGAAAAAAAGTTCAAAGTAGCGTAAAAATGAAAAGAAAAATTGGTAAAAGAATCGAAGAGCATTGTGTATCGTTGAAGTGTACCAAATGGTGTGAGGAAATCTTGTGCTGAAGGTTTAAACATGCTTGTTTTGCACGAAATTTTGGCTTTCCGTATTGTCCGTGCAATGCACTGTGTAGTGCACGGTTTCACACACTGGGTAGGTAGCACATCGACCAAAGACTCGTATACCCGCGGTTCACATTCACAGCACAATCTGTGAAAGTGCATGGCTATAGTAAACACCGTAAAAAATGGTTAAAATAAGAAGGAAAAAACTCTACCCTGCGTTTCTTTTTCCTTTCAGTATATATAAAAGTGGGGTTTAAGGGGGTCAAAATTATATAGGCATGTTTTCCTGATGGGAAGGTTTAAAAGCAATACATGTCTATGCATCTTTGATATTGCTTCTGAGTATTTCCCATTTCGTCTACTTTTTTATTCCCATTTTTGTCTACTCCATTTCTGAGAGTAAATCCCATTTCGTCTACTTTTTTATTTTGCTATATGATGACCAAGATCTGCACCATTTCCAGATATACTTAATATGATTGATCACAAAAATACTGATTAATGATTAGGATAAAAGCATTGATAATTATTGATCATATAAACATGAAATAAATATTTTGTTTAGCTATAAGTGTGCTTCGATTCTTTTCTTCCTTTATTGCCCCTGAAAAAAAAAAAAAAAAAAAAAAAAAGAAACAAAGCAAAACAAGAGAAGCTGGAACATCCAATATTGAACCAGATGGATATACGTTTCGAAGTTTGATCTGCATCTACACTGGTTGATCTGCCTGCAGGGGCGGATCCAGGATGATTTCTGAAGGGAGGGGGTTGATTTGATCAAATTTCCGTACTTTACGTATTCGGACAGAGAGGCCTGAGCAAATGGTATAGACCCTGATCAGACGCCGCAGAACGCGGCGTCTGATCAGGGTCTTCACTGTTTGCCACTCACAAAGAGTAAGAGGTGTGAATATAGAGAGTAAATACGGTATCCCAAATTTATCAAATTTATCCAACATTTCCCATGAAAACGAAATTTTGGGTAAAAAGGGGGATCAACTGAACCCCCGAACCCCCTCTGAATCCACCCCTGGCCTGTCACGTTTTCTATACAAAAAAAGATGAGAATGGGTAATAAGACGGGAACCATGCACACCAACAGGGTAGAAGTAGACCAACTTTCTGAAGTCTGGTCTGGGTCTACACAGGTTCCTTTGCCTTTTTGGCTTGTTTTCCATACAAAATATATAATTTAGATTTATATCACCATTGTGATCTTGAATAGCTTGCATAGGTGTGAAAATATTACGAAATGGGAATGTGTGAGCGAGTAGATGAAATGAAAAAAAAAAAACAAAAAAAAAAAACTGTCAAAATCATAGACGAAATGGGAATAGACGAAAAGTGAATAGACGAAATACATTCCGGTGCCAGAAAATAGTCACTGACCCAAATCCAGAAATGAAAGGTATGCAAGAAAAAGAATTATGCACGGCTGCTGAACTCCACACGCGCAACATCGTGTTGCGAAAAGAAAATCGTAAGGTCTTCCGGAGATGGTTGCGGGGAGTCAGTTTAGATAGCGTTGAAGGTGGATGTCAGTTGAAATAAGGCTGACACTTTGGCATGATCGCCGATATCCGAAATCTGGCGATGTATTTCAACCTCTTATTTAGTCTCCCATATAATCAGACCGGAATGTCGTCTGTTTATGTCGTCTGCTGAATATTCTTGCAGACTTTTCAAACCTATTCTTGCGTACAGGCAAACAGTGTGGACCCTGATCAGAGTCTGATCTGGGTCCACACTGTTTGCAAAGATGACTTAAAATCACATGCAGACGACAAAGCAGACGACAATAGTTGTGACTGGCGCTTTAAGGGTTAAGCGAATACGGAACAAAACTCATTTTTCTCCCGATGCAAAGGTGGTCAGATTTTGTCGTTTTGGTGACAGACACGCATATGAAACTCCAGTTCTTGGAGAGATTACAAATGTCTGATTAAGTACATCACCGTGGCAGGTGACGGTTTAACATGTTACTGTGTAGTTCAAAAGAAAACATATCGCATTCTTTTGCCATTGTACAGAAATTAGGCATTTTATTGATGGGTAGTGCGTACAGAGAGCGGTGACAAGTAAAGGGATAGGTAGTGATTGGGAAGACCAGGCCATGGTTTTTAATATAGTACGAGGGTCCTGCAAAAAGTTTTGTCATTAGGTTCGGATTACTTCAGTGCTACGTTTTATCAAACATATTTTATTACAAACCTTTAAAGTATCTCATTAAGCTCACGTAAGCTCACCTGGCAATTTGCTGCTCGCCTATCCCATTTAAACCTTTTTCTAAAGTTCCAAACTGTCTGTACATGTCTCTACCAATAGGCACTTCTCTCTTAACCTTTAACACTCCCAGGGCATTTTCTGCAGACGACAAATTAATTATATGTTTCTTATTTTTTACCAGAAAATAGGCTTTGGCATTACATGCAAATTTGCATGAAATATTAAAGCCTATTTTTTGGAATAAAATATGAAAACAAATTCAAACTGTCGTCTGCTGAAAACTTTCCCAGCATGCTGAGCGTTCAACTATACAGTTACTACAGTTATTGTTTATTTTTTTGCTTCTCTTTCCTCCAGGAGTCGCTGGTGAGAACGTCAGTATCATAGTGAGTATCCGGCTGAAGTTCATTCGTGCTGTTTCGGCTCTCATCCCTAAAACAGAAGTGTCATATACCGCATTTAAGGTCATTCGTGCTGTTTCGGCTCTCATCCCTAAAATAGAAGTGTCATATACCGCATTTAAGGTCATTCGTGCTATTTTGGCTCTCATCAAATGAATTGAAGCCATATACATGTACCGTATTAAGGTCAGTCGTGCTATTTCAGTTCTCGTCCCTTAAATATATACGGTAATATGAATTTAGGCTTAGCCTAAATGCGAGCACAGCACAGACCTATATCTGCACTCTTCAAAAGTCCTTCACAGCATCATTAAAGAATGAATATCAGTATATAAAAATATTATGTAAATCAATAATAAAAATAATCAGCAAAATATGTTCGTGACACTTATTGACACTCGTTTCTGGTCACTTCGTGACGCTTATTAATGAGACCCATAGTCAAGTCCTGTCAACTTCCGGTGACAACTTCCGGGAAGAAAACGAGAAGAAAATTGGTCAGAGCGATTTCTGCTGATAGTATATATCGATGTATGTTACTTTTCCTTGATCATATTCTCTACCGTAGAGCTCACTTCGTTCACGAAGCGCTCGCGAGCTGTGCTCGCTATTAAGTCACTCGTGCCATTCCGGCTCTCATCCCTTAAACAGAAATGTCATATACCGTATTAAGGTCATTCGTGCCATCTTGGCTCTCATCTTTCAAACAGAAGTTTGATGTACCGTATTTAGTTAGTTCGGGCTATTTCGGCTCTCATCGTACTATTTCGGCTCTCATCTGCGTCCAAATTACCATCGCATACTTCATAGGTGGGTTGGCCAGATCTAACTGAATTTGATTTCAGACCACAGATGACTTCTAAATCCACTGCATGAATTGCTATATAACGTCCAAGTCAACAATATTTCAGTAGCTTAGAGACATTACCTCCAAATCTGTGGGACTTTTACCCGACCCGATCACATGAATTCGGGTCCTGCTTAGTTCTAGCAGCTCTACCATGGAGGTTTAAGCAGCCCGTCTATTTCGCGGGCCCCGAAGGGCGGGGCCATGCTTTCCGAAAACCGAAAACTAGTGTATGCCAGTAACATGTACAACGACATACACTGCCGTTCGCTACCTAAAATCCATTTTACTGCCTTAGGATTTTTCCTAAAGATTTTTGTCTGTTTGTGCGTTTTTATCTTTGTTTCTTTTTGGTCTTTTTTTGCGAGTCTACACAATATGAAAAACAGAAAAAAAAAAAAAAAAAAAAAAAAAAACAACATAAAAATAACAACAATTTACATGGTTTACAAACCGGTCGAACAAAACATTCTTGTGTCGAAGTTTTTCAGATTATCACCTGAAAACAGCGTTTAGACTATGTGTTATCTAAAAATCTACATCAAAGTGTACCTTATTCACAAAACGAATCGTGCTTAGCTTATAAAGAGACTGAGAATGGATGAGAAATAAAATTCAAAGTGGAGACAAAATTCAAAATGGCGGCGATCACAAATTTTGTAGGCTGACGTCATGTCTCGTGATTCAACGCCCTCCAATTGGAATACTTGGCATTATTGGCTGTTTTGTTGCTATTATCGACACGGCCGCCGTGTCAACAGTCTCTGCCAAATCAGGGAATGCTTATTGTTTTTCAGGATAAGCACCGAACCACCCAAGCGTTTATTGGACCAGTACATTTGTGGTTAGTTTGTCTATAGTAGTGCATCTGCCCGCCGAACTGCTTCGGGTTGGACGCACTTATTAAGTTTATTCGTGCTATTTCGGCTCTCATCCCTTAAATAGAAGTGTCATATTCGTTATTAAGTTCATTCGTGCTGTTTCGGCTCTCATCCCTGAACAGAAGTGTCATATACCATAAAACTCCAACTCAAACATATACAGTAACAAACTGAGAACACAATTTAATAATACACATAATTAAAATGTCCAAAAGCGTCTTTACATTCTGTAGCGTAGGCACTGATTGGGCGTTAGGGTCAATCACGCTTTACACTGCGCTCAAACTAAAGGGAAGAGATACACTTTCAGGGGAGGCAACTCTATCCAAATTGTTTTATCCCCTTTCTGAAGAGGAAACTACTATAAAAGAATAAAAAATGCTCCTCATGGAGAGCATTTTTTTTCTTTAAGAGTAGATCCCGTTCAGAAGGGCTTAGTGTGGTGAATAGCCACACAGGGAGCCACAAAAATTGTCTTCCTGGCAAAAATTTACCATGTTTAATCAGTCCACTACAGAGAATAAGAAATAAAATTTCTTACCTGCCCTCACTGGCTATTACAGCAGTAGGATTGGAAACAAAATTTGGGTTGTCAAGAGATATGTGGGCATCAGCTTTGATTTTATCAAAAACAGCGGTTAAATTGGGGAAGCCCGTTAGTCCTTGCTGACGTCGCCTGGAATATAAAGCTACACACATTCAACAAAGAAACTGATAATCCTATTATGCCCAGCATAAATCTACGTTGGTCAATATTCTATCCCCTTATCAATACGACAAAATTACAATGACTCGAACACGGATGGCTCGTTTACCATGGCTAGTTCGAAACCTTGTTTGAGTCGTTATGAAATTCTTCCGAATGCTCTAGAATAACAAATATTTAGGGATATTTTAGAGATTTTTTCGCATTTCATATCAAAATGTATACTGTGTATTTATTAGAATCGCCTCATCGAGGAGATTCTAATGAGCACGCTCAAAATAGCATTATTTTATATAAGATCGAAAATACATCCCTAAATTATACTAATTTGCCTCCTAACCTGGCTCAATGATTAACCCTCAGTGGCTCGAACTACCCATGTCTAGAACAAATTTCCATGGTTCCAAAGATGTTCGGGCCATGAAAGACTATTAAAACTCGACTGTAAAACTTACAAATTCAACAAAACATGTTAATACACACCAGTTAGTATTCTTTATAAATCTATAGCGGGCTGTTATCGGCCCGTCAGTTACCCTGACGGGCCGATAATGGCCCGCTATAGATTAATGTAGAATGCTTACTGAGTGCGTTGCATAAATCTCGCCTGGTCAATATGTTGTCCTTTACATATGTAATAACTATTAAGTCCATTCCAATATCTGTCGAGGGCTAAAGAGATTCTAAAAGGGATGGCCCTTGAGAGAAATGAACACACTCGAAAATGAAAACAGTTTAAATGTCAAGGGCCCAGTTGTTCAAAGCATCGTTAGCTTAACGAGCTCGTTAGTGGTCAAAATGTTAACTGTTCTAGTAAGTACAATATCAAATTCACAGGTATTTTTGCTGAAAAAATTGTGAGTGCAATTTTGTGCAAATGCAAAAGCTATTCACATTTTTTCAGCAAAAATATTAGCGTATATGCCATATTTAATGATCAAAGGTTTAACGATATGTTAACTAACGACATCGTTTGTTTTGAACAACTGGGTCCAGGTTTTCTTGGCCAGAATATTTGGCCTTGGCCAATCAAGACTTATCAGTGACCATCATCATATAATCTTTAAAAGTCTCGGAATGAGCTCCCTGATCCCAAAGGGCCAGAAAGAATTAACTACACTATACTGAAGAATGAGGAGACTTTTTACGGCCACCGTACGGCACTGAACTCAAGTTTGCTCAAGATAAAAACCGTTGTCGAAAAAATATAAAACAATGTTGCTTGCTTCTGTTCTGATCCAATTTCAATTTAAGGTATGTCAGGCTATGTGATGTAGCTATTCCTAGAGAGAAAAAAAAAGGCTAAACTATTTACAAACATTGGAGACCCTGATCAAACACCGAAGAATAATGCGTCTGATCTGGGTCTGAACTTTTTTCCAAGTACCCTTTTGGGTGTCTACAGATTAAAATGGGCTAAGGGTCAAAGTTTAACCTTTTTATAATTTTACCTTCTGTACAGAAAGGCTAGAACCACAGCGATTAAAACAAGAACGATAACTGCAATTACAATCCCAATGGCTGTCCCATCGCTAGAACTCTTCTGTACTGAAGGTTGTACTTGTCCATCTGGCTTCGATGTAGGCGTACCCTCTATACATAACAGAACAGAATAAAAAATGAAATATAGTTCCTCTTAAATTAGCATTGTATACTGTAGAATAATAATAATAAAAAAATGTACAGCAAAGATCATTATCATGTTGTGTGGCGTCGTTGGCTGAACTTGATCTTTACTGCTCTCATGCACACCGAAGACCCCTTTTCTTTTAGTGAGTGCAGCCCATATGTTTTATAAACCGCAACGTCAGAAAACGTACCTTTCGGACATGTGCGCCCAGCGAAGATTCAGATCAGACTGCGCATTCGCGCAGTCTGATCAGAATCTTCACTGGGCGCATTTTTGGATAGCCAATGATGCAAAGTTTTTTCATGCAGACAACTAAGACAGATCAGACTCTGCGGATGCGCAGTCTAATTTGAGTTCGTTAGGCGCGGTAATGTCAGAAATACATTTTTTTTTCACGGAACGGCTCTTGTGTATATAATGCTCAAAGCGAGCAGATTGTCATTATATCATATTCGAACTATGAAGACCCAGATTAGCCTGCGTATGTGTGCAAATTTGTTCAGGCCCTTATCTACTCGTTGAAAGATCATATCAAACTATTTTCTTTAATGTTCACGCCAAGGTACGCAAGAAAGATAACACGCAAATGGCGTGGTCATCGGTTAATTCCCTTTGTCCGCAGATCGCATTTAACTGACACCTGTGGTGGTGTGTAACTAATCGTGAAGTATATCCCTTTCACTACTCGAGATTGTGCGAGAAATTTAAAGCATTCTAATTTTGGACAACTTCTAGACCATTTATAATCTGCATATTTTTGCGGTACAAGTATTCTGACATTTCAGAATAGCTGCACTAGGACGAAGTAAGGGGAAACGTTTTATTCCGCGACACGTCACTTAACGCAAGTTGTACTGAAGTCAAATAAAATCTATAAAATTTTCCTTTGAACTACCGCACATAAAAGAACAAAATTCGGTGTCTCGGTTCCTTTAGACTCTTCATATGCCAGCAATGTTATTTGCATAGCTGAATACATACCCCGGCACCGCGGCTTAAGCGGAACTCAAAGAATTCAGAATAGACATAATGATCCGGGAAAATCAAACAAACTGCACTGTGCTGAAGTAAGAGGAGACGTTTTAAGCCCGCCACTAGGCACTTAACACCAGCTGCGATGGATTAAAATAAAAATATTGCATAAAAAGCAGTGTCGCACGTTATTAACAGCCGTGCATTAACCGGCGAAAAGCTGTGTATTAACAACTTGAAGGCAATTCACGTGCTGTTAATGCACGGCTACGCAACTTTCAATATGACCGTACCGGGGCCACAGATTTGCTGCCGTTACGAGATGTGTACTGCCCGGCCCTAGAACGAGCATAGTCCGTGGAAATTACGTTCGCGAGACATCGGTGAAAAGGCGAAACAAAATAGTGCAAGAAATAATGCGAAATGTAGCAAATGTTTTCAGTTTTTATGCAATAATAGCGATCGAACATGGTTTTTCAATGCATTAACATTCGCCAGGTCCCTTGGGAGGTGTTGAAAACCGCGGCCTTCGGCCTCGGTTTTCAACACCTCCCACGGGACCTGGCGAATGTTAATGCATGAAAAACCATGTTTGATCCCTATAACGCAGAACACATAAAAGAAAAAAAAAAAAAAAAAACATCGGTCCAGGTTTCGTTGAGACTCTTTATATGACAAGCATCCGTGTCAGCGTAAGCGGAAATCTACTTTCCAAGATTCCAGAATGGCCACAATGATCTCAAGAACATTAAAATAAAACTACAGTATGATGACGCATTACCTGACTTCACCAATATCCTGAGAAAAGTGGTTGTAGCTCTAGGTGGAGAGCCCCCATCGTAAGCCTGTACTGTCATCTGGTATTTGGTATAAGTCGGCCTCTTTATCAGCTTTACCGCCCCATCCAATGTCTCAATAGAAAAATATCCCGGGTGGTTCTCCTCTGCAACATATGACTAATTTCCATTAAAGGGAAAAGCAACGTTGGTTATAAAAAATACTGAGATGCAATAACTTTACAATGATGCATACCTATCCAAATTTGATCAAAATCGGATGAAAAATAAGTTAGCTATCACATCACGAAAACACCTATATAATTTTGACCTCCGTAAACCCCACTTTTATATAGTAAAACTGAGGTTTACAGGTGTAGAGTATGTTTCTTATTTCTGCTCAAAAACATAGATTGTAGGGCGAGGCGATTCTAACGAGTGCCCACAATCTATGTTTTGAGCAGAAATATGATAAAAAATATCAGATTTTCTATTTGAAAACTTTCAGCTTTTGGTGGTGATATTTTCAATATACTTGAATAGGCGTGTTATGGGCGCCGCCATTTTGAATATTTAATGAGCTTTGTGATGTCATAAGCCTTAATTGAATATGCAAAACCTAATTAATATGATTTATAGCAAATACGACTTCTATATTTGTATGTATAGCTTTTTCTCTGGGCATTTAAGAATTTTGATCGAAAATCGCATCTATTTCTATCAGAAAGAAGATTTCATTCAATATTTAGAAATATTTAGTACTTTGTTAAATATTCTATATGGCGGCGTCATTCATAATGGTTTGAAAATCTTGAGCAGCCTTTAACTTCTTCAGTTTTATCCGATTTTGATCAAGTTGACATCAAAATGCATGATTTTTTTTTGAAGATCTTTCATCTCTGATACATTTTTTCTCTAACCTTACAAAGTGAATCGATACATAAGGTGAATTTTCTGCAATTTTTACACGGGAGACTTTTGTGACTTCCTGTTTGCTTTTCTGTACACCAAGCTCCTTTCCGAAAAGGGGTCTTCTCTAAAAGGTAAGAATTTGCTCCCACAGGAAGCAAATTCTTACCTTTTAGAATAGACCCCTTTTCGGAAGGGAGGCAGCTAATTTTGACACAGAGTTGTCTCCCATTGAAAGTGCACCAATTTCGCTTAATGGGAATCGATACTCAAACAAAGGAGATTACTCTGATATAAGTGTATTTTAATTCCTTCTCAAAAAGCACTGTTACTGCTCATCCTGGGAGAAAATTCTTTCCTTTAAGGGTAACCCACTTTGGAAAGAGATTCGTCCATCTGGGAGGCCAGGTCTGTTTACTACTTTTACCCTAGATGCCTTCCCTTTTCGACGTGTATATTTAGAACCCTACTTTAACCCAGTTGAGTCTGGATACCCCCAAAAGGGTAATTTGCAAACAGTGTAGACCCAGATCCTCCGGCGTCTGATTAGGATCTAATCTGTTTGCAAAAAGTTTAGCCATATTTGTTTAGGAATGTCTAAATCACATACCCTGAAATACCTAAACCTGAATTTTAACTCTTCTAATATATAGTATCTCCTTGTTAGACAATTTGTATGTACTGTAAAAACCTATTTTCTGAAAAAAAAAATACACAAATAAAAATGTCGTCTGCTGAATTTCTTTCAACATGCTTAGTGTTAAAATTTAGGAGTTCATGAATTTGAGTGGGTATATATTAAAACATGGAGTGGAGTCAGGCTTTGGAGTGGAGCGACTTTTTAGGGGACAATTTGGAATTTGAAAGAGTCATGTACCTACCAAGAAATCTGTACTGCACCCTATTGTTTGGATATGTTCTGTCTTTGTCAAATGCGGAAATCTTCAAAACGGTCGTACCTAAAATTATACTTTAACAATAAATATCTACATAAAATGGACCGTGCCATGCGAAAACGTGTCTTGTGATTGTGGTACTGTCTGGACTTTTCTCTTACCCTTTTTTCGCGCGCACGTGCGGACAGCGAAGGTCCAGATCAGCTCGCGCATCCGCGCAGTCTGATCCGGGTTTTCATTGTCCGCTAACAGGGCAATTGGACACTACAGAATGCAACAATGGAGAGCAAACTCTCGGATGAGACTTTGCGCACGCGAGGGATGAATCGGAATCTGCTCATTTTGCGCGTGCGCGAAGACACATCACAAATTTTCAGAGCATGTTTTGAAATTTGAATAGTCAGACAATACTGTACACAGCTTTTGAAGCTCTGAGCATGCAAACTTCATGCAAACCAAATTTGAAAACATACAGAATTACCTTATCTACGCCTAGCGTCTAGCATCCCATAAAAGCGTTCCCACAAAAGGGACATTGGCAAACAAGGAGATCCAGATCAGACGCCGTAGAACGCGGCGTCTGATCAGGATCTACGCCGTTTGCATTAAATACAGGAATTTCTATACAACATGGTAATGAAAAAATTTAACCAGACTCCATTTATACTGGAAATGGACCGGTCCAAAGAGTAAAGGTAGAAGGGTCCATTCAGTAAAAATGGGCTAAGGGGAATAGCTACACATCCAAGGGGAAATAACGTTGATATGGAAATATTTGCCTTCCATCCCATTTTGGAGGAAATAGGAAAAGCAAATAATCATTTATAATCCTCTTATGTGTTCAGGCCCCACTTTCATAAACATTCTTTAGAGTTTAGGTATTTAACTTAAGGTCCAAAATTTTAATATATGATTTAAAATTTTTACAAAAAATGAACTGTTTATGTTTGTTCAGTAGACGAAATCAAACTGTACAAGAAAGTCCCGTTCTAGTACATGTATTAGAGCAGGATGAGCCACCCATTTGCATTTTTGTTTTGTTTTTTTCAGTGGGGGTGAGGGGTGGGGGGGTGGTGGTTGAAATGGACCGGAACGCTAAAACACGAGGAATGGAATTGATCGCCGCTTCATTCCACCTGTTCTCATGTAGGTCCGCTCCCGGTTGCGTTCAAGTCACTCCGCGTTCACCTGTCGTTGACGCGGTTAGGTTAACCGCTGACCGGACTGTATCTATTAGCTCAACTGCCGGAGAGAAATGCTAAAGTTAGGAATACTGGAGATGCAGTTTCAAAAGTCGTCTGCCTTTGAACATTGCCTGCAAAATCTTTCGGTTAGGCCTACATGTATGTAAATTCCCCTTTACATTTTCACATAGCGGGAAGACGATTTTCATGAAATGTCAAAGCCTAATTTCTGAGGAACATAAGCAGCAGCAGCAGCAACAACAACAACAAAAACAATTTGTCGTCTGCTGCATATGCTTAGAGACTGGTTAATTCTATTATATGGTGACTGGTGGTATGAAATATCAAACACTGTTTTCGGACAGTATAAGAAAAACAAATAAATTATAACCCGCCTAAGTGTCCATTACGAAAACACGCCTTTCAAATATACTGAAAATTTTACAGCCATAAAAGGAAAATTTTCGTATAAAAAATTCTGACATTTTTCATATTTCTGCTCAAAACATAGATTGTGGGTACTCGAGTTAGAACCGCCTCGCCGAGGCGGTTCTAACGAGTACCCACAATCTATGTGTTTTTTTCGCAAAATAAGAAAAATAGTGTATACCCCTATAAACCCCAGTTTTACTATATAAACGTGGGGTTTAAGGGGGTAAAAATTATATAGGTGTGTTTGCGTGATGCCAGGTTGCATAAATGATGTTCAATACACGAAAATGCCAGTTATATTGTATGCGGGCAACAGAGTACCAAGGTCAGCCTGTGCATTTGCATTTTGTCCTCTTTCAGACTGAAAAGGGCAGTTGTCAGTTATTGGTGAAGGTTTAGGCACAAGTATTGGTCAACTGCTTAGAGGATTAGGCCTGCCCAGGAGGTGTGGGTAGGTTAACCGATCGGCTCGACATGACCTTAACAGTGTTGATTAGGCCGTAAAACTCCAACTTAAAATATAGACTCACCGAACACTGCAGAATATACAGACGAACAGCGAATGCCAAGATGAGACTGCGCATATGCGCAGTCTCATCTTGGCATTCGCTGTTCGCATATGACAAATGGGCATTTTTCTTACGTGGCACATCAAGTACGAGGGATGTTAAGAAAGTTTCACGCAAAAGTGTTCTTACTTCTGTATTTTCGGTATTCGTCTTCCAAACACTTCGTTTGATTATTCGCGGGCCCCCGAAGCCTAGTGGATAGGAGAGTTGACTCTTAATCCATTAGGTTTCTCACCACTGTGGTTCGAGCCTCGCTCGGGTCACATGTGGGAAAGTCAAGTTCTGCTTACGGATGGTGAGGTGGTTTTTCCCCGGGTTCTCCGGTTTTCGCCCACCTTTGATGAACGATCGGCTCGATATAAGTGAAATATTCTTGAAAGGGCCGTAAAACCCAAATTGTCTGATTATTCGCTTAAAGAATTTCCACTAACTTTTTGAACAGCCCTCGTACAATAGTCATTTACCTATTGCTTCGTCGCCCTCTATAGCTTTATAATAATTAATGTCATCAAACTGTGGACTGTTGTCATTTACATCAGTGATTGTGAAAATCACGAAGCTTTCCGCACCGATGTCGTAGAGTTCATCTGTTGCCCTGTAAACGGTATTATTAGGAATCGGTTAGAATTTCATAATCGATCATTGGCTTTGTAAAACCGACCGATCACCGACTAATAATCTACTTGTAGAATATATATTCCATGCAGTTTTTCACAGCTCCAGATAAGAAGGGGTGTCCACATAATATTTTTCTTATTACAAGCTCTGTGCGAGAAGTCATGAGCTGAATTTCGCCTCCAGCGGGATTCGAACCCACAACCTCGTGATCCAACATCAGCAGCGCTAACCACTCGGCCACCTGAACGCTTCTTCGAGGAATCAATGTTAACGGTTTTTGCCCTGTATCCCCGCTCCTGTTGGCGCTCGTCATGGTACAGGGATACAGCGCAAAACGTTTATTATTACATTTTGTTTCATGAGTTCTGCTTTGTTTTTCAAATATGTACTGTGAAATTAGTTAAACGACCATAAAAATGGTCAATTTCATGCAATTTCTATAGTAAAATGGATTTCTGGATTTGTTTCATTTATTTATTAGAAGGATTACTGGATTTTTAAATCTTTAAACTTTTCTCAAATGGAATTTAAATGATTTCTGTTACATAAAAGTATTATGGAAATTTCAGAAAAAGTGGAACTTGTTGCAAGATTGCATTCAAACTACCCACCCTGTCAAATTTTGCACAATTTGTGACTATTTTCACTATGGGAAAATGGAAATGTTTGAGTTTGTAAAACCACTGAATAAAATAAAATTTTTGATATATTGGTAGTTTAGACAAAAGGTTTTGCATTGAATCGTGACAAAATTTGCAGATTTACTTCTGAGTATAATGCCACTAAAACATGACTTTCTGAAAGATGTTGAAAGAACAGAAGTCATGTATACGTAAGATAAGCCTCCTACCGGAAATGAAGGATATAGGTCGTGTAGGCGTCGTTGAAATCAACATCTAAATCCGCGCCAGGAAGCAGCATCACCTGGTTGTCATCAAGTAAGAAAGTAAGAGGCACTTGCGGGGTAATCTGAATGAGTTCGTAAGTGACATTTAATGTCACGTCACCAGATGTTGCTTGAAGTTCGTAAATGACAGAGGCATCTTCCTGGTTTTCTGGAATATTCTTCATCCCATATTCCCCTTTTGGCGGTACTACCCAGGTTGGACCTATTAGGAACAAACCAATTTGACTTGGCAACGCAAAAACTCAAGGCGTTGTTACAAGTTACGAAACATACACATTAAATGCATTAGTATTGCGCCTGCATTAGTATTGCAGGCTTAATCATTCGGACATGTGCACCCAGCGAAGATTCAGATCAGACTGCGCATTTGCGCAGTCTGATCTGAATCTTCACTGGGCGCTTGTTGGATAGCCAAAAATGAAAGGTTTCTTCATGCGAACAATTTTTCTCTACTGACCGTTCTAAGACGGTTTGTTTGTGTCGAGGTTTTACGGCCCAGTCAACCCAATGGGGTCATGTCGAGCGCGGTAAGTTTACCTAACCACACGTTTACTGGGCAGTTTTCTAAGTGGTTAACCAGTATTGTGCACATTCTTTCGCCAGAAACTGACAACTGCCCTTCTTGAATCAGCGGAAGGGAGAGAATGACCGTAGAAAATATTTCATGATCAATCTCCAAGAAAGAATGTTGCCGACCTCGGCGGGGGTTGAACCCGCGACCTCCTGGTCTCCAGTCGGACGGCGCATCCAACTGAGCCACCGAGGCCGGTTCTAAGATGATGGTTCTGGTTTTCTTTGTTTATTTGGAATTGTAGCTACTCGTTGCGGGTCTTTTGCAGGTTTTGTCACGCTTGCCGTCTTATTGCTGTGCTTAGTGGATTGTGTATGGTATTGTGATCACTTTGTTGGGGAAGGGGAAGCTGGTTGATTTGCTGTTCTTAGGTTTCTGACTTGTGTACTGCTGGTCACGGTTTATTCTGCTCTTCCTCTTCGTGTCATTGGTAGGCTATGTTCTGTGATTGTGGCTTTTGATGTATATTTTCTCTACTTCATCACGAAAACACAGCTATATAACTCTGACTCCCTTAAACCCCATTTTATATAGAGAAACTTGGGTTTACAGGGGTATACATTATTTTTCTTTTTTCTGCTAACATATAGATTGTGGGTACTCGTTAGAACCGCCTCGGCGAGGCGGTTCTAACGAGTACCCACAATCTATGTTTTGAGCAGAAATATGAAAAATATCAAAGTTTTTTTTTATCTGAAAATTTTCAGTTTTTAGAGGTGAAATTTTCTGTATATTTGAATAGGCGTGTTTTCGTTGTGTATTTCAAACTGCTCTTTAAGTTTACACGAAGTTGGATAATATATCAGGCATACTAAATGTTTTATTTATCATGTATGACTTTATAGTTTTGAAGAAAACCGAGATGGTCAATAGTTAGTGCTAAGGTTGTGAAAGTGGTTAGTAGTTAGTGATAAGGCTGTAAGAAAAAACTAGTTAGTGCCAAGGTTGTGAGACTGGTTATAAGCTAGTGCAAAGGTTGTTAGACTGGTTACTCGTTACAGCTAATGTTGTGAGACTGGTTACTCGTTAGTGCCAGAGTTGTAAGACTGGTTCTAGTTAATGCCAAGGTTTTGAGACTGGTTATTAGTTAGTGCAAAGGTTGTTAGATTGGTTACTCGTTAGTGCCAGGGTTGTAAGACTGGTTGCTAGTTAATGTCAAGGTTGTGAGACTGGTTATTAGTTAGTGCAAAGGTTGTTAGACTGGTTACTCATTAGTGCCAGGGTTGTAAGACTGGTTTTAGTTAATGCCGTTAGACTGGTTATTAGTTAGTGCAAAGGTTGTAAGACTGGTTGCTAGTTAATGCCAAGGTTGTGAGTCTGGTTACTCATTAATGACAATGTTGTGAGACAGGTTTCTCGTTAGTGCTGAGATTGTGAGACTGGTCACCAGTTAGTGTCAAGATTGTAAGGCTGGTAACTGGTTATATAGTGCCATGGTTGTGAGACTGTTATTAGTTAGTGGCAATATTCTGAGAATGGTACTAGTTAGTCCTAAGACTGCGGTTGTGAGACTGGTAACCAGTTAGTACCAAGGTTGTTAGACCGGTTGATAGTGGCAAGGTTGTAGGACTGTTGACTAGTTTGTGCTAAGGTTGTTAGACTGTTATTTGTTAGTGCCAAGGCTTTGAGACTGCTTACTAATTTGTGTCAAGGTTGTGAGACTTATTACTTGCTAGTATCAAAGTTGCCATGAGACTGGTTTCTTGTAAGTTCCAAGGAGGTGAGATTGCCTGCTAATCAGTGCTTATGTTGTAAGACTGGTTGCTACTTAGTATCAATGTTGTGACTGGTTACTACCTAGTTCCAATGTTGTGAAACTTGTTACTAAATAGTGCCAAGATTGTGAGACTGGTTACTTGTTAATGCCAAGGTTGTGGGACTAGCTACCTGTTAATGCTAAGGTTCTGATACTGCTTACTAGGTAGTGCCAAGTTTGTGATAATGATTACTACCTAGTACCTTAGTTGTCAGACTATTTATTACTTAGTGCCAATGCTGTGAGACTGGTTACTATTTAGTGCCACGGTTGTGGTAATATTTACCAGTTTGTACCTAGGTTGTCAGACTAGTTATTACTTAGTCTCAAGGTCGTGAGACTGCTTACTATTGAGTGCCAAGGTTGTGATGATGATTACGAGTTAGTACAGAGGTTTTCAGACTAGTAATTACTTAGTGGCAAGTTTGTGAGACTGGTTAATAGTTAGTGCTAAAGTTGTGATAATGCTTACCAGTTTTTACTAAGATTGTCAGACTAGTTATCACTTAGTGTCAAGGTTGTGAGACTGCTTACTAGTTAGTGTCAAGGTTCTGATAATGATTATTAGTTAGTACCTAGAGTGTCAGAGTAGTTATTACTTAGTGCCAGTTAGGGCCAAAGTTGTGATAATGTTTACCAGTTTGTACCTAGGTTGTCAGAGTAGCTATTACTTAGTACCAAGATTGTGAGACTGCTTACTAATTAGTGCCAATATTGTGATAATGTTTATCAGTTTGTACCTGGATTGTCAGACTAGGTACTACTTAGTGCCAAGGTTGTGAAACGGGTTACTTGTTAGGGCCATGGTTGTTATAATGGCTACCAGTTTGTACCTAGGTTGTCAGACTAGTTATTACTTAGTGCCAAGGTTGTGAGACTGGTTACTAGATCATGCCAAACTTGTGATGCAAATTACTAGTAAGTACCTAGGTTGTCAGACTAATTATTACTTATTGCCAAGGCTGTGAGGCTGCTTACTGCTTAGTGCCAAGGTTGTGAAAATGTTTACCATTTTACTTGTTTGGGCCATGGTTGTTATAATGGCTACCAGTTTGTACCTAGGTTGTCAGACTAGTTATTACTTAATGCCAAGGTTGTGAGACTGGTTACTAGATCATGCCAAGCTTGTGACAATGATTACTAGTTAGTACCTAGGTTATCAGACTAATTATTACTTACTGCCAAGGTTGTGAGGCTGCTTACTGCTTAGTGCAAGGTTGTGAAAATGTTTACTATTTTGTACCTAGGTTGTCAGACTTCTAGTCATTACTTAGTGCCAATTTGTGAGACTGGTTACTAGTTAGGGCAAAGGTTGTGATAATGTTATCCATTTTGTATCAATGTTGTCAGACCAGTTATTACTTAGTGCTAAGGTTGTGAGACTGCTTACTAGTTAGTGCCAAGGTTTTAATAATGATTACTAGTTAGTACCTAGGTTGTCAGCCTAGTTATTACATATTTCCAAAGTTGTGAGACTGGCTTCTAGTTAGGGCCAAGGTTGTGATAATTTTTACTATTTTGTAACAAGGTTGTCAGACTAGTTATTACTTAGTGCCAAGGTTGTGAGACTGCTTACTAATTAGTGCCAATGTTGTGATTATGTATACCAGCTTGTACCTGGGTTGTCAGACTAGTTTTTATTTAGTGCCAAGGTTGTGAAACTGCTAGATAGTTCCACTTTGGATAATGATTACTAGTTAGTACCTAGGTTGTCAGACTAGTTATTACTTAGTGTCAAGGTTATGAGACTGATTTCTAGGTAATTAGATTGTGAGATCAGGGTGTCCGATACTTCCTGGTAGGACTCTCTCTCTCTCTCTCTCTCTCTCTCTCTCTCTCTCTCTCTGTGTGTGTGTGAATACGTACGTTTTCTGCAGCTGTGTTTGAATCCATCCCAGACTGCATGAGTTCCGTTGAAGATGCAAGCCACTTCGTCTTCCTCAGTCATAACATAATCTTCAGCGCATACATACATAAGAACGCTACCAACCTTAGTTTGATTGTCAAAGACGTAGGCTACTTCACTCTCGGGCAGACTAAAAGGCGGGCATTCTGTGAATATATACGAACCATTACGAAAACATGCCTATTCAAATATACTGAAAATTTTCCCACCAAAAAATGAAAATTTTCAGATAAAAATTTCTGATATTTTTTTATATATTTCTGCTAAAAACACAGATTGTAGGTACTCGTTAGAACCGCCTCGATGAGGCGGTTGTAACGAGTACCCACAATCTATGTTTCTGAGCAGAAATAAGAAAAATAATGTATACCCCTGTAAACCCCAGTTTTACTAGATAAAAGTGGGGTTTAAGGGGGTCAAACTATAAAGGCATGTTTTCGTGATGCGCTATCAACTTCAGTTCGATTATCAATCACATAGGCTGCTTCTCGTTTGGACAGATTAAAAGGAGGGCATCTGTGAAATTCTACGTATATATTAGACCGCTACATACTATAGTTCGACCATCAATGACGTGGGCTACTTCTCTCTCGGGCAGATTAAAAGGAGTGCATCCTGGGAATTTATATGTCGCATATGGGAAAACGTACCTTCTGACATGTGCGTCCAACAAAGACTCAGATCAGTCTGCGCATCAACGCAGTCTGATTAGAAATTTCATCGTTAACATGAAGAACATCACGAAAACATGCCTATATAATTTTGACCCCTTAAACCCCACTTTTATATAGTAAAACTGGGGTTGACAGGGGTATACATTATTTTTCTTATTTCTGCTCAAAAACACAGATTGTGGGTACTCGTTAGAACCGCCTCGTTTTTGAGCAGAAACGTGAAAAAATCCGAATTTTTTTATCTGAAAAAAATAGAATAGAGTTAAAGAGAAAATGCAAAGCTGATAAGAAAATTACGTTAAGCGCGTATGTATACCGGTTACGTGAGTGGACAGCATAGGTTCTGTCGAGACTGCGCTAATGCGCAGGCTCGCCTGAACCTATACTGTTCGCATATGCTATAAACCTGAACCTATTTTGTTCGTATATGCTATAAACCTGAACCTATGCTGTTCGTATATGCTATAAACCTGAATCTATGCTGTTGGCACGTGCTATAAACCTGAACCAATGTTGTTTGCATATGCTATAAACCTGAACCTATGCTGTTTGCATATGTTATAAACCTGAACCTATGCTGTTCGTTTACGCTATAAACCTGAACCTATACTGAACATACTAATAGAAATAAGGGCATTTTAAAACACACACACACACACACACACACACACACACACAAACAAAAACATGATACTCTATATAAATCAGGGCTGCGTTCAGAAGTGCAAGAAGACCGCGAACTTTTAGCTCACGAACTGCTAAAATGGCACAGAGCCCAGGCTTGGCTGAATACGAATATCGTTCCATATAAAATAGATTCATTTTTTGTCTGATTCTTAAGTTTTGTTGTTGTTTTTTTGCCTGCTTTGGTGGCTGACTTGGTCAAAATGTTTAACCCATTTATGCCGAGTAGACTCTTCCAACTCAACCCTTAGGACTGGCCCATTTTAAGTAGAAGGGATGTCTGGTTAGTTTTTATTTTTTTTTATTATTACCATGTTTTATAGAAATTCTTGTATTTAATGAAAACAGTGTTGACTGATCAGACGCCGCGTTCTGTGGCGTCTGACCTGGGTCTACACTGTTTGCCAATGTCCCTTTTATGGGACGCTAGGCATAGATGGGTTAATTTAGGCAATTCTGCACTAGATATAAGCAAGCAGAATTTTATATTGTAAGTAACGATTGCTTTGAAAATGAAAGTAGAAAAATCATCAGAGGTATAATTTACCCTTACACCTATCCTGTTACAAGAATTGTGTCTGTTTCTTCGAAAAGGGCGGAAATTCATAGCATTTAACATAACCGACCCTTCTGTTGCTTGTTTTGAAGATTTTGGAGGGCCAGTTCTCAGGCAAGTACGAACCCAGTGGGCACACAACGTTAAAATGACGTCGTATCAACGTCGATGCGACGTGATCACGTCGCATCGACGTTGATACGACGTCATTTTGATTTTGTTTGCCTGCTGGGAAGTATTGACCATTTGAACTCAACAAAAACAACAACACCAACAACAACGGCAATGACAACAACGACGACGACGATGACAGCAACAACAACAATGACAACGACGACAACAACAACAACAACAACACACTATGGGCTGTAGAACACTTGCAAAAACAGGTTTAAATTTCATAAGGGAAATCAATGAGTCTGTATCATTTAATCTGTGGATACCTGCTCCTAGCGGCGCTCGTCATTTGGGAACCAGGGCCAAAAAAGTTTGCACTTCCGGACGCAGCCCACTTGGTGTGTTCGTTTGCACTTTACGGTACTAGGAGCAATGTGTGAATTAAAAACATAATTGTTGTACTAAAGCTGATCAAATATTCAATTCTATTCTTATCACAGCTTATCAATGATCGTTTTTTACCTCTGCGGTAAAAAATACTCATTAATAAGATTTAACTTAGATTTTTTGCAATTTCCACTAAGGGAGACAACCTTTTATGACTTCCTGTTTGCTTTACTGCATGCCAATTCCCTTTTGAAAAGGAGTCTACTCTATAAGGTAAGAATTTGCGCCCACACATGAATTTTTCTCTACTAATAAATAAAAAAATGCCAACTATAGTTGGCATTTTCATATTTATTTGCAGAGACAATTTCATGTGTGGGTGCAAATTCTTACCTTATAAGGAAGACGCCTTTTCAGAAGTTGATATAAAAACAATTTTGAAAGAGTAGTCTCCCTTGAAAGTGTACCGATTATCCTTGAATCAGAGAAATGGGCTGAATGACTGACTACAACAATTATTTTGATGAATCGCACATTGTCCCCAGTAAACGAGAAAATATATGTAAAAGTTTGAATACCGCACTGTGAAGCTGGATAGGTGGTATCTGTTGGAGTGCAAATATAGATAACTGAAAAATAAAATATTTGGACGTTGTGTTAAATAGATATACCTCCAGCGAAGATCGATTTGTCCAGAAAGTACAACTCATAAAAGAAAGAATTTGAATAATTTGACAGCAATTTGTTTCTTTCAAGAGTAGTCTCTTTGAAACGGATTCCTTTATATGGGAAGTAAATTCTTTCCTGCTGGAGTTGCCTCCCTTTGGAAAGGAAAATAATAACATATTAACATTTACAGCCCAGAGTGCGTCCTTTCTCCCTCCCTCCTAGGTGCCGCAAAAACTTCGCGCATAACATTCATGTAACTCTACACTTCTATTCTAAACATCGGCATAGCTAGGACGGAATTATTTTTATGCTCACCCTGAAAAAAAAGTGAAAAAGACTCCCTAATATAGCTTCCAAAATTGAAGCTACTCCTATAGGGAAGAATTTGCTCACAGGGGCGGTGCCTAATTCTGCGATAGCACATTAAGGAGGTTTCGAAGTAGAAAGATTTACTTTTCAGCTGCTGACTTTGACCCTTTTCCTGCTGAATAAATTAAATTTTTAGCCAATCAGATAACTTGATCAAGGTTGTTGATATAAATTTACATACTGAATGACAGTGAAGGTCCAGACCAGTTGGCTTCTTCAGAAGCCAACTGATCTGGATCTACACTGTTTGCAAAGACAGGGTATAACCAGGTTCAGCAGGACAAGGGTCAAGTTAAATAGACTGAATTGAAAATAATATTTTCGCAGAAACTGAACGATATTTCAATCAAACCGTCTTCTGCGGAGACAGTATCAATTTCTGTGAAAAATAAACATATATCGCTAATTTTCTAACTTTATATTGTTCATAGTAAACCGGAAAAATGAAGTGTAACGTAATGTAACCAAATGCAAACAAGGCTGCTAAGACATCCAAGGTTTAGGTTTATTCGATATATACTGGCCCAAAAAAAGAAATACAGCACTTCTAAATGGCAGACGAAACGAAGACTAATGTCTTATTATTCTAAAACAGATCAAAACTGGTGTAGTGTGTAACACATACATGTAAATGAACGATATAGGATATAACTAAATTCTTTTTACCTCAATATAAAGCTTACGTGCAAGGAATTGTATTAGAAAAGCGTAATTTCCTTTACAGGCAAGCTATTAAGTCGAAATGAAATTTTGACAATAGCAAAGATCAATAACTGTGCTGGAAATTTGCTAAACATTACGAAAACATGCCTATTCAAATATACAGAAAATTTTACCACCAAAAATGAAAATTTTCAGATAAAAAAATCTGATATTTTTTTTTATCTTTCTGCTCAAAACATAGATTGTGGGCACTCGTTAGAACCGCCTCGATGAGGCGGTTCTAACGAGTATCCACAATCTATGTTTTCGAGCAAAAATATGAAAAATACTGTATACCACTGTAAACCCAAGTTTTACTAAATAAAAGTGGGGTTTAAGGGGGTCAAAATTATATAGGCATGTTTTCGTGATGATTGGCGCGTAACAATCTGGATTTGAACAACATCAATGCATATGCAGAACTTGGTCAAATTCCATAAATCTGTTCCCAAGATATTGAGCGGAAATGAAAATTTGACAATAACTAAGGGCTATAACTGTGTTGTATATTTGTGAAACTTGACGCGTAACAATCCCAACCTAAATCTGGTACAGATCATTGCACATGCAAAATTTATCTAAATTTTATCAAATTCGATCGATTCGTTCACAAGATATTGATCGGAAAAAAAATTCAACAATACCAAGGGCCATAATTATGTTGTTAATAATGACGTATAACATTCTTGACCTAGGTCTGGTTGAGGTATTTGCATATGCAAAATTTGATCGAATTCCATCAATTCGTTCTTAAGATATTCAGCTGAAATGAAATTATGACAATAATCAAGGGCCATAGCTCTGTTGTAAATTTGCGAAAATAGTAGGGTGACAATCCTGACCTAGATCTGGTTAAAGTCAAAGCATTTGCAAAATTTGATCAAAATCCATCGACTCTTTCACAAGATATTGTACGGAAAGGATAATCTGACGATAACCAAGGACCATAACTCTGTTGTTAATTTGCGATCACAGAAACGTAACAATCTCAACCTAGATGTGGTTAAATTCAATGCATATGCAAAATTTGATCAAATTCCATTGATTCGTTCACATGATATTGAGAGGAAACGAAATTCTGACGTTAACCAAGAACCATAACTCTGTTGTTTATTTGCGAAAATATTCGCTTGACAATACCAACCCAGTACGAAAACACGCCTATTCAAATATATTGAAATTTCACCATCAAAAACTGAAAGTTTTCAGATAAAAAATCTGATATTTTTCTTATTTCTGCTCAAAACATAGATTGTGGATACTCCTTAGAACCGCCTCTCCGAGCCGGTTCTAACGAGTACCAACAATCTATGTTTTTGAGCAGAAATAAGATAAATAATGTATACACCTGTAAACCCCAGTTTTACTATATAAATGTGGAGGTTAAGAGGGTCAAAATTATATAGGCATGCTTACGTGATGCTAGGTGTGGTTACGGTTAATGCATATGCAAAATCTGATTAAATTCCCATTAATTCGTTCACTAGATATTGAGTGGAAACGAAATCCTCACGATAACCAAGGGCCATAATTGTGTTGTAGATCTGCGAAAATGGATGCGTAACAATCCCAATCTAGATCTAGTCAACGTCATTGAGTAGGCAAAATTTGGTCTAATTCTGTTGGTTCTGTTGATTCGGTCTCAAGATATTGAGTGAAAACAAATTTAGATGGACTGAGTTGGGGTTTAACGACACGTCAACCCTTGTGGGTCATTTTGTGTCGTCTCCCAGAGAAAGGGAGAAGAGACAGTAGAGGAGATGAAAGAGATGGACCGGGAAGAAAGAGGAACAGGAATGGAAGTGAAGAAACAGAAGAAATAAAAAAAAAAAATGTCTCCTTTACCCTTACTTGCTACAAGGATAGCAAGCCTTGCCCAACTGTAAGCCAATATCTGTTGGACGCCTCGGTGACGTAAGATACACAATATTATTGACACGCGCAAACCCCTCCCACACCCCTCCCTCCCCGATAATTTAGAGTGAACACGGTGGGTAGGATCTTTGTTTTGTTTTTCTTTTTCATTCAGTCTCGGGTTTTATACATACACTGGTCCTGGTCAGGTTCATCTATTCTGAACCCAAGTACTCCAATTTCTCCGTCACAACTCCTAAGATTTTCGAGGTTGTTTGTTTCTTCTGTACCGGAGATACATAATGTGTAGTAGCTTTCGCTGCATTCACCGGCATTCACTCCAACCTACAAATCGGTAAATTTCGTATAACTTCGGTCATCTTCGTCAAACTTCGGAGTCACCTGTCTTTACAGGCCTTTTTAATGTTATTGTTTTTATCCGGGCTACTGATCACGTGACTGAAAACTGTGGATGGCAAAAACATTTCCGGTTCCATGGATTCCAGCTGATTCAAGCATTATTTTACTTAGAAAATGAATCACTTTAGGTTAATATTTAACCGTAATTTTTTTCTAGTGTTTTAAATACAGCCTTGAGAAACAATCTGACTGCTTTTCCTAAGACAAATACAACTGTTTCAATGATATTTTTCCGATATCGGCAGATACGCGCGCAACCGTGATATTGCTTTATGGTGACCATTTTTACACCTAGTTTTAGCTATTTATAGTCAAAATATATGTTAATATTTCTGGTTATGACATTTAAATGATCACTTGATGAGAATCTCTTTTGAAAAGAAACTTTGGACGAACGAAACTGCTTTACTTTTCTGAATAAACATTGACAATTATACTGTCTGGTACACGTAAACAATAACTTTCTGCCATCCAATAGGAACGAGGCTAGAACGTACTCTGCGTTAAAGACCGAGCGGTTTCGAATGCTGTTTATTGTGTAACGTTGTGTTAAAAAAAGGTCTATTGCTGGGTAAAACTTTCAAGAGACGACATTTCAAGGTATTTTTGTCTTAGATTTCCAAGAAAATTGACCTGGACTTTTCATGCAAACTGTCTTCTAAAGAGACAATGAACTTTAAAAGTCAATGTCTATTTTCTGGGAAAACCTTATTTTCAGTCTAGAATAAGAAAACATATTACAAATTTGTCGTCTTCTGAATTTGCCCAGTAAATGGCAAACTTTTACGAAAACAAATCGCCCAAACAGATTCTACTAAAACTGAACAAACGAAATAATGAAAATTCTATGCAAACATTGGTTCCCTAATCGTTCTTCTTAAAAAAAATTGCTGATGACATCATATAAACTCCCTTAAATTAGTCCGCCATTTTACTACATTAAACCTTCGATACAACGACAGCATTTGTTTCCAAAGACGTTGCCATTAAAATGAATTTGCTGTTGTACAGAATACTTAATGAGCAGATTGATATGTAAGAAAGGTCTTGTTTGTTCTTATTCCTCATATAACATATGTTTGGATATTTGTTAGAATCGACTGAGGCGATTCTAACAAATATCCAAAACACATGTTTCTTTAAAGTATTAAATACTTAATATTAAATATTAAGTCCTAAATTATTGCATAATTTGTGACTAAATGTTACCTCCTAAGCGGTTTCGTGACAGTCAAATTGTCATTATAATGAATTTTATTGTTGTGTCGAGTATCAGTATGAAAAGGACTGTCATCAAGGAAGACAACTCTATCTAAACTATTTTATCCTCTTCTAAAAAGCGACCTAGGAAATAAAGCAAGAGGGAGCAAATTCTTTCCTTATACATGGGAGCAAATTCTTTCCATATACTGTAGACCCTTTTTCAGAAGATATTTGATGTACTAGACCACATATCGGAAGTCAAAAAAGTTGTCTCCGCTTGCGAAAATAGTGGAAATTTTCCACTTATATACAGTCCCCTAAAAATCGCAGGAATGATACAATAAACATTTTTGTTTATTAGGGCATTCTAACGAAAGGGGCGGAGCCTAACTTAACACAATTGTCTGTCACAGAGTATTGAAATGTTCAAACTTTGCTTTCCCTGAAAAAAAAAATCAAAATGTTTGCTGCAGTCATGACTGGCGCTTTAAGGGTTAAGAATACTTACCTGAGCTTTTCGGGCGTTGTTGACGTCACCGTAAATATATATGGCAAACGCTGACGTATTATCTGCGACGAGGACAGCTTGAAATGTATGTGTTCTCTGTAAAAGTGAGAAATATACGTATATTAATCCAAAGAGAAAGACCCACTAAGTGTTATATACGTCTTGAAATATTCATATGAAGAAAAATGCACGTTGCCACAAATTTGATCTAATTCGGTGAAGAAATAAGAGATATGATGGATTTAAGTTTTTATAATTGTGAGTCTGAGTGCCGCCATTTTGAATGTTTAAATAGATATTTAATTTTTGTAAGGCTCAAATAAAAGCTGCCTAATGACAGGATTATGCTTGTTTTGAAGGTTAGTTGATAGTATACATGCTAATGAATATATTTATAGGTATATTGTAATTAAATATTGTTTCAGGCATGATTTAAATTAAACGTAGTTTCTTCAAAATTAGTTGATTTAGAATTATACTTTGTCGCTATATTTTCATTACAACCACACTGATCGAAAATGTATAATAATATATTTAACAATATCGAAAATTATATCGCATAAAACGTATGATTGATCATCGGTAGATGAAAGTGACACTCTAAACACGCGTATTTTATTATTTTGTCTAAATGAATCTTAGACTTATCTGTTGCTATGACAACAGGGCCGTTCATCACGAGAACATGTCTATATAATTTTGACCCTCTTAAACCCCACTTTTATATAGTAAAACTGGGGTTTACATGGGTATATATTATTTTTCTTATTTCTGCTCAAAACATGGATTGTGGGTACCCGTTAGAACCGCCTCATTGAGGCATTGAGGTTCTAACGAGTACCCACAATCTATGTTTTGAGCAGAAATATGAAAAATATCAGAAATTTTCTTCTGTAAGTTTTCATTTTTTGGTGATAAAATTCTCAATATATTTGAATAAGCGTGTTTTCGTATGTAACAAGCTGGTAAACTATACAGTCTATTCTCGTTACCTCGACTTCGCTTATCTCGAATGGAAATCTAACAACAGGTAACAACATATTGTAGAAAAGGGGAGAATGAACAATTTCTACTCTTTTCCATAATATTTTCAATATATCTCTAACCAGGAGTCAAATCATTCTCCTCGGCGACTTCAATACAAGAGTGGGCACATACCACCAAATCTGGGAGGAAGTGGTTGGAACTGAACGAGCAGAAAAGTGCAACAACAATTGCCTCCTCCTTTTAAAGAAGTGTGCAGGGCGTGAACTACTGATCACCAACACAGGCTTCCGTCTACCAACTCGCAACAAGACATCATCAATGCACCCTCGCTACAAACACTGGTATCTCATTGACTTTGTCATAGTGCGAAGGACGGACAAACAGAATGTCAGAGTGACAAAATACATGTGGTGCAGACTGCTGGACAGATTACAGGCTTGTTGTCAGCAAACTAAACTTGCGCATTCACCCTGCACGGCGACCACAAGACAAGAAAGAGATTGAATATCACCAAGCTGAAACAAGAAGCAAGAGGCAAGCATTCATCAATGTTAGATGCACTGGAACACAGTTCAGATGATCCAGATAGAACTGGACAGTCTTAAGAGACACCATTCACTCTTCGGCAATGAATTCCTTAGGACAAGTATCTCGCAAATACAAGACTGGTTTGATGAGAATGATGAAGAAATTCAAGGACTCCTTGTCGAGAAACACTAATTTAAGCACAAGGCATACCTCAGTGATACAGCTCAGTATGTAGTTAGACTGCCTATTCAAACATATGTAAGACAGTCCAGACATAACAGATTCCTTGATGAACAAAAATGCAGATGAAATCTGGTCCTTTGCAGACATAAACGATATGTTGCACTTAAGACAGTATATAGTCCCAAGAGCTCAGGAACCACCCAACTCCTTAGTGCAGATAGAACTAGTCTTCTGACTGACAAAGCCGCTATCTTGAACACTTTGATGCTGAACACTTTGATGGTGTCTTTATTCGCCCATCATCTATCAATGATGAAGCTTTCAACAGACTACCACAGATGGAATGTAATCCGCTGCTTGATGAGTTTCCAACCGTCTATGAAACAAAGAAAGCCATAAATTCCTGTCATCTGGCAAGGCTCTAGGATCAGATATTATTTCACATTATATGGAGAAAAGAAGCCATCCCTTAAGAATGGTAGACTGGCATTTTAGCTAAATGTGTGAATCTCTTGAAATATTGCATAAACAAAACAAACAGGTAAATAATAAGTATGCATCAGTTATCCACCTATTCAAACAGAAAAGGGAATTCTCAAGTCTGTGACAATCATCGGGGCATCCCTTAATTGTCAATTGCTGGGATCATCCTTTCAAGAATCCTACTGAACCGATTGAATGATTACCTTGAACAAACAGGGCTTCTACCAGAAATCCAATGTGGCTTCAAGAAGGTCAGAGGAACAATTGGCATGATTTTTGTATCAAGGCAGCTTCAAGAGAAATGCCAGGAACAGAATGTGGACCTTTACATAACCTTTTTCGACCTTACCAAAGCATTTGACTCTGTCAATCCTGAAGGACTTTGGAAAATTATGGCAAAGTTTGGCTGTACGGCCAAGTTCATAACAATGGTGCGGCGATTCCACGATGGTATGCTTGCAAGGGTCCAAAATGATGGCAAATTTTCTGAACCATTCCCTGTGACAAATGGAGTTAAGTAAGGCTGTGTACTAGCTTCGACGCTGTTTAGCATGATGTTTTCTGACATGCTCACAGATGATTTCCAGGATGATGACAATGACATAATTATTAGATATCACTTTGTTGGGGAGCTTTTCAAACTAAGAAGGTTGCAAGCTTAATCCAAGGTGCAGACAGAGGTGCTAGATGAGTTCCTCATCGCTGATGGCATGACAAAGTGGGGGCTCAAACAGAAGAGAAAGTGCAAAAAGGTTTTTATCAAGTATCTGATTCATATGACAGCTATGATCTCACAATCAGCAAAACAGACTGAGGTGGTATACGAGCCAGCACCTGGAAACGAAGTAAAATAATTAGAAGTAAAAAGAATCAGCGAAGCTGAGCAGAAACGTGCTCAGCGGAAAGCCAGAGCTAAGGCATCACCAACAGAGCTTTCTTTCTCAGAACCCGGTTGCTTTATTTGTAACTTAGAGCTAAGATTGGTCTCATCAGCCATCTTAGAACACATAAACAGTAACACTTCACGAATTTGATTAGGATTGGTCGTTGTCAGTAATGATAGACGAAATATCAACTTCAGCAGTCAAATTACATATTCACTCGTGAAATGTGGTTGTTCGATTTATTTTTCCCAAATTCTGCAAATCTGATATGTCGATGTACGGATATCTCGAAGTATTTCAATGAGTCTCTTTAACTTTGAGATAACGAGAGTCGACGACTGTAGTAACTTTGTTCTTCTTTAGCCAAACGTAGCAAACAATATTTCATTAAAACTAGCAAGGAGTTTGTGAGGAGGTGTTGCCAGAATAGACATAATGACGGACGGCAGACAAATGACGCTTTCATTGACAGCCAACATAAATATTGTTTAAGAACACACATTAAGAAGCATTGCTGTCAGTGTTTTCCTTCATGTGGTCTGGAAATATACCCAGCAAACACACAACGTCGCCACAACGTCGATACAACGTCGCTGCAACGTGACGTTGCAGCGACGTTGCAACGATGTTGTTGTGACGTTGTGTGTTTACTGGGTAGGGGATGGACAACGGACATGTGTCTACTATATCTCAGTTTCTGTCTAGGCGAGCTAAAAATACCTTACCTTTAATTGATCCCCATATGCCGTTACATTGAACCACGTGACTATCAACGCCCACTCGGCTTGGAAGCTATTGTTGTACTCCGGATGTGTCGTTATTACATGATATGACGCCTTCTGAAAACATAAACAAACTCAGCCTTTAGATCTCAGCAGGCTAAGCAGTAGCCGCCATCACTCCGACTTTTAACGGAAAGTCCCGAATATCTTAGGTCGCTTTCCGAGACAAATCAATTTCTGTAAAAACAAAACGTCCGGTTTTTGGGAGAACTTTCGCGGAAGCGAAGTGTTTTCAGCGTTATGGTTACCCCTTGCCGTGTACAAGGTTGCAAAAGCCTTCGAGTTAAAAGAAATAACATTACTTTTTTTTTTTTTATCATTTGACTTGGAGACATGATGCACTCTGTCGGCAGTGGCTCAGTCTAGCTGAAACTGAAGCGCTCGCCATGTTTCTTATTCCAAGATCGATCATACGACATAGCGCCACGTGACTTTGATTACGAGTGAACAACGGAAAAATACGGAATCTGCATGAAATCGGGCAAAAACAGTCTGGTGTTTGGTTTTAAATTTTTTTATACTTCTACACACATGATATACCTTAATAGCCTTAAGTATTGGGACAGATATGCCTATGTATTACGAAAACATGCCTATTCAAATATACTGAAAATTAATGAAAATTTTCAGATAAAAAATTCTGATATTTTTCATATTTCTGCTCAAAACATAAATTGTGGGTACTTGTTAGAACCGCCTCGGCGAGGCGGTTCTAACGAGTACCCACAATCTATGTTTTTGAGCAAAAATAAGAAAAATAATGTATACCCCTGTAAACCCCAGTTTTACTATATAAAAATGGGGTTTAAGGGGGTCAAAATTATATAGCCATGTTTTCGAGATGGGAAATAGTGTATCAAGAAGGAATAAATGGTTGACAATGGTTGCTAGACAGACAATTCACATGAAATGCCATACCTTATTTTCTCTGAAAAAGGAAAAAAAATGTAATGCTACAATTTTGCTTGTTGCTTTTACAGTAAGCATTGCAGATGTACATTTTAGCATGAAGCTTTAAATCAGAGACTACCCAACGGGCACATGACGTTAATACAACGTCGCCTCAACGTCGATGCAACGTCATGACGTTGTATCGACGTTGAGGCGACGTTGTATAAACGTCATGTGCCCGCTGGGTAAAGACTCATTATGCCAGAACCATATCTAAAACACTGTATAAGGAAATCCATTACTAAAACAGGACTATTCAAATATATTGAAAATTTTACAACCAAAATAGGAAAATTTTCAAATAAAAATTCTGATATTTTTCATATTTTTTCTCAAAACATAGATTGTGTGTACTCGTTAGAACCGCCTCGCTGAAGAGTACCCACAATTTATGCTTTTGAGCAGAAATAAGAAAACTAATATCTACCCCTGTAAACCCCAGTTTTACTATATAAAAGTGGCGTTTAAGGGTTCAAAATTATACAGGTATGTTTTCGTGATAAATGTTGGTCTGTACTCTTGAATTATATAACTTACATCGAGGTCACTTCTCGCCGTGGTTTGGCGGTAGAAAAGCGAAGCCCCGTAGAAATCAAACCAAAGTGGGGCGATCAACTGTTTGTCGAATGTTGAAAATACTTTCGGCTTATGTAAGCTTTGTCCATGAATGCTTTTGTCAAAAAAGATCAACCCATTGTCAGAAACCTGTTACAAATGGAAACAGATAATGGAACACATTACGAAAACACGCCTATTCAAATATACTGAAAATTTCACCACCAAAAACTGAAAGTTTTCAGATAAAATACTGATAGTTCTCAAATTTCTGCTCAAAACTTAGATTGTGGGTACTCGTTAGAACCGCCTCTCAGAGGCGGTTCTAACAAGTACCCACATTCTATGTCTTTGAGCAGAAATAAGAAAAATAATGTATACCCCCGTAAACCCCAGTTTTACTATATAAAAGTGGGGTTTAAGGGAGTCAAAATTGTATAGGTAGGAGTTCAGGATGATCTGATGCTGGGTAAAAAAAAGATCAGCAGACGACAGTTTTAAAATATATATTTCTTATTTGCCTCAGCTTTAACAGTTTGTACAAATTGTTTTGACATTTCATGCAAATTGTTTCCTCAGGAGACAATTTGCATGAAATTTCAAAACTTATTTTGAATGAAAATAAGACAAAAATGTCATCAATCTGTTATGTGCAGAATTTCCCAAAGAGAGTGGTAAATGTTAGCATAAGAGACAATCAATGTGGTAAAAAAAGACCTTCATGTTATATGTGAAGTCTGATCATTCTGCATTTCTGTTAACTTCACAGTTTCATTCTGCATTTCTGTTAACTTCGTAATTCCATTCTGCCATTCTGGTAACTTCAGGCTTTCATTCTGCTATTTTTCTAACTTCATAGTTTCTTTCTGCAATTCTGCTAACTTCATAGTTGCATTCTGTCATTCTGCTAACTTCATGCTTTCATTCTGCTATTCAGCTAACTTCATATTTTTTTTATGCCATTCTGCTAACATCATACATCCATTCTGCCATTCTGCTAACTTCACGCTTTAATACTGCTATCCTGCTAACTTCAGTTTCTTTCTGCCATTCTGCTAATTTCATAGTTTCATTCTGCCATTCTGCTTATTTCATAGTTTCATCCTTCCATTCTGCTAACTTAATAGTTTCATTCTGCCATTCTGCTAACTTTATTTCATTCTTCAATTCTGAAGTTCTGAAAACTTTATATTTACATTCTGCCGTTCTGCTCGTTTATAGTCTTTTCACTACGAAAGTTCCCGAGTCGCTACGGAAATTGACGACCAGATTCCGGAGCTAATTGTGTTATAAAAATATTAACCAATGAAATGCTTGCGGTAAACAAAACGGCAGTTGTCATATAAGGGGCTCAGAGAAGGAAATTATAGCTTATCTGACAGTTTCTTTTGAAGCAAAATATATGCAAGGATAGTGTATGTGACATATTTTTGCTGTTTCCTTGGCTGAAATGCGTGTCTTTTCAACAAAAATAATTTTTTTAATGAAAAAATTCAGCGGTGAAATGTTTACTGTAACATCGGTTTTTACTTACAGTGCTGTCGGCCAATCCTGCGCCCTTAAGCTACTGTGCAGGTCATAAATTCAATACAGAGAAAAAAAATAAAATGCATTTTAGCACCAGTTCAGAGCCTTGCCAATGTAGAGCCAATTGGACTTCATTTTTTCATCTCTAGTTTTAATTTGTTGTCAGTGTAGGCCATCAAACGTCGCTACATTTTCTGCTAATTCTGCGCACCTGGAGTAAATCGCTTCCTTATTTTATACTTCTACTATGATCTGGTTCTTCAAAAACACATTTGCAGAGTAGGCCAGGGTAGTTGATGAAATATGAAGAATAAAGTTCATATTTTATTGCGACAGTCTTGTTGAAAATTGCGATTTTCACACAGTCCTGTGTTATTTTTCACATAAACACGTGTTTTCGTGATCATTTTACAAATATTTTGAATTTGCCATTTGAAAATGCTTTTTATACTTCCATTCCATCTGTGTATTAAAATGATTAACCAAAATGAAATGGTTTTGATGTTTGTTCAAAACCGTTTGAATGAGCAGGATTAGCCGATGCGCAGAATTAGCCTACATGGCTGTACATGAACTTACCCGCGTTCGAAACTTTCTTTACGGATGGCTTTGAAATCCGCTTTGGTTTGAACAAATAGATTAGAATAGTTGTTATGCTGAACTTCTCCATGACTGTAGGCAAATGAGCTTTGGAATATGATTCCTTCAACTTTAAATGACCCGCAGAATTTGTTTGACAGCCGGCTGCTGACTGAAGCGGTCGCCATTTTACGCCAGAAATCTATATTGGTTGACTGAGTCATGTGACATAGCGCCATGTGACTTTAATGACGAGCGGTTTACAGAAAAATACGGAAACGCTATGAAAACGACTGTAGTTTCATCCTGTCACCCTGTTAAAGTTATTGTTTCATTTAATACCATTACGAACACAAGCCTAATCAAATATATAGAAAAAAAATCACCTCCTAAAACTGAAAATTTTCAGATAAAAAAAAAAACTGATAATTTTTCATATTTCAGCTCAAAACATAGATTGTGGGTACTCGTTAGAACCGCCTCGGCGAGGCGGTCCTAACGAGTACGCACAATCTATGTTTTTGAGCACAAACAAGAAAAATAATGTATACCCCTGTAAACCCAAATTTTACTATATAAAATTGGGGTTTAAGGGGGTCAAAATTACATAAGCATGTTTTCGTGATGCGTAATGAAAATGAATTTTATGTTCTGCTTATATTTTTCAGAAAAAAAAAAGAAATGTTACATTACTTACATAAATTTTTTCGTAAGCTTTACTAAAGAAGAGTAATGGTCTTGTAAGTGAAATTTCCACATTTTTATCATCTCCAATGGTTTGATTCTTGTCCGAATTAGAAAAACCAAAGGGCAGTAACTCAGCTCCATTTACAACGTTTGTAAAACACAACGCACCAAGTAGGAAGAAAACAGGTCGAGGCGACGTCATGTTATTCGGTCAGCCCTATCAATACCTGAAACATAAATATTATGCATACCATGTTAACTAAAATTACATTTATCCCAATAAACACATTTGAGCCTCAACGTGAGAAACATATCTACTGATATATGCGCTCAACGATGACTCAAGTCAGCCTGCAAAATTTATCCGGATTTCCGGCATTGCTTCCACGTGTCTCTGGTTCCTTATAGCGTTAAAGTTGCGAACTATTATGCCTCAAAGATATTAAAAACTCTTTGGAGGTGATATTTGATGTTTTTAGTGTTTAGTGTACCATAAACAGTATTTAAGTCACATCGAGACGATTATAAGATGACAAGTTGGTCAAATTAAGAACAAGACAATAATTTCATGAGAAGAGTTTCGCCACGAGCGGGATTCGAACTCACAACTGTTGGATCAGCAAGTCAGCACTAAACCAACTAAGCTTCCGTCTCCCATTAAATTTAGTATTATCAAAAGAAAGCTAAAGCAAAGATGATAGGTTGTAGAGATACTTATATGTTGATTTTGATTCCGTGACCAAGATGCGATTTAAATTTGTTTTCGGAAACACCTAGGCGGGAATAGAAATATTTAAAATGATAATCGCAGGGCGGGACGGGGCGGGACATTGGGCCGGATTGGATCGGGTAGGGTAGGATAGGGTAGTGGGGCTGGGTTGGATGGGATGGATTTGGGTAATGTATGGTAGGGTAAGGAAGGGTCCTTTATATGAAAATAAAGTCTTTGGCCAGGTAAGGTCAGGTCAGATAAGGTCAGTTCAGATCAGGTCGGGTCGGGTCGGGCAGGGCATGGCGTGGCCGGGCCGGGTTGGTTAGGGTCAGGTAGGATCGGGTCATGTATAGTAGGAAAGGTAGGTTAGGGTAGTGTGGGGTGGGTGGAGTGCAGTGGAGTGGGTGGGATGGGGTGTGTGGGGTGGGGTGGAGTGGATTGGGATGGAGAGAGTCGGGTGAGTGGGGTGGCGAGGGTAGGTAGGGTAGGGTAGGGTCCTTTATATAAAAAGTAAAGTCTAAGGCGACCATATGTGACTGCTGGATATTTTGAAAGAAGAATGATTGTTAGAGAGGTCGAAGGAAGGGTCCCTCTTGGAGAGGATGAAGAGTGATTGCTGAAGGCGGAAGGAGGGATGACTGCTAGAGAGTGTGAAGGAATGGTGACTGCTAGAGAGGATGAAATAAGAGTGACTGCTGGAAAGGACGCAGGAAGGGTGATAGCAGGGGAAGGTGAAGAAAGGGTGACTGCTGGAGAGCTTGAAGTAAGAGTTACTGCTTGAGATACTGAAGGAAGAGTGATTGCTAATGAGGATGATGGAAAAGTGGCTGCTGGAGAGGATGAAGGAAGAGTGACTGCTATAAAGGATGAAGGGAGAGTGACTGCTAGAGATGATGAAAGAAGCATGACTGCTGGAGAGGATGAAAATAGTGTGACTGCAATATAGGATGAAGGAAGAGTGACTGCTAGAGAAGATGAAGGAATATTGACTGCTAGAAAGAATGAATGAAGATTTACTGCTTAAGAGGTTGAAGATAGAGTGCTAGAGAGGATGAAGGAAATGTGACTGCTAGAGGTTGTAGAAATAGTTACTGCTAGACAGCGTGTAGTAAGAGTCACTCCTAAAGAGGATAAAGGAAGGGTGTCTGCTACAGAGGGTGAAGGAAGAGTAGCTGCTGGAGAGGATGAAGAAAGAGTGATTGTTTGAGAGTGTGAAGAGTGACTGCTAGAGAGGTTGAAGGAATAGTGACTGTTAGAGAGGATGAAGGAAGGTCGGCTGCTAGAGAGGATGAAGGATGAGTGGCTGCTAAAGGGTGTAAAGGGTGGCTGCTAGAGATGGTGATGGAAGAGTGACTGTTAGAGAGGGTGAAAGAAGGGCGACTGCTAGAGGGAATGAATGAAGAGTGACTGAAAGAATGTGAAGGGTGACTGCTAGAGGAGGTGAATGAAGGTGACTGCTGGAGAGGGTGAAGAAAGGGTGACTGCTGGAGAGGATGACAAAATGGTGACTGTTAGAGAGCGTGAAGAAAAGCTGACTGTTGGAAAGTTTGAAGAAAGGTTACTGGTAGAAAGGGTCAAGAAAGAATGACCTTCTTAAGAGGACTAAAGAGTCACTGCTAAGAGGGTGAAGTGACTGGTAGAGAGGGTGAAGGAAGGGGAACTATTGGAGAAGAGGAATGAAGGCAGGGTGAGTGCCGGAGAGGATAAAGGAAGGGTGACTGTTAGAGCGGATTAAGGAAGGATGACTTCTGGAGAGGATACAGGAAGGCTGACTGCTGCAGAGGAGGAAGGGAGAGTGACTTTTAGAGGTTGAAGGAAGTGTGACTGCTTGATAGGGCGAAGGGTTGACTGCTAGAAAATGTGAAGGAAGTATGACTGCTAGAGAGGAGAATGAAGAGTGATTGCTAGAGAGGGTGAAGGAAGAATGACTATTAAGTGTTTAAGGAAGAGAAACTCCCGCCCTCGTATTTAGAAATCCCGCCACCAGTTTTGACTGTAACGCTGACGTTTACATGCATTTCTTACGTTGTTGACGTAAGAAAAACGCACGACGTTAAACCGTCTAACGTCGTGGAAACGAAGACTTACGTCAGCAAAGTATCCAAATGACGTCGGAACTTCCGCTCAGTGTTTTGTTGCATAATAAATCACTGTTTAACCATTGGCTATATAGGCGAGGAGTGTTAAAATTGTATTTCAACTCCTTTAATCCCAAACTATTGTTATCAAACTATTGTTATCTCAAACTATCGTTATCTCAAACTATTGTTATCAAACTATTGTTATCTCAAACTATTGTTATCTCAAACTATTGTTACTCAAACTACTGTTATCTAAAAAAATCACTTGGCAGCTGAGATGGAGAAAGGCGAATGTATATGAACGACAAAAGCAACAGGTATCAAGGCATTTATTTATTTATTTATTTATTTATTTATTTATTTATTTAAACAATGTTTAAAGAGGATGACACAATTAACTATAAATAACTATTCTACCTTGTGGTCCTCTAACTAAAATTTATATACATATATACAACAAGACTTAACTAACAGCTAAGAAATTCATGGGATAAAAGTAGCTTGTAGCGAAGTGAATGCTTGTATAAAGTTTTTATCAAATAAAAGTGCTAACAGGTATGTGCAAGTGATTTAAAACCAAACATGGCACTGAATTATATCAAAGACAAATCTGTATGTTATCACAGTTTTTGTAAGTGCTTTAAGATTTGACGAGCGCATAAAACCAATATCTAAAACAATTATGCTAGGTCATAAAAGCTCTCAATTCAGTTACAATAACGGTTTCAGCGATAATTTTACACATGGTATATCATTTAAAATCATAGTTAAAGACATTTTATAAGGGTTAAAATGTTGCTTCGTTCGTTGTTGTATTCTACGTTCCCCATTACGAAAACACGCCTATTCAAATGTATAGAAAATTTCACCTCCAAAATCTGAAAATTTTCATATAAAAAAACTCAGTTGTTCTTCACATTTCTGCTCAAAACATAGATTGTGGTACTCGTTAGAACCGCCTCGTCGAGGCGGTTCTAACGAGTACCCACAATCTATGTTTTGAGCAGAAATGTGAAGAATAATGTATACCCCTGTAAACCCCTAGATAAAAGTGGGGTTTAAGGTGGTTAAAATTATATAGGCATATTTTCGTGATGCCATTCGAGCAACGTAGACTCCAGTCAGGCTACGTTCATGGGCAGTCTGATCTGGGCCATGGCTGTCTACATTTGCTATTACGGCCATGTCCCCGTGCAACATCGAGTGTTTGGGTCGCATAATGAGAATATAAGAATGAGTGTCTATGCAGGACTGGGAAATCTCACTCGAGGGGTAGGAATTTCAACAAGGGACGAGGTTTGCCGAGGGTGAGATTTCCCTATCCTGCATGGACTGGCTCATAATGGATTCTTTTTCTCCCACCTTTAAGTGGATTGTTCCTAGGACCAGCGTGGTCCTGTGAGATAGAAGTTTCTCATATAGGCAAAGGTGGGAGAAAAGAATTTTCAGGATAACATTGGCTTAGAAAATGTAGTGTTTTTCTCACTGATAATGAGACGTTCTAGAATGGTATGGTGACCAACAAAGCTCTTTATTATATACAAAGTAATGAAATACAGAGAATTATTAATGAAATAAAATGCAATATTTCGAAAAAGTTATATTTTCACTAGTGAAAATATAAAACTTATAATTTCACTCCTCTGAGCAGTGAAAAATATAAGATCCGGAACTACTTTTTTTTCTTATTTACATTAATGGTCAAAGGGAAGCAACTCAAATTTTGCAAGACTTGCAAGATTTGCATCTCTTCTATCTCGTGAAGTGAAAAAATGTATATTTCATTCGTGCCTTCGGCACTCATGAAATATACATTTTTTTCACTTCACTCGATGAAATAAAAGTCATATTCACTCCAAACATTTGAATATCCTCTATTTATTAGACATTGTGACGTGCAGGCTGGGTCTGCTTATAAGGAACTGACATGCTTGGTAGACTCACTGTTTGCTTTTTATCTGAAAATGGGACCATTCTAAAACGAAAGAATTTTCTCCAATGGGGAACAAATTCTTTCCTTTTCGAAAAGATCCCGTTTCAGAAGGGGATAAAGTCAGCTGTGACAAAACTATCTACCCTGGCAGTGTATGTATTTTCTATGAATTTTGATACAGTGTACCCTCTTTACAACGATAGCATTTGTTCCCAAATATGTTGCCGTTAAAATGAATTTGCTGTTGTAAAAATTCTAAATAGATAGAATGATATGTAAGAGAGACCTTATTTTATGTTTTGGATATTTGTTAGAATCGCCTCACTGAGGCGATTCTAACAAATATCCAAAACATATGTATCGTGACGTATTAGATACAATATTTTGCCTAATTTCTGGTTTATTGTCATCGTCTGAGTGAAGGGTTCGTGCCATTCAAATTGCCATTAAAATGAAGTTTGCCATTGTATCGAGTGTCGGTATAAAGAGGGCTGTCTGTAAAATGACACTTTTTCTCAGTTTTGATGTTTATACAAGAAAAGAACATGGGCAATATATATTGTATTACATATGAAATTACATAGTACAGCAATCCACGAATATAGTCTAAAACACACACACACAAAAATATTTCTCTGCTAAATTCCTTGCACTCAGTGAAACGAGACAACACTAAAATGTTATTATTTATTTCTATGGTGATGTGCATGTCAATATAACATATTGCAAAATTCTTTGAAATCGTAAGAATAAAAAAAAAAAAAAAAAAAAAAAAAAAAGTCCAGAATAATACTTCTCAAATGCCTGCATAAATACGCTTTATCACTTAGTCAGAAAATGCCCACTCGAACTAAAACAATATGACTGAAAGATTGTTGAAAGCGAAGTAAAACCGGCGAATAAAACAAAGACCGAAATATTGGTATAAGTTTACATTTACCAGTCAGTGTCCGAACTGGAACCTAGACGATGCCCAGTGACGCCCAAACACAGCCTAGACAATTCCCAGTGATCCCAAAATGGAACCTAGACAATGCCCAGTGACCCTAAAGATGAACCTAGACAATGCCCAGTGACGCCCAAACACAACCTAGACAATTCCCAGTGATCCCAAAATGGAACCTAGACAATGCCCAGTGACCCTAAAGATGAACTTAGACAATGCAAAACCCAACAATGGAACATAGGCAACGCCCAGTGACCTCAAAACGGGACCTAGGCAAATAGTATAGAGTGTACACCCATATCAGACACTGCAGCGGCCTCTGAGCAGGTTGTATGCTAACTTATAATTTCTGTAAAAAAATATACAGATAACCCTCTTTATACCGACACTCGATACAACAAAAAATTTCGTATCAATGACAATTTCACTGTCACGAAAACTTTTGCTTAAAAGGTAACAATTAGTCACAAATTATGCAAGAATAATTGTATTAAATACTTAAAGAAACATATGTTTTGGGATATTTGTTAGAATCGCCTCAGTGAGGCGATTCTAACAAATATTCAAAACATATGTTCTACGGAGAAATAAGAACAAATCAACAAATTTCCTACATATCAATCTGCTCATTAGGTATTCTCTACAACAGCAAATTCATTTTGATGGCAACGTATTTGGGAACAAATGCTGTCGTTGTAACGAGAGTCCACTGTATTGCGAATAAACTAAAGCAGATTCCTCTTCTATTGAAAATGGACCTGTTCAAAGTGTCAGATGGTAGAGTCCACTGGGCATTAATGGGATTTTTATGCATTTTATGGGGAAGCAACTCTGTCATTTTTTGTCCTTCTCAAAAGGGGTTTATTCTATAAATAAACAATTTCCAGAATGGGCCTGATATGCATTATGACCATGCAGTCGAATGAATTTGATTATTTAAAGGTTCCATGGTCCTCAAAAATAGACATTGTTTCTCCAAGAAAGGTTTAATAAATGATATATAGTATTATACGATCGTAAAATGTGGCATCTGACAGCCTGTAAAATCTCAGCTAGTCTCTCGTTTTTGAACTGGATCAAAAATGAAATGATTTTTTTTTTTTTTTTTTTTTTTTTTTTTTTATCGTATCTCTGAATTTATGTTGGCAACATTAGTTCAGAGATACAGTAAAAAGAAAATCATTTCATTCCAAGAACAAAACTAACTTATAGCAACAGATAAGGTCCTTTTTTCATCCGAAAAATATTGATATCTTTCTTATTTCTCCATGAAAACATATGTTGTGGGTACTCATTGGAAGCGCCTCGGCGAGGCGCTTCTAATGAGTACCCACAACATATGTTTTCGTGGAGAAATAAGAAAAATATTATGTGGGTACCCCCTCTTATCTGTTGCTATGTAACTGAACTTTTACAGGCTGTCAGGTGCCACATTTTAAGATTGTATTAATACAGTATAACAATTTATCAAAAATTGTTTTGATAATAAAATGTTTATATTTTAGGAAAACGGAGTCTTTAAGGTACACCCGATAAATAGATATGGTATGTTTGAACGCAAAATATATAAAATTCTACATTTTACGTCGATACTAATGTAAAATGTAGAGGTATTTTTACATTTTGCGTTAATCTCAACGGAATATGTAGAAATTTGCTTTTCCTACATTTTGCGTCGATTGTACATATCGACGCAAAATGTTAAAATATATAGAGACATTTTCCATTAGTTATGTGGTTGTATTTTGTTTCCCCATCCAGGAAATGTATTGATTTTGTCACTGTTGTCTGTCTATCCGTCCGTTTTAGGAAAATCACTGTACCATTAAGATCGCCAACAGTCACCTCATGACACCAAAATAAATTTCGTAAAGAGGACTGATGTTCGAACACAGAGGTGTTTATTTCATATAAGCAAGCTAAACCGTAACTACGAAGGTGAGTCAATAAGTAACCAGCCTATCCCATTTCCGATGGACCGAGACGGGCTCCCAGAAAATTAAAATTTGTCACTTCCACTATAGGAGTGATCGATATTCTCGCTATCCTCACAGATTATATAGAAATGGTTGCGTTCGCAGCAGATCCTTCGCTTATCTTCGACACGACTGCTGTTACATTGATGACCTTTCTTAAGATTTTCCGTGTTTTCAGGATTTTCCGGCTTATCCGACACGTACCGGGCCTGTGGATACTTGTGTACACCCTCAAGGCAAGTGTGAGCGAGCTCGTTTTGCTCGTGTGTGGAGCGCTGTGGTGCAGTGGTAAAGCGTCGGACTCGAGATCGATAGGTACCGGGTTCGATCCCCACTAACAGCACTAACAGCAAGTGTTGTTTCCTTGAGCAAGAGACTTTATCCGCATTGCTTAGTACTGGTTTCTACCCAGGAAAAAAGAGGGCCACATGGAAGATTAGTACTAGATTACTAAATGTGTTACCCTCTATAAATAAGGTCGATTATTATTATTATTATTATTATTATTATTATTATGACCTTGGGAGTCATGATATTCTCGTCTTTGATGTATCAACGCAAGATATACAAATTTCTTCATTTTGCGTTGAAACTAACGCGGCGTCTGATCAGGATCTACACTGTATGTATGAAATTCAGGAATTTCTATAAAACATGATTATACTAAAAAACAACAACAACAAAAAAAAACAACCCCTTAAAATAGCAATTGACTACCGCAAAAACCCAAGATATTGGGACAGAAAGGCTTAAGGAAACAGTGAAAGCCCAGATCAGACGCGGCGTCTGACCAGGATCTACACTATTTGCACGAAATACGGGAATTTCTTTAAAACATTAAGCAAACAGTGTAGACCCAGATCAGACGCCGCAGAACGCGGCGTCTGATCAGGGTCTACACTGTTTGTAATTTTTATTCCACAGTTTTTTGACATACCAACAAGTAGTAAATGTGGACCAATATTGAGAGTAAATACGATAGTCGAAGGAGAGATAAAGAAGATTTTGCTAGGCATAAATGGGTATATATGGTATGTAAAAGGTACGAAGTCAATTCGTACTTGAGTCAATTCGTACTTTTGTCAGTTTGCTCTCATTTTGATCAGATCGTTCTCATTTTTCGGCTGTCAGTTCGTACTCATCAATATTTCCTTCGGACAATTCGTCTTTATTTGGTCAAATCATGTAAAAACAATTAAAAGAAGAAATGTAGAAAATTCTACAAAAAAAGTACAAACCTCGTTTGACACAATAGTCTCTGTATTTCACTATTTTCGTGGAGAGATCGTGGTCAATTAAATTTTAAGGACACGAATTGAAATTTTACCAGGGTATATATCATTACAAGAGAAGGAATAGATAGGACCACAACAAGACAAAAGAGCCCTTTCTGCATGTAGACCACTATGGCCCAATATGCGTAGTCGCGCTGTTGTTTTCCATTTACAGAATTATATTATACAGCAGCCTCCATTGGAACGACATAAAATAAGCAGTTGTAGGGACATTACTGTTTAAGGGAGGGTTAAATATATTTAAACTAGAAATGTGTCCAAAGGACACGGATGCCCCCGCCTGAAAAAACTTAAATACAAATTGCTAAAGCGGGACGCGGACAGAGACGGGCGGACGGACAGAATTAACGCTATATATGTTCTTACCACCATTTTTCGAATGGCGGGGCATAAAAATGGCACTTTTGGATATCAGAATGTATCTGTTGCAGGAAGGTGACTTGTTGAGAGGTGACCGTAATAGAGGTTGTACTGAGGAATAAAGAAACAAATATAGCGACGGATAAAGAAATAAAGAATATAGTGATAAACAAAAGAATATATTGCGGAATAAATCAATGCAGAACCTTTCGTCAATTCTGTTAAGCAATTATCTTTAATTAGAGGTCACATATCGGGTCCCCTTATAGGCGCCATATTCCTTAAAATAGACATTTTATTATCCAAGAAAAGGAATACGTGGCCACATAAGTATATACCTGCATTTAGCAAGTTTCTGCCTTAACCAAACATTTTTTTTCCTATCTCATAGTTGGTTGCTTAACATGAGATTGGCTGTATAGTGATGAATAAATAAAGCATATACAGTCGAACTTCAATGGCTCGAACATCATTGGGACCATGAAAATTTGTTCGAGACATGGGTAGTTCGAGCCACTGAGGGTTAATTATGGCGCAAGGTCAGGAAGCAAATGGTGATAAATTAGGGATTTCTTTTCGATCTTCTATACAATAATTGTATGTTGAGTGTACTCATTAGAATCGCCTCGATGAGGCGATTCTAATGAGTACACACAACAGAAAATTTCCTGATAAAATCAGAACATTTTACCTAAATATTTGTTTCCTGGACCTATCGGAAGAATTTCATAGGGACTCAAAAACGAGTTCGAATGATCCATGGTAAACGAGCCATCGGTGTTCGAGCTATTGAGGTTTTACCGTAGTAATGAATAAAGAAGTAAAGAATATAGCGATGAATAAAGACATGAAGTATATATTGATGGACAAGAAAGGTCCAGACAGCAAAAAATGCGAAGACTAATCAGAATCTTCCCTGATCACGCATACATAAGGTACGTTTTCTAACCTTGGACCCTTAAAGGGGATTCTTTTACACAATCCTAGTCATTTGATGCAACTACGTCTTGTCTTTCGTTTTTGAAATCCAATATCATATGACGACAAATAATATAACAGTGGCGGATTCAGAGGGGGTTCAATGGGTTCAGACGACACCTACCCCACTCCCGTTTGACTCAAAATTTCATTTTCATGGGACAGTTGGATGAATCTGACCCCATAATTCTCTTCAACAAATCCATTTTACTGCCTGTGAATGTATGTGAAAGTGTATAAATATTATTATCAAACAACCATTTTGCCTTTCTCTTACGTGGTTGCTGAATCAGAGGCAAACAGTGAAGACCCTGATCTGGGCCTACACTGTTTGTTTAGGCCTGTCTGTACGAATGCATAGAGCAGGTACGGTAATTTGATCGACCCCCTCAGAAATCATCCTGGCTCCACCCCTCCCAGGTAGCATTGTACATAAATCTATATCGGGCTGTTATCGGCCCGTCAGGTGTCCTGACGGGCCAATAACAGCCCGATATAGATTTATGTAGAATGCTAACTGGGCTATACACACGGTATATACCCTAAGCATTCGGACAGACAGACTTGAGTAAATAATGTAGACCCAGATCACATGTCACAGACGTGTCTAATCAGGGTCTACACTATTTGCCACTCATACAACAGTTTTTAAAAAATCACCCAATAAGCATTCTACATAAATCTATAGAGGGCCGTTATCGGCCCGTCAGCTACCCTGACGGGCCGATAACGACCCGCTGTAGATTTATGAAGAATGCCAGCTGGGCAGGTAGGTAGTAAAGTGGGCGCCTTTAACTTTTGGGATAAGTATGGTAGGGAGTTTTGGTGTTCGAATTTTACGGTAAATCTAAAGCAGTCCCAGACTGGCTTTCTTGTTTCGCAGTCTGATCAGGATATTCTAAATTTGCCGTCATAGTGTCATTTGATATTCTTTATGCATGCATATGAAACGTGAAGAGGAAATGTTCAGTTATTTATACTACACGCCAAAAGAAACGCCAATGTGCACGATGACAACTAAATAGTAGGGTGTCTTATTTCGACGAAGTCGATAAAAAATATTCGCTGACCCATGGATGTAAATACATGTAGGGAAAACAGTACACATTTATTTTGTTTAAACGTTATTTTTCATATTATTAAAGTCGATCTTCTTTAACCAAGTGCAGTGTTTTGTGTTGTTTGATACTTTTTTTTAACTTATTGCTCTAAATGGTATTTAAATATGAAACAGAACTACAGAGAAAAGAACTAGAACTAATAGAACTAATTGTTTGGTAAACTTTACTTTTTACAACTATATTTTCGATTGTACTAGTGTGCTTCCGTAAATATTGCCTTCGTAATGGTACAGTCACACGGCCACTTACGGTAGCTGCGGATGCTTACGGATAAAAATCCGTAAGCATCCGCAAGGATCCGTATCATCCGTAAGCATCCGTATCCATCCGTAACCCAATCCGCAGTATCCGCAGACATACGCAGATCCGCAGCGAGAATTTTGAAAATCTCAAAATTTTGCTGCGGATGAAATATACGTAAGCATCCGCAGAATATACGTTATCCATACGTAAAATACGTAACTCATACGTAAGATACGTAAACTCATACGCAGGATACGTAAGATACGTAACTGATCCGCACACTTTGATCCCCACCCCCAAGTCCAACCCCAAAAAGCTTTTTTTAAATTTATTGGATTATTTTACAATTTTAAGAGCCAACAAGCAAAGCTGAGAAAAGTTTAACTCTGTGGCACTCATTTAACTCCAAAAATCACCATTTTCAAATTGGCACTAAGTGGCACTAAAAAAAGTGGCACTAAAAAAAGATAAATGGCACTAAAAAAAGATAAAAGAAGAGAGGTTTTTTTTACCTCTACGCTTCCTCTTGTCCCTTGTCTTGCCCCTTTTTTCCACGTCCCTTGCCACTCTTCCTCTGCCTGGGGAGGCTGTTGTGGCTGCTCACTCACTGGAGGATTCTTCCTGGTTTTTCTGCTACTTCTTCTGCCAGACATGATGCACACCAATGTCCAAAAAGATGGAGTAGAAACTGTTGAAATAACTGGAACTAGCTCTCAGACTTGATGAAATGCGACTGAAGCAAGCTCCGATCCGCGTGGGTTTATATGCGGATGGTGCGGACGCCAGAGGAAGCTGACATGCGCAGACACGAGCGTAACTCATCCGTATCGTCCGTAAAATCCGTAAGTCATCCGTAAGTCGTCCGTGACATGTGTCAGCGGATTGGCAGCGGATGGGCTCATCCGCAGGTTTTACCCGTAACATCCGCAATTCATACGTAACATCCGTAACTAATCCGTATCGTCCGCAGAATATAGGTAACTTTTGCTCAAATGTGCGTAATTTGGGGTAAAAATTACGCATTTTCATTATCCAAATATACGCAGGCATCCGCAGGTCCGTAACATAGCCGTGTGACTGTAGCATAAGAAAAGATAAACAAGGTTAGCTTTGTTTTTAAACAACAACAACAACAACAACATCAACAACGACGACGACGAAAGCAACAACAACAACAACTTTAGCTTTATTTTAAGAAAAGCTTAGAAAGTCATCTTTTGCGTGATTAAATAATGCATTGGCATTTAATGATACTTTAAACGAGCTTAACTTACTATGCATCCTGCAATTTGACTCTGTTTAACGTGAATAAACGGAATGACCTCGGTGGTCATATATGTTGTCAAGGGTACGTCTGTGTGCTTTGGGTGTTTAGACGCACCGTAAATCAGGTACATTAAACTCTCGTTACAACGACAACATTTGTTCCCAAAGATGTTGCCGTTATAATGAATTTGCTGTTGTAAAGAATCCTTAATGGGCAGAATGATATGTAAGAAAGACCTTGTTTGTTTTTTTTTCTCATAGAACATATGTTTTGGATATTTGTTAGAATCGCCTCAATGAGGCGATTCTAACAAATATCCAAAACATATGTTTCTTTACAGTATTAAATACAATATTCTTGCATAATTTGTAACTAATTGTTACCTCTTAAGCGAAGGTGTCGTGACAACCAAATTGTTGTTATAATGAATTTTATCGTTGTATCGAGTGTCGGTATAAAGAGGGTAGACTGTAGTTCGTGTTACCTCATCTAAGTCAGCCAGTGACTTCTTATCCAACATGATTAGCCACCAGCACTTACCAAATTGCAAAAATTATCTACTATTCTTCGTAGCTTATCTTCTTTTTTTGAAGGTGCTTATTGTTTCTTCATTATTTCATTGTTTCTTTACGAGCCCCATAAGACTTACCGCAGTGAATGCCTAACCAAAATGTCTTTGGTCTTGGCAACAGTTGCATGCATAACGATTACCACTCTCTTTGCTAATTCAGCAGACGATAAATTGATGATATTCTTCTTATTTTTCTCCAGAAAACAAGATTTGACGTTTCATGCAAATTGTCTCCATTGAAATGTCAATTCTTGATTTCTGAAGAAAATGAGAAAACTATTTCAAAATATCGTCTGCTGAAATTTTTACCCAGAGAATTAATCAATAACATCATCGTTAAAAAGCAGGCAGTGCGATACTAAATCCCCCACCCTGCACGCGTTTATGTACATTTTTTTTTTCTGACGATTCTTTGATAGCCGCACTATTATTGTCGCTGTGACGTCAGAGTGCTGTGTAAAGAGGGTTATCTGTAAAACCTAGACTGGACTTTGTGCTGGGACAATAGCAAACAGTGAACACCCAAATCAGACGGCACAGAACGCGGCGTCTGATCAGGATCTGCACTATTTGCTTAAATTACAGGAAGTCAAAGGTTAAATAAAACAATCTTAAGTCCCTATTCCGGACCATTTCTTCAGCCTACACTCAGACGATCGACCACCAGTACTGTCAGCACTTTGATTAATCGATGTCACTTCATTTTGATCAAGATATAACCTTGTCCGGTGATCTGAGGCTTCTGGTCCCCAGCTTTATTACGTGAAGAACAAGATCGTAACCGGACAAGGTTATTTCTATCTATAGTTCGAAATCGTTTAGCATGTAAATGAGTTAAATCGGTCCTCGACGTTCACCAAATTTTGTAGACGTTACTGTTGATGCTCATTATACAAAACCTAAATGGAACACAATATCACAGTCGTAATTTATTTTTTTTAATGTTCATTTGAACTATTTAATGAAACATGAATACTGCATTTACCGCGTGTATGCTGACAGACAGGCCGGACCAAACAGAGTAGACCGGATCAGACGCCGCACAACGGCGTCTGATCAGGTCTACTCTGTTTGCTGTTCGTATAGCAATTTCCGGACACATCAGAGGTCGTAAAATGCATTTGCTTGAAATTTTAAGACAAGTATGGTAAAGAGTTAAGTTGTCCGAATATTTAGGGTAAATATGGACTTTCATCAAATAGGAGTACGCTCACGCAAATCTTGACCTTGAATAATAGCAAATACCAAAGTCATCATACGTATTCTCACTAGAAGAGTCTATTCTACGAAGTCGCCTAAAACATCGGAGACCTTATCTTTTTATCGTTCTGGTCCTAAAATTTTACGAATATCAAGTTGGTTTTACTACCTCTGGATGCTGGGCTCCGTAGAGCACCCGACTGCAAATTCTGAGGGAGAGGGGTAGGGTGGGGTGGGGGTGGAGGTAGGGCGGAGGCGTGTGGAGTGGATGAGTAGGGTCTGGGTCTCATGTTTGAATTCCAGCTCGGCCACAAAACTTTCATGAGATTGTTGTTGTCCGCTTATAGACTCAGAGGATACTAAACCCGTTTATGCCGAGTTAATTCTTCTACTTTAACTCTCTGGAAAGGTTCATTTCCTATATAAGGGGTGCCTGGTTACTTTGTATTGCTGTTATGTTTTGTAGAAATATCTGAACTTAATACATAAATTGTAAAACCTGATCAGACGCCGCTTTCTGCGGCATCTGATCTAGGTCTACTCTGTTTGCCAGTGTCCTTTTTTGTGGGATGCTAGGCTTTTACGGGTTATGAATATAGAGACGAAAGCAGAACGCTCTTTAGACTGCACATATGCGTCTACTGATCTGAGTCTTCGTTGTTCGTATACAGTGTAATGACTTTTCGCGCATCATGGAACGTGTCTCACAAATGGTGCAAATATACGCATTTTAACCCATGCAGAGGGTTCTTTGGACAGGTCTATTGCAGTTGAAATTAAAGGGGCGGCTGGATGTTTCTTGTTTTAACAGAGGTTCAAGTGTTTTAATTAACAGACTGAAGCCCTTGGTCGGGCACCGGTTGTAGTGGTATCTGATCTAGGTTTACACTGCTTGCCTTGGTACTTTTTTGGTAGCTAGGCGTTCATGAGTTTTACAGTGAACCCTCATTACAATGACATCATTTGTTCCCAAAGACGTTGCTATTAAATTGAATTTGCTGTTGTACAGAATACTTAATGAGCAGACTGATATGTAAGAAAGGTCTTGTTTTGGTCTTATTTGCTTATAGAACATAAATTTTGAATATTTGTTAGAATCGCCTCACTGAAGCAATTCTAACAATAATCAAAAACAGATGTTGCCATTATAATGAATTTGCTGTTGTAAAGAATCCTTAATGGACAAGATGGTATGTAAGAAAGACCTTGTTTTATTCTTATTTCCTCATAGAACATATGTATTGGATATTTGTTAGAATCGCCTCAATGAGGCAATTCTAACAATAATAAAACATATTTCTTTAAAGTATCAACTACAATATTCTTGCATAATTTATGACTAATTATTACCTCTTAAGCGAGGGTTTCGTTACAATCAAATTGTTATTATAACGAATTTTGTCGTTGTATCGAGTGTCGGTATAAAAAGGGTTGTCTGTACCAGTCTCAGTGCAAATTCAGCAGATATTTTTCTTGTTTTTCCAGTAAATAAAATAGACTTTCACATTCAAATTGTCTCATAAGGGACGGATCATAAGGAGATACAGTAAAACCTCGATAGCTCGAACACCGATGGCTCGTTTACTATGGCTAATTCGAACTCGTTTTTGAGTCCCAACGAAATTCTTCTGACAGCTCAAGAAAACAAATATTTAGTGAATTTTCTCATTTTATCACGAAATTGTATGTTGTGTGTACTCATTAGAATCGTCTCATCGAGGCGATTGTAAGGAGTTCACACAACATACAATTACTGTGTAGAAAATCGAAAAGATTTCCTAAATTATCGCTATTTGCTCCTGACCTGGTGCCATGATTAACCCTCAGTGGCTTGAACTATCCATATCTCGAACAAATTTCCATGGTCCCAAAGATGTTCGAGCCATTGTTCGACTGTAATCTGCATGAAATGCGAAAGCCTATTTTCGGAAAAATAAATAAATAAATAAATTTAAAAAAAAAGTAAAAATAAAAAAATAAAAAAAAGAAGAAATAATATTTCGAAATGTCGTCTGCTGAAATGTTTACCCAGCATGCTAAGCGATAACGTCCAGAGGACTCTTCTATCTCAATCTTTGGACGAGTCCATTCCATCTGAAAATAAAGAATGATTGGTATGACCCGAAGGGCTTTATATAAAGTCTGTGGGTGATTCACCGGCATTTCCACATCGATAAAATACACCTAAGCCCAGTTGTTCAAAGCACCGTTAGCTTAACGTTAGTGGTCAAAATGTTAACTGTTCTAGTAAGTATAATAGCTAATTCACATGAATTTTTGCTGAAAAAAAAATCCGCAAAAAATATAAGCATATTATGCCATATTTTATGATCAAAATTTTAACGATACGTTAACTAAAGACATCGTTAGTTTTGAACAACTGGGCCCAGAATGACATTCTTTTCCATAATAATGCATCAATTATTTTTCTTTTTGAATAACCATTTAAATTGAAAATTTATCTTTCAACGCTTGCTGGACGTTTTTTTTTTTTTTAAATAAATGATTTTATTGCATACATACGAATACATGAAATTTATTTGGAAACTCATTTTGGGGATTCATTTATGTCCACGAAATACATGTAAGGGTATTTTCCGGCATAAGAGAAATGCGCACATTCAAATTAGCCTCGACGTCAGAAAACCAACCTTTCGATATGCGTCCAACGAAGATTCTGATCAGCCTGCGCATTCGCACAGTCTGATCAGACTCTTCACTGGGCACATTTTGGATAGCCAAGGACACGAAGTTACTTCATATGGACAACGAAGACTAATCAGACTGCGCAGATGCGCAGGTTTATTTGAGTCTTTGTTGGATGAACAGGTCAGAAAGTATGTTTTCTCACGTTCCAGCTCAAATCATCCCGCGCATCTAGCCAAGAAAAGGTACCTTGAGATATATGCGATCAACTGAAGTCCGGACAACAGACGTGGATACTCTACGTATCCTAGTGGATAAGAGAGTTGACTCTTAATCCATTAGGTTTCTCACCGCCGTGGTTCGAGCCTCGCTCGGGTCACATGTTGGAAAGTCAAGTTCTGCTTACGGATGGTCAGGTGGTTTTTCCCCGGGTTCTCCGGTTTTCGCCCACCTTTGATGAACGATCGGCTCCATATGAGTGAAATATTCTTGAAAGGGCCGTAAACCCCCAAATCAAATCTTACTGATTTAAATATATCAATGCTGATTCACTAAGCAACCATTTCCTTTTCAATGACAACTTATCGGAGCTTGACTAATAAACACAACAGATACATTGATGGGGGCTTCTTAGCTAGGTCCTTTTTGGTGTCGGATTCAAGTTTTGAAAATTGAGCGACTGTGGGCAGAAAAGTGAACCTTATTACTAATACACGTATGCGCGCTGCAATGTGATAAAAATATACCTTCTGACATACGCGCCGAACGAAGACTCGAATCAGCCTGTGCATCCACGCAGTCTGATCAGAGCCTTCGTTGTCCGCATGAAGAAATTTTGCATCCTTGGCTATCTAAAAAGCGCCCAGGGAAGATTCTGATCAGACTGCGCGAATGCGCAGTCTGATCTGAATCTTCGCTGGGCGCACATGTCTGAAGGTACGTTTTCTGACGTAACGGCTCATGCGAAACAAACCACTCGTATTTCAGGTTAACGACACCAATAATGACAAAACAAAAACTTGGGTGGCGGCTGGAAAACCAACATTATTCATTACTTCATCAATATTTTTCATTACTAACGTTTTATATCATTTGGTCAACGTTTTTCTTTGCTTGGTCAACGTATTTGCATTTCTTGATCAACAACTTTCTTTGTCTTATCAACGTTTGTCATTGCTACATTAACGTTTAACATTACTTGATCAACGGTTTTCATTACTTGATCAATATTTTTCCTTGCTTGATCAACGTTTTTCATTATTTAATCAACGTTTTAATTTGCTTAATCTACATTTTTCATCGTTTGTTCAACGTTTGTCTCGCTTGATCAATGTTTTCCATTGTTTGATCAACGTTTGTTATTGCTTAATCAGTGTTTTTCATCACTTGACCACCTCTTTCATTATTCGATCAACATTTTCCATTGCTTGTTCAACGTTTTCCGTTTCTTGGTTGACATTTATCGCAACTTGATTAACGTCTTTCATTACTTGATCAACGTTTTTCATTACTCGCAAGTAATATTTACCAAACTTGCGCACCTCGGCAGCTTGGTCAGGATCGACACTATTTGCTTACCGTATCTGTCCTAAATATTCGTACGGACCGACTTGGGCTAACAATTAAGAATCTGATCAAACGCCGCGTTCTGTGGCGTCTGTTCAGGTTCTTCATTGTTGCCGTTCAGCTTTAGACATATCTATTGCTATATGTAGGTGATTGGGCGTGTTCAATTTTAGGATTTATACTGTAAATAGTCATATTGTCCGATTTAATAGAGTACATTCATTTCTTTGAAAATACAGGGATATATATAGGTCGCTATGGGGTTCCTTAGTGTGCCAATGATTGTAAAAACAAGAAGACCGTTTTATGAGAATTCTGGGTAAGTTTGTTTAAAGTCCTGTGTAAATTGTTTAAGGTCCCGTGTAAATTGAATTTATAAGGTCTTGTGTAAATTGTTTAATATCTTATATAGTTTAAGGTCCGTCGAAAATTGTTTTAGGTCCTGTGTAAATTATATATATCTGGTCCTGCGTAAATTGTTTGAGAACTTGTGTAAATCATTTAAGGTCCGACGAAAAGTGTTCACGCTCCTGTGTAAATTGTATACATAAGGTCCTGCGTAAGTTATTTCAGGTCCTGTATAAATCGTTTAAGGTCCGCGGAAAATTGTTTAAGGTCTTGTGTAAATTGTTTAAGGTCCTGCGTAAACTGTTTAAGATCCTGTATAAATCGTTTAAGGTCCGTGGAAAATTGTTTGAGGGCCTGAGGCAATTGTTTTAGGTTCTGCGTAAATTGTTTGAAATCCCACGTAAATTGCTTACAGTCCTGTGTAAATTGTTTAAGGTACTGTCTAAAATATTAAGGTCATATGTAAATTGTTTACAGTCCTGTATAAAATGTTTAAGGTCCTGCATAAATTGTTTGAGGTCCCACATAAATTGCTTAAGATCTTGTATAAATTGTTTAAGGTCCTGCGTAAATTGTATAAGGTCCTGCATAAATTGTTTAAGGTCCTGCGTAAATTGTTAAAGGTCATGCGTTAATTGTTTAAGGTTATGTGTATATTGTTTGAGGTCATAAGTAAATTGCTTAAGGTCCTCTGTTAATTGTTTAAGGTCTTGCGTAAATTGTTTAAGATCTTGTGTAAATTGTTTAAGATCATGTGTGAATTGTTTAAGTCCGGCGAAAACTGTTAAGGTCCTGCGCAAATTGTTATCTGCGTAAATCGCAACAAAAATAACTAAAAAGTCGTTTTCATTTCTGTAACTTTGTTGTTCTTTGCTCAACTTCTTTAGGTGTCCGGCCCCATACAATCTCGTTCACGAATTATAAATGGCTCAGTTGGATCCTGTAGCATAACCAGTTTACCACCATAGCAGCACAGAGTGGCGCATTATGTGGATCTTCAATATTTATATAACTTTTCAGGTTTCTGCCAACTAGGAAGTTTCCCACTCCCTTAACCATTATTGCATAAAAAGCAGTGTCGCACGTTATTAACAGCCGTGCATTAACCTGTGAAAAGACGTGTATTAACAAGGCAATTCACACGCTGTTAATGCACAGGTACGCAACTTTCAGTATGCCTGTACCGGGGCCACAGATTTGCTGCCGTTACGAGATGTGTACTGCCCGGCCCTAGAACGAGCACAGTCCGTGGAAATTACGTTAGCGAGACATCGGTAAAAAGGCGAAACAAAATAGTGCAAGAAATAACGCAAAATGTAGCAACTGTTTTCAGTTTTTATGCAATAATAGCGATCAAACATGGTTTTGCAATGCATTAACATTCGCCAGGTCCCTTGGGAAGTGTTGAAAACCGCGGCCTTCGGCCTCGGTTTTGAACACCTCCCACGGGATCTGGCGAATGTTAACGCATGAAAAACCAGGTTTAATCGCTATTATTAAAACACAAAGCAATACTACAGCAGACGGCATTCTTTTTTATTGCATTTGTCAGAGATAATAATGATTGACATTTCACATGAATCGTCTGCCAAGTCTAATTTTCTCCGAAAACAAAATATTAAATGTCTGCTACAATTTTTGCTTAGAGCTTTAAAGATTAAAATACAAACAGATGGACGCCACAATTCTGTAATATTTTCGCGAAGACCAAATAAAAAATATGTGTGTTTAGGATAACAGGTTGGAAATAAATAGGTGGGGTAGGTACGAACTCTTATCATTATTATTATTATTATTATTATTACATTTATTTATTCATTTATTCTTTTTTACATTTTTATGTAGAATTATACCATAATTACCAGATATAATTGCACTTAGCACCATAATTCACATAAAATTTTATCAAGTCTATTTGACTGTCCTTTGATGAACCTAAAAGTACTGATCAATAGAAAAGAAAAAAAAGTGTAAACCCTATAGGAGCAGTTTGATCTGGGTCTATACTGTTAGCTCTTACCTACTCCTCTGACTATTAAGCATAAATATTTTATCACAGTAACATTTTTGAGAAAACATGAAAAGATTGCTAGATTTCACCAGGAAAATAAGATGGGGTAGGGTTACCCTAAACACACATATCTTTTTGTTTGACCCAATTTGAATGTGGTGAAAGTCTGAGCAACAGAAAGAACCATTCACTTTCACGGGCGAGATACGTAAGCCAACGTTTTAAACCGCTTATATAGACACTGAGGAACCTAACATCAGACATTTGAGTCGGGCACAGCATTTCCTACAATAGTGCATGAGTGCCTAGCGAAAACTCAAATAAATCTGCACATCCGGGCAGGCTGATCAATCTTCGATGTCCGCCTGAACTAAGACGCACTGGATCCTTCGCTACTAAATTAATTCCCATTACGAAAACACGCCTATTCAAATATATAGAAAATTTCACCTCCAATAATTGAAAATTTTCAGATAAAAAAAAATATCTGATGATTTTTTTTTCTTCATATTTCTCATATTTCTGCTCAAACCATAGATTGTGGGTACTCGTTGGAACCGCCTCGGTGAGGCGGTTCTAACGAGTACCCACAATCGATGGTTTTGAGCAGAAATAAGAAAAATAATGTATATCCCTGTAAACCCCAGTTTTACTATATAAAGGTGGGGTTTGAGGGAATTAAAATTATATAGGCATGTTTCGTGATGCCTTCGAAGACTGATCAGACTGCGCGGGGTTTTCGCGAGCGCACTCGCAGTGCTGTGTCCCGGCTCATTTCATGAAACATTTCTTTTGAATTTAAATATATGTATTTTAAGCAAAGTTCGATATATGCAACGTAAGTTAAACAAATTATTGTTTGTCATATATATAGCCCTGTGTAAATCGCGACAAAGAAAAGATTGATTTTTATACTGATTTTGAGGGCAATCAGTCCTAGTCAGGTATTCACCCAGTTAACAAGAACAAAAACAACAAAAAAAAAAAAAAAAAACTAGGATAGGTTGAGTGTGTCTGCGACTGATTTTTGTTTCGGACTAAGTATTGAGGTAAGTTGTTCAGTACAAGTTTAAATATGTAAGTGAAAAGACAGTCTCATGCCGGAAGTTAAGTATTACCTAGAGTTTCCTTATATAGCATTATAAAACAAATTTTCTCGAGCTCTGTCAGAAGTGTTCGCCTTAAAGAGGAAAACATGTAGGTGTACAATGTATATTGGACGCAAGATCTTGACAAACTGTGCATTTTCATGCAAACCTTTAAAAGTCTTTAACCTATTTTTTTTATGAACGATTTTGACCAAATGTACATCTGAACGCATGATCTGTCAAGCCCTTTCATGTCAGACACATTCTCCACCTTGTGTTTGCCTGTTACACTGTCACGAGTTTCGCTACGATTGATTGGATTACCCTCAAATCAAAATCAGACAGCGGTCTTATGCACAGACCTGTCTTAGTCAGCACCGTTTGCACACGCCTGTCTGTTCAACTGCTTTGTAAGCACGCGGTAGAGTTGCAACATTTAAAAAAATGTCTGTGACCTTTGATCAAATAACGAACTCATTACAAAGTGTGATATCTGATTTCATCTGGTATCAAACTGGCAATACCGTATATGTCCTTAATATAAGGGCCCCGTTTACATTGTGATTATGGAGTGTCGTATACAGGAACGAACAGTCTTAATCCTGACTCAAATATTCAATTTCATGGGGAATTTTGGATAAATTTGATAAATTTGGGATACCGTATATACTCTAAGTATTCATCTCCTCCCCCTCCCCCCTCCCCACCCTTACTCTTTACTTTATACGTCTCTTCAATAAGTCCATTTTACTAGCGAATTTTTATAAAATTGTTGGTTGAGTCGCAAACAGTGTTGGCCAAGATCAGACGCCGCATTATGCGGCGTCTGATCTGGGTCTACACTGTTTGATCAGGACTGTCTGTTCGAATACGCCGAGTAGCACGGTAATTTGATCAAATTGAATTCCCTCAGAAATCATCCTGGATCCGCTGTAGGCACTGCAGACAATGGAGAAATTATGGGTCAAAAATACCATTTTCATGCTTTTAATGTAGAAATCTAAACATCTAAGCGCGCGCGCGCGAATGAGAGAGAGAGAGAGAGAGAGAGAGAGAGAGAGAGAGAGAGAGAGAGAGAGAGAGAGAGACCTTATTTAGAATTAAAATTTGAAAATATCTCAGTCTAGAAATAAGTTCATTTTGTAGAAAATGAAGCTGGGCCTATAGCTGGTAAATCCTTAAAGCGATCATCACAACTACAGCAGACGACACTTTGAAATATTTCCTTTTATTTTTCAATATAAGGCTTGACATTTCATTTGAATTGTCTGCTAGGCAGACGATTCACATGAAATGTCAAGCCTTATTTTATCTGAAAAAAAAAATAGCAGTATCAAGTTTAGAAAGTCGTCTGCTACAAATTCACTTAACTCTTTAATGATTAATAGTCCGCTACATACAGTACCGCCAAGGCTCGAAAGAACTCTTTTAGGATAAATTTTGAAGTATGCAGTGTTTCTGCAGTGTTTCTAAAGGCAAAAAATTATATATGTTTGACTTTACTGCAGATAGTGTAAAGCGCCGTATGGCGGCCGTAAAAAGTCTCTCAGTACTTCACCATAGTGAAGTTTTTATTTTTTATTTTCTTTAGGATCACTGAGCCAATTCTGATACTCCGAAATCGAGCTCCGCTTAAGCCGGTGGTAGGGGGCGCATATAGCCCTGCAAACTACATGGCTGTATATGAAGAATCTCAATCAAATCGAGACTCTGATTTTCATTCTTTTATATGTTTAGTGGTTCCAAGGGCAACCATTTATATTTTATGATTAATATTTAAGAAGTGTCATATTTTGTTTGTTTGTTTGTAGGATGGCTGGAAGAGCAGAAATAAGTAAGCCTGAAAGTACATCTGTCACTCGACCAGAAGAGGGGCATTCCGGAAGTACTAAAGACCCATGGTGTGATCTATGTTACGACGAGACAGGTCAAAAAATCGATGTAGCCGGGTTCTGTCCAGAGTGCAATTCCTTTATTTGTAAAGCATGCCACGAAGCACACAAAAAGTCACCTGCATCTAGAAACCACATGATCATGCGTGGTATAAGAATGCCCAAATCTCAAGCGGAAAAACCTGTTAAGTATCCCGATTGTGGTAAACACATAGGAAAATCAACTGACTATTTTTGTCTTGAGCATGGCGAGATGATATGCAGTCGATGTCTCGAGGTTAGTCATCCTCGGTGTACAACAAATACAATACACGACATTTGCAAAAACCTGGGATCATCTGATGTAAACCTGTTAAAAACAAGTGTTAATAATATTCAGCAATATATCATGGATACCAGAACAAAGATTGAACACAATATAATTGACGTGGAAATGCAAAGAAAGGCAATGGTCAAAGAAGCTCAGAACTTACGCGACGAAGTCGTTAAGAAAACAGAAAAGCTCTGCTCCGACTTGATTGCAGAGATAACGAGTGTATGTAATAAGAAAACAGCGGACTTGTCGCACCAAGTTTTATTGCTGGCCGATCTGGTCCGTTCCCTTAAAGAAACAAGATCAAATATTGACAAATTAACAAATGTCGAATTTGGCCCAAACTCGTTTATACGAGTTCAAGATATTACTAGAAATGCACAGCATTTCGAGAAAGAAATTCAAAGTATGAACAAAGATCACGCTAAAGTAGAATTTTCTTTGTCCGTCAGTCCAGAAGTAGTAACATTCTTGTCATCAAATGAAAAACTCGGAGATGTTAAAGAAACACTATCCAAACTCGATACTTTATTACCAATGACGAAAATTGCCTTTCCACAACCAAAACTCCAGGCAGCTAAGGCTAAACCGAAGGGAAAACAAAGAGATATTTCTCAAATCCACATTTCAAAACCGATCTCCATGACTGTCAGGACTTCAGGTGACAAAGAGGCTTGTAAAGTAGAAGGAATGGATGTAACAAGAAGCGGTTTATTGCTTCTGGGAGATCGCAAGAACAAAAAAGTAAAGTTGTTTTCGGCGAAGAACAAGTTTCTGTCAGAAGTTAAGCTGCCTAGTTTACCATATGACGTTGCCATAATGAATGAAGAAAGGGCAATTGCAAGTTTAGACGATGAAAAAAGATATATTTTGAATATTGGAAACCCAAGTGGAATATGCATACAGAAATCCATACCGTTTGGATATTGTGTAACTGGCATGACAGCTTGTGACAATAATTTAATAGTAATACGATGGAACGAGCCGAGATGTGTGAAGTTGATCGATTTGAATGGCCTTGAGCTATGGTCTACTTTGACAGACAACCATGGGGTCCAGCTGTTTAAAACACCATACTCGGTGGCAACTAGTGTTATAAATGACAGACCAGTTATATTGGTTACTGACTGGAGTACGGAAACGCTTACATTTCTTGACGCCAGTGATGGACGCTTTATTAATTCAGTTGACTTAAAGGGGAAGGCGCCACGTGGTCTCACAACGGATGATAATGGAAACATCTATGTTTGTTGCTCTAAAACACATGAGATATGTGTTTGGTCAGCTGATATGAAACAAAGCAGAATTCTCATTTCCAGCAATAAACTTCAGCCAGACCCAATGGATGTTTCATACAACAGTTACACTGATGAACTATTGGTCTCCTACAGAACTGCTGACGTGATTGACCGCTTTCAACGCTTTCAACTCTCAAAACCGTAGTATTGTTTATCGGGTTCATGCCACGAAACCAATTGTATAATTTACACGTACTCGTTTTTAAACCGGTGTACATGCGAGTTTAATTAATGACATCTTCAGATTTACCGATGTTAGATAATTAATTCGCCTGTACGAAAGGTTAGGAAGTGCTATGCATCATCGTTGGCATGGTCGTGCCCAAATGTTAGATTCTGTGTTAGAATTTTAAGAAATCTCTTAAAATTACTGACTTTACTTTGTTACTTAGTCTTTTGGAAGATATTGATCTATTCGTTCATACAGTATCATTATCATCCCTGCCTGTTACCATGACTTTGAGGTCAAGAATCTTATGTTATATATTTACGTTAATATTCATAAAGGTCTGTGTCTCCTAACGGCCTGTGGGTTGGTGTTACGGACTGCTAAAATGTTGTTTAGTGAAAGCCCCACCAGTCAATGATCTTGGGACCCAGGGTCGTCACAGACTTAGACTTTTCATGTTACAATTTTACGATAAGTATTTAAAACAACTATATCTCTTGAATGGATGAATGGATTCAGAGTTCGTTTTTTTTTTCTTTTAGAAAACCTGCTTGTTCTTCGGCAGTTATCTCTCCTGTCTGAGGCTTGCGTCTAATGAGGATTACCTTTCACTCGATGAGACGATTCTAATGAGTACACACAATATATTTCATGTTAAAATAAGAAAATTTCCCTAAAGTATCCATGAATATTTGCTTTCTTCGGCTATCAAGAATTTCCTTGGGACTCAAAAACGAGTTCGAATTAGCCATTGTAAACGAGCTATCCGTGGTCGAGTCATTGAGGTTTTACTGTATTTCTTATTTCTCCATGAAAGCATAAAGAACAGGTACTCATTAGAAGCTCCCCGCCGAGGCGTTTGTATTAATACCAGCAGCGTATGTTTTAATGGAGAAAAAAAAAAGAAAAAAAAGAACGTTTCTTACTTTGATATATCGGTATTTTCATTATATTGTATGAAGAATGAGAAAAAAGATTTGGACCCAGTTGTTCAAAACTAACGATGTCGTTAGTTAACGTATCGTCAAAACTTTGATCATTAAATATGGCATATATGCTTATATTTTTGCTGAAAAATTGTGAGCAGCTTTTGCATTTGCAAAAGCTACTCACATTTTTTTCAGCAAAAATACCTGTGATTTAGATATTGTACTTACTAGAACAGTCAACATTTTGACCACTAACGATCTCGTTAAGCTAACGATGCTTTGAACAACCGGGTCTTGGTTGTTAAGCTCATACAGACAAATTTATGCAGATCAAATGGTTGACAGAAATAACAAACTAAATGAAATAAGGCGGCCGTAAAAATAACAAACAAGTGGAAATAAAGCGACCGTAAAATAACAAACAAGTGGAAATAAGGCGACCGTAAAACGCCTCCCGGTACTACACCATAGTGCAGATTATATTTTTTTTTATTTCCTTTGGGGTCATTGAGCCGATTCTGGTTACATTGAAAATTGAATACCGCTTAAGCCGTTGCTGGGGGAGGGGTGGGGGTTCGTATGCAGACTCACAAACTACATAGCTGCATGTGTAGCCACTTATTAAAACCAAGTCTTCGGTTTTCATTTTTTTGTTTGTTCTTTGTTTCCAAAGGTAACCTTTTGGATTTTATTATATTATTCGCTATTCACTATAATAGTAATTGATATTTTTGGACCCAGTTGTTCAAAACTAACGATGTCGTTAGTTAACGTATCGATTTTCTGGGCCCAGTTGTTCAAAACTAATGATGTCGTTAGTTAACGTATCGTTAAAACTTTGATCATTGAATATGGCATATACGCTAATATTTTTACTGAAAAAATGTAAGTAGTTTCCATCATATATAGTCAAACCTCGGTAACTCGAACACCGATGGCTCGTTTACCATGGCTAATTCGAACTCGTTTTTGAGTCCCTGCGAAATTCTTCCGATAGCTTAATAAAACAAATATTTAAGGAAATTTTCTTATTTTATCACAAAATTGTATGTTGTGTGTATTAGGCGATTCTAATGAGTACACTCAAGATACAATTATTGTGTAGAAAATCGATAGATTTCCCAGAATTAGCGATATTTGCTTCCCGACCTGGCGCCATGATTATCTTTATTGGCTCGAACTACCCATAGCTCGAACACTTTTCCATAGTCCCAAAGGTGTTCGAGCCATTGAAGTTCGACTGTACATTATTACGACCGAGCACTCCTACCTTCGATTATCTGCCTTGGCAGATTACACATAGCTTCTAAGTATATATTCAATCTCTGACAACTGCGTCAGGGAGTCGACTCTTTGGCTTAGTGGTTAGAGCATTGGATTTTTAACCGGGAGGACCGGGTTCGGTTCCTACGAGAGGCGGGAATTTTTTTCAGCTGTGCTTCATTCCTTTGTTGCGACTTTCATGTCGTAAGAATATATAATTCCAACTCCTAATCTTTATACACATTTCATGTAAAATATTGCTTGAAGGAAACGTTTTACACTTCAATAAGTCCAGGGCAGGAATCCGTCGGATCTATTTTTCTTCCACCGTCTCAAAAGATTGACATGTTTCGCAACATCTGCAACATTTTGATAACAAAGTTGGAATTGCAAGGAATGAATTATTATTTTTGTGGATTTTATCGATGTGAAAACACCGTTGACACGCAAATAAAATCCACTCCGATTTTACAGATTGTGAGTGCTTCGCCGGAATTTACATATCGATAAAATTCACAAAAATAAAATTTATTCCGATAGTATTGTTGGGAAATGGGTAGGCGGGCGAAGTATACATTACATACATTTGTTAACATATTGGTCCACAGATTACACACTACAGGAACTATGTAAAACTAGATAGTTTACTTCTCGATTTGTCTTCTTCCAAATGCATTCTGTCCTGGTCTAGGGAAAAGATTTGTTCTCATTACGAAAACACGCCTATTCAACTCCAAAAACTGAAAATTTTGAGATAAAAAATACTCTGACATTTTTCATATTTCTGCTCAAAACATAGCTTGTAGGTACTCGTTAGAACCGCCTCGGCGAGGCGGTTCTAACGAGTACCCACAATCTATGTTTTGAGCAGAAATAAGAAAAAACTTATACCCCTGCAAACCCCAGTTTTACTATATAAAGGTGGGGTTTAAGGGGGTCAAAATTATATAGACATGTTTTCGTGATGTGTCCTCCTGCTTCTACGATTGAAGTTTGCAGTTGATTCAATATGTTGAGGAGTCGCTCTCACATTAACATTGCTTAAAACGGATAACCGCCACTTACGTTGAGGAACCACTCTCACATTGACATGCCTTAAAACGGATACATTAAGTCTGTGAACAATCCCGAGAGCTCTTTGCGGAATTCCTCGCCGCTTACGTTGAGGAACCACTCTCACACTGACATGCCTTAAAACGGATAACTTTAAGTCTAAAAACAACCTCGAGAGTTCTGTGCGAAACTCTTCGCCGCTTAAGCAATACACAATAAAATCATCAGTAAGTGAATTTAATTCTTATTATAAGGAATGAATTATTATACTTATGGATTTTATCGATGTGTAAACTCTGGCGAACTACTCACAGACTTATAGTTTGTGTGTGATTCGCAGGAGTTTATAATTCTTACAGTTTGAGAATGATATCGACGGAGTTTACACACCGATAAAATCTTTCAGGCGAATCACTCACGAATTAACAGTTTGTGAGTGAGTCGCCGGAGTTTACATATAGATAAAATTCACAAAAATAAAATTCATTCCTATAGTATTGTGGGGAAATGGGAAAGTGGGCTGGGAAAACATTACATAGATGTGTTTACATATTGGTCCAGGGGTTACACACTACAGGAACAGCGTAGTTCCAGACAGTTTACTTCTCGATGTGTCTTCTTCTATATGCATTCTGTCCTGATGTACAGAAAATATTTGCTCGGTCATCGTACTACTATGATTGTCTGCAGCTGGATCGTTACGTTGAGGAACCACTCTTACAGTTGGATCGTCACGTTGAGGAACCACTCTCACATTGACATGCCTTAAAACGGATAATTTCAAGTCTGAAAACAACCTCGATAGCTCTTTGCGAAACTCTTCGCCGCTCAAGCAATACACAATAAAATTAAGTGAATTATTACTATACAATATTAATGCAACAATTGCCCAGACTAGCATTCTTGTGTATACGTGTTTAGGAGATGTTTCATTGAATATATGTGGCGCTGCAATCAAATAAACACATATAGGTAATGAAACTACTATGAAACATATGCACAAACCCAAAAGAATCTTGGTCAATGCTTTTGTGCGCCGACTTTGCTTCTTCCTTAAGCGACTCCTGGCAGATATTTCCTTTGCAAGCATTATACTGCATGTCACCAAACATACAAACGGACTGAGACTGAAGAGCACAAACACTGTACCAGGCCAGACGGATTGCAAGAACATCATGTATGGAGTAGAGGTTGGCATGCACATTGTGTGTAATAGAACTGCCTTGTTAGGTATGTCTGAAAGAATTGTTGTGTTGCTTATATCTGTTAGATCTGAGTCTAACAGACTTGTCCCGTTGTTTATTAAGCCATAAATATTCATTTTATTTAGAAACAGAACATGTGAGTTGATCAGAAGCGCGAAGCAGGTCAATACTACTCCTATTATAAATGCCGTCGTTTTCGAACAATGCGACCTTGACCAGGCAGGGAATTTAACAAGCAAAAATCTGTCGATTGACAAAGCTGACAAGATCCATGCTGACAAACCCGTTACGCTAAAAGCCAACCAGATGTGTAATCTACACGAAACATCATTAATTTCTTGTACATCTATATTTGCGGTGTATATGATGAACTCTCGGACAACAGCAATGAGTAAGACCAAAGTATCGATGACGGCAAGAAATCGTAGGTAAACTGACGCTCCTGAGATGCGCATGCGCTTCCGTGACCAAACAGTTATTGAAGTAACATTTCCAACAATCCCAGTGACAATGAGTACAGGTGCAAGTGTTCTCCACAGCCAGGTGGCGAGATGACATTCGATGAATTCATGAGGTGCACAGGAACCAGCTGCCCGCCCAGTTGATGACATGGTGGTTTATTACAGGACCCAGTGAGTCTGAAAAAGATAAAATACGGGCCACCGGCTGACAAAAAGGCCCTCAGGGCGTATACGAATGGCGAAGCCCCAGACCAAATCGCGCAGCGACGCGTCGGATCAAGATCTTTGCCATCAGTCCTATAGTTTCTGGCGAAAGAATGAGCACAACACCGGTTAAGCGCTTAGAGGACTAAGCCTGCCCAGTAAAAGTGTATAAGTAAACTGACCGCGCTCGACGTGACACAGTTGGGATGTATGGGCCGTAAACCTCAACACAAACAGACAAATTAACATATTGTGTATGCGAATAGCGAAGATCCTGACCAGACTGCGCGGATGCGCAGGCTGGTCTGAATCTTCACTGTTCGCATGTTTTGTCCCTTTTCTTAGCCCATATAAGTGAAGATACTCTAGAAATACCTCAATTACGAATCAAAGCCCTATCGAGGCACCAGAAGAAGGAGAGATGATATATAAGAAAAAGCAGGCTAAATATTTATTCGGAAATTTTATCCTATTTTTTAACCAAGGTAGATTTTTAATTATCAGTTTCTACGAATTATATATGATCCATTTTCAAACGTGCGACTGGGCAATAAACTTGACTGGATAATAATAATAATAATAATAGTAATAACAAGACAAAATATTTAGACGTAAACGTCTAAGTACCGGCGCAAATTTTGTTCTTGATTACTTAGAGATAGATATATGAGACAAGGTTTTGATGAGTTTTCAAAGTAACAACAATGTGATTCTTTAATTTTCACTGCCACAGGCGATAATAATAGGCTTTTGCAAACAACATAGATCCAGATGAGGCGGCTCATATGAGCCGTCTCATCTGGATATACGCTGATTGACATTCAGTCTTTCAACTTTACGTATAAACTTCTTTTCAAGCGATAGTTTGTTAAAAAAGAAAAGCAGACGACAATGTCTTCTGAAATTTGGCACCGAAAGAGTAAATGTTTGCTTTTATTAAGCTTTATGAAATTTCTTGATTGAAATGAAAATAAAATAGACATTAATCTGTTTTTAACACAGTTTGTAATAAGATTTTTTATATATTTTCCGTGATCGTCACAAACCGACCATATAAAAAGTCCTTAGTGAGCTAATCGAACACGCTCCCATATGTAAAAATCCAAAGCTATATCAAGAGACCGGCGCGCGAATCGCAATGAAGACAATTTGCATGAAATGTCAAAGCCTCAAAGCCTGTTTTCTAAGAAAAATAAGAAAAAAAGTGTCACTATGTCGTCTGCTGAATCTGACCATAGCGTGGTAAATGTTAAAATAACTTACCATTCCTAAAGGAAGTGATCACGTCTGTTTGTTGGTATTTCTAGAAATGATCAACCTTGCAATTCGGATGTAATTATATCTAGTTGTACCACCCATAAAGTCTGTCACTTTTTCTTGCGCAAAACAAACACATATTGCTAGATTTGAATAAACCACGTCATGCGCAAAAGTCACAGATTCACATCATTCTGCGCACGCGCAAAGTCTTCTCCGTGCATTTGCTCTCAATTAAAACATTTCATAGTGTCCAATGATTCTGTTTGCGGACAGCGAACGCCCTGATTAACCTGCGCGCAAGCGCAGGCTAATCTGAGCCTTCACTGTCCGCATATGCCCGACATCATGTTTTCGCATGGTGCGACCCTTTTAAAATAACACCTACTAGGACCGACGTCAGCAAGATGTGCGAGATAAAAGGCGTCTATAAGACTCACTGGGTGCTATCCAAAGATTGCAAACCAAACTGACCGACATAATGAATTGATTCTATAGAGAATTACCCTTGAGAGCAATGCACACACATACAAAATATCAAAAACCACTAGACCTGTCATGTTTTTTTTTTCAAGCCAGACTAGCGCTTTTCGGCCAGTTAGGCATAGTATTTTACAGGTAAAAACACATTTCTAGTTTTTGTTCTATCGTGTTTGGTACCTTGTTCTTGTATTTGTTCTGTCCTGTCTGATCGCACGGTCGTAATGTTCTGACTGTTGCCCTGTCTAACCGTTTTGGCCGTAATGTTCTGGCTATTGCCCTGTCTGACCGCTTGGTCGTAATGTTCTGGCTATTGCCCTGTCTGATGGCTTGGCCATAATGTTCTGGCTGTTGCCCTGTCTGATCGCTTGACTGTAATATTCTGGCTGTTGCCCTGTCTGACCGCTTGGTTGTAATGTTCTGGCTATTGCCCTGTCTGATGGCTTGGACATAATATTCTGGCTGTTGCCCTGTCTGATCGCTTGACTGTAATATTCTGGCTGTTGCCCTGTCTGACCGCTTGGTTGTAATGTTCTGGCTATTGCCCTGTCCGATGGCTTGGCCATAATGTTCTGGCTGTTGCCCTGTCTGATCGCTTGACTGTAATATTCTGGCTGTTGCCCTGTCTGACCGCTTGGTTGTAATGTTCTGGCTGTTGCCCTCTGATTGCTTTGCCGTAATATTCTGGCTGTTGCCCTGTCTGATCGCTTGACTGTAATATTCTGGCTGTTGCCCTGTCTGACCGCTTGGTTGTAATGTTCTGGCTGTTGCCCAGTCTGATCGCTTTGCCGTAATGTTCTGGCTGTTGCACTGTCTGATCGCTTGACTGTAATATTCTGGCTGTTGCACTGTCTGACCGCTTGGTTGTAATGTTCTGGCTGTTGCCCTGTCTGATCGCTTTGCCGTAATATTCTGGCTGTTGCCCTGTCTGATCGCTTTGCCGTAATGTTCTGGCTGTTGTCCTGTCTGATCGCTTTGCCATAATGTTCTGGCTGTTGCACTGTCTGATCGCTTGACTGTAATATTCTGGCTGTTGCCCTGTCTGACCGCTTGGTTGTAATGTTCTGGCTGTTGCCCTGTCTGATCGCTTTGCCGTAATATTCTGGCTGTTGCCCTGTCTGACCGCTTTGCCGTAATGTTCTGGCTGTTGCACTGTCTGAACGCTTTGCCGTAATGTACTGGCTGTTGCCCTGTCTGACCGCTTTGCCGTAATGTTCTGGCTGTTGCACTGTCTGAGCGCTTTGCCGTAATGTTCTGGCTGTTGCCCTGTCTGACCGCTTTGCCGTAATGTTCTGGCTGTTGCACTGTCTGAACGCTTTGCCGTAATGTTCTGGCTGTTGCCCTGTCTGACTGCTTTGCGTAATGTTCTGGCTGTTGCACTGTCTGAATGCTTGGCCGTAATGTTCTGGCTGTTGCCCTGTCTGACCGCTTTGCCGTAATGTTCTGGCTGTTGCACTGTCTGAACGCTTGGCCGTAATGTTCTGGCTGTTGCCCTGTCTGACCGCTTTGCCGTAATGTTCTGGCTGTTGCCCTGTCTGATCGCTTGGCCGTAATGTTCTGGCTGTTGCCCTGAGCGCTTTGCCGTAATGTTCTGGCTGTTGCCTGTCTGACCGCTTGGTCGTAATGTTCTGGCTGTTGCCCTGTCTGACCGCTTGGCCGTAATTTTTTGGCTGTTGCCCTGTCTGACCGCTTGGACAATGTTCTGGCTGTTGCCCTGTCTGACCACTTGGACAATGTTCTGGCTGTTGCCCTGTCTGACCGCTTGGCCATAATGTTCTGGCTGTTGTCCTGTCTGACTGCTTGGCCGTAATGTTCTGGCTTTTCCCCTCTCTGACTGCTTGGCCATAATGTTCTGGCAGTTGTCCTGTCTGAATACTTGGCCGTAATGTTCTGGCTGTTGCCCTGTCTGACCCCTTGGCCGTAATGTTCTGGCTGTTGCCCTGTCTGACCGCTTGGCCGTAATGTTCTGGCTATTGCCCTGTCTGACTGCTTGGCCGTTGCCTGTCTGATCGCTTGGATGTAATATTCTGGCTGTCGGATGCTCCTGTTCATTTGTACTTCAAGGGCTGATTCAGTTGATCGGGGATTCAGTCGAACCCCCTTTGACTAAAAATTTCATTTTCATGGGGAAATTTTGTATAAATTTGATGGATTTGGAATACCGTGTATACCCTAAATATTCATACCCTTTACTCTTTACCTTATACTTCTTTTCTACTAGTCCAGTTTTACTACCTGTAAATGTGTGTTAAATTGCTGGGAAAGTGGCAAATAATGTAGTCCCAGATTAGACGCCGCGTTTTGCGGCGTCTGATCTGGGTCTGCATTGTTTGCTCAGGCCTGTTTGTCCGAATGCGTAGAGTGAGTACAGTAATTTGATCGAATCGAACCCCTCAGAAATCATCCTGGATCCGAACTGTACTTTCTCTGGCTATCAGCGATCTGTGTTTGTGGCACTGACTGAAGGTCATAATTAATTGTTTGGAAATTGTAATTATCAAAGCTTTGTTTTGATTGGACGAATCAAGCAACTTCTCATCAAACCTGTTTTCCATCAGAAAGGTGTTAGAACATAATTAACATTTAGCATTGTTTTTTTTTTTTTTTTTTTTTTTCTTCATTATTTGTTCCTCATCTCTCCTTCTTTTGATGCCTCGTCAGGACTGTGTTCTTGATTGTGGCTTTTCCTGATTATCTTCACTCATATATTTTATTTTATTTTTTAGTCAAATGTCATTGTTCTTCTCTTCTTCTTTCATTTCAATTTCTATGGGAAATCTGAGAAAAGTGTTTTGATTGTGTTGGGGTTTAACGACACGTCGACCCTTGTGCATCATTTTGTGTCATCTCCCAGAGAAAGAGAGAAAAGAGATAGAAGAGATAGTAGAGGAGATGAAAGAGAGGGACAGGGAAGAAGGAGGAACAGGAATGAAAGTGAAGAAACCGAAGAAATAAAAACATTCACCTCTACCCTTACCTACCTCTAAGCGGTTAACCAGTGTTGTGCACATTCTTTCGCTAGAAACTGACAACTGCCCTTCTTGAATCAGCGGAAGGGAATGACGTAGAAAATGTTTCATGATCAATCTCCACGAATGAATGTTACCGACCTCGGCGGGGGTTGAACCCGCGACCTCCTGGTCTCCAGTCGGACGGCGCATCCAATTGAGCCACCGAGGCCGGCTGTAAAATTAAGGTATTTTATTTGCCAATTATTGTCAGATATGTAAGAGTTGTGTAAGCGGACAATAAAGAATCTTATCAGACTACACACACATCCCATTATGCTTGATGCCCGTGTATACCATTTACTATCACAGTCACGATGATGAGTTCGTTCCCCAGTATGTATGTACAAGTAAGGGTCTTTTAACCTTTCACCTCTGAGTTTCAGAAGTACACTCTTCCATCTTTGAATCTTGTGAGAGCCATTGTTCCAAAGAGGGGTATCAGTCAAAAATCAAAACAGAATGGCAAACAGTGTAGATTCTGATGAGATGGCTCATGAGCCGTCTCGTCAGGATCTACACTGTTTGCAAAATATTTGTTTTGGTCTGCAGGGCTGAAAGGGTTTGTGCTAGCTCTATGTACAAATATACCAATCATGACGGCATTCTCCTGTATGTACTGACATACGTCTCTTAATTCGTGTTCGGTGTGCAAACAAATTACAACAAATATCACAAACGGAAGGTTGTTCCCTTGTTTGTATAGGTAGGTGTCTTAATACTTACATCATGCTCTAATTTTAATCACAAATATTACAATTATGAGGTTGCTCCGAAGTACATGTATATACAAGCATTTTTTGTCTCTTACTATCTTGCTGCATGTTCAAACTCTAAAAAAATTCGCTAGCATGAGGTCGTTCCTCTGTATGTACAGGCACGTGTTTTGTGTCAACACTTTATCAAATATATCACAATTAAGAGGTTCGCAAATATGTACATATTGTTTCATTGCTAAAATATCCCATATGAGGGCGTTCCCTAGTGTGTATCTTCCCTGTGTATAAAGTTAATAGGTGAACGGGAATCGACGCAATCAGAACCACATCAAGTCCTCAACATCAAGGGAAATATGGACAATTACAATTAAACAGTCACAAAAGCACAGACGTTGAGCAGAGTCAGCAGCCCTTTCCACAAATGTAGCATCTGTGTCACCTGAGCTAAACTCAAGAGATATCGTAAACATACATAATCTATAAAAGAAAAAACCCGTTCATAAGTGGTTCACGACAGGACATATAACAAAATCAACCACAATGGCAGTACCGCCTTGAGACGGTCTGTAACAAGTTACTGGGGTGGGGAGGGGAGGGGAGGGGTTGTCGACTTTTTGGGCAACCAGCCCCCACCCCATCCCTCCCCCACCCCCACTCTGCTCTACTTGTGGTACAACAATTATTTGTTCGGTCCGCGTGGAGGCTCTCTAACTCATCCATGAATCATTACGGGCAACAACTCTTTGATACAAATAATCAAAATCATGTGGTCGTTCCCTTGTATGTATAATCAGGTGTCCGTCACGCTTGCTACGCGTGAAAAATATTTCTTGTTCGTTTGCTGGCTATAATATATGGCTTTTTTAACCCATTATAGACTGAATAGACTCTCCCACATTATATATTGGAAGACTCCAATTTCAATTTTAGATACGCCCGGCTAGGAGATTTACATATTCCTAGAGAAAATGGCTAAACCATTTGCAAACAGTGGAGACCCTGATCAGACGCCGCGTTCTACGGTGTCTGATCTGGGTCTGCACTGTTTGCCAACTGTTTGTCTCCCGACTACAATGGGTTAAATATTTACCGAATTATTGGAAATAATACTTCCAAGCTTTGTTTGAGCTATTTTCATTCCCATTACATAACTGGGTCCAGGCTTTCATAACTTAACCTTGTATAAAAAAAAAAAAAAAAAAAAAAATTAAGGCCAATCATGACATATTTACATTAAATGTAATAGCCGAATATGCTGTCTACATGATCTTAACATAATCTGTTTGAACAGTTAACTCTTGTCCTGCCGAACCAGGATATATCCTGCCTTTGCAAACAGTAGAGATCCAGATCAGTTGGCTTCTGAAGAAGCCAACTGATCTGGATCTGCACTGTTTGTCATTCAGTGTGTGAATTTATATCAACAATCTGGATCAAAAATCTGATTGGCTGACAATTAGAAGTGGGCGTGACATCTTAATTTATTCAGCATGACAAGGGTTAACTTTTGTTGTAGTCAAGTACTGTAATTAACCCATTTACGTGATCGACTCTTCTAACACAACTATTTAATAAATATGTGCCAATTTATTCAACAACCCAATATCAGATTTTCCGTTGCTAAAATTTGGTTTCTTACAGTCACTTGTCTAAAGACATGCGCAGTTGAAGAGTCAATATTTGCTCCTCGTAAAAACTCTCCAAACTTTAGCTCTCTCTTGGCAAATTTTGCAGGTAACAGATTAATTATGTATTTCTTATTTTCCCAGAAAATAGGGAATAACCCTTCACGCAAATGTTCACATTTAATATAATTTTTACTCAAAACGACAAACCCTGCTTTCCAGTAAGAAGAAGGAATGTTTCAAAATGTTTCTGCTGAAATTTTACCATACGTGATAAGTATTAAACACAAATCACAAATATCACGACCATAAGGTTTTATTCGAGATAAACAAACATGTGAAGCATAAGTGAAATACCCAGGAAATGCTAGGCCCTACAAAGGTCCAAACGAAGGAGAGATGAGTAACAAATAAAGACAACCACAAACGCCACATATGAAACCACTGGCGCACAAACAAAGAAACACTGTAAGTCAGGCTGACCGTCTAAACGATCACCGCTATACAGTTTTCTCCCGTATGTATAATCAGGTGTCCCATAAGGCATACCAAAATTATGATGTTTTTTCCTTTGCATGTAGAACCTATTGTTTACCCATGACGTTTCACCCGTATGTATAAACGTAGAAGCATGTGTGTTCTGAGACTCTCCGCTCCCTCCAACACACACATACTCACATATACCCTTTGTATGTAGAACCTATTGTTTATCCATGACGTTTCTCACCCGTATGTATAAACGTACAAGCATGTGTGTTCTGAAACTCCCCTCTCCCCCAACACACACATACACACATATACATAAACATAACGTTTTTAGCTTGGAGTTTTATTCGGAACGAAAACATTTTGTTCTGATCGACACGGTCTTACAAGAAACCATTTGGCTTTTCTTTTCCTCAGACGTTTCCCTTAATTTAAACTTTACGATCAAAAAGTGGACTGACCTATGCAATTTCTATAGTAAAGCTATGGTTTTGAAATTTTTATATAAGAAAATAGTTTTTACTTGTCTGTTTTGGTTTTTAATAATCAATGTGTCATAACAACAGAGTGACAGTTTCAAAAATTTTAAGTAAGTATACTTGTTGAAAACCTGTCAATTTTTGCTTAAATTTGCAAACATATTAACTACAGGAAAATGAAAATATAAATGAATAGAATAGAACCTTCGTGGAAAGGAAGTTATGACGACAGGTTTTGCATTGAATCATGACACATATTGCAAACGTTCTCCATTTGAGTAAAGCGCACGTCCAAAAAATTTCTGAAAGATGTTGAAAGTAGACTAAGTGATTGGTATACGTTAATGACATAAAGTCGTCAAGAACAGAGCGGCAAACCATGTAGATGCAGATGAGATGGCTCATATGAGCCATCTCATCTGGATCTACACTGTTTGCAAAGCTATTAGCTTTGGTCTTTAGAGCTGAAAGGGTTAATACTAATAGTTTATAAAAAGCATAATTCTGATAGGAATAATTGTATACTGCAACCTCTAAATAAAGCTACTGCTGGGATCTAAAGTCAGAAAAACCTCTTTCAGAATATTTGATGCACAAGAATTCAAAACAGGAAGAATGTACAGAATGACGGAAAATAATACTAAGACTATATCAATATCCCTAAAAAAACGAAAATTTAAATGGGGCTGTTAAATGACTCTCAGAAAGAATTTAATAGTCTTACTATGTATTTAACTTTAATAGCATCAGTCAATATATATTTATAAAAGGGTAACACTCAACTGGATATTCACATATTTCAACAGTGTTGGATGTGAAATTTTAATATAGGCTTGTGTGTGGCTTGAATCCTGAGTTAACCGAGAAGAAACGAAGCCAATATTTTTTCCTAAACTTTGTTGGTAAATAAATTAAAAACCCAGTTTAAATCTGACGCTGGAACTGAATATTGCCAACCTCGCTTAAAAGCAATATAAATACATGACGTCTCTTGCATGAAGCCCCATCCCTGTTTGCCTTAGCTATGCAGTCCCCTGTAGCTTTACATAGGCGTATAAATACACAAGGTTGTTTTTCAAGACCGTTTCGAGGCGTACTTTCGGACACTTACCAGTCCAGCGAGGCGTGCTCCCGGACAGTTACAAGTCCAGCGAGGCGTCCTTCTGGACAGTTATCAGTCCAGGTCTGCACTCAGAAGTGCAAAGTGATAGCGAATGTTTTGCCCTGGGTCACTGTACCTAATGACGAGGGCTAATAGGAGCAGGGATCCAATGTAAAACACTATCGCATAACTTGCACATTTGAACGCAGGCCAGTGACAGAAGCGACCTTTTCTACCGTCGTTGATTTTTGACGTTGAATGATTCCTGGGGATAATCTTATTGTCGTCCTGTCTCCGAATAAAACGATCGAAGCTAATTTGGGCCGGCACACGAAAAAGGGGACCTTATGATTTCCTGGTTTGTGGTTCTTCAAATGCGCACGCGCAGTCCTCTATTTGGGCTACAGACATGCGATTTTTTCCTAAAATTTCTTCAATGTCTCTACTACATGTCTGCGAACAGCAAAGGCTCTGGCGAGACTGCGCTTATGCGCAGGCTCGCCTGAGCCTTTGGTGGTCGCCTATATGATAAGTACCATTTTCTCAAGTGCTGGCTAATTTCAGCCATTTACTTCTTATATCCGCGCTTTTATTTGACGACAATTTGCCGCATAAATGTATTACCGAACAAATGGGACGAATAAAGTAATATTTGCATGTTTAAAGAACCGATAGAAGAATCGCTTGTTTTATGATTAAATTGTTGGCTTTATCGCCTGCTTCTCCATGTCCAGTCTCAGAATAGAAAGGCGTTACAACTCTGTAATGTAAATATGGCTGTTGAGATTAATTACATACAGCGAAACCTCGATACAACGACGGCATTTGTTCCCAACCGGATGTTGCCATTAAAGAAAACGCAATAAGGGCTGTATCTGATATAAAAGATCCTGACAACACATGCATTTTGACGGAAATTTGAAGAAAATCGGAAGAAAAATACGGAAGTTGTTGAGGTTTGAAGATGTCAAAACTGCTTGTATTGGTGCCGCCATTTTGAATATTTAATGAGAATTTATGATGTCATAAAGCCTTAATTAGATATGCAAAACGATATTTTAACTTTATATTTGAATATATTGGTTCCTCCGAGGACATCTATTGATTTTAACAGAAACAATGCATGCTATCTGTCATCTAAAGGATTTTTTATCAATGTTTCAAAAAAGTTAGAACCTCAATAAATATTTAAAATTGCGGCGTCCTTGACAAAGGTTTAGGAATTTTAAAATGTTACAAACTATTCAGTTTTTATCTGAATTCGACTAAATTTGCACCAGAATGCGTGGATTGTTAAGATCGTTCATCTCTGGTAAACAATTGACCAATGATATCCGTTGCTGTAAAAAGTCCTTAAACGCTGCAGAATGATATGTAAGAAAGGGCTTGTTATCCCCACGCTTTTTCAAAAAAGCGATGGGGATATTGTTAACGCCTACATCCATCCGTACACACAAATGAGTACTTAGGTGGCTATTTTTTACAGACAGTATCAATGTATTAAAATGGGGTTTATTCCGTAGACACAAACAAATCTTGAAATGTGTGACTAAAAGTCGACTTGTGGGCCTATAAAATAGTCACATAAGAACCAAAATTACTCTGCATAACCACATAAGTACCCATTCGATCGAATGTCCGTCCATCCGTCTCTCCGTCACGTTATCTCCTCCTAAACCACTGGCAGGAATACGAGTATGTGGAAATCTTAACCCCTTTTCCAGAATTATCTTGAATATTCGGAAAACTTAACTCCTTACCATAATTATCTTGAATATATTTGGACACCTTAACTCCTTACCATAATTATCGTGAATATTTGGACACCTTAACTCCTTACCATAATTATCTTGAATATTCCGACACCTTAACTATTTACCATAAATATTCTTAATATTTGGACACCTTAACTCCTTACTATAATTATCTTGAATATTCGGATACGTTAAGTCCTTATAATAATTATCTTGAATATTTGGAAACCATAACTCCTTACCATAATTATCGTGAATATTTGGACACCTTAACTCCTTACCATAATTATCGTGAATATTTGGACACCTTAACTCCTTACCATAATTACATGTATCTTGAATATTTGGACATCTTAACTCCTTACCATAATTATCGTGAATATTTGGACACCTTAACTCCTTACCATAATAATCGTGAATATTTGGACACCTTAACTCCTTACCATAATTATCGTGAATATTTGGACACCTTACCATAATTATCGTGAATATTTGGACACCTTAACTCCTTACCATAATTATCGTGAATATTTGGACACCTTAACTATTTACCATAATTATCCTGAATATTAATTCATTACCATAATTATCCCAAATATTCTGAAACCTTAACACCTTACCATAATCTGAGTCTCCGCTAGGTTCAGTTTTCATAGGATACATTATCTCTTACTGTGGACCATATCTTTGTCTAATTGCGCCTATCCTTTACTACTCTGTTCTCCATTAGAACATAAGATTTTTGTGGATATATACGCTTCAGCGATTTTCTGCGATTTTTATAAAGGGAGACAACTTTTGTGACTTCCTGTTTACTGTTCTGCACACTAAAATCCCATTCAGAAAAGGATTTCACTCTCAAAGAAAGAATTGGCTCTCTAAATTATTTCCTTTTGGAGTAGACCCCGTTTCAGAAGGGAAGCAACACAATTTTGAAGAAGTTATCTCCTCTGAAAAGTGCATGTGTTCCCCTTAAAATGGACGTATTCATATTGTTAAATAAGGAGAGCAAAGTCTCTCCTTTTAAAGTAGATGCCTGTTCAGAAGGGAGACAAACACTTTTAAAGGAGGTATCTCCCCTGAAAGTGTATAAATTTCCTTAAAATATGACAAATTCATAATTTGAGTAGTACCTTTTTAATAAGTAGGTAAAACAATTTTAAAGGAGTTATCTTCCCTGAAAGTGTACAAATTCCCTTTAGGATAGGATATATTCGTAATAAGAGTACACGCCACCCCCACCCCACCCCCTTTGAAGAAAGGAGACAAAATACTTTTGAAAGCGGAAATCCCACCCCACCACCCCCCGTCCCCCTCGCCCTCTGAAATTTTGTAAATTCCCTTTAAAATGAGACATATTCATATTAAGAGTCGACTCAAATGGGGTCGACTCTATAGATATGAATATGTCTCATTTCAAAAGGAATTTCAAATGGAGCCAAAACAGTTTTGAAGAGGTATCTCCCCTGAAATGGTATAAATTCCCTTTAAAATTGGACATATTTATATTAAGAGTAGACCCTTTTTAAGAAGGGAGGCAACAAAAACACGAAAAACGAAAACATGCCTATTCAAATATATAGAAAATTTCACCCCGAAAAAACTGAAAATTTTCAGATAAAAAACTCTGATATTTTTCATATTTCTGCCCAAAACATAGATTGTGGGTACTCGTTTGAACCGCCTCGGCAATCTATGTTTTGTGCAGAAATAAGAAAAATATTGTATACCCCTGGAAACCCCAGTTTTACTGTATAAAAGTGGGGTTTAAGGGGGTCAAAATTATATCGTCGTGTTTTCGTGATGGCAGAGCAAATTATTTCCCTTTAGTGTCGGCCCTTTTCAGAAAGGAGAAAACAACTTTGAAGGAGTTATCTTCCCTAAAGATGGATGAATTCCCCTGAAAATGGGCCATAGTTATATAGTCGTTAAATACTTATCCATCATTGCTCTTCTAGGAACTAATGATCAAGCTTAACGCTTGGCACTTAGAGTTAAAAATTCTGCAGACGAAACTTTAAAACATTTTTTCTTATTTTCCCAAGAAAACAAATTTTGTCATTTCATGCAAATTGTCTCCATCAGAGACAATTTGCATGAAATTTCAAAATCTTTTTTCTGAGAAAAAATAAGAAAACTATCATGAATTTGTCGTCTGCTGAATTAGCCCAGAGAGTGGTAAAGGCTAATGAGGGAGTTAATAATGTATCGAAATCCGATTGGCTGCCAAGCATATAAAGTTGTCTGCGCTGACATGTTGAAATAATTAAATAAACAAACGAACAACGATGTTGCTTTATACTTAGGTCTAATCGATCGACCTGTGTGGCATTTAGATTTTAACTTTCCACCTAGAACGGACACTTTTGGCGAAAGACAAACGGCAGTACTAAATAAATACCATTAAACTGGTACCTCCTCCAAACTTTCTTTCGCTTGGGCGTTTGTCGATGACGTCATCAATCACGTGTATAAAAATAAAAGTGCCCGGATGTAGACGGCATTAAATTGTAACTAGTCATTCTATTTAAGCAGACGAGAAAGGTAACACAGTCTGAACACCAAGGGAATATTCAAAATGAATTCTGCTGTTACTTTTGGAGGAGAAAGTTGACAGAGGGACACCTGTTCGAACGGTAAGATTTGGAAATCATTTCACCCTTAAATGGCTAAGCAAATTGTAGCAGGCGACTTTCTTATGTTTCAATATATTTTTTTCATAGAAAATAAGACTTGGCATTTCATATGAATCGTCTGACAGACGATTGCTATGAAATAACCAGCCTTGTTTTCTCTGGCAAATACAAAAACAAATCCAGTATAATATTTTGCTGCAACTGTGATTAGCATTTTAAGGGTAAATCCTACAGAAAAAAGTTTCGAAGACTTTAAAAGTTTTATCATTTTTTTCCGCATTTCCGTTTATTTTATCTTATTTATCTATTTTTTTTTTTCAAGCCGCAATAAATCATTATAGCCGACGATGTCGTTTGAGTTTAACACTGAAAACGCTAAGCAAAATTATAGCAGACGACAATGTATTTTTAAATGTTATGTTAAGAAGAAATAAGACTTGGCATTTCATGTGATTCGTCTGCAGTACCAAGATTCTTTTTTCTAAGAAAAACAATCTACTGCGGTTGCGATAAGCACTTAGCTTAATGAAATATACAGATTTCTGTTTAGTGTTGTCAATTCTATTTTCGTTCATGATTTCTTGGTTATTCTCTGTCCCTTCAAATTCTATATCATTTTCTTATTTCAGAATAATATCTTCTTAGAGAGAAAATGTCTGATTGCATTAATACTAAAGGGTTGATTAATGTGTAAACGTTGTATATTTTAATATACTATCACCCGCTCCCTTAAGCCTTTAACCTTCTGATGTTTATTGTGCAGAGAATGTTTTTAAATATTTTCTTTCCTTTTTCCATATTGCTTGAGATTTCATGAATGCTTCACACGAACTATGAAGCCCTTTTTTCTGAATCTCTCTCTCTATATATATATATAAAAAAGTAAATAAATAAATAAATAAATAAATAAATAAATAAATAAAAATAAATAAATAAATAAATAAATAAATAAATAAATAAATAAATAAATAAATAAATAAAAATAGATAAATAAAAAAAAATGAAATAAAAATATGACACATGCCTCGTCTGTTGTTTTCGCCTAGAGGCGGCTTAAGATTTAGCAAGCAAGAACTTTTGTTTCAAAAAATGCAATATTGTGTAACTATTAAATTTTTGAGCGGTATTTATTTTCAAGAATTAAACTGGAAAGAAATGAGGGGAGGTGACACACTTGGTACCTTGTAGTTTTATGGGGTATTTTTACAAGGGAGACGAATAGTATTTATGACTTCCTGTTTACTTTCCTGTACACAAACCTCTACTCTAAAAGAAAACAGTTTGCTCCCTGAGGACATTTTAGGGTAGACCTTTATTAACAAGGCATATGCCTCAAGCGGAATTGATACATTTCCAGGAGAGACAAGTCTGTCAAAATTGTTTTTTCTTCCCTTCTGAAAAGAAGTCCACTCTAAAATACAGGGAGCAAATTCTTTCCTTTTAGGGTTGACCTCTTTTCAGAAAGACTTGGTGTTCAGAATAGCGGAGCAAGAAGTCACAAAAATTATTTACCTTATAAAAATGGCTGACAATTTTCCAGGTGTATCTGATACCCTTAACTGGAAAAGCAGCGTTGGTAAGAATTGTATCTGAGACGAGATACCTCGATAAACCATCGCGTTGTGATGCATTTTTTTAATCAAAATGAGATAACAACCATGTTTTTAATTGTTTGTGGTACTAACCAAGACTATCAAAATCTCTTGCGATGCTAGTGCTTTGGTACTGACAATGACACATCGCAGTTACTTGTGGTACCCACATTGATCATCACAATTGCGTGTGATTCTAGTATCGTGGTACCGACCATGACCATCTCATGAATGTATACTGTACGTGACCCAATCAAAAGTCTTTGTGATGCTGGTATATTGATACTGATCGATGCTGATATATTGATACTGATCGATGCTGGTATATTGATACTGAGCGATGCTGGTATATTGATACAGATCGAATCTCATCACATGGGTGTGTGATGTTAGTACATTTGGGACGGCAAGTAACTGAGGCGGTTATGATCACTGATCATAACTGTCTCAATTACTTGCCGTCCTAAGACATTGGTACTGAACAAAGGTACTCACCATAGCCGTCCCTATAAGCTTGCATTGCTAGTGCACATGTACTGACCATGACCCATCACAATTGCTTGCAGTGCTAATGCATTGGTACTGACCATGATTATCTCAAATGCTTCTGATGCTAATACATTGCTATAGGCCATTCCCATCTCAATTGTTTGCGGTGCTAGTGACTTGGTCCTAGCTATTGCAATTATTATTGATTGTGGTACTGACCTACACCATGACAATCATTTTCGGTGCTAGTGCATTGGTACCGATCATGGTCATCTTAATTATTTGTGATGCTAGTATATTGGTACTACCATGTCCATCACAATTGCTTGCGCTGTTCGTGAATTGGCCATGACCATCACAATTTTTGTTGTAATGATGCATTGTTATCGGGTACTACTGGCCTTGACCATCACAGTTGGGCACGGTGCTAGTAGTGCCACGATATATCTGCTTTTGGTGCTAGAGTAGTGATACTGACAATGCCTATCACAATTGTCAGCGTAGCTAGTATATTGGTACTTGCGGATTCTTAAGCATGATCATCACAATTGTTTGTGGTGTTGACGCATTGATATATCCCCTGACTTCTCATCACGAAAGCTTACCAATATAATTTTGACCCCCTTAAACCCCACTTTTATATAGTAAAACTGGGGTTTACAGGGATATACATTATTTTTCTTATTTCTGTTCAAAAACATAGAATGTGGGTACTCGTTAGAACCGCCTCGTTGAGGCGGTTCTAACTAGTGCCCACTTTCTATGTTTTGAGCAGAAATATGAAAAATATAAGAATTTTTTATCTGAACATTTTCATTTTTTGGTGGTAAAATTTTCAGTATATTTGTATAGGCATGTTTTCGTAATGTCACAATTGTTCGTGGTACTCGTGTATTGACACTGACCAAGACCAATCTCAATTGTTTGTAGTACTCGTGTATTGACACTGACCAAGTCCAATCTCAACTGTTTGTGGTACTCGTGTATTGACACTGACCAAGACCAATCTAAATTGTTTATGGTACTCGTGTATTAGCACAGACCAAGACCAATCTAAATTGTTTATGGTACTCGTGTATTCTCACTGACAAAGACCAATCTTAATTGTTTGTGATACTGGTGTATTGGCACTGACCAAAACCAGTCTTAAATGTTTGTGGTATTCGTGTATTGTCACTGACCAAAACAAGTCTTAAATGTTTGTGGTACTCGTTGTATTGTCACTGACCAAGACCAGTCTTAAATGTTTGTGGTACTCGTGTATTGTCACTGACCAAGACCAGTCTTAAATGTTTGTGGTACTCGTGTATTGTCACTGACCAAGACCAGTCTTAAATGTTTGTGGCACTCGTGAATTGGCACTGACCGAGACCAATCTCAGTTGTTAGTGGTACTCGTGTATTGGCACTGACAAATATCAATCTCAATTGTTTGTGGTACTCTCGTATATTGTCAATGACCAAGACTAATCTCAATTGTTTGTGGTACTCGTGTATTGTCATTGACCAAGACAAATCTTAATTATTTGTAGTACTCGTTTAATGGAACTGACCAAGACCAAATTTAATTGTTTGTGGTACTCGTGTATTGGCACTTACCAAGACCAATCTTAATTGTTTATGGTACTCGTTCATTGGAACTGACCAAGACCAATCTCAAATGTTTGTGGTACTCGTGTATTGGCATTGACTATGACCAAACTCAATTGTTTGTAGTACTCGTGTATTGGCACTGACCAAGACCAATCTCAATTGTTTGTGGTACTCGTGTATTGGCACTGACCAAGACCAATCTCAATTGTTTGTGGTTACTCGTGTATTGGCACTGACGAAGACCAATATCAATTGTTTGTAGTACTCGTGTATTGAACTGACCAAGAGCAATCTCAATTGTTTATGGTACTCGTTTATTGGAACTGACCAAGACCAATCTCAGTTGTTTGTGTACTCCTTTATTTGCACTGACCAAAACCAATCTCAATGGTTCGTAGTACTCGTGTTTTGGCACTGACCAAAACCAAATTCAATTGTTTGTGGTACTCGTGTTTTTGCACTGAGCAAGACCAACCTCAGTTGTTTGTGGTACTTGTGCATTGGCACTGACCAAGACCAATCTCAACTGTTTGTAGTACTCGTGTATTGGCACTGACCAAGACCAATCTCTGTTGTTTGTGGTACTCGTGTATTGTCACTGTCCAAGACCAATCTCAATTGTTTGTGGTACTCGTTTATTTGCACTGACCGAGACCAGTCTCAACGGTTTGTGGTACTTGTGTATTGGCACTGAGCAAAACCAATCTCAGTTGTTTGTGGTACTCGTGTATTTGCACTGAGCAAGACCAATCTCAGTTGTTTGTGGTACTCGTGCAGTGGCACTGACCAAGACCAATCTCAACTGTTTGTAGTACTCGTGTATTGGCACTGACCAAGACCAATCTCTGTTGTTTGTGGTACTCGTGTATTGTCACTGTCCAAGACCAATCTCAATTGTTTGTGGTACTCGTTTATTTGCACTGACCGAGACCAGTCTCAACGGTTTGTGGTATTTGTGTATTGGCACTGACCAAAACCAATCTCAATTGTTTGTGGTACTCGTGTATTTGCACTGAACAAGACCAATCTCAGTTGTTCGTATTACTCGTGTACTGGCACTGACCAAGACCATCACAGTTATTTGCGGTCGTTGTTGAATTTGAATTATTGATTCACAACAATATTGTGAAACTTTCAGAAAACTTAAACAAGCGGAACTTGTTGAAAGTCTGCCTTCAAGTTACCTAACCTATAGATTTCTGCATAGACAAGTTACAATTGCTTCCCCTTAATTGAACACGAAAATACCCGAGTCAGTCAGTTTCCGTAGATATAAAATAAAATAGAATATTTTATAGATACTACCTGTAAGCCTGTCCCTCTGTGTACAACCATAAGCTAAGTATACGGCTGAATATACTCTACTGTACAAAATATGAATATATGTGACAAATACAACTAATTATGTAGCAATACAACTTTTTAACGGGTCATTTTGACTAACGTTATTATTTATTGACTAGGTTCTGTGATTAAAGCACATCTCAAATACTAAAAACATTGCGCTATAGATCTATATTTGTGGTATGACTTTGATGTCAGTCTCTTTTTTCATATTTGTCTCATCATTCATTTTCTTTCTTCTGCCATTTTCTCTTTTAATCCTAATTGTAACCTACCAATTAATTCCACGTGTCTGTAATATTTGCTTGTTTATATGTATAGATATGTAGTTCATCTATTGTGCGCACTGCTTATATGTTTTCTACATCTGTCACAGCACCCTAGGAGAGGCCTAGCCATACATCCATTCCCTTGGCATTTATGTATATTTGTTTTTGTCAAATATATGTATTTATGTCATAAAATTTAAACCAATAACAGATTTCTGCATAATTTGCATTCATTTTTTACTGTGTGAAAAAGTGAAAATATTTGATTTTTTAAAAACCAATGACTACAATAAAAGTGTTTGTGCAGGAGTAGTTACGACAAACGGTTTTGCATTAAATAATGACAAAAGTTTGCAAATTCACTGCTTCTGTGTAAAGCGCCAAGCAAAAAACGGCTTTCTGAAAGATGTCGAAAGCACAGTACTTGCGATGCTAATGTACTGACCTGACAATCACATTTGCTTTCGTTGCCACTGCATTGGCACTATCCAAAACCATCACGATTGCGTGAGGTACTTGCCATGGACATCATAGTTGCTTTCGGTACTAGTTCATAGGTACTATCAATAAATATCAGAGTTGTATGCTGTACGGACTATGGCATTCACATTTGCTTTCTAATTATTTTAAAAGCGTCTGTAGCAGCAATGGCGCATTTTCACAGTTATTTCTACCTGCATTTATACATTACATGACTAATATGTTGTAGCATAAGCCAGTTGTACGTACGTGCGTGCGTGCGTGCGTGTGTGTGTGTGTGAACAGTTGTTTTCAACTTGCAGCTGTAGTAAACGACGCACGTTCACATGAACTACAGCTAAAGGTTTGCAAGTTAGAGTTTGTTTTAAATTATACCTGCATGAAAGTTGTTACTAATTGAAAAACGGCCGACCCGACTTCCTCTGTGGCGTCTATTGTCTGAAGGCCCTCAAATGTTTACAAACAAGAATACTCTAGTGAAACGATAGAACTACTCAAGCTGCGACAGAACGAAAGACAATCACAAATGCGCAAGTCTGAGGAAATGTAATTTTATCGAATAATGAGTTGTGTATTACGGATGGGTACACGGATGGAACGACAGAAAATCGGGCTGATAAACAGACAAAATGATAACCTGTAAAGAATACAATTTAAAATCAAAACTGCACAATTATTTTGCCATTAAACTTTTTGGAGTGCAAAAGAATAGAAATAGGATAGGCAAGGTGAAAACATGTGGATGGATGGATTTCAATTCTGACAAGTGGCCTAAATATAGTATGATCTTGTGAAAGAAAAAAAAAACTCTCATGACGTTTACAAGTCCATGTTTACCTATAATACATAATATATAGTGAAAACAGGAGTATGGTAGCGTAGACATTAACCCTTAAACTGCCAATCACAACAATTGTCGTCTGTTTCGTCATCTGCTTGTGATTTTAAAAGTCATTTTGGCAAACAGTGTGGACCCAGATCAGATTGCTCCTCTAGAAGCAGTCTGATCTGGGTCCACATGTTTGCCTGTAAGCAAAGTTTTCAAGAATATTCAGGAGACGACATAAACAGTCGACATTTTCAGATGCAGCTTTTCTTGGCATTTTAAGGGTTAAGGGGAATATAAACAGTCTCAGGGGAGCAACTCTATCAGATTTGGTTTTGCTTCCCTTGTGAAAAAATGAAAGAATTTGCTCCCCGTGAAAACAACAACGAATAATATAATAATAATAATAATAATAATAATAATAATAATAATAATAATAATAAAGAAACAGTGAAGAGCAGGCGTCAGTTAATAATGAATTTCCCCAAGGAAGCACATGCATGTGTCATGATTCACAAAAGTTACCCTTAAAAGCAAGGTTCTTTTTTTTAAAAAAAGACACAAATAAACAACGCGTCCCCATTAACGCCAGAGAACATTTACTGGTCTGTCATTTTAAAAAGGAACAAGCAAATTAACACTCACGCACCCCCCCCCCCCCCACACACACACACACACACACATCGAAATCGCCTTTAATTTTACTGCATATGACTGAATAATATAACTGAATTTTCCTGCTTGTTTGTGAATTTCGAAGTAATGTTTTAGAAAACATTTTTTTTTATTCATAGCGAGACTTAGTCGTTAAAAATAACCGCCTTGGAAAGGTTGCTGTTTAAAGTCGCTTACGCTAAAATTCTCAGATTTTATCATTAGTCGAGTAAAACAGTTGACCTGCAATGTCAGACAACGTACCGTTCTGTGCGCCCAGCGAAGATTGAGATCAGCCTGCGCATTCGCGCAGTCTGATCAGAAACTTCACTGGGCACATTTTGGATAGCCATGGATGCAAAGTTTCTTCATGCGGACAACGAAGACTCTAATCAGACTGCGCGCATGCGCAGGCTGATATGAGTCTTCTTTGGGCGCACATGTCAAAAGGTACGTTTCCTTCCGTTACGGTTCATTTTTTGTGCCCTGACGTTGGTCGAAGGGGACTATTAAAATGGATTCGTCAATTCGTCCGAGATTCCGTCCGTCCGTAGACACACTGAGATGGGCAGCTTGTGGGCGCAACTCCTCTTACAATTTTATACCTATCTTTTTGAAACTGCAGATGGTTTAGTCATAGTCTGAAGATGTGTATGTAGATTGGGGGTTATCCTCCCATTTTTATCAACCTTTTTTTCCACTTTTTTGACTTAGTTTTTTTCCAGGTCCGATGACTATTAGAAACCTTGTGGGCGCATCTCGTCCTAGAGTTTTCCACCGATCATTTTGAAACAATGCACTATGATACTTGTTCTACATAGTCTGAAGATGTGTGTGTGGTTTTGGGGTTATCCTCCTATAATATTTATCAACTTTTTCTACTTTTTCGACTTGGTGTGTGTGTGTGTGTGTGTTGTTTTTTTTTTCAGGTCCGATTAGTATTAGAATAGATATCTTGTGGGGCGCAACTTCTAGACTTTTCCACCGACTATTTGGAAATTATGCATTCTTGTTCTACACTGTCTGAAAACGTGCGTGTGGTTTTGGGGTTATCCTGCCATTACTTCTTTTCAACTTTTTCCACTTTTTCGATCTAGCTTTTTTTCTAGAGTTACGGCCCAGCACTCCTACCTTCGATTATCTGCCTTGGCAGATTATGCGTAGCTTCTATATTCAATCTCTGACAACTGCGTCAGGGAGTCGACTCTTTGGCTCAGTGGTTAGAACATTGGATTTGTAACCGGGAGGACCGAGTTCGATTCCCGCGACAGGCGGGAAATTTTTTCAGCTATGTTTCATTCCTTTGTTGCGACTTTCCTGTCGTAAGATGGGGGCTCGTCCGGGATAGGAATTTACTTAGCCGAAAGTGGCTTCACGTCATCATAAATGATGACTTCCTTGAAAAGGGGGAGTATTACGGCCCAGCACTACTACTTTCGATTATCTGCCTTGGCAGATTATGCATAGCTTCTAAGTATATATTCAATCTCTGACAACTGCGTCAGGGAGTCAACTCTTTGGCTCAGTGGTTAGAGCATTGGATTTTTAACCGGGAGGACCGCGTTCGATTCCCTCGACAGGCGGGAATTTTTTTCAGCTATGCTTCATTCCTTTGTTGCGACTTTCATGTCGTAAGACCAGGTCCGATCAGTATTAGAATAGATGCTTTGTGGGCTTAACTCCTCCTAGATTTTTCCACCGATCATTTCTAAACTTTGCATAGTGTTCTGCATGGTCTGTAGATGTACGTGTGGTTTGCGGGGTAATTCTGCTATTATTTTGTTCCTACTTTTTTCCACTTTTCCTACTGATTTTTTTTAGGTGTGACATGATGATGTGGGTAGCTTGTGAGTGCAACTCCTCTTACAGTTTTGTACCAAACCTTTTGAAACTTTTTAGGTGCTTTTATCATGGGCTCAAGGTTGCCATATCCATTACGAAAACATGCCTATTCAAACATATTGAAAAATTTACCACCCAAAAATGATTTTGTTTTCATATTTCTGCTCAAAACATAGATTGTGGGTACTCGTTAGAACCGCCTCGATGAGGCGGTTCTAACGAGTACACACAATCTATGTTTTTGAGCAGAAATAAGAAAAATAATGTATACCCCTGTAAACCCGAGCTTTACTAAATGAAATTGGGGTTTAAGGGGGTCAAAATTACATGGGCATGTTTTCGTGATGGTTTGGATATAATCCTCATGTTAATTTTTGTCCTTTTTTCTGCTTTTTCCACTTTTTTTTTCAGGCCTCATTACTATCAGAATACACAACTTGTGTGTGCAACTTCTACAGTTTTCCACCGATTATTATGAAATTTTGCAGGCTTATTCTATACATGTTCTGAAGATGTGCATTTGCTTTCGGGGTTATCCTTCCTTTTTCACCAACTTTTTTTTCCACTTTTCCGATTATTTTTCTTTGTTTTTCTTTTCTTTTTTTTTTTCTTATTTCTTTCTGGTTTTATTACCCACAACAACCCCCGCCCCCACGACCCCGACGTTACTTGAAGGGGTTATTGGAATATTTGAAACTCACAATCCTTTACTAACAAAGCCATGACGTCGGAGGACGCTAGAATGTTTGTTCCAAATGTTACCATTCATGCATTAGCATGAATTGAAAGCATGACGCTAAAGCGTCATAATAACATTGAATTAGAAAAGTTAGTCAGTTCTGTTCGAATGTAATATGCGTTTTATGTATCGTAAAGCTAAATTAACTTTTACAGCGCTCTAGGCTAATTCAGCAGACGACAAATTGGAGACAATTTGCATGAAATGTCAGAACTTGCTTTCTGAAAAAAATAAGAAAAATGTTTCAAAATGTCGTCTGCTGAATTTTTTACCCATAGTGCTAAGCGTTTAAATATCTTTGTTTCTGTGTGTTAGACGATCCGGAATTTTATTGCCTAGGAAAGGGGGGGAGGGGGGGTGGGGGGGGGGGGGGCGTTCACTTATCTTAAAACAGAAATCATGTCACTAATTCTTGGCAGAAGTTTTTGTGAGATATAGGCTTATTCAAGAGGACAGTCCTATTGTTTCTTCAGTGCTTCAATATCTTAAACTTTTTTAAGGAAAAAAGGGACCAGAAACTCTCAGATATACGCGCACAGTAAAGATCCAGATCGGCTATTGAAGCTGTGCAGTCTGGTCGGGGTCTTTGTTATACGTCATTATTCTTTTACAGTATCCAATAACTCTGTAAGAGGACAGCAAAGACCCCGATCAGACTGCGCATATGCGCAGTCTGATCGGGGCCTTTGCTGTCTGCTGTCTCTGTTGTTGACGCTTAACGAGGAAAAGGACACCTGTCGCATATGCGATTAAAGGCTCCATATTCCTAAAAAATAGACATTTTTTTGTCCAAGAAAGGTTTAATAAATTGATATATGGTATAAGTACGATCATAAAATATGGCACCTTACAGCCTGTAAAATTTCCCTTAGTCTCTCGTGCAATCTAAACAGGGCCTTTGTGAACCGCTTATAGAATAATCAGATACTACAGAACATATCGAAGAACAAACAAGGCCTGATCAAACTACGCGGTTCGCAAGTAGTATAAAGTACCATTTACCCTGTGGCGCATAATTAGTATAGATGGAATTGAAACTCTGGGAGAATGCATTTTATGACCTAAAACTTGAAACACTTGAACGAAATCAGCCTTATACGAGTATTACGTCAGAAAGAGTGAATAGAATGTAACAGAACAGAGAGTCGTAGAAATATTACGTTATTTTGTTTTGTACGGCCCAGTTAACCCCGCTAAGGTAATGTCGAGCCGGTCAGTTAACCTACTTACAGTTTTCCTGGGAAGACTCAGTCATCTAAGTGATTAATCAGTACTTATGCACATACTTTCGCCAGCAATTGACAGCTGCTTTTCTTGAATCAGTGAATGACCATAGAAATTATTTTACCGTATTTACCCAAGGTATTCGAACAGACAGACCTGAGCAAACAGTGTAGACCCAGATCAATGCGGCGTCTGATCTGGGTCTACTCTGTTTGCCACCCACCCAGCAGTTTTAGATTCAAAAAAAAAAAAAAAAAAGAAAAAAAAAAAAAAAAAAGAAAAAAGATGGTCAAATGGACGGGTTCAAAGTTTAGGAAAAGTACGAAATTTAATTGTCCGAAATCGGTAATTGCGTTTGTAAACGAGTATTCTTTATAGCCCGGAAAGCTGAAATGGATACTTTTGTAAACTGTGTAGATCCAAGTGAGTGGTCTCACCAGAATCGATACTGTTTTCCTACCATTTTAACTTATTTTTTTTACTAGGACCCTTATTTGCACACATACACACACACACGCACGCACGCACGCACGCACGCACGCACGCACACACACACACACACACACAAGCACGTACACACATACTTTTCTCACGCACGCACATACGCACACGTGCATTGTTTGCAAAATGGATGTATCCAAATTCAAAGACATTCGTCCAACTGAGAAACTCATGTTTGACGGGGTTAGGCTGGAGACGCTAGCATGAGTATGTGACCGGATGATGGCCGCCATCTTTTGTAATGCCGGAAAATGAGTAGGCAGTTTCCGAAAAGCCTGACTAGAAAAACCGCAGGGATAAGTGGAATGAACTTGGTTCTTTCTTTTTTCTCAAAAAGTTCGGACGTTTTTCTCATATAGTTCGGACATTTTCTTCGAATCTCTCCGAATCTCTGAACTGAGAGCGGGAAACTATGGTCTCTAACAAACAAAGCGAAACAATTTGTTTTCTCTAACCGGTGGAGCTAAATGACCACGCCCTTTGGTCAGTAGAGCAAAGGTGTTCACGTTTTCTTCTCAGAATGCCGTGCGACATAGGATGTACCTGTTATTATTTTATCTACCATGTTTCTTCTATCTGATGTAAGTTTTATGTATCTAAATGTATGTGTACGCCTGAGTGATTTTGCCTCCATTTAGTAAAGGGATACAACTTTTGAACACAAGAAGTTCCTTCGAAACTATTTGAAATCGTCAGTAACGTGGGCTAATCCTAACGGAAATGATTTGCTCCCTGTTTGAGCAAATTCTTTCTTTTAAGAGCAGCTCCCAACACGAAGGGACTGAAAAATTATTTGACAGAGTTATTTACCTGAAAGTGAATGATTCCCCTTAATAAACCGCCTTTAAACCTATTACACAAATCTTTATTGATCAAACTGTGGGGATTTTTACTTATCAAAAGCAGTAGATAGGTAATACCTGAGTCACGTTAGTAACTAATTGTTGGTTTTAGAAATAATTTGATCAGTAACGTAAGAAACATACCTCCCGACACGTGCGCCCAACGAAGACTCAGATCAGCCTGCGCATCCGCACAGTCTGATCAGAGTCTTCGTTGTCCGCATAGAGAAATTTTGCATCCTTGGCTATCGTGAAGATTCTGATCAGACTGCGCGAATGCGCAGGCTGATCTGAATCTTCGCTGGGCGCACATGTCCGAAGTTACGTTTTCGGTCGTTTCGGGTAATTTGCTTAACTTTAACATGTCTATCAAATTTCTTTGTTTTACAAGTCACATGCGCTGAAATAAGGCTGAATCAAGGCATCTCCGCTGTCCAAGGATGTTTTTTACACAGCGCCATATTTACTCGGTCTCCTCGAGGGTACAAACAGTTTAGATCAGTCCAGGCCATTCGCGAACACTTTGTGGCCAATTACCTTACAAATATCTAAAGGGAATTTATTCAATTTCAGAGGAGGGGAGGCCACTCTGTTATCATAAGTTTGAATCCCTTCTGAAAAGGGGGCTATTTTAAAAGGAAAGAATTTGGGGAGAAAATTCCTGTTTTTTTTTTTTTTTTTTTTTTTTGTTTTTTTGTTTTTTTTAATGTAGATCCCTTTTCAGAAGGAAGGAAAGATTTTTCTTTTTTTTATTTTTTTTTTTATTTTTATTTTATTTTTTTTAAAAGTAGATCCCTTTGCAGAAGGAACATAATGTGCATCAAATCAACATGGATGTCCGAAGGTACATTTTTCTCATTGCGGTTGATTTGTGGACGATTCCCATGTAGAAAACGAGGACAATGCAATAAAACCGTGCTGTTTTCGTTTAAATCGAACCGCAACGTCAGAAAACGTATTTTCAGAAATGTGCGCCCAACGAAGACTCAACTCAGCCTGCGCATCCGTGCAGTCTGATTAGAGTCTTCGTTATCCGCATGAAGAAATCTTACATCCTTGGTTTAAACAGTATTTTATTTGCATAAATCCTTACATGTGCAGAGAAGTATCTATACAAAAGGTGATCCAGGAGAAAGTCATCTGACTTACCGTATTCGACCTAATTACCGCACTGTGCGCTTAGATTTTTCAAAATTACTGAACAAATTTGTAGTAAACTATCAACCTAATAAGGACACTCTTTCAAGAAAGAGCAGCAGAGGACTAAATTATTAAATGATGCTCTTGCAATATTATTTTCTGATTTTCTTTATAAAAACATATGTTTTGGGTACTCGTTTGAATTACTTCGACTTGTCGAGGCAATTCAAATGAGTTCCCACAGCATATGTTTTTACAAAGAAGTAGATAAAAGTAAACTGACTGTAATCTAAAGGCTACTTAATTGCTTTACTGTGCGCTTATAGGAACATGTGCGGTAATTAGGTCGAATACGGTATTTGAATATGTATCCCAAGAAGTTAGCATCCTTGGCTGTCCAAAATGCGCCCAGTGAAGATTCCGATCAGACTGCGCGAATGCGCAGGCTGATCGGAATCTTTGCTTGGCGCCCATGTCCGAAAGTACCGTCTTCTGACTTAACGGCTTAAATTATTTTACAATAATTAGTCTTTTATCTTATTTTCCGGTCTTTAAATACAGCCAGGGGGATTCTAACTACGTTAACTTTTGACGCATGAACTTCCCAATTCCAATTTCACTTATTAAATTTAAATAAACAACTAGCGATAGAAACTTCTCACATATCTTCGCTTTCAAGATTAAACATTACGCGGACGAGCGAAAAAAGACTGCAACCTTTGGGTAACGGACGGAAGTAATAGAATCAGTCACTAAATATTCTGAATCTGACTCTGAGGGGACTACGAAGTCTTGTGATAACCACGGTCATGTGATCTCAAAAATTAAGGAGACTATATAGATACTCATGGTAGATTTTCCTCCACTTGAAACAAGGGAGGCATCTTTTGCGACTTCCTGTTTGCTGTCTTGCACACCACGCTCCTTCTAAAAAGAGGTCTGCACTAAAAGGAAAGAATGATCACATTTGTAGAAGGTCTGCTTACGATTTGATTTTCAGTATATTTTGTACAGGGGAGACAATTTTTGAAATTTCCTTTTTTTTTTCTACATGTTACGCCCTTGTGAAAATGGGTCTAATCTAAAACAATTGCATTCATTTTATAGTAGACCACTTTTCAGAAGGGACGAACTATTTTGCCAGAGACGCCTTCTCAGAAAGTTTCAATTCCAATCAAGAACAAAAATTATAAAAATATATTTTATTTTGAATCCCCAAGTCATCAGGGCCCGGTAGTTCAAAGCGTCGTTAACTTAACGAGCTCGTTAAGGATCATTTCGTTAACTGTCTTAGCGGATTCAATATACAATATTCTGATATTTTTTGCTGAAAAAAATATGAGTAGCAAAAGCTACTCACATTTTTTTAGCAAAAAATTTCAGCATATTTGCGTATCACTCGATGTAAATTTTAACGAATCGTTAACTAACGATGTCGTTAGCTTTGAATAACTGTGCCCAGAATGCTATATGTACATGTAAGCGTGCATTTAACATACAAATCGAGTGCTGGGGCATGGTGAAAATACATGCCAAAATAGTGAACACCATTAGGATTTGTTGCGTCCTTTATTTTGTTTGCCTTCAAATCGCGTCCCTTATTTCATTTGCCTTCGAAGTACACCAATAGTTAAATTATTATGTCTGTTGTCGACAGTGCAGCCACACCAAATTTAGCTCCATGAAAATGTAACTCCTTGGGGAGCTGCACGCGTACATTACGTTTATACATCTGTGTAGAATCTTATTCATAGCTCTAGATAAGCCAATATTTAACTAACAATGTTTATATTGTTCACATTTCTCAACAACGAAAAACATATGTTTTGGGGACTCATTAGAAGCGTCTCGCAGAGACGCTTCTTATGAGTCCCCACAACACTATGTTGTTTTGTGTGAGTGTTTTTTTTTTTTTTTGAGAAATAAGAAACATATTTATCTAGATAATCCTCTTATCTAGAGCTATATAACCATGAGATTTTCACCCTACAATATGGGAAATGAGAAAGATTTAGGTTTATAGCAAGGTTTAGGATTGTAGATACGCGTATTTCGTTATTTTTTTACAGAGTTACAGCCTTTCGATGCTGCTAAAATGTAGTTTTGGTGGACAGAGTTCATTTATTTATTTATTTATTCTATTTGCACGGCCTTCTTGGCTGATAGTCGATAATTTGATAGAATGAATTCTTGATAGTGGGCAAGGCCCCGCTCCGTCCTTGAGTCAGTCTGTGAATCATCACTTCGTTTCCGGTCTCTAACGAACAATTTTAAATGGATTTTCAGTTTCAAGACCGTAAGGTAGTACTACAATTAAACAAACGTCATATAGTAGTGGGATTCTAACTATTATAGCCGCTGTTTTGTCAACTAATTGATCGTTTTCAGGATCTTCAAAAATCATATCCCCGTTCCAGTCGGACGTGCATTTAACTGAGTCACCGAGGCAGGCTGAATGGCGTAAAGTGCAGACCTTCATCATATAGCTCTTTAGCTGTCTGATCCGAATCTATGTTGTCTATGTTGTATGTCAACTTATTTTTACCAGAATAGTCAGGGTACATTATTCCTTAACCGTTTCTGCGCAAAAGAAGAAAACTATAAATTAAAAAACAATCTTATTAACATTTTGAATTAAATGATTTACGGGAATTCATATTTCTTATGCAAAAAAAATGACATAACATGAGCATAAATGTCAAAGCATATCCGTTTTCCGCATCTATTAACTTTAAAACTGTAGGCCGGAATTTCAATTAAGCCGATTTATTCCCGGAAAGGTATTAAGGGCCATATTTTCCATGCAAAAATTCAAAACATGTGATCACCCCCACTGTAAATCCGTCTGTTTAATTACCAGAAACCATATGAACGAACCGCAACGTGAGAAACCGTACCGTCTGACATGTCCCCCCAAACTAAGACTCAAATTAGCCTGCGCAGCCGAGCGGTCTGATCAGAGTCTTCGTTGCCCGCGTGAAGAAACTTTGTATAATTGGCTATCCAAAAGGCGCCTAGTGAAGATTCCGATCAGACTGCGCGAATGCGCAGTCTGATCGGAATCTTCGCTGGGCGCACATATCCAAAGATACGTTGTCCGACGTTGCGCCTCAAATGAAGAAAAAAAAAAGTTTTCCATGACAAAATCTAAATACGAAACTGACCCTAATCATAATTCCGACAAATTTAAAATTAAATAAGTAGACACATGAGCAAATGTCCCTTATGACACGTGCGTTCAGCGCTGACTCGGATAAGTCTGTACAACCCTGCAGTCTGATTTGAGCATTCGCTGACCGTCTGTAGACACATTGGACTTTTGGCTATTCACATAGCGCCGAGCGAAGACTCTGATTCGACTGCGCGCCCTTCGCTCGGCGAGCATTTCATAAGACATATTTTCTTGTGTTTCCACGCAAATATTGAATATCGTCTAAAACGTGATTTTATTTTAAACGAAAATCAGGCTTATTTTTTTATGTTGAATATAAATATTGGCAGGTAGCACTTTAATAGTAAAGGTAATGTCCATGAAACGTCACCATTACAGAACATAACTTGCCAATGTACCAAGAGGAAGTGTTAACCAACTACCTGTATGACTGATGGTATATATGTAGCCGGCCTCGGTGGCTCAGTTGGATGCGCGTCCGACTGGTGATCAGGAGGTCACGGGTTCGATCCCCGCCGGGTCGGCAACATTCGTTCGTGGAGATATGATCATAAAATATTTTCTACGATCATTCTCTCCCTTCCGCTTATTCAAGAAGGGCAGTTGTCAGTTTCTGGCGAAAGTATGTGCACATTACTGGTTAACCGCTTAGAGGACTAAGCCTGCCCAGTAAAAGTGTAGTTAAGTAAACTGACCGCGCTCGACATGACCCTATTGAGTTGACTGGGTCGTAAAACCTCAAGACAAACAAAGACCCAAATTAGACGCAGCAGAATGCAATATGATTAAGTTTGCAGTAAATACAGAAATTTCTATAAAACATGAAGATAAAACAAAAAAAAAAAAAAAAAAAAAAAAATAGCCTGACACCCTTTCTATTAGAAATGGAGCTTTCCAAACAATTGAGACTGAAGATTCCACTCGGCATAGAGGGTTAACTCGTCGGTTAACTTGTAGACAGTGATGAACCCAGCTAGATTCATCTACAATGTACACAGTACAAGCTGGTTGGATCACATTGTCGTCTTTCCCTAACATTAAGTATACCGTGACAACAGCAAGTGTATCTATAATTTAATTAATGGCATCTGTATAAGTCAGACTTTCAACAGAAATAGATAAATTATTTTCACTTGAAACCAGTATGCACACGCAAAGTTATACATTATATGTACAAATATTACATGTAAATATGACGCAATCTTACAAGCATGCACAATGTTAGGGCTTTGCCCCTGTTTGGCATCACGAAAACATACCTATATAATTTTGACCCCCTTAAACCCCACTTTTATATAGTAAAACTGGGGTTTACAGGGGTATACATTATTTTTCTTATTTCTGCTCAAAAACATAGATTGTGGGTACTCGTTAGAACCGCCTCGATGAGGCGGTTCTAACGAGTACCCACAATCTATGTTTCGAGCAGAAATATGAAAAATATCAGAGTTTTTTTATCTGAAAATTTTCAGTTTTTGATGGTGAAATTTTCAATATATTTGAATAGGCGTGTTTTCGTAATGGTGAGTGGTTTAACTCTCCCCGTACTTCATCATTGTGCAGTTTTTTTGTTGTTTTTTTTTTGTTTGTATAGGGATCATTGAATCTATTCTGGTATCTTGGAAAATCGAGTTCCGCTTAAATCGGTACTGGGTGGGGGGGGGGGGGGGGGGGGCTGGCATATGCAGCCCTGCAAACTACAATGCTGTCCTTTGAAGAGTGATACCGAGTCTCCAATTTCATTCTTTTATTTGATCTTTGATTCCAAGGACACCTTTATAGATGTTACTTGATGAAAAAAAAAACAAACAAAAAAACAAAACAAAAAAAAAAACAACAACAAAAAACAAAAAAACTTACTACTAAATCTTCATACACTTGATTGTATTAGTACTCAACGTAAAATCACAGTACTGAGAATGCTGATGTGAGCGGTCACCTGAAATTCTTTAGGCCTCTAAAACTGGTTTGGCATTTACACAGAGATTAAGAAAAGGCACACATAAACGACTATTTTGGTACCCGATACCCACTTTTCGGTCCTTTTCGATGGAAAAAGGTTCTTATCGGTGTTTAGTACGACCACGGCTCGGGTTATACTTTTTACCCAACGCTATGGATTTGAGGCGTTTTACTGGAGCTCTCATATTCGTCGCCGATGTTGTACTCAATATGATTAAAATCTTATTTCTTCTAAAGTTTGATGTTTTCCTTGGTTTTGTTAATTTATTCGCTTTTTATAAGCATTAGAGTGTATAAGGCTTTTATGGTTGAATGCAGAATTTAGCGTTATCAGCGTCAACAGAAAACTATTTGTTAGATACAGTCAAACCTCGTTATCTCGAACTCGCTTATTTCGAATTACCGCTTATCTCGAAGTGAAAATCTGGTCCCTGTTTTAACATGAAACTATGACAACAGGTAACAAAATAATGTGGAAAAGAGGAGAAATTGCTCCTAAGGAGCAATTTCTCCTCTTTTCCACATTATTTTTTATATATATATATTTCTAACTTCAGGAATCAAATTACACATTCATTTGTTAAATGTGGTTGTTCAATTTGTTGTAATCCTCACTCTCTCAACTCTGATATGTCGAGGTACGGATATCTCGAAGTATTTCAGTGAGTCCCTTGGAATTCGAGATAACGAGAGTCGACTGTAGTTATTAGGCTGCTAATAACAGGAAAACGGATTGTCGAAATGTGACACATGCATATTAAATCTGATGGCGATTTGGCAAGATTTAAATCATATTATGTACATATGGTGGCAAATAACTGACATCTAAATATTGACATACTAAGTCGACTTCGTCTGCTTTTATGTCGACTTACAATGTATGACTTGATGCCATATCGACTTCCGTTGATAATGGTTATCGCGTCTGCAGGTCGTAATATTGCTCTAAGCTGCCTTCAAGAAAAGAAAACGTGTTAACATTGTATGACGACTTATTCTCTATACATGTATTTTATTATCTCGACTTCCGGTTCTTTTACATGTCATGATTTGTCAGTCAGCAATGAGATACGTTTTCTAGTCGTGAAAGTTTATTTTTAGATCAAATCATACAGGCAGCGCCAGTCTTATTGCAATATCAGAGTTATTTACAGGAAACGATAATTATATGACATCTATATGCAACCATACACTATATTAAGCCCTAAACTTAATACGTCACTTCGTCCCAAATTTTAGAATCTAGACCGGCATAGTCACTGTCTGACTATCATTATCTTCTCAACAAATCCTACTATATAACATGACCGGAAGTCGAGATAATAATTATAATGTCGACATATAGTTGTAAAAGTGTTTCCTGATGCTGACGTTATGGATGACACTTCTGGACAGTATTACGACCTGCAGTCGCGATAACCATTATCAACGGAAGTCGATATAGCATAAGGTCATACATTTTAAGTCGACATAAAAGCAGAAAAAGTCGACTTAGTATCTCAATATTTAGATGTCAGTTATATACCACCATATGTACAATATCGGCATACGAATATGATGACGCCAAATCTACAGCATTGAGTAAAAGGTGTTACCCAGGGCGCAGAATTTTTAATACCGAAAAGGAAATTTTCCACTGAAAAGGATCCAAATATGGAGGGTACCGAAAAGGACTTTCATAAATATGAATCACAATTTACATATGACTTTATATATAATTTTTAAAATATCGGCGTAAACCCCAATCAGTTCCAGAGGCAACCGCCCCCATTAAGACCCTCAGTACTTGGATTTCGTCAGTACTGATTGAAATCAAGTAAACATTTTAGGGCGGAAAAGTTATATACCAAAATTTTAACTGTCAATGTCCAAGTAATTGTAAGGTAACAATTGTCTATTTTAGTACAAACTACAAAAATCTTGAGAATGAAATTACGGTGCAAGGAGAACGGAACACAAAGAGCTGGGCTAATTTAGACCGTCATCTGCCTAATCACACACGTAATATCATTTGCTTGTATTTGGGTAAATCTTTCGTGCGTAAGAATCGCCTATGAATCTGTCATTATTCACTTGCGCGTATGAAATAATTCCCTGCACCGTTACGTCACGTGACCGAGCTTTTAAAGAACCAGAATGCAGAATGATTGTTGTCGTATGTACATAGATTATTGTATTATTTTAGTGGCTGTTTGTGTTGCTAATAGCTAGGCTGTAGTTTTTCCAACAACTTGTACTGGCTGCGTCCGGTGATTGGGGGAATCCAATTTGCGGTATTATTGCAAACAATCGATACAACTGAGCCAAGTCATACAAAACTATGTAGGGATGAATATTGTGAAGAGTTTTGGTGACCGACTCTTTAGTGAAATGCGGTATTCCAGTCATATGCAAAGAGAAAAAGACCAGATTAGCCTGCAATCCGCACATTCTAATGAAAACATTTGCTGTCTGTGAGCAGAATCGTTGGATATAGAATACATTAGCGAATGGAAATGTCCTGGGTGAAGCCTGTGTGTTTACAAATTGTACCGGGACCAACGCTTTATACATACGCTTAAAAGTACCTTTATACTTGAAATGTAATCTGTTTGCTCACCGGTCTAATTCCTTAGCAAAATATTACGTTTATAGTGTCAAAGACTATGGAGAGTTTTTTAATTTTAAATGCTATGATTCTGGCATTCAGACAGGCATTCATAATATATCCGATATTTTATGAGTGGGAGTCGTTCGAACATTACCCATTCAGCCCTGCACACCAAAACAGAATTGTTTGCAAACAGTGTTGAACCCCTCACCAGAATCTATCCTGTTTGAATCCAGATCTCGATTTCTCTCTGACGCCCATATTTTACAACAATAGATTTGTCCAATTCAAAGATGGAAGAGTACACTTCAGAAACTCGGGAATGAAAAGGAAAGCCATTAGTCTAACGAAGTATTTGCCCAAATACTCCAATCCGCAGAGAGACCTGAGCTAACAGTGTAGAACAAGATCAAGCAATCGTATTTATTGGTATGTAATATTAGGCAAATTTTCACCAATTTTTCTGTTTATAAAACTTAATTTAACCCATTCTAGTAGTTTTATCAGCCATTTGCACTTCATAAATGTCACGGACTACTAAAATTTACAGAGCACCGGAAATAGTTCCGTATTAGATTGTTCCATTGTTTTGCCTGCTTCTAAAGTGGTGTGTGTGTGTGTGCGTGCGTGCGTGCGTGTCCGTTTCTTGTCTTGAAAATTTGAGAGGGACTGCCGTCTGGCAAGTACCTAGGCTGGTTCCAGTCTCAAGTGACTAAATATTTTTTTCTTATAGTCCTGTTTGGTAATCAACTAAAATAAAAGCAATATGATATCATGACTATAATTATAGTCATGGTATTATTTTGGTTTTAATTTAGCACTAGCCTTTGTAGTCATGGTATTATTTTGCTTTTATATTTTAGTGAATTAACAAACAGAATTATAAGAAAAAATATTTAGTCACAGGAGACTGGAGCCAGTCTAGCAAGTACTGAATATTGACCATTTGACTTTTTTAACAAAAATAAGGTTGTAGGCCGTAGAATATTTGTAAACATGATAAAAAATAAAAAGGAAAATCAATGGTTGTTTGTAGCCTTTAAATGTATATTAGTGGGCGTAATAACCAAATAGTCGTCAAATATTTCCCCGAATGTTTATAGAGTGAAAATGCCATGGCATAAAGGAACGCATTCTGCAGAGGCGTGTTAACATACAGCTACACCTCAATGACTCGAACACCGATGGCTTGTTTACCATGGATAATTCGAAGTCGTTTTTAAGTCCCTAGAACATTCTCTTCATAGCCAAAGAAAAAAAAATTATGCATATTTGGGGGGAAATTTTCTTATTATATCACGAAATAAATGTTATGTGTACTCATTAGAATCGCCTCGATGAGGCGATTCTAATGAGTACATACAACATAACATTATTATATGGAAGAACGAAAAGGCACTCCTTAATTATATCCATTTGCCTCCTGATCTGGAGTTATGATTAACCCTCAGTGGATCGAACTACCGAAATCTCGAACAAATTTCCATGATCCCAAATATGTTCGAGGCATTTAGGTCCGAATGTAATTTAGTCCGGTAGATGTGTTCCAATTAAGTACAAGTAGGGTAAGGAATGAAAGTATCCGAATGTTTAGGGTAAATACGGGTATATATTAGGGAAAAAGGGAAAAATGACTCAGTGACCGTCTGCCACAGCTCTAGATAAGAGAGAATATAAGGAAAATATTTTTTCTTATTTTTCCACTAAAAAATACATTGTGGGTATTCGTTAGAAACGCCTAACTGGGGCGCTTCTAATGAGTGCCCACAATATATGTATTAGTGGAGAAACAAGAAAAAAAATCTGTACTTTTTAGCCAAAGAATTCCCTTATCTGGAGCTATTTCTATGGTAGAATGCTAGCTATCGAATGGCACCGATATTCGGACGTTGTATGCTATGCGACAGTTTGGCAGAATACCGTAATATCTCGGAAACCTTAACTACTTAATATTATTGTCCTTTATTGTCTGGACCAGACTAGTTATTTTCGGACAATTAGACCTCATCAGTGACCCTTAAATAAAATTTCAAAGTTTCAGGAAAAGGACTCAATGATCACAAAATGACCAGTAAATACAGTCAACCCTCTTTATACCAACACCCGATACAACGACACAATTTGTTATAATGACAATTTGACTGTCACGAAACCTTTGCTCAAGTGATGGCATTTAATGAGAAATTATGCAAGGACATTGCATTAAAACTTCAAACAGCATATGTTTTGGATATTTGTTAGAATCGTCTCGTTGAAACGATTCTAACAAATATCCAAAAACATATGTTTTATGAGGAAATAAGAGTAAAACAAGGTCTTTCTTACATAACATTCTGTCCATTAAGGATTCTTTCAACAGCAAATTCATTATAATGGCAACATCTTTGGAAACAAATGTTGTCGTTGTAACGAGGGTTCACTGTAAAAACTACACCATACTGAAGTACGGGGAGACGTTTTACGGCCACTACACGGAACTAAGACCAGGTGTAGTGAAGATAAATGGATTCTAAAAGTAGTGAAAGCAATGATCATTTTTACCAACTGATCAGTGTCTAAAAACTGCCGAATGAGTGGCAAACAGTGTAGATTCAGATCAGACGCCGCGTTCTGCGGCGTCTGATCTGGGTCTACACTGTTTGTCCAGACATATCTGCCAAAATACTTAGAGAAAATACGGTATTACAGTTCATAGCTTTCCGAAATTAAATGTGTACCTCGTCACTCTCAAGCATAAAACATTTTATGAAGTTGGCAAAAAAAGAAGAAAAAACTTTATATGATTTCTTTCATTTTAGTCGTATTTATGAAAGAGATAAATTTGGACGGTCAGGGTAATAATATAACGCGAACCAATAAAACATTACCAGCGGCAAAGCGATGCTGAATTTTTTATTTGTGTCATGTCATGTGAAAAAAGGGCTTATGATATGTGCGGACAGCGGATGCACATTCTGATCTTGGCATTCGCTGTCCGCTTAGAGAATATTTGGACACTGTAGAACGCGATAACGAATCGCGTATGCCATGCGGATGCTTAGCATGATCTGAATTTGAGCATTTTGCATGTGGGCATATACTGGAATAATTTCGTCTCGTGGTAGGGACCATTAGGGGCGCGCTGTCGGATAACCGACCTTATAGACAAAACGCAGACCAGTTCATGACTGCACATGTATGTACTCGGGCTAGGATTCACACATTATGTACGTTCAGCGTCTCAAGATTGCGACGGTGAATTTCAAAGACTTTTACCCAACCGGACAAATGCGCAGTCTGGTCTGGGTCTTCGATGTTCCCATGCTAGAAATAACCGTCCCTGGAAATAAACAATCTAAAATATCTGTCTTTGGAGTGGGCATCATCTAATAATCATTAAAGCCAACGAGATTATCGTATTTACATTAAGTATTCGACAGAGACAGATTCTTAGCAAACAGTGTAGACACGGATCAGACACCGCAGAAAGCGGTGTCTGATCTGTGTCTACAGTTTGCCACTCAGGCAGCAGATTTTAGATCTATCAACAGGTTAAAGAATCGAGTTTTTTTTATGTTAAGGAACTAAGATGTCTCAATACTTGGGATTGGACAGACAGACAGACAGACAGCGAGGCGCTTCTAATAAGCACCACAAAAATGTTTTCATAGAGAAAAAAAAAATAGCAGTACTTTTTGGTTGAGGAGAGCATCTTATCTGTAGCTCTGTATACGCACAATTTCAACAAAGTAAATATTATCATTCTATACACTGGCCAAATTATCAGTGTGAACAAAGTGCGCATATCTTCTTTCATTGATATTTCATCGATCACATTAATAAGTGGTGGGAATTCTTGATGAAATAATTGGTACTAATAATTATAACCCTTTTGCATGTTAATGATCTCCTACTGAGTTTAAACGAGTTGTCAGTAGAATAAGAATGCTGAAATTGACACCAATTTTAAAATATTTTTGCTTTCTTTCTGAAAAGACTTTTCCGAAAAGCCTTGGTGCGCGTGAAAGCAAACAGGAAGTCACAGCAGTTGTCTCCCTTGCATAAAATGGCGGAAATCCAGTCTCCATAAAATTCATTTTCTAACTACTATGGGGCTGTTAGAACCCACCTGCAGGTATTCCTCACGAGGGGCATGTTGCAGTATACGTAAACTACAGTCGAACTTCAATGGCTCGAACATCTTTGGGACCATAGAAAATTGATCGAGACATGGGTAGTTCGAGCCACCGAGGGTTAATCATGGTGCCAGGTCAGGAAGCAAATAGCGATAATTTAGGGATTGTTCTCGATTTTCTACACAATGATTGTATGTTGTGTGTTCTCATTAGAATCGCCTCATCGAGGCGATTCTAATGAGTACACACAACATACAATTCCATGATAAAATAAGAAAAAAAAAATCCCTGAATATTTGTTTTCTTGAGCTATTGGATGGATTTTGTAGGGACTGAAAAAAGAGTTCGAATCATACACGGTAAACGAGCCATCCGGGTTCGAGCCATTGAGGTCATACTGTAGCTACACATAAATGAGATGAAGATCTGAGCGAAGGGGACTTTATACCTGTTGCATTTTCTTTAACTTATATTAAAAATATATAATTTCCTTTTCTTCGCAGTTTTCCTACAGTGACTTTACTTTGCACTATTAAATATCTATATGTTGTATTTCATGAAACATGTATGAAAACAAAGATTCGAAAAGAAATGGACCTTGAGCGCAATAGACAGACAAAACTAAAAACAGCTGAAATATCAAGTTAAGTTTTCTTGGCAAGAACAACTAGTTTCGGCAAATTAGGCCTCATCAGTGACCCTCAAACAAAAGTAGTCAATTATCCCGAAATGGACTCGATGATCAGACATGCAGTATAACATACACTATAGTGAAGTAATGATTATTGAAATGAAATATTGTTTAACCCAGAGGGAAGGGAGTACACGGAGTTGGGGAAGGGGGACTCAGAAACTGTGTAGAACTTTTCGTGATGTACAACGAATACTTATTGGAGACAGACTACAGTCGACTCTCGTTATCTCGAATTCCAAGGGACTCTCTGAAATACTTCGAGACATCCGTACTTCGACATATCAGATTTGCAGAACTGAGGAAAAACTAATTAGATTAACCACATTTAACAAATATATGTGTAATTGGACTCTTGAAGTTAGAGATATATTGAAAATATTGAGGAAAAGAGGAGAAATTTCTCCTCTTTCCCACAATATTTTGGTACCTGATGTTAGATGTTCATATTTAAACAGGGACCAGATTTTCACTTCGAGATAAGCGGATATTCGAGATAAGCGAGGTCGAGATAACGAGAGTCAACTGTATTTTCATTTATTTCCAGTCATCAAAATCCGCTTTGTGCGCTTCTGAGAGAGATCAGTTACAAAAAATCCGTTGTCATAACCGTTATCACTTGAGCTCTGAAAGATAATAAAAATGTTGCTTTTGCGTGCATACGAATAGCTTATGTTCAGATCAGCACTGGTCATTACGAAAACAGGCCTATTCAAATATATAGAAAAGTTCACCTCCAAAAACTGAAAATTTACAGATAAAAAAAATCTGATATTTTTCATATTTCTGCTCAAAACATAGATTGTGGTACTCGTTAGAACCACCTCGGCGAGGCGGTTCTAACGAGTACCCACAATCTAAATTTTTGAGCAGAAATAAGAAAAATAATGTATACCCCTGTAAACCCCAGTTTTACTATATAAAAGTGTGGTTTAAGGGGGGTCAAAATTATATAGGCGTGTTTTCGTGATGTGCAGAATTCATCACTCTCGATAAGGTGCTCTTTTTCAACCAAAAGATTGGTAGTTTTCTTATATCTTAATGAAAACATATGTTGTAGTACTCATTAGAAGTGCCTTGACAAGGCGCTTTTAATGAGTACCAACAACATATGTTTTTATGGAGAAATAAGAAAAAAAATATATTAATTGTATCTGGATAGCATTTTTTTTCGGTAGCATTTTTCGTATCGAGATGAGGTTGTGCTCGACAGAGCATGGTATCTACAAGCCCGTAAGGTTGCTTTTGTAAAATGCGCATGCGTGCAATATGTAGCATTTATCGGACTGTGCAGATCTGCAGTCTGAACCAAGTTTGTTTCTTTGATAAGACATATTTTGCTTATCAGCGTGCGTTTAATCCTAACAGGTAATTAGCATTTGATGTTTCGATACTGACAAGACCACATGAAAACCATTGTTTGCCGTATTCAAATAGGATGAAAAGGCCGACAGATCGGTATGTGTACCACAAAGTCTGGTCAGTCATCACATACCTGAGCCTCTCAGAATTTTATAATTTATTTCCTTTTATTTATTTTTTTTCCTTTGGGATTATTTAGCCCACTCTGGTTCCTTTGACAATCGAATACCGCTTAAGCCAGTGCTAGACAGGGGGCGGGGGAGGGGTTGGAGGAATGGGTGCGTAAACAGCCTCGCAAATTATATAGCTGCGTACGAAGAGACTTAATAAACCGAGTCTCCGATTTTGTTTTGTGTGTGTGTGTGTGTGTGTGTGTGTGTGTATGTGTGTGTGTGTGTGTGTGTGTGTGTGTGTGTGTGTGTGTGTGTGTGTGTGTGTGTGTGTGTGTGTGTGTGTGTGTGTGTGTGTGTGTGTGTGTGCGTTCTTTGTTTCCAAAGGCAACTGTTAAATTTGTATACCTCTCTAGACACAGCCTAGCTACTAGGCCAATATATAAGTTTGTCACGTTTTGTTAACTTATTATTGTTTGTTTTTTCATTTACATTCTACTTTTTGATTCAATGTTTAGCTAGTCTATGGGTGAACTTTTCTTCTGTGGTTGTCTCTGAAATATATTAGAAATCCAGACCATATTATCTATAGACTAGCCACGGAGCTCAATAAGCCAAAAAATATATATGTATATTTCTAAGCCTTGGGCAAGGCTACTCTAGACAGTGCTGATAGAAAAGCTGGTTATAAAGCGGCATATGAATATGAGTTACACCACGTGACAATGTGCTTTCAGGGCATATGCGAACAGTAAAGATTCAGGTCAGCAAGCGACGCCGCATAATCAGATATGAGTCAGCGCACGACAAAAAATACGATAAAACTCGTGCGATCAGCGAAGACTCAGATCAGCCTGCGCATCCGCGCAGTCTGATCAGAGTCTTCGCTGATTGCATGTGCCTTCTATAGCCTCCTGGCTATCCAAAAAGGGATCAATGAGAACCTTTGCCGTACTGGCTGGATGTAGAGGCTCATCTGAGTCTGTGCTGGTCACACTACTTATTGTAGGTTTTGCCGTGCGCTGGCTCAATTATGGGTAATTTGACGTACATCTATTCTACAGTATGTATTGAATGTATTGATTCTTGGAGCGGGCAGCGATGACACAGGCTGATGTTGGCTTTCACCGTCAGCATATGTTTAAAATAAAAGTCATAAAGGATTGCCTTTGGACACAAAGAACACACAAAATCACGAAAATCGGAGACTTGGTTTGATCGAGTCTCTTCATATGCAACACTGTAATTTACGAGGCTACATACGCCCCCTAGCGCCGGCTTAAGCGGTATTCGATTTTCAAAATAACCAGGATTGGCCCATTCATTCCAAAGGAAATAAAATATAACCTGCGCTATTATGATGTACGGGGAGACTTTTTACGGCCGCCACACGCCATTTGCATGTCATTTACGTTTTCCCACGATTCTTTTATAATCTGCAGTAATGATTGTGTTAAGGAGATCGTAGACACAGACCAGACTGCTCTTGGCCTCCACTATCTGCATACCTGTATACTCTGAATGCACATTTTCAGATGACGTTGCACGTTTTCTCTCGTCTATACCTTTTATTTGATGATAACTCGCTGTACGTGTTTCATCATGTAATCTGAAATACCGTTTTAAACCAGGCGATGCACATTCACCTCACCCAGATCTCCTATCATTTGATGATAGCTTGCATTACGTGTTTCATTATATATATTCTAAACATCACGATAACATGCCTATATAATTGTGACCCCCTTAAACCCCGCTTTTATATAGTAAAACTTGCGTTTACATGGGTTTAAATTATTTTTCTTATTTCGCTCAAAAACATAGATTGTGCGTACTCGTTAGAACCGCCTCGCCGAGGCGGTTCTAACGAGTACCAACAATCTATGTTTTGAGCAGCAATATGAAAAATATCAGAATTTTTATTTGAAAATTTTCAGTTTTTGGAGGTGAAATTTTCTATATATTTGAATAGGCATATTTTCGTAAAGAGAACATTTTAACATGGTGCTGCACGTTTCCCACCCAGCCTTACTATCATGTGATGACAGCTTGCAGTACGTGTTTCATCGTATACTCTGTGAAAATGTCCGCAGGTTTTACGGTAAAATAACTGCCAGTGCCCCTACCGTTAATTTAACGGGCGCCCGTTTAAATTTTAAAGGAATTATCACTTAAGATGGGGCAAGGGTGGGTAGCCCATAACCCTACCATGGCCTGCTTACCACACTCGGCACAAACCTGTTAATTAGTGCAAAACGATTCTACGGGCGTCCGTAAAAATAACGGAACATGTCCTGGCAGCCAGGTATTTTTACCGTGGAGCCTACAGAAGGTTTTTACCAACCATTACGAAAACATGCCTATTCAAATGTATAGAAAATTTCACCACCAAAAATTTGAATTTTTCAGATAAAAATTCTGATATATTTCATATTTCTGCTCTAAACATAGATTGTGGTACTCGTTAGAACCGCCTCACCGAGGCGGTTCTAATGAGTACCCACAAGCTATATTTTTTAGCAGAAATAAGAAAAATAATGTATACCACTGTAAATCCCAGTTTTACTATATATAAGTGGGGTTTAAGGGGGTCAAAATTATATAAGTATGTTTCGTGATGAGTGTACTCTGACAGCGCATTTTAACATGATGTTGCACTATCTTCTGGATAATAGCTAGTATTACAATTTCATTAGAAAGCTTATCTGAACACGAATCATTTTATAAAGACAATACTATAGATATGACCATATCTAGACCTAACTCTAATCGGCTTACTGTTGTTGCAACAGTAAGGCTAATATTCAATTATTTGTTAGTAAGCCCAATAGAATTTCACTGTATTTTACATTAAAGATCAATACTAAGTACGCTGCTTTATCTGCATTAGAATTAGTTCACAAATCGCTGTCCGCTTACTTACAAATGTATATAACTTGCTGTAGAGTGGAACCTAAATTAATGAGCACCTCTGGACAATAGCTGCCTTCCAACAATAATCACTTTTATGATACTCCAAAGTACGTTTTTTTTTTCAAAAGACATAACTCCTTAATCACTTTAACGTCAAACATAAACATTTTGGATGTGAAAATTTTCGTCAAGTTCATAACCTTGAGCTCAAAGTCAACGAGTACGGTAGGGCTTATACTGAACAAACTTTGGACCTGTTTCTAACATCGGTCGAACAGTCAACCAAATCCATCCGTTCACTTAGCGGAAGTCACTGAAGGCTGGAGCAAACATCGAACACAACTTTTGACTTGTTCCTGGCCCGAGCATCAACTAAGCTCTATACGAGCATGCAGGAGATCTTTAAAAGCTTTAATATAAAGCTTCAACAGTCTCCATTGTCCATATGAAGAAATTTTGCATCCTTGGCTATTCAAAATATGCTGTGAAGACTCTGATCAGACTGTGCGAATGTGCAGGCTGATCAGAATCTTCGCTGGGCGCACATGTATGAAGGTACGTTTTCTGCTGTTGCGGCTCAATTTTTAACGATGTGGTTCAAATGTGACTAATGTAAATCCAGGGCTGCGTTCAGACATGCAAAGTGATTGCGAATGTTTTTTGTCCTGGATTCCTGCTCCTGTTGGTGTTTGTCATTACGCACAGGGATCCAGGGCATAACTTTCACTATCACTTTGCACTTCTGCGTGCAGGTAACCGAAACATTCGCGGTTACCCGCAAAACTTTCCGTTTGATTGTGACAATTTTTGGCGGAGGGTAGCGAAAAACCCCAAACTATTCTAAAGCTGTCTTTTGGCACAACCAAGATGGCGGCCGCCGGCCGATGCGAATAATTTTTTTTTGTTTGCTTGCTCATTACAAAAAATATGGATTCGATCCGTTATAAAATAAATAATAATTGGTATAATTTATTCCATCTAATATCAAGTCTCGTCAACGCGAATAACGGCTACTCTCTAATTTGAGATCGCATAAGACGGGCTTTACAACAACTGTTTAGAAGATGCAAAAACGTTTTTTTTTGTTTTTTTTTTTGTTTGTTTTTTTTTTTTTTTTTTTTTTTGAAAACTCTCACGAGTATTTTGCTTTACTGAACACAGGTCAGGCAGGTCTGCGTTCAGTTAACCGAAACGTTTGAAATTATTCGCAAAACAAAAGCAAACTTTCCGTTCAGTTGTGACAGTTTTCGTCGGATGGTAACATACATTCCCAAACTTTTCTCAAGCTGTTTTTTGGCACAACCAAGATGGCGGCCTATGTGAATAAGCATTATGTATGCTTATTTGTAACAAAAATATGAGAATGTTTACTGCGTTGATATTATCTATTTGATTTTATATTGAATTAATAATTATTTATATAACTTATTCGATCTAATATGAAGTCCCGTATACGAGAATAACAGCTACTCTCTAATTGGAGGTCACATGAGACGGCTTTATAATAATCGTTCAGAAGATGCAAAATAGTTTGTTTTTAAAAAAAAAAAAAAAAAAAAAAACACTCGCCAGTGTTTTGCTTTACTGAACGCAGCCCAGATCAGCTTGTTCTGTTCTGATCATGAAAACAGAATCTTCAATTTCATGACATTACGAAAACACGTCTATTCAAATATACTGAAAAATTTACCACCAAAAATGAAAATTTTCAGATTAAAGAAAACTCTGATATGTTTCATATTTCCGCTCAAAACACAGATTGTGGGTACTCGTTAGAACCGCCTCGTCGAGGCGGTTCTAACGAGTACCCAGAATCTATGTTTTGAGCAGAAATCAGAAAAATACTGTATACCCCTGTAAACACCAGTTTTACTATATAAAAGTGGGGTTTAAGGGGGTCAAAATTATATAGGCGTGTTTTCCTGATGATAACCAACGATTAAGGCAAAAACTGATCTGACCACACGAGTACACATGCTGATCTGGACGTTCACTCCTCACACATCAAACGTTCCTTTTCTTCTTGCACGCGTTTAAACAACGCCTACTATTGAACACATAAACATGAACCAGGTGTGCGACGAAGAAGAAAACCACTTGAGAGAATTCTTAACACAATTTAAGACATTTCATGAATTTATTTAAACGCTAATAGATAAACCTAGCGCTTCAAGGACTTTTAACAGCACGTTACTATAGCTTAGGTTAACCACTCAAATTTGGTTCAGAAATGTGATTTAGTTACTTGAATATTACAAATATAACCGTGTCTTCCTATATTAGAGGAGCATTGGTGACCGATCAGCCAGCAAGACTGGCTTTCGGCGACGGTTTCAGCATTAATCGTCATCTACAGCGTGACCATTTCCAGCTAAATTTATGCTGTACTGGCAGACATTACTGAAGTTTTTTCCAGAAGCGTCCTTCTCCCAACTCTTACTTACTTCACTACAGCTAGCTGGTGTAAAGTGCCGTGTGACGGCCGTAAACATCTCATCACGAAAACATGCCTCCCCCTTAAACCCCACTTTTATATAGTAAAACTTGGGTATACAGGGGTATACATTATTTTTCTTATTTCTGCTCAAAAACATAGATTGTGGGTACTCGTTAGAACCGCCTCGCCGAGGCGATTCTAACGAGTATCCACAATCTTTTTAAGCAGAAATGTAGTAAATATCAGAATTTTTGTCTAAAAACTTTCAGTTTTTGGTGGTGAACTTTTCAATCTATTTGAATAGGCGTGTTTCCGTAATGTCTCTGTATTCATCATAGTGCAGTTTAAACTTTTATTTCCTTTGAGATCATTGGCCCATTCCGGTTACTTTGAAAATCGAATACCGAATTAGCCGGCGCTTGGTTTCACGCTACTAATATGCTGTGTTTTTGTAAGTTATTTTTGTTTTAGAATTATAGTGTTGGAATTCACTGGTAACACAAATATTAGTGAATATATATATAGGAAATGCCACAATCAGAAGCTCATCCCTCCCAAGGCATCAAAAGAAGGAGAGATGAGGAAGAAACAATGACAGAACAAACATCACAAATGAAACCACAGACTTACAAAGCTCACTGAAATAGAGGAATCGCTTTGGAGCGGTCTGTGAGAAATCAACTGGGGACTTAAACTATTTTTACTCGCACGAAACTCACCTTTAATCTTGATACAGCTCCAAATTACAGTCGACCCTCGTTATCTCGACTTCGCTTATCTCGAATAACCGCTTATCTCGAAGTGAAAATCTGTTCCCTGTTTAAACATGAAAATCTAACAACAGGTATAACAATATTGTGGAAAAGAGGAGAAATTGCTCCTAAGGAGCAATTTCTCCACTTTTTCACAATATTTTTTAATTTATCTCTAATTTCAGGAGCCACATTACATATTCGTTTGTGAAATGTGGCTGTTCGATTTATTGTTTTCCTCACTTCCGCAAGTCTGATATGTCGAGGTACAAATATCTCGAAGTATGTCATAGAATCCCTTGGACTTCGAGATAACGATAGTCGACTTTACTATGAAAGTTCGATCCATATAGGGGTCCTCTGCCTCAGTTGTGAAACAGCACTGTAAAACACATATAATCAAAAACAATGTAATGAAATAAAGCAAGACAAAAAAGACTGAGTAAAGAAAACAAAATGGTAATGAGCAGTGATACTGGACAGAGAACCGTCCATGGACCTAATGTTCGTGACAGTAACTTGAGAGCTGGCTTGTAGTTTGGCATATCGGAACTAAACATTTTCACATCGTGGGCTCTAAAGGGGACAGTTCCATCTTTCAGTTTGGACAGAAATACTGTTCCAAATATGCGTCTCAGTTAATGTTCATAAACAAAATTGGAAAATACTGTAGATTGTGATGAGACGGCTCTAAACGACCCGTTTTATCTAAATCTTCACTGCTTGCAAAAGTACTTTTGGTCTGCAGGGCTGCAGGCCAATACAGACACCTTTGCAACAATATAAATCCAGATGAGCGTCTTATCAGGATCTACACTGTTTGCCATGCAGTCATTGATGTTTGACTCAAACCCCTGTTTGCAACAATGGATGCGGCAAAATTCAAAGATGGAAGAGTCCACTTCAGAAACTCAGGGATGAAGGGGTTAACTGCATTTTGTATACGGAAATTAAAGGCGATCATACATATTGGATACTGGACCGGACCAATATCAAGCGCACATGCACATCGTGGTTAGGAATAGCGTGATAATTGTGGTAGGTTTCAATAAAACATTTCCAACACATTTTTATATTAACATTTTTTCAATAAAGTGACATAAACATTCTTTACCATAGGGGCTGCTCTTGAAGGAAAGAATTTGCTCCCAGAGGGAGCAAATTCTTTCCTTTAAGAGTAGCCCCCTAATTTAAAAGAGTTTCCAGGCATAATTTTTCAATAGTTTATCTGGATTTGCGTAATTCTGTTCTTGCCACGCCACTGAAGCGTTAGCAATAACACACTGTTTAGGGTATGATAATTTAACGGACAGACAGACGGACGAATGCGTATTGCCAATAGTCTGACTGTTCTACGTTCAGTAGAGGTAAATAAATGACAGGCAAATAATCAACTGAGGAAATCAAAACCACAAATCGACCCTAACAAGTGTAGCCATTACATTGACGCTATGTGTTTATTTATTACGTCATGGAAAATATGGTTTATTGGGAAAGAAAATTGTAATATTCCGCAATGCTGCTATTTTAGATAAAAGTTTGAGGTTGGTCTTTACGAAATTATTTTGTAGAGAAACGAAAGAAAAATAAATCAAGTATTCAAATGCATGATCAATACTTAAGTTGGAAAACAAAGAATTCCGAAGAAAAGACGCGGTAACTAGACGCTTGTGACATAGCAATAAACAATAATAAAAACGATACTTCTGACACACGTCAATGACTAAGATCAATTGGCTTGCGTGATACAGTCTGATTGAAGTGAACCACTTCTAAAAAAGTCCGTCACTGATCTAAATTAGTCCGCACTTCCGGTAAAGTTAAAGTCTGTATGCGAGTAAGCGTTCTATCTTCATGTTTTATGGATAACCCAACCCCAAACAAGGATTGGTTCTTTTGGAAATAGTTATAGCTATAATTATCTCTGATAAGTTTGATTAATGCTTGCAAGGCTTAAATGATAATAAGTATTCGTTATCATAATCAATTCTTAAAATTTGAAAATGAAAGAAAGTTGTATGAAGTTAAATGAAGCAGCATTGTCAGTGTTAATGGTGCGTTATGGAAATGAAATAATTTTAATTTGTCAAACAATTGGAAAACGAAGGTAAAGAATTCAATTTGGATATTCTTAAGTATACTGCAGTTAACCGTCTATTACTATTTTGTATAAAATACAGTCGACTCTCGTTATCTCGAAGTCCAAGCGACTCCCTGAAATACTTCGAGATATCCGTACTTCAACATATCAGATTTACAGAATTGAGAAAAAAATAAATCGAACAACCACATTCACAAATGAATGTGAAATTTGACTCCTGACGTTAGAGATGTATTGAAAATATTGTGGAAGAGAGGAGATATTGCTCCTTATGAGCAATTTCTGCTCTTTTCCACAATATTTGTTACTTGTTGTAAGATTTCAATGTTAAAACAGAGACCAGATTTTTCATTTCGAGATAAGCGATTATACGAGATAACCAAAGTCGAGATAACGAGAGTCCACTGTATATTGAAATATTATCATTTTGATTTTTATCTGTCGTTATAAAAATACTCCTAGAGCATTACTTGTCGCACGCCTACATATTCTGTTGACAAATATTCTAGTTTTTTTTTTTTTTTTTTGTGTATGTGTGTGTGTGTTTTTTGCCATCTTAAACGCTAAACAGATGTTTAAAAAATCTCATTAACTGTAAGTATATTATCATTGGTATTTATTGTTCTTTATGCACAGGGTATTCGCCAATTAATGAGCGTAGGGTTATCTAATGATTACAGCATCACATCATCCTCTACAATGCCTCTAAGACAATTCTGAAATAAATTATTCACGGAACATGAAATTAATTTCATTTTTTCGTGTCTGTTATTTTGTCTTGCATCATCAGTCTATTATTTAAGATTATTTTCCTTTTTCAGAGTAAATTATATTATGATCATCCAGCCAGTCAGTAACTGAATCAAAGACAACATCTCAAAGAGACGCTTGCGTGCGGGGCAGTTTGATCTGTGTTACTCAAGTGCGATATTCATTTTGATCGGCGTTACCAAAGTGCAATATTCTGCTAAAAAGAAAAACATAAAGACAGAAAAAGAGAACATACGCCTACAAGAAACGAAAGAGAGAATTGCTTAAGGTTGTATATAGTTGCTTGGAATCAGGACCCCTTGTTGTATAAACACATTGGAAGTTTTAATTTTGTAGGATAATCTCACTTATACGTCAACCAAACGGTCAAGGTTACAGAGAAAAGAAAGAGTTTTAATATACGTGAGTATATTTCGATTTTACCAATTTCTAATGTATTTACATTGGATTCGGAGTTTCTATAGAACTTTGCCTAACTAACCAGTCTTAACAACCATATAAATTACCTATTTGAAAAACAATGAAACTTCTGCATACCTAGAACAATCGGGGAGCTCTTTAATACCTGGAACATTTCATAGAGCTAATACTAGTTATGCGATGTTCTATGCGTCGAAGAGTTGCATTTTAAACCCGGCTTTACACTACAGTGCAGTTAATATTGTCTGGTTCTTTGTGAGCATTGGGTATTTTTTTGAAAACTAATATGAGGGTCACTGATGAAGCGTAATTGACAGAAACTGAACCCCCACTTTTATATAGTAAAACCGGTGTTTACAGTGGTATACATTATTTTTCATATTTCTGCTCAAAAACATAGATTTTGGGTACTCGTTAGAACCGCCTCGCCGAGGCGGTTCTAACGAGTACCGACAATCTATGTTTTGAGCAGAAATATGAAAAATATCTGAGTTTTTTTATCTGCAACTTTTCGGTTTTTGGAGGTGAAATTTTCATTATATTTGAATAGGCGTGTTTTCGTAATGAATGCCAAACATAAATATATTGGAATCTCTTTATAAACCGATTCATTACAAGACGATTCATTATAAGACGACTCATTATAAGACTATTCATTACAAGACGATTCATTATAAGACGACTCATTTTAAGACGATTCATTTTAAGACGACTCATTATAAGACGATTCATTACAAGACGATTCATTATAAGACGGTCTAGAGGCGGACCCCAAAAGTGTTGTATCCAAACAATGTTATTGTGTTTTTCAGTCCTTTTAGCATTGCGATTACCTCGCTTGGGGAAGAGAGAGCTAATCTTAGTGCTTTTCGTACGTTTGTTCGATTTGCGCTTGTTTGGTTTTGTCTGTTTCCTCTACCTCTTGGTGTCTGGGAAGGGATGCGGCTTGTGATTGTGGCAATCCCTGGACTTTTCTTTTACTTTTTTTATTAAAGAAAAAATGACCATATACAGTCATTTTTCTATATAATCTAGTTATATTGGTTTTCAAATCTTAGTGACTTTAACTGCCGTAATAAAGCCCTTACTGCAAAACTTCTTAGGCAGGGCTATCGTTATTTTAAACTTCGCAAGGCGTTTTCGAAATTTTATCGCAGATACAGTGCCTTGGTAGAAAAATATAGCGTCAGTCTGAAAACACTCCTGCAACAAAGTATGTCGGAACCAGAATTTTATGGTGACTTAGTGTACAGATTTAGAAAAACTGTAGGAAAATCTAACTTTTCGGAGCAATTCAGTAAACTTATTAACCGTTATAAAAGAATTGGCTATAGCCTGGATATTATGCGGCAGACTTTATGCTTAGTTGTCAACCCAATCATTGTTGATGGCTATGCTTCACTCTTTAATTGCACGACGGCGGTTCGGGCCTCACTCAATGACGGCCTCTTCGTAAAACTTTAACCAGTGGGTTGGGGCTTGACGATATGTCTTTGGCTTGGCCCGCCGTTGTTCAACTATTGGTTTTCATTTACTCTGGCATACAGTAGAATTAGCCATGAGTACTCGTCTTTGTTTATTATAGTGATTAATTTGATTTTTATGTTTTCTCTTTGGTGCATTGACTGAGATGGGAGCCTTTATGCGAACCGAATTTGTTTTATGTATTTCTGTATTAAGAGTACCATCGGGACCAAGGGTGAAGTTGGCTAGCTGTAAAAGTGCTTTACTCCCCCCCCCCGCCCCGCCCCCCTGTGGTTTACTCTACTGACCGTTCTAAGGCGGTGGTCACGGTGTTAGTCTTACTCTTTGTTGCTTTGTGGTTTATTCTACGAGGCGATTTGTTTTATGTCTTATCCTGTGTCATTTTGTTCTTGTGTTTTTCAGTCCTTTTAGCATTGCGATTGCCTCGCTTGGGGAAGAGAGAGCCAATCTTAGTGCTTTTCGTACGTTTGTTCGATTTGTGCTTGTTTGGATTTGTTTGTTTCCTCTTCCTCTTGGTGTCTAGGAAGGGCTGCGGTTTGTGATTAGTTGTCAACCCAATCATTGTTGATGGCTATGCTTCACTCTTTAATTGCACGACGGCGGTTCGGGCCTCAGACTCAATGAGTTCTCTTACCTTTGTTTGGATACAACACGGTTGTTAAGCTAAATAGAAAGGAATGCAATGATCAGGAATCGATACAATTACCTAACACCTTCCGTTCCAAGACACCAAAGGGAAAGAAGTACGCACTTAAAGCAACGGCACAACAATCAAAACACTACAATCAGAAATCCAAAAGGACAGCTTCTTTGGCCAAACGGCTATCCAAAATAAAATTTTCACTAAGACATACATGCAAAGACATACAATGACAGATATAGTAAACCACTGCAGAAGCACCGCCCTGGAACAGTCAGTAAAATATTACTGGGGGCTTAAATCGATTTTACGTGGCCAGAACCCTCGCCCTTAGTTCTAGCGGGGTTGGGGGAGGGGGGCTTAAATCGACTTAACATGGCCACAACCCTCGCCCTAAGTTCTGCCGTGGTATACACAAGACGTTTGTTCAGTCCGCGTGAAGAGTTCCTAACTCATCAGTGCAACACCTCCGAGTACATAAAAATCAAATGAATACAAAGATGAAACTACGATGAGCACTCGACAGCAAGAAATAATTGAAATGCTGAAGCAAAGGAAAACCAACAACTGGACTCCGATGAGCCCGACCAGAGTCATAGCATCAGGCACCAACCGACTTACTAAAACGTCTTTTGACCGGAGCCGTGCAACCAAAGAGGGAAGCAAAGTTATTAACCGTAATTGGCTTAACTACCATGCATGCAGTCTGTCGTATTACATTTAAGTTGCATTCAATCTTTATAAATCGAAGACTGATTTTACGAAATTGAGTGCTAAAATCATTGCAAACATATATTTTTCTGAATTTATATGGTAAGTCACCATAAAATTCAAGTTCCGATAGGCCTTGTTGCAGAAGAGCTTTAAGTCCAATACTCAATTTTGAAACTAAATCGAAATGACGTCTATAAAATTTAGAAAAGGCTTAGCGAAGCGTATGGTATCGAAAACCCTGATGTAGAAAATTAGCAGTAGAAAATTAGAAGCCAGGAACACGACTCGAGACTCTGGCGAACCGAATAAGTTGCGAGATATAAACACCGTATGATGCTCGACGAGGAACATCCCCATTCAAGTGAGGAAAATTTACAATTTCAAAATCAAAATCATCCTATTTATCATAAATTTTGCATGAAATAAACCCATCTAAAATAGAGAAATGCAAATCAAAACACGAGGCTTCAGTTTAAGAAGAATTTGCTTTATTTGATTGAAGCTCTGAAGGATAAATTTGACTAATCAACCCATCGAAGTGCATCGAAGTCATCCAAATATCTAGACGTCGAGCTGAAAGCTTTAATAACTTCAGATTGCTTTACTTTAGAAAGAGACATCTTGAAGTCTTTATAGCAGAACAAGAACAAATCAGCACAAGCGGTGCGCAATTTGTACGCATCGGAATACCCACAAAAAATTTGTCTAAACAGCTTAGTACCAAACCTTAATATTGTCATGTAGAAAAGTCAGAGCTAGACACACTTTCTGACATGACCATAAGGTATAATGTCTATACTTTTCGGAAGTGAAAAAAGCGTCATGAAAAAAAAAAAATAATAAAAAATAAATAAATAAATAAATAAATAAATAAATAAATAAATAAATAAATAAATAAAAATACGAAGTTCTGAAAGATTTTGAAAGCACAGTATATTGCTCGAGCAACCTTGGGATCATGAAAATTTGTTCGAGATATGGTTTGTTTGAGCCACTGAGGATTAATCATGGCGCCAGGTCAGAAAACAAATGGCGATAATTTAGGGAAATCTTGTCGATTTTCTACACACTAATTGTATGCTGTTTGTACTCATTAGAATCACCTCGATGAGGCAATTCTAATGAAAACACACAAATTACAATTTCATGATAAAATAAGAACATTTCCCTAAGTATTTATTTTCTTCAATTATCGTAAGAATTTCATAGAGACTCAAAAACGGGTTCGAATTAACCATGATAAACGAGACATCGGTGTTATTAAGGTTCTACTTTACATTTGATTTCACAGATGAGGTAGTAGACCCCAATGGAGACCGAACATAAATTTTGTAATTTTGGGCTCCATCAGAATTAAGGGCGGGGTTTTGTACAAGTAAAACAGGTATAAGCTTCCTATTAGTTTTCCTATTGACCGTTCCAAGGTGGTTCCTCTGTTGCAGTTCTTCTTTGTTTTTGCGTCTGTGGTTTCGTATGTGACGTTTGATTTACCATTATTTGTTCCTCATCTCTGCTCATTCTGGTGCCCCGGGAGGGCTGTGCTTCGAGATCGTGCATTTTTTTTTAAATGCTTTCTTTAATGATTCACTAAAGGTGTTAATGATTTGGTTATGTTAAGATTTTACAACACGTGTAACAGCCTTCAGATTTTCTGGTTAGAGCTTTTGAATTAAATCTTCTATACCTCACCTACGCATTTAGGTATATTTGATTAATGAGTGATTTTTCTTAAATCGGATCGCTCTGACAGCTTAGCCTGGGAGAATTAAACAAACTATGATTGAATTGTGTCTAGCAAAAAGGCGATTCTATGTTATAATGTAATAAGTTAAGTACCATATCGGCCTGCTCATTTGCGCGGTCCGGTCACAGACTTCAATATCTGTGGATAATATTAAATCAAATGCCTATATTCAGTTTTGTGCAACACCTACTAACCAATGGAAAATATGCGCACTGTATTTATCGTACGAGTAAATAATCACATGAAAACTATGTGCGCTGTATTTATTGTACGAGAACTAATATGAATAATGGAAACTATGTACGCTGTATTTATTGTACGAGATTTTATATGATTAATGGAAACTATGCCCGATGTATTTATTGTACGAGAACTAATATGAATAATGGAAACCATATACGCTGGATTTATTGTATGAGAACTAATATGATTAATGGAAACTATGTGCGGTGTATATATTGTACGAGAACTAATATGAATAATGGAAACTATGTGCGCTGTATTTATTGTACGAGAACTAATATGAATAATGGAAACTATGTGCGCTGTATTTATTATACGGGTAGATAATTAATGGAAGCTATGTACAATCGTGTGAGACAAAGTTTATAAATAGGTGAAATATTTCCTCGGCGTGATGCGGATCAATTATACACTGACGATCAGTAAAAACGACCCAGTCACGAAATCTTCAAGATTTTATTTTGAATATAATATTTAGTTCGAGAAAGAAACCAGCACAGTCAATAGTAACTTTAATCACAAGCCGTCATTATCATAGCCTCAGAACGAAACAATGTCAAAAGCTAAAGTCACGGCCACTAATATAGTATCTTACTCTTTGTTGCTTTGTGGTTTATTCTAGGAGGCGATTTGTTTTATGTCTTACCTTGTGTTATTTTGTTCTTGTGTTTTACAGTCCTTTTAGCATTGCGATTACCTCGCTTTGGGAAGATAGAGCTAATCTTAGTGCTTATTGTACGTTTGTTTGATTTGCACTTGTCCTCTTCCTCTTGGTGTCTGGGAAGGGCTGCGGCTTGTGATTGTGGCACTCTCTGGACTTTTCTCTTACTTTTTTTTTTTTTTTTTTTTTTTTTTTTTGCAATTATGCTCTACATTTACGCGTCTACATTGCATGCTACGAACAAGATTTTGAATTCTGAACTGTGAAATGCTGTCCCATTACTCCTGCCACCCACAGTTTCTGTCTGGTTATCAGTCTATCGGCATCCAAGCTGGTCCCAGTGGTGTTGAGTATAACTTAAATCTGACGGATAAGCAAGCAAAGACAAGACGTCAGTGCTGTTTTGGCCTGTATAATCTGCTGTTAGTTTGACTGTGTCGACAGCTATTCTGTTGTTGTTGTTCGTGTGCTGGTATATACTATAGGACTGTTATGTCTGAGCAAACGGTGTAGACCCAGATCATCTTGTTTTTAACCATTTTACAGATTATCTGCACTGTTTCCCACTACATCAATACATTTAAGACACATTGCCGAGTAGGCTAACGGTGTAATCTTAAAAGACTCCCAGTGGGCACGTGTTATTTATATAACGTCGCATTAACGTCGATCGACATTAATGCCACGTTATATAAACGCCATGTGCTCGCTAGGAGCTATCCTTTAGTGAAAGGAGAGATAAATGGTTTCATGCCAGTCATTACCCTTAAAGTAGTATTCATGGGCGTAGACAATCTTAGAGTTTGTCATGGCTCCGGAAGTACTTTATGAAAGGTAATGGACTGGTCCAACGCTATTTTCAGTAGTATTAGCTTACAAAAAAATCTTGCTCTACGCTTAGCAGACATTCTGTCCTAAGCATAGACCAAGCTTTATGTGAAAGCTAATGCACCACGACCTCTTTATAACACTATTGTTGGGGTGCTTAGTAAAAACAGTGTTTGTTAAACAATCGTGTTCTATCCAAACAAAATGTATAGATTATATTGAAAAAATGATCATTTATGGTCATTTTTCAATATAATCTATACATGTCTGGGATCCATCTTTGAACCGTGTTATAGCCAAAACCGTCTTATAACGAACCGTGTTATAAAGAGGTTGAGATGTAGCGTTACTTTGTTTAGATCATCATTCTTAGTTTCTTTATTTCAGGTGGACAAGATGTCACAACTAAATGATTTGGTAGTGCAATTAACTATTCTAGCATTTATCTACGCCTGTGCAGTTGCTTTTCCATCATTACAGACTGACACAGAGAAAACAAAACTAACAAATCTTATAAATGAGTTAAGAGAAGAACTCGAAGTAGCACAAAATCAAGACGATAAAAGAACGAACTATTTTTCTAACATGCCACTTCATGAGCGACACGCGATAAATCAAAAGAAAAGTGTAGCATATGGTTCTTATAATAGTTTCCCCATAAAGAATAGCCCCTTGTTATCTGCCCTTGAAAGTAGGGGAGACAATTCTGGAGACATTGGACTGGATAAACGGCAAGGTTCGTGGGATTACGATTACGGACTTGGCGGAGGAAGATTCGGTAAACGCGACGGTTTTATGGACTATTCTCTTGGCGGAGGCAGGTTTGGACGGGATGTAGGTCATGTTCGCCAAATTGCGGCGGAAGCTGTTGATTTCGAAGATTTTACGGACGATTAATAGCAATTACGTTGTGTGCTTGAAAATGCATATCATTCTATTTTAGCTGGTTTAAAACGTTTAAAGGACAAAATAATCTAAAAAGGAAACTGCCAAAGATTAACACTTATCACTCCGGATAAAATTTTCTGCAGACGAAACAGTGATATTTTTTGCTTATTTTTCCCATAAAACAGGATTTGGAATTTCTCCTTAGAGACAATTTGCATGAAATTTCAAATCCTGTTTTTTGGATAAGATAAGCAAATATCACCAATTTGTTTTCTGCTGATTAGCCCAGAGAGTGGTACAGGTTAATATACATCACAACCTCAGAAATAATGGATTTTATATGTAACACCAAAAAGCAAGTGTTTATTCGCCATCAAAAGCTTTTGGAAAAACAGAACAAAAAAAAAAAATTTAAAAACATCTTTTACCATGATTCATTGTAACTTAAATCACGTTTTATAAACCAGTAACGAAATAAATAAGTAATGAGCTTGAGGAACATATTATATTTTTAGAAATAAGCCATATAGTTTGATATTATAAAAACACCGTAAGAACTATGTTGCTCTATTTCTGACTTAGAATAAACATCTTGTAATACTCTGATATTATAGAAAATGGCTCTTCGGGGCATGAGCGAATAGAGAAGGTCTAGATACTTTAGTTTGTATCGACGTTAACTCTTTCACTGCCATAGGCGATCATAATAGGCTTTTGCAAACAGCATAGATCCAGATGTGACGGCTCAATGAGCCGTCTCATCTGGATCTATGCTGTTTGACATTCAGTCTTTCAACTTTACGTATAAACGTCTTTCCAAACGACAGTTTGTTAAAATAAAAAAAAGCAGACGACAAATGTCGTCTGAAATTTGGCGCCGAAAGCGTATAGGAAACTTGGGCCTCACTATGCGAAAATATGTCTTCGGGCAAATGAGGGCAGCGAAGGTCCTGATCCGACTGCGCATTATGTTGTCTATATCGGTAAATCGAATACCTCTCACTGCTTCTTTTAGTCATGGAAATAAGTAAAAGTCACGAGGACTTATGTCCAGAGAGTAAGGGGACGTCTCAATATGTTCCACCTGTACAGACCAATTGCCGCTTTTTCGTTAATTTACGTCGAAGAATTTCATTCAGTAAATGTTTATCATTTTTTTTCCATTAACTGTTTTCCTGCAGGAACAGGCAGTGTTCTCAAAATCCCGTAATGTCATATACAACCCTCTTTATACCGACACTCGATACAACGTCAAAATTCGCTATAATGACAATTTGACTGTCACGAAACCTTCGCCTAAGAGGAAACAATTGGTCACAAGGTATGCAAGAATATTGTATTCAATACTTTAAAGAATCATATGTTTTGGATATTTGTTAGAATCGCCTCGGTGAGGCGATTCTAACAAATATCCAAAACATATGTTCTGTATGCAAATAAGAACAAAACTTGACATTTCTTATATATCAATGTGCTCATTAAGCAAATTCATTTTGATGGCAACGTCTTTGGAAACAAATGCTGTCGTTGTCACGAGGGTTCACCGTATGACGTTTCCTGTTTAATGTTCCATTCTGCAGATTTTGATTTAATTCAGGTTTATATGATCTTATCAAAAAATATATGTGAAGATACCCAGAAAAAGTCCCAATCACGGAGCAAGTGAATGTGACTGCAGATTGTTAATGAAAACCTTGTGGATGAAATAATAACAGCATTAAATATATTTACGGGGTTACCTTTTACGGCTGCCTAGCAGCACAAGCCTTGTCTAAGACCACAATTCACGATTAACAGCCTTTTTACCCTCTTCTTCATGATGATTTAGATGTTCTTTGGATATGATTTGCCTCTCCTTCACTAGAAAGTACGTAAGACAGAGGGATACCCACGAGGCAGCAGCCTTTCGCATTTTTGGTCAAAACGGTCTTCACAGATCCACTGCTGATGTCAACTTGTAAAGCCATTTTTTTTCACATACATGTGTACAGTCGAGTTTCAATGGCTCTAAATGGCTTCGTTTTTCCTGAGCTGTCGGAGGAATTTCCTTTGATCTTAAAAACGAGATCGAATCAGCCACGGTGAACAAACATCTGTGTTCGAGTCAATGAAGTTTTTATTGTACAGTCGAACCTCAAAGGCTCGAACAGCTTTAGGACCATGGAAATTTGTTCGCGATATGGGTAGTTCGAGCCACTGAGGGTTAATTATGGAACCAGGTCAGGAAGCAAATGGCGAAAATTTAGGGAAATCTGTTCGATCTTCTACACAATAACTGTATGTTGAGTGTAGTCATTAGAATCGCCTCGACGAGGCGATTCTAATGAGCACACACCACACAATTTCATGATTAGATACGAACATTTCTAAGAAAATGAGCTCTTGCAAGAATTTCGTAGGGACTCAAAAAAGAGTTAAATTGCATTACAATGCTAAAAACATAACCACACGAGTGTTAAGTGCGGCGAATGTAACATACTACAGTCGAACCTCAATGACTCGAACATCTTTGGGACCATGGAAATTTGTTCTGGGTATGGTTAGTTTGAGACACTGAGGGTTGGTTAATCATAGCGCCAGGTTAGGAGACAAATGGGAAAGGTATATGTATGTCTTTTCGATCTTTTACAAAATGATGGTATGTTGAGTGTACTCATTAGAATCGGCTCGATGAAGCGATTCTAATGAATATACACAACATACATTTACATGATAAAATACGAAAAAATCCTAAAAATCCTAAAATATCCCTGTATCATTTTTTTTACTGTCGGAAGAATTTCCTAGGGACTAATAAACGAGTTCGAATTAGCCAAGGTAAACGAGTTATCGGTGTTTGAGCTATTGAGTTTCGATTGGATATAACGTTGTTTTGTACTGTGCCAAAAGAAGTTGAATTCTTTGGGGCCTGGGCTTACTGATAAATATATCTTCAACATAGGAAGATATTCTGTGACTGTTCAGTTATATGTAAAGCAAGCTTTATGTTTATTGAAAATAGACAAGCGCTTGTCATATTGTTTTTTTCTTGTATTTCGTATTCTAACTTTTTCGATGATGCATCTGAATAACACTTTTCTTCTGTTATCGCCCTCGGTTTTTTTTTTGTCGGCCTTTCGACGCTTGTGACATTCGAAAGGTAACATTCTACCATATTTATCTAGATCACACCATGAGTAAAGGTGAGCAGAAAAGTGAGAAAACTTAACTTCTGTCATGTGCGCCCATCGAAGACTCGAATCACATGCGCATCCAAGCAGTCTGATCAGATTTAGCTTGTCTGCATGAATGTTGATTTTAATCTTAAGGTTTTGGCATCATGGTCAAATACGTTAATGCATGAAAAAACAAAAACAAAAAAAAAAAACAAAAACAACGACACATGTTCCAACGTTGTGTGCCAGCAGGGTTTCCAGCGTGAATACTCTGACTGTACAGACCCCGATCAGACTGCACACCAGAACACAGGACATCTGTGTTTGGATTTCATTATGTATTTACGAGGGGGTATAGTTCCGTATTTAATTTTTCTGCTGATTTTTCAAATATAGAAACAATGGTCCGTCGCTGGGTGCACTGGTGGTATCTTCAATAATCCGACTTTATAGAAATGACGTGAAATGGACAAAAATAGCAGCTTCTAGAGATAGTAAGAATTCATTAATTAGAATTATTATTTATCTTGCTATATTTGAAACTATTGATAACAATGTGTTTGTTTCTTTCCAACAAAAAGTATTGATATTTTTTCTTATTTTTTTTAAAAATATATGTTGTGGGTACTAATTAGAAGCGCCTCGGTGAGGCGCTTCTAATGAGTATCCACAACGTATATTTGCGTGGATGAATAAGAAAAATATTTATCTGGAGTCTGCTCTTATCAGGAGCTGTGTAAATTCATCAAAATATTGACTATTATAAACTCTCATATTATATATCCCGTTATTATACCGAATATTTGGACACCTTAAACCTTGACGGTACTGTATCTATAATTTAACCTTAACCCTGCTGAACCGGGATATACCTTGCCTTTGCAAACAATGTATATCCAGATCAGTTGGCTTTTGAAGAAGCCAACTGATTTGGATCTGCACCTTTTGCAATTAACTGTGTGAATTTATATAAAAAATCTGGATCAAGTAATCTGATTTGCTGAAAGTTAGAAGTGGGTGTGGCATCTTAAATTATTCAGCAGGACAAGGGTTAATTAAGTTTTTTGGACCAGAGTAGCTACTTTTATCCTATTGGAATCAGATCTGGATCTACACTGTTTGCAAAGGCAGGGTATATCCGGGTTTAGCAGGACAAGGGTTAACATTTCAATCTACTGAAATGGACTGGTCCAAAGAAATAAGGTAGAGGAGTCCACTTGGCAAAATGGGTTAAACCCATATACGGTTCTCGAAGTTTTCAGGATATATGCAAAACAATGAAAAGAAATGAAATGAAGTTTCCATTTTTATTATGTAATTTTATGGCACAACAAGAAAGAAAAATAAACTGAACCATAACATCAAAAAATATAACGTGTGACATCTGAGCTCGGCGAATACTTCGATCAGCCTGCGTATCCCTAAATCTGGTCAGAATATTTGCTGAAGACTTCCTGAACACTCAACAGGCAGCGAAGACCGATCAATCTACGCATGCGCAAGCGGATCTGAATCTTTTGCTGGGCACATTTATCATAAGGTATACTTTCTTATATTGTGGCTCGAGATATAGAGAAAAAAATAAATATAGCATTATATACAGTGTTGCAAAAAAAAAAAAAGTACGTTAAACCCGTGTCCACCAAAACATTCGCGGTGGGAGTGGGTCAGGTACAGTTCAGTGCGAAAGTATTCGAAATAATATACATGTAAGCTTTATACAGATGTCTTAGCTTTAATTTAATAGCTTTAAGTTTGAGTGAAAACATATTTCTGTTGCCTTATTCAACACATCGTGGTGCAATTTCTATAGCTGGAAAGAAATACAAACAATTCTGCTGGACAAGTCAAAGTCAATTTTGGGGCACTTTCAGTCAAATACAGCATTCCATTTTTCCGACTCTTTCCAAGCGGGCACTGATACTTTTTTTTTTTTCTAAGAAAAAGCTAACATGTCTCGCCATTCGAGCTTGTCACTTCGGCGGTTTGCTCGACATCTGGAAACAGCGGAATGCTCGAAAAAATGGGCCGCGCAATGCAAAAACGTATCTTCGGGCATATGCGGACAGCGAGGGCCCAGATCAGCCTGCGCATTCGCGCAGTCTGATCAGGGCCTTCGCTGTCCCCTAACAGAATCATTGGGTGCTACATACGAATGTATGAATGGAAAGCAAATGCCCTGATGATACTTTGCGTATGCGCAGGATGATCTGAATCTGCGCATTCTGAGCTTATTCGAAGGCACTTTTTCGCGTGACGAGGCCCAAATTATGTTTGGTCTCAATATTATTTCAGCTGGGATTGTATGTTTTCATACTCTATTCTGATAACGCCGTACGTCAAGAATATCTTTTGAAAATTTACTATATTTTCAACCTTTTACCACTATCTTGGCTAATTCAGCAGACGACAAATTGATGATATTTTTTTTCTTATTTTTCCCATCAAAACAGAATTTGACATTTCATGCAAATTGTCTCCAATGGAGACAATTTGCATGAAATGCCAAATTCTGTTTCCTGTGGAAAGTAAGAAAAAATATTTCAAAATGTCGTCTGTTGAGTGCTAAGTGTTTATAATCTCAGTAATAAGAATAATTTAAGGGGACTGAATGCACTTGCTAGATTTTCTGCATTTTTCACAAGGGCGACAACTCTTGTGTGATTTTCTGTTTGCATTCGTGCATAGTGCATACAAATATCTTTAAAGTAAAAAAAAAAAAAAAATGCTCTCACTGGGAGAGTAATTTATTATCAATCTTGAAGTGTCCACTTCAATGGGGAAGAATTAGCTCCCTTTAGGATTGAATTCTTTCCTTTCAGGGTAGACACCGATTCAGGAGGAGGGTGCGGGCGTGGGGAGGGGGGGGGGGTGGGGGTGGGGGGGGGGGGCAGCAAAGAATTTTGCCAGAATTGTCACCTCTAAAAGTGTATGCATTCCTATTAAAAGTAAATCATTGATTTCATTATTGAGTTATCTTACCTAACCCATTGTAGTCTGGAAACCCCTAAAAGGGTTACTGGCAAACCGTGCAGACCCAGATCAGACGCCGCAGAATGCGGCGTCTGATCAGGGTTTCCACTGATTGCAAAGAGTTTAGCCATTTTTCTCTAGGAATATCTAAATCACATAGCCTGACATACCTAAAACTGAAAATGGATTCTTCCAGTATATACAGTTCGTGTGTGTGGGTGCTGGGGGTGGGGTGGGGGTCTATTCAGTCTACAATGGGTTTAAGCAAAATGCAGATCCTTGACAAAAAAAAATAAATAAAAAACTACAGCAAACAACAATACTACGCACGAAAATTGATGGGATATTACGAATACACACCTATTCAAATATATTGAAAATTTCGCCACTAAAAACTGAAAGTTTATCGGAAGAATTTCATAGGGATAAAAAATCTGATATTTCGTATTTCTGCTCAAAACATTGATAGTGGGTACTCGTTAGAACCGCGTCGCACACAATCTATGTTTTTGAGCAGAAATAAGAAAGAGAATGTATACCCCTGTAAACCCCAGTTTTACTATATAAAAGTGGAGTTTAAGGTGGTCAAAATTATATTGGTATGTTTTCGTGATGATTTGTCATTTTACCATGTTTCTTGAATACTTTGTGCCCTAGACAGACAGCGGGCACCAGATTAACCTAAAAATCAGCGGAGTCGCTCAGACGTTTGCTGCTCACAAGCGGATTACCGAATACTGGCGAACAGTGAAGTCTCAGATCCGACTATGCAGCGGATGTCCGCTGTCTGGGTCCTTAAATCAACTTTAATCATTCTGAAGTCTACTATTCCATCTTTGAGCTTGGAGAGACCCACAGTTCCAAAGAGGGATATCTGTTAAATATTAACCCTTTCAACCCTGGTAAATGAAATGGACTCTTCCATATTGTAATTTGGACACGTCCATTATTTGTAAATAGGGGGTTAGTCAATGATAATTACCAAGATAGCAGCAGTGTAGATCCAGATGAGATGGCTCATTATGAGCCGTCTCATCTGGATCTACACTGTTTGCATACGTATCTGTTTTGGTTGCAAGGGTTACCCCATTTACGCCGAGCGGACTCTTCTCCTTTAACCCTTTGGACCAGTCCATTTCCTGCAGAAGGGATGTCTGATAATTTTTAAAGCATGTTTATAGAATTTCCTGTATTCAGTGCAAACAGTGAAGGCTGTGATCAGACGCCGACATCAGGGCACAGTTCTTCAAAACTTATCGAAGTTTCTAGCTAACGTGATGCAAAAAAAATCTATCTTGAAATATGACAAATGCATTGATATTTTTTGCTGAAAAAATGTGAGTAGCTTTTGCATTGCAAAAGCTACTCACATTTTTGCAGCAAAAATACCGATGTATTTGAGAATACCTTAGCTACAACAGTAAACGAGTTTTTCATTAAGCTAACGATGCTTTGAACAACTGGGCCCTGATCTTGATCTACACTGTATGCCAATTAGGGTAAAAGCAGGAATCATTTTTTGTTCATTAAAATTTACTGGCCACAAATAAGATTAAATAAGAAATGAAGAGTTTAAATATACATGCAGACAAAAATATTCCACTACAATCTAAAACCGCATGGATCGAAAATTAGACTGGCTCCAGTCTCCAGTGACTAAATATTTATTCTTATAATCTTGTTTGATAATCCACTAAAATAAAACCAAAATAATGAAGGCTGGTCACTAGACCAGCCTTTATAGTCATGATATTATTTTAGTATTACTTTAGTGGATTATTAAACAGGATTATAAGAGAAAATATTTAGTCACTGGAGACTGGAGCGAGTCTAGGATCTCAATATGAGAAAATGAATCTTCGGGCATGTGCGCACAAAGAAGACTCAGATCGACTTGTGCATTTGTACAGTTTGATTAGGGTCTCTCTTTGAATAGCCAAGGGTCCAAATTATCATCACTCGGAGAGCGAATACTCGGGCTGCGCAGGAACGCAGGCTAATCTCAGTATTCACTTGGTGGGCGTATCCGTTGGTACATATCATCACGCTACAGAGTAATTCAGTCGAACTTCAATGGCTCGAACATCTTCTGGATCATAGAAAATAGTTCGAGACATGCGTAGTTCGAGTCACTGAGGGTTATTCAAGTTGCCAGGTCAAGAAACAAATAGTGATAATTTAGGGATTTTTTTTTTACTTTTACACAATAATTGTATGTTGAGTGTTCTCATTAGAATCGCCTCGATGAGGCGATTGTAATGAGAACACACAACATACAATTTCATGATAAATAAGAAAAATCCCAAAGTATTTGTTTTCTTGAGTTATCGGAAGAATTTAGGGACTCAAAAACGAGTTAACCATGGTAAGTGAGTCAGCGGTGTTCCGGCTATGGCGGTTCGCTGTATATCAATTGATAACAAATCCCTGCTCAGACCAAGCGGATAAGCAGTCTGATCAGGTCTTCATTCCATGCAAATGCGGTAATGACCATTTTCTCAGGTAACAGCTCAAATATTAAGGTAGAAAAAGATAAAATGAGTCAGCGCATGACAAAACCAACAAAATGGCATGTGCGCCCAGCGAAGACTCAGATCAGCCTGGGCTTCCGCCCAGTCTGATCAGAGTCTTTGGTGTGCGCTCTATGGGTAGCTAAGAACCCAAGCTTTCTTCATGCGGACTGCGAAGACTCTGATCAGACTGGGCGGATGCCCAGGCTGATCTGAGTCTTCGCTGGGCGCACATCTCATTTTGTTGGTTCTGTCATGCACTGGTTCAAATGATAGAAAGGACAGAAACATATACCGTCATGTGCACTAAACGGTGACAGAGGAAGCAAGGAACTAATAGATGGGGGCGGGGTGGGGGGGGGGGGGGGGTTAAGAGTTCTTTTCAGGGTACGAATGGTGTTCCAAACTATTTACAAATAGTTATTAAAGCAATGTTTCTCTAGGAATATTTAAACCACATATCCTGGCATACCTAAAATTGAAATTGGATTCTTCTTATATATAGTGTGGGAGGAGTCTATTCAGGCTATTTAAAATGGATTAATTGATTGTGGAACACTAGGTGAAAGTAACTACTGATTGATGAGACAGATGTATGAAGGTGGAGACATATTTATCTATATTACAGTAAAGTTCTTTTCAGAAATAATTCTGTTTAAGACTATTCACACAAACATCGTGTTTCTGTGGAAAAGCCAAAGGTCTGTACGACGTATGTCCTGTTCTGAAACCAGTGTGCGTGATACACCGAATATCGGTACATATATTACGTACAAACACATCTCATATGATAGTTCAATACATACATTATATTAAGTGAAAACTACATCAATATATTCGTGAAAAAAAAAAAACAACAAACAAACAAACAAACAAAACAAAAAAAAAAAACAAAAAAAAAACAACAACAATTACTGGCCATTGTAATATCAAACAAGAAATGTCAATACGCAGTGGTTATTAGATAACCCCCGCAAGGTAATCAAAACGTGTCAGACAGACGGACATACAGACGGACAACGTGTAACAGTAAACCCCCCACAAACACAGTTTGTGGGGGTGTAAATGAATATTCATTCGACATGTAACTGAACAATGAGAAGAGATTACAGCTGATTGGACAAGCACTTTCAGTTCATAATTGTCTCAGACAATGTATATCCACTCAGTCTAATGCTATATGCAAAGAAAGACTCTAAGGTCAGTCTGGCACCGTCTGGTCAGAACACCCACTCTTCACTTAAAGACCTGCACGGTTTTGTCAGAACATCCACTCTTCACTCATAGACATACAGTCACTGAGCAATGAGCTGTGCCATGAAAAAAGGTGTCTTCAGTGTATTAGTGAACAGTAAAGATCCAGATTAGCCAGAAAATGCAAAATACTCTCGTTATCTCGAATTCGCTTATCACGAAAAACCGCATATCTCGGTGAAAATCTGGTCCCCGTTTTAAACATAGAAATTTTTATCATGAAATTGTCAGTATTGTATGAATATATGTAGAATTTATTTGAATAAATATGTTTAAACCAAACATAGAAATCTAACAACAGGTAACAAAATATTGTGGAAAAGAGGAGAAATTGCTCCTAAGGAGCAATTTCTCCTCTTTTCCGCAATATTTTCAATATATCTCTAACTTTAGGAGTCAAATTATATATATTCATTTGTAAAATGTGGTTGTTCGACAAAGTTTTGCCTCAATTCTGCAAATCTGATATGTTGAGGTATGGATAATTCGAAGTATTTCAGAGAGTCCCTTAGACTTCGAGATGACGAGGGTCGACTGTATATAACCCTGTATACTCACGTTTTACTATATATTATTGGGCAACATGGTGGTACACAGATTTGTTAACGCAATGTCTGAATGTATGGTCAATCAGACTTATCTGGGTCTTCAATGTCAAATACACTAATTGCAGAAGCCTTTTTCTCAAAGCGAGGTCCATAAGCCAACATTGTTTGCATTTAGTAACGCGTACTATTTTGATTCTCTTTGTGCATTTCCGACTATTTTGTGAGAGCTCTCAGAAAATTCGGCAACCCATACCGTTTTCAAACTACTTGAAAACATATGTTGCTGTTTGGGTAACGTTTTTGATTGCATTCTTGAACTGTTGAATATATACGCTTCACAAAAAGTAGTGGACATTCAACTTTATTGTGCCGTAAAATTATCAAATGAGAATATGTGCCATTCAAAATGCACTGGGGTCCAGACACAGAGTGTGTTATATGAAAAAGTGATAAATGAGCTTAGTGATTAACCAATATGCACTTGTAACCAAAATAGTGTACTAAGAATGGATCTGGTGCCGTGACCAGGATTCGATCCCAAAATAAAACGCTTTTGGAAATTGTTAGAGAAACGTCTAGCAGAAGAGAAGACGAAGCAGATCTAAATCTGCTAATCCTATCATAGATACAGTCGATTCTCGTTATCTCGAAGTCCAAAGTACTCTCTGAAACACTTCGAGATATTCGTATCTCGATATATCGGATTTGCTGAATTGAGAAGTTTTTCGAACCACATTTCACAAATGAATATATAGTTTGACTCCTGAAGTAAGAGGTGTATTGAAAATATTGTGGAAAAGAGGAGAAATTGCTCCTTAGGTGCAATTTCTCCTCTTTCCATAGTATTTTGTTACCTGCTTTTAGATTTCCATGTTAAAACAGAGACCAGATTTTCACTTCGAGATAAGCGGTTATTCTAGATAAGCGAAGTCGATATAACGAGAGTCGACTGTGCAGAGAACACACACCTCCATATGGAGCTACCCGACGATAAAATATTTTACATATTTTTTCATTCAGTAATTTTCTCACAACATAAAAATTGAATATCCCCTACTTTCTGCGAAGAATATAAATAATCAAGTGGTATTTATAAAAACGCATAACAATCTTGAAAAATAATAAATTAATTAATATCCTTATTGATTACAAATCAAAATCTGTTTCTAGCCATTTCATAACTAATCATCTTGGACGAACGTTATCTCTGACGCTGTCTTTGTCGTTTCCTAATAGGACAGCCCCTTGGTTTTATACATTTCCCTGCATGTATTACAAGTCCTGACTTGCACTGACAACCCGGCACACAGGGTTTTAAGCATGGCTCTATCTTGTTAAAATTTTCGCACGTTTTTGGACATGGGTTGCTGCATTTCCGGAATCTGGCTCCTATAGGACAACGCTTTTCAGCTGAAAACAGATAAATCAATGAAAATCTCAGCAGTTGCTAATTAAAATTTATCTCGCAGTTTTCTCTGCTTCAAAAAGTAAGCATATTAAGCAAACTGAAAGAGGTCGAGTGATTGTTTCGATTCATCACGAAAACATGCCTATATAATTTTGACCCCCTTAAACCCCACTTTTATATAGTAAAACTGGGCTTATAAATTATTTTTCTTATTTCTGCTCAAAATCATAGATTGTGGGTACTCGTTAGAACCGCCTCGACGACGAGGCGGTTCTAACAAATACCCACGATCTATGTTTTGAGCAGAAATATGAAAAATATAAGACTTTTTTATATGAAAATTTTCATTTTTTGGTGGTAAAAATTTCAGCATATTTGAATAGTAATGTTTTCGTAATGTGACCAAATGTGCATATATTTAATGCCTAGGTCATAATTTTATTTTATTTTATGCATAGTTTATTTCATTTAGATTTTAAGTATGGAATAAAAAGTATGTGCAAAAAGTTTGCGCATTCTTCTATCCAAATATACTTTTTCATATGATACCCATATTCTACACGACAAAAAATACATAGAGCTCGATTAAAAGTGTTTCCAGATACCTTTTATTCAAAAACATATAACCATTGCAAAAGCTTTCTGTATTTCTTTCAATATATCTGCGTGCCATTCGGATTAATAAACGCTCCAGAAACATTTCAGATAAACGATCAACATTGCTGTTAAGAAATTCCATTAATACTTATTTTCAAACATCTAAACTGATGCTGGTAAGATAAATGCATTAAGCTAGTGCACCGGACATACCTTATTAAAGGTCTAAATGTGTATTAGTTTACATATTAAAATATGCATGTATAAACGATTAACAGATTTTCTTTTTTCTAAGTGTCACCTTCGAGAAAGCTATTTTATGGCTGATGACAAAAATTATAGGGAAACCAAGGAAAGGCCATAATGAAGGAACGCAGCCCCTCCACGGCTGCGGCTAAAGGTTCACTTATTTACTTTAAATGACACGAAACGACATCGCAAACAGTACTCCCATTACAAAAACACGCCTGTTGAAATAAACTGAAAAATTCACCGCCAAAAACAGAAAATTTCCAGAAAACAAATTCTGATATTTTTCACATTTCTGCTCAAAACATAGATTGTGGGTACTCGTTAGAACCGCCTCACCTCACTGAGGCGGTTCTAACGAGTACCAACAATCTATGTGTTTGAGCAGAAATGAGAAAAATAATGTTTACCCCAGTAAACCCCAGTTTTACTGTATAAAAGTGGGGTTTAATGGGGTCAAAATTATATAGGTATGTTTTCGTGATGTAACGAAACCAAAAGAAAAAAAGGAAGAACTGCCACAGAAGTATCGCGTTGGCGTGGTCAACAGTATAACTGTTGTATGGGGCGGGGCGGGTGGGGCGGGGCTGTGAGGCAGGCTACTGGGGCTTAAACCTATTTTTACAAGTGCTCAGCCCTGGCCCTTAATCCAGAGACACTTAAAAATGCATAATTGTTTGGTCTGCGTTGGGGGTCCCCTATTTTATCAGTGGATGAACAAAGATAACATATAGATAACTTGTCGACCCTATGATGAAACAGATATGGTCTCCATCTACAAATTGAAAGCCTGAAAAACTCCAAGTAGAACGGGCCAGAGGGAGATTTTTCTTTTCGTGTGTGTGTGTGTGTGTCCGTGCGTGCGTGCGTGCGTGTGTGTGTGTGTCTGCGGTCTGTGTTTAAGAGAAAACATTTAAACTTTTATTAAATGATACTGTGCAAATAATTCTAAAAATCTAATAATTATGAATCTTGCCAAGACATTATTAGGAACGACCATCTGCTACTTAACCTTATTTTTTCTTACTTTAAGGTACGTATATTGAATGTCCCTTCAAGTGCACTGAAGGGAATTGGCTGCCCTCTTGGTATAGTTTTCACCATTTTAACAAGGGAAGACAACTGTTATGATTTCCTGTTTGCTTTTCAGAACACCAAGACCGTTTCGACAAAGGATCTTCTCTAAAAGGAAAGAATTTGCTCTCAAATCTAAAATTTCCCATTACCTCAGTACATATTCAGATTGGTGTTATTCGTTAATTTTGATCCAGTTTTACCCCAATGGGATATAGTAGTCAGTTAACTCCCCTGAGTACTATCTGTCCAGTCATTTAGCTTCCTTTGTCTGGAGAAACCTAACTTAATTATGGTCATATGCCAATAAAGCTTCCACAATATCAAAAAGAAACATATTTGGTGCAAAGAAAAAAAAAAAACAAAAAAAAAAACTGTTCAATACTAATATTTGTTTTGTCTAGATATGGAAAAAAATAAATCATTTATTGAAAAAGTCAGAGTATTCCAATTAGAAGGACCTAGTTAGTATTTGGTCTACCTTGTACTTTATCTGCCAAGGGAGATAATAGGACAACTACTACTATCTCCCATACCTATTTTTAACGTCTGGTCAAATACGCTACACAACTACACAACGTTCAATGTTACATTTCCCATTTCGATTTGTACTACTGTAATAAAATAAACGACAAAGTTCGCATTGTGTGCTTAAGCTTACCAGAGCAAGGAGCCTTATCTTCCCAGCTAATGTTGATATTTTCTTGTGCGCATGCCCGAGCGTAAGCACGGAATGCCTCGCACTCACAACGCTTTCCGTCGGGACATTCACATGTATCCGTTACACACGATCTGTTAAAAATGAAATAAGATGAAACAGATAAATATTTCTGACAGCGCCATCGGCAAAAATGACCAGTTCTAAAACCTGCATACCTCCAAAGGACGCGGATTAAAACGAAGATAAGCCAACTCATCAGGATACATGCTGTAAGTGATTGAAGTCAGATATAATCTTATTTCTGACATGTTCTGTAATCCTTTCAGCCATGTGAAACAAAGCTAATACAGATTTAGATGAGACGGTTCGTAAACGTACACAGATTTGCAGAAACGTATTCGCTGTAAAAATATAAAACTACGTGTAGGTCTTTTACGGTAAAAGAACTGGCAACCAGCTGCCATGGCATGCATCGTATATTGCTATGTTATTTTCCTTAATATATACACACACTTCCACAAAAATAATGATTGCCATAATCCCCAGACTCCGTCTCCCTCATGTGAGTTCATCACAAAGCAGGATAGGACAGAACAAACACAAAAACATGGCCCCAAGCAAAATGGAACAAACGTTACTCAGCAGCCGGGGCCATTATATAATACAAAGAAGAAATATTAACAGAACCACCGTCTTTGACCTGTCCGCAGTTTAACCCATTTAGGCTGCATGGACTCTTCTACCTTCACTCTTCTGACGGGTCCATTTCCAGTATATTGGTTACTTTGTATTATAACCATGTTTTATAGAAATTCCTGTATTTAATGCAAACAGTGTAGACCCTGATCAGACGCCGCGTTCTGCGGCGTCTGATCTGGTCTACACTGTTTGCCAATGTCCTTTACATGGGGCGTTAGGCTTAAATGGGTGAAAACACACCGGGTTTAAAAAAAAAAAAAAAAAACAAATGTAAATATTTTATAGGTATGTTAAAACCTCGTTTGAATGTTACTTTAAATCCTCTCATAAATGAGCCATAAGATATGTAAAGAAGTTTATATCATGTACATAGATAACAGAGTGGGGGAGTTAAATTTGCTTACATCATCTATTTACCAGTACTATTAATTTATGAGGTGCGATATGAGAAAAAGGTGTCTTCGAGGAAAAATCCAGATCAGCTGGCGGAGATATATGGTCTGACCAGGAACTTTGTTATACCATCACAAAAACATGCCTTTATAATTCTGACCCCCTTAAACCCCACTTTTATATAGTAAAACTGGGGTTTACCGGGGTAAACATTATTTTCTTTATTACTGCTCAAAAACATAGATTGTGGGTACTCGTTAGAACCGCCTCATCGAGGCGGTTCTAACGAGTACCCACAATCTATTTTTTGAGCAGAAATATGAAAAATATCAGAATTTTCTACCTGAAAATTTTCATTTTTTGGTGGTAAAATTCTCAATATACATTCGAATAGGAGTGTTTTCGTAATGCTTTGTTATGTTCTATAGTACCCAAGGATTCTATAAGTGACAGCGAAGGTCCTGATCAGACTGCGCATGCGCAGGCTGATCTGGGCCTTCGCTGTCCGTGTATGCCAGAAGACAGGTGTTCGCATGGCTGTTATTGATGTACAGCCTATCGAAATAAAAGGGGGAGGGTGGCTATTCCAGTGACCCGCATGGGCTGTATATGTACCATTCTAACTATTGGAAGCTGTCTACCACCACCCACCACCCTGGATGTGTGCAAAATGTCAGACACCATTCTCTGGGAAATATTAGGGCAAAATAAATTAATAATGACATCAAAATGCGAAGGCATGAATGTAATAAATTGCGTAGTCAATGCGCTGTTACTTAGCAAAAGGTAATATAAATCCATAATGTAGCGTTTTCCACATATCCTAAACATTTGGGCAGCCATTCTTCAGGGCAAACATTCTAGACCCTTGCATAATATAGCCTTTCCCAATGCCATGATATTTACCCTAAATGTTCGGACAGCCATACTTGAGAGCAAACATTGAAGACGTCGACCAAACTACTTCTAAGGAGCAGTCTGGTCTAGGTCTACAATATTTACCATTCAATTTGTATTTCTGATACATATCACATCCTCAGGCTGTCAAACAGAACTATTTAAATTTTAGGACAAATATTCATTATTGTCAGAAGTTACAGTATTTGAATACTTAGGGAATGTATGGCATCACGTGACTTCAGTGGACACCATGACAACGATGTTATATATTCAGTATTCGTGATTTCTGTGATCACAATCTATCCATTAGTTGTAATCTCTATATAATTACTCTATAAGTATGCTTAATTCTAATTGATGATTTAGAGGTAGCAGAAAAACAGGTATTGCAGGGAATCAAGCAATACGTTGACAGAAACAATGGCGGCTATACCCAACTGAAGTATATAGACCGCAACGTCAGACAACGATCCTTCCTACTAATGCCCCCAACGAAGACCCAGATCAGCCTGCGCATCCGCGCAGTCTGATCAAAGTCTTCGTTGTCCGCATGAAAAAACTTTGGATCCTTGGCTATCCAAAAAGCGACCCAAGAGGATTCTGATCAGACCGCGAATGCGCAGGCTGATCTGAATCTTCTCTGGGCGCATTTGTCTGAGAGTACGTTTTTCGACGTTGCGGTTCAAATATAGTAAGTAGTGCAAATGAACCAAACTTCCGGTAATCATGTCACATGACCTCATGAGGCAGTTCCGGTAGTCTAAAAAGTGTAAATTAACATTATATGCTGGAATCATTAAAAGTAGAACAAAACCTGTCGATATTTACTTGTATATTTATGAACAATGGAGACAATTTGCATGAAATTATTCTGGGAAAAATAAGAAAGAATATTTCAATATGTCGTCGGCTGAAAAATTTACTTAGAGTGCTTAAACGTTAATATTGTTGCAATGTGACAATGAACAATTACACTGACCTATAATATGGTCGGACATCAATTTTTCGTCTACACCTATGAAAAATGGATTCTAGGAGAAAGCTGCATTCTTTCCTGGCGCGAAGTTTAGCTTCCTCGTCCTTAGCACATCGAGATTCTACTGACGCAAGTTCCGGTTTTATAACGCATGCGCCTCGGCTTCCATATCGCCACGTTTGTCCAAATTCCTCCCCAGTGAAATAATGTCGGCCATCTCTACCGATTAGATCGTCGAAACCAAGGCCATTAAAATTTCCACATAATCCACACAGTTTTCTTTTATATTTACTAGAAACTGACACTTCCACGAAACTGTCACCATCCCAAGTCACGTGCAAGTCAGGTGACCATTTCAGCACAACTGTGTCACCTTCCTGAACAATAGTAAAGTATGGAAGCTCATTGTGGCTAAAAGGCAGTGTAACTGTTTTCTTGTTCACTTTTACCCGTAATTTTTTGTGCAAACTGATTCTAATTTTTCCTATAAATATCACTAACATTTTAGTCCAGGTAAATTTACTTGACGTCCTGGCGTCATTTCTAACACGTATAGAAAACGTCTTTTCAAAACAGTCCTCCGTGAGAATATATTTACAGGCTCCTTGAAAATTAAACATTCTTTCATCGAATGTCCGGTAATGAGGGTCCCCATATACAGTACACACCGCTCGAGCTGAAAAAGGAAATCAGTCTTACTCAGGTTCAAAAACACTACTACCACGTCATACTACAAATCATTTGGAGGCCCTCAAAAAGGCAACTGGCAAACAGTGCAGACCCAGATCAGACGCCGCAGAATGCGGCGTCTGATCAGGGTCTCCACTGTTTGCAAAGAGTTTTACCATTTTTCTCTAGGAATTAAGTCACATAGCCTGGCATATCTAAAATTGAAATTCGGCTCTAACAATATATAGTTTATTCAGTCTAAAATGGGTCAAGGCATAATTCTGTTAAAAATAACCAAAACACAGTTCAGAATATCAAGCTAACTAATATACAGTAAAAACAAATTATTTAAACTTCTGTCGAAACTAGGTCATTTCTGCGCAATTTTACGGTAGTAGTATTTTGCTTTACTGTGTTTTTTTTTTTTTTTTTTTTTTTTTTTTTTCTTGTTGTTGTTTTTCAGATTATATATTACTTCTGATGTAAGATGCGCATGAAGGAACAAGGCGTGATATATAACGAATGCATACATGTGACTTCAGACATGAGTTCATTTCAAAATAATAGAAAACAATAGCTTTAACTGTTGAATGTTTCATTTTTTCTTCTAACTGCATATAACGGCATAAAAGATACTTTTTGACTATAATTTTTTTTTTGTTTTACTTGTAGATTACTAAGGAGTCGGCAGATTTACCGAAGAAATTTTCTGTCAGATTTCTATTTCTTCTTCTTCTTCTACTTCATCATCATCATCACCATCACCATCATCATTTTTTTTTCTTTTTCAAGTGCATTTATAGTTCATAGTGCATTCATATACAATTATTGTGCTGTTTTTATTGCGTGTCTGTTGTGTTTTAAAATTGGTTTGCTTAACAAGTCTGCAGCGAAGGTGGCATTTTACAGCCAAAATTATGGCCTTATGTTATACAGTTGGCATCATTATATTTAAAACTTACATTCAATACATTTGGGACAGCATTCTTCATCTAGAAACTGAAGCTTGTAGCCCTAGAGAAAATACAAAAAATAATACGGTATTTATTCTTTAAAAATCGGGCGGAGAGATTAGATTAGATTAGAGTAATATTATTCACTGCATATTAAACAAAGGCATTTGACACAAGATAAAACTATATTAGGTAGTCCTCTCCCTGTAGCATGAAATTCATTCACTTAAAGATACTCATGGTGCAAACAGCCATTTTACATGACAAAGAAGAAAAAAGAGTACATATTTAGAAAAGAAGTTTAGGTCCTTATCAGAGCAAACTTTTCGGTATGCTGATATTTGGGCAGAAAGACCTGAGCAAACATTGAAGACCCAGATCAGACGCCGCAGAACGCGGCGTCTGATCAGGGTCTACACTGTTTGCCACTCGTCCAGGAATTTGAACAAATCAACCCGTAGTAAAATGTTCAAAACATAATTACTTTACAGTTCACTCTCATTATCTCAAACACTGATAACTGAAAGTACTGTTTCAGGCAAACTTAATAATGGGCAATTCTGGACTTAGTTAATTGTACGTTCATTAAATTTCAATCCCTTTTGTCTCAAACTACTGTTGTCTCAAATCAAACATTATGGTCTCTTCGAATATATGAAATAGTTTAATCCTAATCAAAACTGAGGGCAATCAAGGTAAGAAATTAAGGTGTACGAATATTCAAGGGGTAAATGTAAGTTTATAAAATCTGTGCTCAAATGAATTTATCAATACAGGTTAATATATTGAGATAGTGTTTTCACCTATTTTAAAATATAAACTGCTCTGCATAATGGTAAAAGATTGCCATTAATTATCAACAGATCAGCTTAGGCAAAACTATAACCATGCACGATTACCTCAGGCTTCTGTACCCAGCTTCTGGTCCCCAGCTATGGAGAAATAGAAAAATAAATCCAGAAAGTCACAAGTCACCGTACAAGGTTATATGTAATTTGTATACCTATACTTGTCTCACCACAACCTACATATTTTACAAACAGTAAAATATGAGCTTGTGTGTTATTATTTTATCACTTTGACACTTCTAACCCCTTATTTTATCACTTTGACACTTCTAACCCTTTATTTCCTATCTTTGAATATGGAAACATCCACTGCTGCTAATAGGAGTGTCAGGTAAAGATCAAACGCAGAATGACAAACAGTATAGATCCAGATGAGATGGCTCATTAGGAGCCGACTAATCTGGATCTACGCTGTTTGCAAAGTTATCTGTTTGATTTGCATAGATCAATGGCAAAATAACAAAATGTCAACATACCGCTGGACACCAAAGTGCGTTATTACACTGCTGAACTTGACAGTGGGTGATCCCATTTTCACAGTCGCACGTGGTGCATGTGTCTGGTTTCCACTGGTGCCCGTCCTATAAGAAAAAAACCTTTCATTATAATCAACATCTCTCTCTCTCTCTCTCTCTCTCTCTCTCTCTCTCTCTCTCTCTCTCTCTCTCTCTCTCTCCACTGGTGCCCGTCCTAAAAGAAAAAAAAAACTTTCATTACCATCCACACTGATCTCTCTCTCTCTCTCTCTCTCTCTCTCTCTCTCTCTCTCTCTCTCTCTCTCTCTCTCTGAGCAAATTCTGACCTATTAAAATAGGTTCCTTTTCAAAAGGAAAGCAAACAATTTTGACAGAGTTGTCTACCCGAAAATGGAATCCAGAGCCCTTCAATTACTTATAATGTATTACAGGGGCGGATCCAGGATGATTTCTGAGGAGGGTGGGGGGATGATTTGATCAGATTATCATCCTTACTCTACGTATTCGGAAAGACAGGCCAGAGCAAACAGTGTAGACCCTGATCAGACGCCGCAGAATGCGGCGTCTGATCAGGGTCTACACTGTTTACTACCCATCCAGCAATTTTCACACATTCACACGTAGTAAAATGGACTTCTTGAAGAAAGTATAAGGTAAAGAGTTAAGGGAAGTGAATATTTAGGGTAAAGACAGTATCCCAAACTGATCAACTGTAGCCAAAATTTCCCATGAAAATGAAATTTTGGGTCAAAGCGGGACTCAACCCCTCGAACCCCCTCTGTCTCCGCCCCTGTATTACATGTGTTTTTTCATCCATCTCATTCGGCACCATGATGGTCAGTAAATTAGAAACTGAAACTTGGTGTGTGCGTGCGTGCGTGTGTAAGTGTGCGTGTTTTAATAAAAATCTGAAACGAACAAACATAGAGTCTGGACAAGTTTAATCCTCTTAGACTAAGAAATACCTCAAAGAGAAACTAAACCAACATAAAAGATTGCTCTATAAGATTACAACTGTAGTGAAAATCCTATTAAAATTGTCACACGACGGGAAATTGTGTACATTACCAAGTTTACCGGAAGTATTCATTCTTTAAGCGGACAGCGTAGACCCCGTCCAGCGCACATGCGCAATCCGATCTGGGCCTCTGCTGTTCATGATGGGTAAAATTTTCATCTGACAACATTTTGGAAATGTTTTCTTAATTTTCTCGGAAAAGAGGCTTTGATATTTCTATATCTTTATATTCCTAAGAAGACAATTTGCACACACTGTTAAAGCCTATTTTCTGAGAATAGTAAGAAAAATATCATCAATTTGTCGTCTGCTGAATTTGCCCAGAGAATGGTAAAAGTTAACTAGGCCGCTCCATGCGAAAACGTGTCTCCGGGCATATGCGGATAGTGAATGCCCAGATCAGCCTGCGCATCCGCGCAGGCTGATCAGGGCCTTCACTGTCCGCTAACAGAATCATTGGATACCGTGTATAAATGAATGATTTGATTCGAAATCACGTGTTTGCTTTACGAGGCCAAATTTAGCATGCTATATGTTAAACAATCTTGCCGAGTAAATAAGTCCCTGATATTCACAGCGCTTCTTGACTGGGCAGGCGAGACAACAAGATTTCTTCACCGGAATTTGTTCATTCTCTGGACAGGACAGGTGTGGGCACACTTCTCTGTCACATACAGACGTGCCATTCTGAAAATAAAAAGAAAAAAAAAATATGTTTTAGTATACAGACCATCAACAATGTGTAAGTCATTTCGGTACAGTGGCAGGTGAAATTAACGTCAAAAAGATTGCCTTCGGAAACGAAGAACACATTACAGATGAGAAAATGGGAGTCTCGGTTTTATTGAGACTCACCATAAGCAGTAATGAAGTTTGCAACACTGCTTACGCCCTCTACCGTATACATGAGCAGAACTTCTTTTTCAAAGATACCACAATGGGCCCAATGATCCCAAAGGAAATTAAATATAATCTGCACTATGGTGAAAACCTGAGACTAGAATTTTTATGTCTAACTTATACAAATTATTTTCTGTTACGGAATACTGAGTAACATCATTGGAATGGGTCGCCAGTGACCCAGCGCTTCGGATCTATTTTATTCGGGCTATTCCTTCCCCTATATGAGTGAAGCGGTCAGTGCAACACGGAGAAAATCAAAGGAAACGAATTTATCAGTAAAAAAAAAACAATGATCCTTTATTTATTAATTATTCATATATTTATTTATTTGTTCATAATTTATTTATTTATTTATTTATTTATTTATCCATTTATTTATTTATTTATTTATTTATCGATTAATTGATTTATTTATTTATGTATTCATATTTTTTTCTATTCATCTGTTTTCTCATTTATTTATAAATTCTATTGTATTTATTTATTTATTTTAGCCTTGCCATAACAAAAATGACCTTCGCAACATTTATGAAGAGTAAAAATCTAGCTAGCCAGTGAATCCGCGGAATCTAACATGGACCTTTGCTATATTCTGCAGCCTCCACGGATCCTTTAGGGGCGGACAGCGAAGGCCCTGATCAGACTGCGCGAATGCGCAGTCTGATCTGGGCTGTCGCTGTCCGCAGATGTCCTAAAAGCATAATTTCGCATTATTTTCACATGGAAGGGTTCATTTGTTTCCTTTTACTTACTCGACATACACAGCGGGTACATTTATCCGGCTTGAAATTTCGACCTGAGCTGTATATTCGCTTCTGATAGAAACACCGACCACCAGGCAGGTTGAAGATTTTCCGCTGACCTAGTCAAACGAATAAAATACCAGTAAAAATGATTGGAAAAACAATCAGCCCTTTCACACCTTAGTGTCTGAAATGGACCCTTCCATCTTTGAAATTGGACAGTACCATTGTTCCAGATAGAAGTCTCAGACAAAAATCAGTAACAGAATGGCAAACAGCGTTGATCTTGATGAGACGGTTCTTAACCGTCTCATCAGGATCCACACTGTTTGCGAAAGCATATGTTTCGGTTTGCAGACCCCTGTTTTCAAAGGATAAAAATATATAAACTACATGTTTTTTTTTTATATATAGCAAAGACTTTTTTACGAGTGACATAAGGCAGGCACACAAAACTTACTTCGGAGGTTTTAGTATCTAAGGGAGGTAACTAAAGCTTTAGGATGCGTTTGATCATCGACTTTGTTAATTCCCTTTAACGGCAATTGTCGCTTTATGCAGGAAAACGGGCAACGAATCGCGTATTCACAAACAGAATACGGTACAGTCAACCCTCTTTATACCGAAACTCGATACAACGACAATATTCGTTATAATGACAATTTGAAAATTCACGAAACCATCGCTTAAGAGGTGACAGTTAATAAGAAATTATGCAAGAATACTGCATTAAAGATACAAGCAACATATGTTTTGGATATTTGTTAGAATCGCCTCAGTGAGGCGATTCTAACAAATATCCAAAACATAATGTTCAATGAGGAAATAACCTTAAAACAAGGCCTTTCTTACATATCATTCTGACCATTAAGGATTCTTTACGACAGCAAAATCATTTTAATGGCAGCATCTTTGGGAACAAATGCTGTCGTTGCAACGAGGGTTCACTCTATATTTATATCCATACTTTCTTGTATTACCTGGATACCATCATATATTAGTAATTATTAGTGAACGGAGAAGGTCCGTATAAGGTTACAGGCTGATCTGGGATACCACAGTTCCAATATGGCATCATAAATATTTTCCAGAGTCGTGATTGAATTAAATGAAAAGCGACAACCCAGATAATTCTGATCATCGACATTCTAGACTGGTTTTCGCTGTTGCGTGTGAAAAGAAATACCCAGACCAAGCCGAGATACGCCCGCTGGGGTGGGGTTTTACCCTTTCCCATATGCCAATGATGCTGGGCTATTTCATTTTCTTCATTGTCAACTGTACTTACCTTTACATCTTGGACAGCAATCACCGGGTAAGCTATAAACAGATTCCCTGGGACAGTTTAACACTGGGCATGCGCGTTTCGCACATGAGACACTTCCGTCCTGAAAGAACATGGCGCCATTTTAGTTAACCCTTGCCATGCTGAATAAATTAACATGCCACGCCCATTTCTAATTGTCAGCCAATCAGATTACTTAATCCAGATTGTTGACATAAATTCACAAACTGAATGACAAACAGTGTAGATCCAGATCAGTTGGCTTCTTCAGAAGCCAACTGATCTGGATCTACACTGTTTGCAAAGGCAGGGCATATCTGGATTCAGCGGGACCAGGGTTAAGATAACAGAACTTTAAATAGAAATCGAACGTGAGAAAATGTATCTTTCCACACGTGCGCTCCGTGTACTCAGATCAGCCTGTGCATGCGTAAATCAGATTAGCAAAGACTAATCAGATTGCGTGGACGCACAGGCTGATCTGGGTCTTCAGTGGACGCACATGTCCGAAGGCACATGTTGTCACATTGCAGCTTATCAACTGCATGATGGGGAAACTGAGATAACCAAACATTTTCTGCTTCTTTGTACGATAGGCATTGTCCTAAAACCCTGAAATTTCACCAGCTTTTCTACTTTTGAATAAAAGTGAAATATAAAATTGATCCTACAGATGGAAATGGTTCCAAGCAATATTTAACAACTCACCTGACACATACACTGGACACAAGAATTTGTAGACAAGTTGAATTTGGCCCCATTTTCGAATTCTCGACCGTCGAAAAAGCATCCTGCAAAATATCAGACATTTACCTGAAATAATAGTTCCCAGAGGGCACGAAAGGTTGAGACAACGTCGCATCAACGTCGATGGAACGTCATATGACGCTGATACCCTGGGCCCAGTTGTTCAAAACAAACGATGTCGTTAGTTAACGTATCATTAAAATTTTAAACATTAAATATGGCATATGCGCTAATATTTTTGCTGAAAAAATGTGAGTAGCTTCTGCAAGCTACTCACAGTTTTTCAGCAAAAATACCTGTGAATTAGATATTGTACTTACTAGAACAGTTAACATTTTGATCACTTACGAGCTCGTTAAGCTAACCACGCTTTGAACAATTGGGCCCTGTTATATAAACGTCCGTGCCATATTATGGGAAAAAAAGAAAACTGCAATCTGTCCGGAAACTTTTCTCCATAGCCTGTTAGGAAAATAAACGTATTATACTCATTTATTTAGTTTGCATTTACTTGCTTCCAAGTTATTCTAACAATCACATGTATGGCAAATTTAAGCACTGATCGTATTCTTGTTTTACTTCTTCTTAAATAACCAAATCAGTTGAGGCTTTTCGAATGGTCACTTCCCAACAACTTCCATTACGAAAACACGCCTATGCAAATATGTAGAAAATTTCACCTCCAAAAACTGAAATTTTTCAGATAAAAACCTTTGATATTTTTCATATTTCTGCTCAAAACATAGATTGTAGGTACTCGTTAGAACCGCCTCAGCGAGGCGGTTCTAACGAGTACCCACAATCTATGTTTTTTAGCAGAAATAAGAAAAATAATTTATACCCGTGTAAACTCCAGTTTTACTATACATGTATAAAAGTGGGGTTTAAGGGGGTCAAAATTATATAGACATGTTTTCGTGATGCAAACGCTGTTTTAAAGTATGTTTAAACATGGCTTCTCCACAACAGCCAGTTCCCTACAATAGCCAGTTTTTTGCTTTCTATGGTATTTGTTATGAAGTGATTGCATTGTTCCCTTAGAAACTGCGCATGTGCAAGTTGACATAGTCCTTCATGGTCAAAAAGATCCCTTACCCATTCATTATTTCTGTCCTTGCATTTGCAGTTATACATCCTACTTATCTTAACCTGTACCACTCTCTAGGCTAATTCGGCACATGACAAATTAGCGATATTTTTTTTTTTTATTTTCGCAGAAAAAAGGACTTGTCATTTTATGAAAATTGTCTTCATTGGAGATTATTTGCATGAAGTGTCAAATCCTATCTTCTGGGAAAAATATAAGAAAAGTTCAAAATCTCGTCTGCTGAAAATTTTATCTAGAGTGCTAACCCTTAGTGCTGAATTTTACCCTAAATATTCGAATTTTGAACAAGTCCATTTTATTATTTATTAACTGACCGGCGCGGGAATCGCGCCGGTCTTTTAATATAGCTTTGGACTTTCATCTATGGTAGACTATTCGATTAGCTCACTAAGGACTTTTTTTTTATATTTGTCGGGATCGTCGGTCTGTAACGATCCCGGCAAATATAAAAGAAATCTTTTCATTTCAATCAAGACATTTCATAAAGCTTAATAAAAGCAAACATTAAAAGAATCACACAGTTGTTCTTTTTTACCCTTATTAAATTTTAGTATACCCTTGTCCCATATCTCTATGTAAACATGAACAAAATTTGCGCCGGTATTAGACATTTACGTCCAAATAGTTTGTCTTGTACCTTAATATTGCTGGGTGATTGGCAAATAGTGTAGACTCTGGTCAGACGCCGCATATGCGTCGTCTGACCAGGGTCTACACTGTTTGCTCAGGTCTGTCAATCCGAATTCTTAGGGTATAAACGGTTCCGATAAAATGCGTCGTCATTGTTTTAACTTTTACCACTCTCTGGGCAAATTCAGCACACGACAAATTATTTAATATTTTTTCTTATATTTCACAGACAACAAGATTCGACATTTCATGCAAATTTTCTCCTAAGGAGACACTTTGCATGAAATGTCAAATCCTATCTTTCTGGGAAAACCTCGAAAAATATTTCAAACTGTCGTCTGCTGAAATTTTACACAGCATACGAAGCGGTAAATTGGGGTACACTTTCGAGTATTCGTTTTTATTGAAGATTTTATCAAGATTTATTTTTGGTTTTGTTGTTGTTTTTAAACTGTCAGTTATTATTTTATTTCTACTGCTTGCATGTCAGATTTATATCACTATCCATTTATCATTAAAAAACAAGGACGTAGAAATCCTTCTTTAAATATACTGAAATTCCTATATACATACTTCTACACACTTACAAAACCCTGTGTAAACAGTGTCAAGTGTGTGTAAAGCCCACGAGAGCCCTTCAAACACTTGTACCAACTTCAGTCTGGCTTTGTTTAGACAGTAAGCAGGGCTAGTCAATTTTTAATACGATACCTTGTTTATAAATTTTAACAAATTTGCTTGCTGGGTAAAAATTTCAGCAGACGACAATTAGAAATATCTTTTCTTATTTTTCTCAGAATATAAGCTTTGAAATGTCAAAGCCTGACAATTTGCATGAAATGTCAAAGCCTATTTCTAGAAAAAAAAAATAACATCAATAATATCTGCTGACTTTGCCCAGAGAGTCGTAATTGTTAAAACAACGACTGTGCATGTTAAGGGAACCGTAAATACATGGAGGTGGGGGTGTGTGTTGAAGAAAAATAGTTATAAATTTCAATTTACTAGTCCTGGAACAAGTAATTTATAGCTTCAAATACGTGACTGTAAGATGAACTCATTACGAAAACACGCCTATTCAAATATATTGAAAATTCCAGCTCCAAAAAATGAAAATTTTCATATAAAACTCTGTTTCTTTTTCATATTTCTGTTCAAAACACAGATTGTGGGTACTCGTTAGAACCGCCTCGATGAGTACTAACGATGAGTACTAACGAGTACCCACAATCTTTGTTTAAGAGCAGAAATAAGAAAAATAATGTATACCCCAGTAAACCCCATTTCATATAAAACTCTGTTTTTTTTTTCATATTTCTGTCCAAAACATAGATTTTGGGTACTTGTTAGAACCGCCTCGGTGAGGCGGTTCTAACAAGTGCCCATAATCTATGTTTTTGAGCAGCAATAAAAAAAAATAATGTATACCCTGTAAACCCCAGTTTTACTATATAAAAGTGGGGTTTAATGGGGTCAAAATTATATAGGCGTGTTTTCGTGATGTGTTCAGCTAATATTTTTTTTTTTTTTATTTTTCCGCGAAAACATGCTGTGGTACTCATAAGAAATATACACAACATTTCTTCGTGGTGAAATAAAAAAAAATCATATTTTTATAAGTAAAGGTTTTTTTGTTGTTTTTTTTCGGACAATTGCATTTTGCCAATTTACTTGTCCATGGAGCAGGTAATGAATTTTGATATTTTCACAGCCCTGAGTTACTGATTACTACTACCGTAATTTCAATGGTAATCTAGGTTCAAGGTTTGTGAGTGTGCAGATGTCACACACACGAATACGTTACAAGTGTGTTACATATGCGTACAGTTGTACAAATTGTTACGTATTCGTACAACTGTACGCATATCTAACACACGGCAACGTTAATGTGTTACGTTTGCGTACAAGTGTACGCATATGTAACATGTAGACAAGTTAGTGTGAAGCATTCGTATGATATATGTACGAACCATACACATATGTAATAGTTGTTCATTACACGAAGTAGAGCTCACTATTTCGGGAACGATTTCTGTGACCGATTTTTTTTTTATCCAAAAAAATCTTAATCATCTTTTCTCTCTCCATTTCTTCGGGCTCGAAATGACTGAAATTTTGTTGACAGGGCTGTTAAATCTCATCTCAAACAGAGTTATGAGAAAACTAACAGAAAGTTAGAACTTACCTTCACAGGAAGGACAGCATTGTCCAGGTTTGTAAACTGCGTTGGAACAAGGGGTGTAGCACTGGGTTCGGGCTTTTGTGATCACAGAAGCCTGAAAAATTTTGAAGACATATTACCATACTGACCCTTAGTATTGGGACAGACAGGCCTGAGCAACCAGCGTAGACCCAGATCAGACGCCGCAGAAGGCGGCGTCTGATCAGTGTCCACACTGTTTGCCACTCATCCAGCAGTTTTTTGGGTCGATTGTTTACAATCGAGCCATGCATAGTATACAAACGCCAAAATTGCCTTAAGGTAGTTGTCCATGTGATAATCATTGACCAATGTAATCAAACCGCGAGGTAGACAAAATCCAGGTCGCTGTGAGGTCAGAGTGTTATCTGTAAAACCTGGACATTTCGGGCATTGGCAAACAGTGCAGACCCAGATCAGACGCCACAGAACGTGGCGTCTGATCAGGGTCTGCACCGTTTGCTTAAATTACAGCAAGTTAAAGGTCAATTAAAAACTTTTTAAGTCCCGTTCTGAACCATTTCCCCAGCCTACACTCAGAGACAATCGACCCACTAGTGCCGTCAGTGCTTTGATTTTTGACACATTAATAAACAAGTAGTAAAGTGGACTTGCTTAATATTTAGAAATGTTTGGAAAGGAGTTAAAGTGTCCCAGTATTTACAGTGAAAACGGTAGTTGTGTATGCAATTACCATATTTAACCTAAGTTTTCAGACAGCGAGTTCTTAGCAAACCATGAAGAATCAGAAAAGACGCCGCATTTATTTATTTCAATTTGATACAAAGTTAAGAACAAAAATGGGCGAAAATGGGCCGAGTAAGCGAAAAAGTGCTTTGAATGCGTGCAAAATGCGCATATTCAGATCATCCTGCGCATGCGCAACGTTTCATCAGGGCCTTGCTCTCCATTCATACATTCTATAGTAGCCAATGATTCTGTAAGCGGACAGGGAAGGCCCTGATCAGACTGCGCGGATGCGCAGGCTGATCTGGGCCTTCGCTGTCCGCATATGCCAGAATACACATTTTCGCGAGGCGCGCCAAAATAATCTGTGTCTTTGACAAAGAAACTTTCTCCTCAGAAAAAATTAACTTCTCAATTTGGACATGCGCAAAGTAAAGTGTACGTTCGTTGTCTGTGCCCAGTAATGACAATAAAGCATTGATGAGCGTAGAACCATGGAAAATCATATTTACTACGGGCGTGAAAGGTCAATGGCACGCGAGATTCTACGAGATAACGCGAGATCAGATGTCACACAAATATTGTTATAGAAATCTGATCGCTTAATCTAATATTGTTTGAATGAGATATTTGTATCCTGTTAAAAGGGTAAAAATGATATGCTATGTTCTTAACACTTAGCATGCTGGGTTAAAGTCAGCAGACGACATTTTATAATATTTTTCTTGTATTTTCCAGACAACAGGACTGGACATTCCATGCAAATTGTCTCCCTTGAAGATAACTTGCATTAAATGTCAAATCCTATTTCTGGGAAAATACGAAAACTATTTCAAAATGTCGTCTGCTGAAAAATTTACCCAGAGTGCTAAGCATTGATATTCTGTCCATCTGATAAGAAATCATGATAAATTTCATTTTTCGCTCAAAAATTTGTTTCGGTTAAATCTAGATCGCGGACTGATAAAGTTGACGAAATTGACGCTTATCGAGTTACCAAATGAAATTAATTTTTGAATAGTCTGCATTTTTTTTTGGAAGAAATGTCTTCAAGGGGGTGAAAATATTTTTTTCTCATAACTTTTCAGAAGCGCTTAAGTGCATGTAATTTGACCAACTTCTTTATGAACGAAACGTAATTATAGTTTTTAGTCCAAAAAATATCTCGTACGTTTACAAAATTAGCCGGGCATAGCATTTCCTACCAAATTGCATTTGCGCCCCACGAATACTCAGATCAGCCTGTGCATTTGCGCAGTCTGAGTCTTCGTAGGGCGTTCTGTTCGATAAACGGGCTGATCTGAGTCTTAGCTAGGCGCACATGCAATCTTGTATAGGAAAATTATGGCCGGGCTCATTCATTAGGGAAACACGCCTATTCAAATATATTGAAAACTTCACCACCAAAAAAAACCTGAAAGTTTTCATATAAAACTCTCTGATATTTTTCATATTTCTGCTCAAAACATAGATTGTGGGTACTCGTTAGAACCGCCTCGCCGAGGCGGTTCTAACGAGTACCACAATCCATGTTTTTAAGCAGAAATAAGAAAAATAATATATACCCCTGTAAACCCCAGTTTTGCTATAAAAAAGTGGGGTTTAAGGGGGTCAAAATTATATAGGTATGTTACCGTATATGAATGTATACGGTAACATACCGTGATGAATGTAAGTTTTAGCTGGACTTAAAAATAGGTCTAACAAGACTTTGACAATTAATCCAAGTTTCGCGAAAAAGTTGCCTACAACCAGTGTGGAGAGGAGTTAGGCTTCCAGCCCTGAATCGCTTACCTGATTTTAAGAATGCGCCCTTTTGCGGATTATAGAAAAAAAAAAGCGGTGCTTTATCCGGTAAAGTACTATTAAGTCTCATTTGCATGACCGCGTTTTCTTCTTTCCGTTCTTTCTTGTATGTCTTTTTTTTTTTCCTGGGTTTCGACGGATCCATCTTTTCAGAACTTTGTAATCAAAACTTAGATTATATATGAAAATTGATTGGTAGACTTAATTACAAAACAAAAAGAGCTTGAACTTGTGATGTCACTTGAAATATCATTTTTGTCCTCAAATCGGTTAAAAAATAACAGAAAATATTATTTTGACACTGGCTCCTCCCTGTCGCGAAACGCAGCTTCTGATCAGTGCCCACACTGTTTACCACACATCCGGAAGTTTTTTTCAAACATATCAACGGGAAGGAAATGAACCCAGCGGACATGCTCCCAACGTTGAAATAACGTCGATTCAACATTGATTCAACGTCAAGACGTTGAATCAACGTTGAATCGACATTATTTCAAAGTTATGTGCCTGCTGGGAAATTGTGCAAATTTTGGGAAGTATGGTGAAGCGTTAAGGTGACCGCAAGTTTAAAGTACATACGATATAAGTTCGCTCACTATATTCTGAGAAATCACTGTTTCCATTTTTACCCTAAATATTCGGACGCTTTAACACCTTACCATACCAGTCCTAAAATTTGAACAAGTATACTACAAGCTGGCGTGTTTAAAAACTGCTTAATAAGTGGCAAAAAGTGCAGAACACGGCGTCTGATCCCGGTCTACACTGTTTGCTCAGGTCTGTCTGTCCAAATTCTTAGCAGATAAATATAGTAACTTACAAAACCAATGCCTACTTTGAAAGCCTTTTACGGACTCTGATCAGACTGCTTTTCTAATCTTAAACCGTAGTCATACAAGTAAAACCCCTTTTTTCGCGGTAAGGCACATTCTATCGCGGTAATCTTAAAAGAAACTAATGTTTAGCTGAAATAATTTGCCTTTAATTGATTGTAATTTAGCAAAACCTTGATGTTGAACAATTTTTTCGCTGAATATATAGAAAGGTTTTACCCTGTTTACATTATTGAGCCTCGCTATAAGAAAAAGGGACTTCGGGGCAAATGCGAACAGCAAAGATCCTGATCAACCACCGAAGCTGCCCCATCTGTAAAGGGCCTTTAGTATATCTTGATGTATTCGTTAGTGTTCTAAGATTCTGTAGCGTACAGCGCAGGCCCGATCAGATTGCGCATGCGCAATCTGATCGGGCCTGACTGCCCGCATATGCCCCGAAGACGTCTTTTCCAGTGGTGAGGTTCATTTATATTTAAATCATTAATTAATCTGGAAAAGTAAAAATAGGTCACAGATCTAGTGTACTTTGTAATTACAAGAAATAAAGCTTTTTGAGCAATATTATATTTAATTTAAATAATCTGGGAAAGCGAAACTAGGTCACAGATCTTATGTACTTTAAAGGTACACAATGGTGAAAGTTTTTCAACAGTATTTTAATTAACAAAATTTGTCCGAATACTAATATATAGTATCAATGCCAGCTCACAGATGTCATGGAAGCAACATAAATGACATCAGTCTCATATTACTTTGGCTATTGCGTGTACGTGCGCGTGTGTGTCGGACATCAAACATTTGTATAAAATATATAGGGAAATCTATGGACGTCTTTATCCTTACAAAATACAAAGATAAGACAAGAAAATCATTCACCAATCATGGACCATCATATATATTCATTCACCAATCATGGACCATCATATATATTTATATATGCCGGCCTCGGTGGCTCAGTTGGATGCGCGTCCGACTGGAGACCAGGAGGTCGCGGGTTCGACCCCCGCCGAGGTCGGTAACATTCTTTCGTGAAGATTTGATCATGAAATATTGTCAACGTCATTCTCTCCCTTCCGCTGATTCAAGAAGGGCAGTTGTCCGCTTCTGGCGAAAGAATGTGCACAATACTTGTTAACCGCTTAGAGGACTAAGCCTGCCCAGTAAAGTGTGGTTGGGTAAACTGACCGCGCTCGACATGACCCCATTGGGTTGACTGGGCCGTAAAACCTCAACACAAACAAATATATATATATATATATATATATATATATATATATATATATATATATATATATATATATATATATATATATATATATATATATATATATATATATATATATATATATATATATATATATATATATATATGATATACGATCATATAGTATATAACACTTGTCCTTACGATTTTATGATTCTGATTCAAACGCAACGTACATTTGAGCAACAACGTCAGAAAACGACGTTGACGTTGTTCTACTTACCCTGCAAGTGAACGTTTCACAAGGATCGTCGGGATTCTCCCAGCTCGTACTACTGTTATAAGCTTTTCCTTGAAAATAACAGCCTGAAAAAAATAACCTTGCCATTAAAAGTTGCCTGGTCATCCGACAATGATTTTTTTTGTTTCGCTCAAATGTACTGTTCAAAAATTGGACACAAGCAACTCACCTCATCTTATCTTTAGAAAAGGTAAAGGAATGGTCTAATGCTATTTTCCATGGACTGCTAAACTTTTCTTCCATGGACTGCTCAACTTATTATCAAGTATTAGCTTTCACAAAAAAAACTTGGTCTAGGCTTAGCACACAATGTGTGCTAAGCGTAGACCAAGCTTTTTGTGAAGCTAATACTTGTAAAGTGATACAGTTTTAGTTTAGGCTAGTCATTATGACATATACGGTCAGTGAAGGCCCAGATCAGCCTGTGCACTTGTGTAGATTGATCAGAATCTTTGCTGTCAACTTATAGAATCATTATATATTATAGAATATATTGACGAAAAGAGAAGGCCCAGATCAGACTGCGCGCATGCGCAGGCTGATGTGGGTCTTCGCTGTTCGCATATGCCATTATAGCAATTTTCTACGTGCGGGCTCATTTGGAATACCTTTGCATACATCACAGCATTTTCTGTCTTCCTGAAAGTTGTCAAATAATATGACGTAGCAGCCCTCAGTGCTGGAGCAAGTAGTCTGTGTACATTTCACAATCCCGTCCTGGAAATTGAAAAAAAAATCTATATCAGTATGTGTGGCTGTCATGGTACATGTATACAGTAAAATCTCAATAACTCGAGCACTAGACTAGCTACTAGTCGGATATCAATATTATTTTCATCAATCAATTATAATTATTAATTTACTTAATGAACTAAGGGCCATCTATTACTTACTGCTTGCCTCACCTCTTTGATAGCAGCAACTAATCTTGGAGATATCAGAGATGTCAGAGACCAACTATTAGAGACTGGCCATACAAGATGTCATACATAAATTCAGCTTATAGTTAGGAGTGATAAAACATGACATCAAGGTCTAGGAGCTAGTCTACTCGAGCACCGATGGCTCGTTTACCACGGCTAATTCGAACTCGTTTTTGAGTCCCTAGGAAATTCTCTTGATAGCCCAAGGAAAATATTTATTTTATATTTAGTTAACGGAAATTTTCTTATTTTATTATGAAATGTATGTTGTGTGTGCTCATTAGAATCGCCTCATCGAGGCGATTCTAATGAGCACACACAACATAATATCATTATATAGAAGATCGAAAAGACACCGCTAAAATATATTCATTTGCCTCTTGACCTGGAGTTATGATTAATCCTCAGTGGCTCAAACTACCCATGTCTAGAACAAATTTACATGGTCCCAAATATGTTCGTGTTATTGAGGTTCGACTGTACAATGTTCCTTTCAACAAACAGTTTCTGGAAGTATCACGGCGGCACAGGAAAATCTTGTGATAAAATGTCCAACTTATAAAGGCACACTTGCAAAACAAATCATCAGCTGAGCAAAACAAATCATCAGCTGAGCAAAACAAATCATCAGCTGAGGACTAATACTTGATAATGATAGATTTTTTTTTTTGTTGTTTTTGATTTTTCAATCAAAACTTTTATATATGGATACTCATTGGAATCCATTTTTTGACTTCGCTGCCATTGACGTCATGTGACGTTGATGTCATCATGGTTCATTGTTTACAATAATGTCCCTTGAAAAAGGTTGTGATAACTGAAACTAGTCGGGGATAAACATTTAAAATAAGAAGAAAAAAAAAAAGAATCCTTGACTTCGTCGAGGCGATTCTAATGAGTGTCCACAAAACATGTTTTATGGAAAATTGGATAAATTACTAGGGTGGTAATCTGAAGACTTATAAATTGCCTCACTGTGAACTTATATTGGTATGTGCCGAAATTAGGTAGAATACGGTAAGACAGCTATGACAGGAATCAGTGTCTCCTCTCCCAAATAATTATTTCCTGTCGGATTAAAAATTGTTGATGATTATCTACAAACAAGCGAACAAAAACAAAGGACGTTCTTGCTAATGCTGAAAACTCGAAATTTGTTTTTCCTGTCTGACATGGGCAAGAAAAGAATTCTTTTAAAACAGAAACAATATTGTTCAGACAGATTATCTGTGGTGTCCGGAAGGATTATAAAATGAGCCGGCATACGAAAAAAGGAACTTTATTATTTCCAGTCTGAGGTTCTTCAAATGCGCATGCGCAGGTCCCTATTTGGGCTACAGACATGCGTTTTTGCCTGACGCTTCATCAAGGTGTCTACTACATGTCTGCGAACAGCGAAGGCTCTGGCGAGACTGCGCTTATGCGCAGTCTCGCCAGAGCCTTTGCTGGTCGCCAATGTGATAAGGCTGAAACTGTTATTTTTATTTCTCTCGTCTTCGTACCTTTCCCTCGGAAAACCGTCGTCTCTGAGTAAATAGTTTGTCTACTTTCTTAAAAGATGATGTATGGAAGCCCATTCATGACAACACGAGATACTGTACAACATTGGTTTGTCATTACGTTACAGTACAAGTACGTTTAATCTGATCCGAGTCGCGGACTTGTAGTGTGACGTCACATGAAATACATTAATTACCAATATCGCCAAGTTATTTTACGAACTATTTCACCCCCTCCCCTCCACCCCCCCCCCCCCCCCCCCCATTTTTTTTTTTTTTTTTTTTTTTTTTTTTTGACTTTTTTTTTTTTTGACTTTTTTTTTTTTAACCTATGGACTGCACATATCGGCCTAAGGTGCCGATTTATCCTCAGTCCCCATTTTCCCTGCATCATATAGTGAAAATCGTGACTTAAACAGCTTTCGATAAAATATTATTCTGATAAATTTATTTTTTTCTTATTTCTCATCTAATATCATGCTGAAATTGATAGGTATTTTGGTCTATCGGAATAAAACTTTCTGCTATTTTAAGGGGTTGCAAATTACATGTTGATATCATTTTGAATTAAAAGTCATGGCTAGGTCCCCTGTTTGATGTAAAAATCCAGAGAACTCACCACTTTGGAGTTTCCATGTTGCTGCATTGCCTTTTGTTATTTTATTAAGACCAGTGTTCATTTGACATCGAAATAAATCTAAATTTAAACATGTTTCAATGTTCTCTCATGACAAGCGGCACGCGTAAATGACGTAAGAACAGGTAGAAGAATTCTGTCGTCTGTTAGCAAACTTTGTCGTCTGCTGAGAGTGTTCAAACAAGAGATACCCAGACGACATTCAATATTAAACTGTTTACATTGTAATCATTGAAGTTTTTATGATACACTGTGTTTTAACCTTACCAACTCTCTGGGCTAATTCAGCAGACGACAAACTGAAGATAGTTTTCTTATTTTTCCCAGAAAACTATTTGGCATTTCATGCAGATTGTCTCCAATGGAAACAATTTGCATGAAATGCCAAATTGTTTTCTAGGGAAATTAACAAAAAAAAAATTCGATATGTCGTCTGCTGAAAATTTTACCCAGAGTGCTAAGCGTTAAAACATTTAACCTGCTGGACATTTAATAGCAGCAGACGACATTTTAAAATGCTGCGTTCTTATTCTTTTCCAGAAAACATGTTTTGACAGTTTACGCTAGAAAGTATTTCTCATGAAATGCCCATCTCTTTTGCTGGGAGGAAATGAAAAATCTAAAAAATTTGTCGTCTGATGGTTTCGTCAAGAGAGTTCTGAAGGCTAAAACCGCAATTTGTCAAATAGGGTTGTTTCAGTAGAAACTGGCTTACGGAAATTATTATTGTCATATTCGCAAACAGTACAGACCCGGACTAATTTTGCAGACTGGTGGGGTCTTTGATGCCGTCTGCTGTACATACGTTCTAGTGCCCACCACTGTACATGCGAGCAACGAATATCTGTGCCCTACAAAACTGCTTTTAAAGATGTTTGTCCATGGTTGTTTTCCCCGCGGTAGTGGTCAGTTGATTAAAGGAATTTCTGGACTGCCTTGTCTGTGACTTGCTATATGTCTTTACATTGCCCAGTAGCAGAGAGTTAACGCTTTGCATGCTGGGTAAAAAGAAATACGTGCATTAAGGCCCAATTTTAGCCGTTCTCATCACGAAAACATGCCTATATAATTCTGACCCCCTTAAACCCTACTTTTATATTGAAAAAACTGGGGTTTACAGGGGTATGCATTATTTTTTCTTATTTTTGCTCAAAAACATAGATTGTGGATACTCGTTAGAACCGCCTCGCTGAGGCGGTTCTAACGAGTATCACAATCTATGTTTTGAGCAGAATTTATGAAAATATCAGAGCTTTTTATCTGAAAATTTTCAGTTTTTGGAGGTGATTTTTTCTATACATTTGAATAGGCGTGTTTTCGTAATGGAACAGGTACATCGTTATAGATTTTTTTTTTTTTTTTACCTTTATCAAATATAAAATATAAATAGAAATATGTGTCAGGCCCCTTGAGAAAAAAATATGAGGTCAAAGTTCAGTCTCAGCTATGTAATCTATAGAGCTGAATATTATTAATTTTATATTGCTAAAGCATAAAAAATGGTCAAAATGAAAGTTATGCCAGACTCAAAATATCTGTGTTTTTGTGTTGAGGAATGACTTAAGTTTCATGACTGGGTTTTTTATTTAGGGTCTTTATGTCTAAATAAGGATTTATTAGGGCTCTCGTTTAAGGTGGGCATAAATTAGCCAATTTTGAAATTTCTGGTGGCTTTTAACACTTTGCTGGTAGAGCACTCCTGAATACCAAAAAGATATTGATATATTCATATAAATCTGGGCCCAGTTGTTCAAAGCATCGTTAGCTTCACGAGTTCGTTAAGGGTCATTTTGTTAACTATTTTAGCAGATTCAATATACAATATTATGATATTTTTTGCTGAAAAAATGTGAGTAGCTTTTGCACTGCAAAAGCTACTCACACTTTTTCAGCAAAAAATTTCAGCATATTCGCGTTTCACTCGATGTTAATTTTAACGAATCGTTAACTAACGACATCGTTAGCTTTGAACAACTGAGCCCTGGTCACACACTACAAGATATTTCGGTTTTTTGGGTTTTTTTTTTTAGTATTCAATTGAGCTGTATACAAGTCAAGAGTTGTTAAAAATGCTGCAAATGGCATTTTTACAGTTGTTTCCTAAAATTTAATGTCTGTTTTTAGCTCAGAAAGGGGTCATTCAGAAAACAAGAGTACCCAAAATGTAAACTACAACCATTCCACCATTACAAGGAAATCCATGTGATTAACAGACTGATTTTTTAGCAAATTTTGGGTATCCTTAATGCCCGTCGTCCTTTCAGCTAACGATATTTTGAAGATTTTTTCTATCTTTTTTTCCAGAAAATAGGGTTTTACATGTCAATCAAGGAGACAACTTGCATGAAATATCAAAGCCTACATTCTGGGAAAATTAAGAAAAAATATCACCAATTTGTCGCCTACTGGATTTGCCCAGAGAGTTGTAAAGCTTAATATTGGTATTAAAGGTTTTGACAAGGAGAGTACCTCAATCTCTCAACCTCAATCGGCTTTGCAACTTCGGCGAAGAGTCGTTTGAACAACGGATGTAATATCGTAGCGACACTCTTGAATGCAGTTCCCAATTTTCGCACATTTAAATCTGAGGCTCTTGTCCAAAAAAAAAAAAAAAATGCTCCGTGTGCAATAAAAAAAAAGACGAAAAACAGCGCAGCTAAATTCAATAAACTACCTTTTGGCTAATGTCCAACATAGTCCAGTTTGGCAAACAGTGTAGATCCAGGTCAGACGCCGCATCTGCGGCGTCTGACCTGGTTCTACACTGCTTTCCTTTGAGCTACATAAAAAACAAGCAGTATTGTAGAGCAACCCCTTAAATCCTAAATGGATTAGCCCAAATCTGCAAGATGGAAGATTGCACTAGGCATAAATGGGTTTAACACTGAATATATGTATGTTACAGACGAACAGCAATCACGTAATGCCTATGCCTAGGAGAGCAAATATATATGTGAAGATACTCAAAAAATGCCACAATCACGAAACACAGCTTTCCCGGGGTACCAAAAGAAGGAGAGACAAGGAACAAACAATGACAAAACAAAAGCCACATTTGAAACAACGACGCACAAACGAAACAAAGAGCCATTTTCTCCTGACTTGAATACATTTATAATTAAACATCGGGCCACAGCAGAACGAATGTCGTATACATGAAGGACTCCGCCCAGCGTGAACTCCAAGGACTCAGACCAACATACGCATTTGTGTTATTTTATCAGAATTTTCACTGTTGTTTATATAAGAACAGTGTGGTGGCCACAAGGAATCCACAGAGCGAACAAGGAAGACTCTGAAGAGTCTATGCGGAAAGCGCCTGCTGGTCTACGTCAATGCACAAAATGATAATAGTAGTCTCAATTCGTGCGGGCCCCCGTAGCGTAGTGGATAGGAGAGTTGACTCTAAATCCATTAGGTTTCTCACCGCTGTGGTTCGAGCCTCGCTCGGGTCATATGTGGGAAAGCCAAGTTCTGCTTACGGATGATCAGGTGGTTTTCCCCCCGGTTCTCCGGTTTTCGCCCACCTTTGATGAACGATCGGCTCGATATAAGTGAAATATTCTTGAAAGGGCCGTAAAACCCAAATCAAAAACAAAAGAAAGAAAAAAAGTCGCCCCTAGAGTTGATTTTACTGTAGCCCGGCTCATTTTAGATTTATCAATGATACCATTTCACCGCTTAGTATGCTATGGGCAAATACAGTAGACGACAAATTGTTGATATTTTTCTTATTTGTCCAAGAAAACGGGATTTGACATTTCATGCAAATTGTCTCCAATGGAGACAATTTGCTTGGACTGCCAAATAATGTTTTCTAGGGAAGAAAAAAGAAAACATTTCAACGTGTCGTCTGCTGAAAAATTTATCCAGAGCGCTAAGCGTTAATAAAATGGACTACAGAATTATCAATTCTATCAGATTTCTAATTTCTATTTCTTAACAAAAAAAATGTAATCAAAGTTGCTTTTTATTCTAAAATGTCGGAAAGATATGAAAATAATAGTTCCTATCAGTGAATAAATTTGGCGCGGGTGACAAGAAAATGTACCCAAAAATGAGTGAATTTCCTGATCATTCTGGTCAGTCACGTGCTGATCATGACGTCATATTCTGCAAGGTACATTAATAAAATCCAAATACTATGCACACCATAAAACAAGACTGATAAGACTGCGTTGCCACAGGTTAGTCTGGGTCTCCACTGGTAACATATAAAGTAAGGTACATTTTGTTAACCATTACCACTCCCTGGGCTAATTCAGCAGACGACAAATTGACCACATTTTTCTTATTTGTTCCAGAAAATAAGCTTTAATATTTCATGCAAATTGTCAATAAGGACCATAGAAATGCCAGTTCGTATCTTCTGGGAAAAATTAGAAAAATGTTTTCAAGATGTCGTCTGCTGACATTTTTACTCAGTATGCAGAGCTTTAACCTAGCGCCCATTTATCATTCGTCATCAAATTCCACTCCTGAAGGGGTGAAAATAATGAATACATATTTTCGAATATAGCGATTATAATTGCAAATATTTAACAGAAAAGAAATTAAAAAATTTCTTTAAAGGCCGAATATTATCAAGGTAATGTCAGTATTTTTTTTTTTTTTTTTTTTTTTTTCTAACGATTTATTCCATGTTGCTGCACTTGATGACTGCAAACGTGAACTTGAAGATTTTTGTTTTGTTTGTGTGTTTGTTTCTTACTTTTTTTTCTTTTTTGTTTTCTTAGTAAAGCATTTATATCATTATCTTCTCGAGATCTCCAAAATAAAAATGAAACTGCACTGTAAGGAAGTGCAGTGAACCCTCGTTAAAACGACAGCATTTTTCCCCAAAGACGTTGTCATTAAAATGAATTTACTGTTGTACAGAATACTTAATGAGCAGATTGATATGTAAGAAAGGTCTTGTTTTGTTTTTGTTTTCCTCATAGAACATAAGTTTTGGATATTTGTTAGAATCGCAAATATCCAAAACATACGTTTCTTTAAAGTATTAAATACAATATTCTTACATCTTATGACTATTTATCACCTCAAATTGTCATCATAATGAATTTTGCCGTTGTTTCAAAGGTCGGTATAAAGAGAGCTGACTGTATACGGGGAGACTTTACCACCGCCACACGGCACTTTAGAATGATTAGTACTTTTCAATACTGATTTGGGTCTACACCATTTGCTCAGACATGTCTGTCCGAAATATTCCTAATTGAAAGCAGAAACTCGCTAAATTTCTTTAATCAACGCCTCCAGGACACCTTCCAAACATCCTTATATGGCAAAAAAAAAATCTGGGTATTGTTGATTAATGCAAACATTTGGAATTGTAAAATAGAGAGAAAAAAGCAGCTGCTTATGCATCAGAGACTCCTCTGAGGATTTTTTATCCCTTTAAGAGAAACATTTTCAACTCATTAACTATATGTTTCAATAAATCATCAAGTTGCATATATCTCTATTTTAATAGAAATATATTCGTTAAAATAAAGATACCCTTGATTGTATTCTAGAAATTTAAATTGAATTAAGAATCTCTTTTGTTTGATATTTTTTTTTAAATTGAAATAAAATATTTTAAAATGAATTAAAGATATTGAATTGAATTAAGGATATCTATAACTGTGCTTACATAAATACATATCTAGTCAGAATAAAATATTTTAATCAAATTCGAGATATCTTAAAGTGTAATGGAATTAAAGATACCTTTAACAGATATTTAAGAGGATTAAAGAGATATCTAATTCAATTAAATATGATTTATTCAATTTAATAAAGATATCTTTATTTAAGCTTACTGAACGGATATCTTTAATAGAATTAAAGATGTTATATTAAATTCATTTTCAGATATCTCTGTCATTGGGTAAAACCCAAACAGAATTTCATAGTTCACCAGTACATACATGTCCACCTGTCATTAAAACCGGATATCACCTGAGCATATCATTCAAGTTCATCTACAAATCAAGATCCTATCAAAATCAAAACAAAAACAAATTTTCGACACGTGTATTATCAATTTGAATTGAAGGTTTCAATTTCAAAATAATACATACGGTTTAAAAATACATTTACTGTCAGTTTTTGATTGATATCATCCCTTTAAAGAATGGTCATTTGGTTAGTGACAGAAAAAAGAACATTATGGCATACGCCAACCGCGTAGACCCTGATCGGACATGAGTCCGAGTCCGATCTACTCTGTTTGCTATACAATTTCTACCAAGGTATGATAGTTTATGTACAACTGAAATGGCTTTTATCAACATATGCACAGACTGATCAGGATCACGTGTATTTAGTAAGGTACCTTTTAATTCTTGATGGTCATCTGATACTATTTGTGTGTTGTTGTAGATAGCAGGCTGGACGGACAGGTTGACACGTTTAAGACAGCAACAGATAAAATAGACAACAGATCATCACTGTGCACACCAAATAATTTGGATGAGGGTCGTTCAACAAGTACACCGGAAATAAAGTCGACTTGCAAAATTGCAGGGTATGACAGATGATGGAGACGACAGTGCAAGATACTAGTATCGTCATAAATTGAACTTCCGTTTTATACATGTTTTCTTTCTTTTTTTTTTCTCTCTCTATCAGTTATTATCATACCCTATATGGTCAACAGAGCCTGTTGTCAAGTAATTTACAGTCAATATATTTTATACATAACATACTGTTAGTGCTTTGTTTAAACAGATAACATTTATTTCTGTATGCAATCGTTAAAAAACGGATAAGGAATTCTATATGTGTACGGAGAGTCCTCTTTATACCGACACTCGATAGCATGACAAAATTCGTTATGATGACAATTTGACTGTCACGAAACCTTCGATTAAGAGGTAACAATTCGTCACAAATTATGCAAGAGTATTGTAAGTGATACTTTCAAGAAACATATGTTCTGGATATTTGTTAGAATCGCCTCAGTGAGGCGATTCTAACAAATATCCAAAACATATGTTCTATGTGGAAATAAGAACAAAACAAGACATTTCTTATATATCAATCTGCACATTAAGTATTCTGTACAACAGCAAATTCATTTTAATGGTAACGTATTTGGGAACAAATGATGTCTTGGGAACAAATGATGTCGTTGTAACGAGGGTTCACTGTATGTCTCTTTGTATGCGTCTGTAACTGGAAGAAAAGTTATGGCTACTGCGGGAGTTAGCCCGTGGTCATCGGTGAATTAAGCCAATGGCAAAAAATAAGTTGTTGCCCTTACTGTCAATTTCAGCTAGGTAATTGATCGATCTTCTAGTAGTGCATTTCATTTTTTGGGGTTTTTTTTTTTGACAAATCATCTTGATGAAAATAACATCGATGTAAAAGTTGGATGATTTTTTTTTTTTTTTTTTTTTTTTTTTTTGGTTCGGTCGTATGCTATAAAACATTTATAAATAAAATGTTTTTGACAAATATACGCCATACGACTACCCAAACTTTCAACTCTTTCAGTCCTTAAATCAAGACAGATACTTTTGCAAACAGTATAAATCGTAACTGGCGGTCTAATCTGAATCTACGGTGTTTGCCAGTCAGTTTTTTCAGTATAAATGTCACCATTCTAAACAACAATGAACGTGTCCAAATTCAAACTTGGAAGAGGCAGCTTCAGACATAGGAATGTAAGAATGAACACCTTTTCAACATATGGTGAAGGGCCGGTCTGAATTACGTAGGAGGTCGGAGCGAAGTAGAGAACAAAATAAAACATTTCAAAACCGACAATAGATTGTTATATGATTTATTGAAACATATTACTTATAGAATGACCCTTTCACAAAATCACATTTCATGCAGGACATATTAACGACTTTTGTACCATTTCCTAATTACATAGACAGACTCAGCTTTTCTCGCTGACATTTTAATTAACATACATAATGAGGGAATATTAATCACACAGACCGACATTTGAGATGTCATTGCCTGGGTCTTGTGATAAATCACAAAACATGTTGAGTCTATTCTTAACAAAATAATGACAGAAAATAATTAAAAGCGTTCAATTTTTCTGCTTACCTTGCTTGCCAAATAGTGCGAGTTTTTGAAATCGCTAATGTTCTTAACTTTTGGAACTGAAGGTAATAATTTTTAAACTTGTTTTGTTGGTGCCACCGTCGCTACATTAATTTTACCGATTAGAAAAATGCAGTTTTGCATTAACGTGCATGAAATTGCAAACAGCGCAGAGGGGTTGTTAACCCATTGTAGACTGAATGAACTCCACCACACAATATACTGGAAGAGTCCAATTTCAATTTTAGGTAGGTGAGGCTATGAGATTTAGATATTCCTATAGAAAAATGGCTGAGGTATTTGCAAACAGTGGATACCCTGATCAGACGCCGCGTTCTGCGGCGTCTGATCTGGGTCTGCACTGTTTGCCAAATACCCTTTATGGGGTCTCCAGACTACAATGGGTTAATTATTATTTGATGATAATTCTGGGGTAATTTTCTCCAGTTCTCCGTAAAATCATATGTTGTTGGTACTAATTAGTGAGGCACTTCTAATGGGTACTCACAACATATGTTTTCCTGGAGAAATCAGAAAAAAATATCTAGATAAACCTCTTATTTTCTGATCTGGAGCTATGAAAAGAACATCAAAAGAAAGAAAGAAAGAAAGAAAGAAAGAAAGAAAGAAAGAAAGAAAGAAAGGGAGTAAGACAATAAAAAACAATAACTGAAAGAAAAATAGAACTCACCATACACATACAGGAGATACAAGGACTGTCCGACACCCCTGGGATGTCAATTGTTTCACCCTCGCGATCACAAGTTGCGAATGTTCCTGTAAAATAGAAAGAAGAAAGAACCATTTAAAAGTCAAATCATCATTTCCTACCATTGGGTAGCTTCCTTTTCTTCATCTTACATCTTCAGTCAGCTACCCTAAGGTATACGAAGGCACCCTCATGTGCCCGGCTGTAGTGGGAGAGAATATCTCTAATCACACACCAAATTTGGTAAATCTGGTACGTATACACCAAATTTAAACTTGGTATGTATTCACTTTCGTGTGTATGTGTGTGTGTTTGGGGTGGGGGAAGGGGAGGGGGTGAGGGGAGGGGAGGATATGTACTCACACACATCAAATTTGCTAATTGGTATTTACACACCAAAATTTGGCAGAGGGGGAGGGGGATGGGGCAACTCTTTCAAAAAAGGAATCTACTCTAAAGGGAAAAAAATTGCTATAATTTAGTAGATCTTGAGAGCAAATTATTTACTTTAAGTGTACGTCTCCGTGTGCTGTAATGCAAACAAGATGCAATAATAATAGTTTTCTTCACTGCTAAGTCCTTTTTAACTTGGGGATTTTTCGAGAGATTTAACTATAATAATAATAATAATAATAATAATAATAATAATAATAAGTCAAACACAAATCATCATATAAGTTCTCTATTTATTAAGTTTTCTTAGTTCTTATTTCTCTAAAACCAAAGAAAATAATTTTAATAATACCAAAGACAATTTAGGATAGTAAAGTTCCAAAATATATTTAATGTTTCTGTCACAAAAGCAAAGATCGAACTGCGATACCCTCTCTGATAAACCATGCCTTTTTATTCCTAGTACCCCTGCCCCAAATATATCTACTCTACTTCCTGTCAAAACTTTCCCACTGTGAAAACAGGTAGGCGGAGCCCAGAGACCCTGGTAGTATGTATAGTATACATAAACAAATATGGCAGATGTACTTCCTGAGGAACTCTGGAGGGACTCCCAACTCAAATCTTGTCAGAAAGGTCAGAGATCAGTCAAAGATAATACAGTGTAATAGTTCAGGTGCAGCGGAAAGCGAGAGCCAAGAAACAGGATGGAAAGGAACAATACATGCCAATATCTAGACTGGCTCCAGTCGTGAAAACATAAAAACTGTACAAGATTGTGTACCTTTGAAAAGAAAAGAGAAAATAATAGAAAAGATAGTCTGGACGGACTAGCCAATATATAAAAATTTTCAGCAGACGACATTCTGAATTTTTTTTTTTCTTTTTCATTTCCCAGGAAACAGGATTTGACATTTCATGCAAATTGTCTCCAATGGAGACAATTTGCATGAAATGTCAAATCCTGTTTTCTGGGAAAAATAAGAAAAATACCATCAATTTGTCGTCTGCTGAATTTGCCAAGTGGTAAAGGTTAAACTTTCGGAAACGCGTTTCATTATCATTATGTTTGATTTTCTCTGATTCTGCGAGTTGTTTGTTTTTTTCTTTTGATAAAGAGTTTATTTTGCTTATTTGCAAATTAATTGGCGTATGAACAGCGCCATACGAGGAGGTTCTTCAAGGGGAGGGGGGTGGGGGGTGGGGCTGGGCAGTCCGTGTTAACATGCGCATTTACACAGTTAGATCAGAACCTTTAAAACCGTTCGTCGAAATAGTCTTCAGTCTGTCAGCAGATGGTGTGGATCTAATTAGACTTCGGATGCGTAGGCTGGTCCGGGTCGTCGCTGTCGGTATATACCTGGAAGGCACGTTTTCTCATGGGGAGGGGACTATTTTTTTCTGGACTATTTATTAAGGCAATTTAGTGTTGTATCAATCAAGATAAATTAAGTCGGGAAAGGTTAGTGTGCCCTGATTATATGTAACAGAATGTCTGCAAGCGAATTCTCTTTCTCAGTCATATGTCTACCTATCTATTTGTAGTTCACCCTAGCTGTCTGCGACCTATATTTTGATCACTGACATATACTAAATTGGTCGCGTCAAGCAAAAGAGCGTCTTCGAACATGCACCAAATGCACATTCAGGTCATTCCGCGCATGCGCAAAGTATCATCCGGGCCTTTGTTCTACATTCATACATTCTGTGGTATCCAATGATTCTGTCAGCGGACAGTGAAGGCCCTGATCAGCCTGCGCGCATGCGCAGGCTGATCTGGGCCTTCGCTGTCCACATATGCCCTAAGTCCCGTTTTCACATGAAATGGATCATGTACAAAATACAACTAATCCGCTGTATGGCCTTGGCCTGGCATTCGTTCATCCCTCATCCTCTATATTTTCTTTTTACTCTAATCTACCAACGCTTCTGTCTTTTTTTCTTCTTTTCTTTGGGAGACGACATAAATGACACCCAAGAGTTGACATTTTTAAGCAAAAGTCCAAACAAATACCACGTTTGGTGTGTGGGTACATCTATTACAGACGGTAATTATCCTACTAAAATAGGTCGCTGTGAGCTATGATCTGATTTTTGACATATTTATGTAAAGCTATGTCAAGTGCATGCCTACTGTACTGTATGGAGTGAAATACTATAAATGAACCTAGACTTCGAAAAATATTCGACATGATCGAAAAGATATGTGGATTTTTTTTTTTTTTTTAGTTTTATTGTTTTTGCTTACACATTTATCAGTATATGAAACAGCATATATTGATTCAGCATTGACTATTTTAACGAGACAAATGACTTCCGTGACCTTGTTTAAACTTTCCCACCTTGTTTTACAATCGTTTTCCATTAAGAATAGTGCAAATATGATATATTGGCGAAACCATATTTTCTTCGGGCAATGCTTTATGATGTTATAAAATGATAATGGAAAAATGATATTGAAAGCATAAACGCCTCGAGGGCCCAGACTTTGTGTATCAAGACTGGGGCACAGATTTATGGAACGTTTGTCCTTAACGCTTAGCACTCTGGGTAAAAATTTCAGCAGACGACGGTTTAAGATATGTTTTCTTATTTTTCCCAGCAAACAGGATTTGGCATTTCATGCAAATTGTCTCCTCCTGAGACAATTTGCATGATATGTCAAAGCCTTTTTTCTGTGAAAAACAAAGAGAAATATTATTAAATTGTCGTCTGCTATATATGCCCATAGAGTGATGACGGTTAATATGCTATATAGTAAAATGCCAGGTGTTTGTCTAATAAAAATGTTGACTGACCTGGGCACTGATTAGTACTTAATCGTATGTATGGAAGCTCGCTTGAACTATAATTCATAATTTTATTTAAGAAGATTGTATGCACTTAGTAAATAGTCCACAATTTCCGTCAAGGAAGACATCATTTGTGACTGTCTGTTAAATTTGTTTTACTGCAGACCAAGCCCCTTCTGAAAAAGGGGTCTACTCTAAAAGGAAAGAATTTGCTCCCCGTGGGAGCAAATTCTTTCCTTTTAGAGTAGACCCCTTTTCAGAAGGGAGGCAAAACAATTTTGACAGAGTCGACCGCCCCCTCCCCCCCCCCCCCCCCCCCCACGAATGTGTTTCAGTCACTAATAACAGATCTAATCAGATACTTTTGTAAACAGCGGAGATCTAGATGATAGGGTAAGTAACGAGCTCAATTCATATTTATTATATATATAGATTGTGAATAATACGAAAATCGTTCCAAGATTAAATATGTTTTCAAACATACGACGAAACTGCGTAGCCTCATTCCAGGCTACGCACATGCGCAGTCCGATCAGAGTATATATGTGCAGATCGCCAAAACCATATTTCGACCATGTGGATTTTAAATAATGAAATTTGCATTCTTTTACGAAACTGCGCATGCGCACAGGGCGGTCTGAGCATGCGCAGTTCGCTTATACTCAGTCGTTTTTCATTTTTTTTTATCATGACGCAGATCATATGTGATAAAGACCCTGTCAGCTTAATTCATAACTGAGCCACTTCATAAGAAAATGTGTCTTCGGGGAAAATACGGCCAGCGAAGGCCCAGATAAGCCTGCGAAGCCCAAACAATCAGATAATGATTTTCCCTGTACATTCGATATATTCTATATTATTCAATGATCCTATAAGCGGGCAGCGAAGGCCCAGATCAGATTACGCAAATGCGCAATCTGATCAGGGCCTTCGCTCTCCGCATATGCTCCAAAGGTGCATTTTCACATGGCCCGAAACACGTAATTATTCATTCGATAGTTAAAGTTTTGAATAATTCATGCCAAAACATAAATGATGAAGTCGATTGCTCCAGTTGCAGCTATGACATAAGTTAAAATTTTCTCTTAAACGAAATGCGACAAAAAACAACAACAAAAAAACATGTTCTTCAATCCGTACAATGCAAAATTACACAGATCTTGATCAATCTGCGCAGACAAGCAGTCCGGTCGAAGCGTTTTGCAAGACCATTTTCAGAACGTGGACAGCCTTATAGTCACTCACACCGCGTGCAAGAAAAAAAAATAGATTTATAAAAATAAAGAAAAAAGAAAACCAGAGAAAGAAAACGAAACAGAACAAGTAGGCAAAAGGACGTTAAAAATTTTGGGCTAGTACGGTAGGGAACTAAGGTGTCCGAATAATTAGGGTAAATATGGTATGCCAAATATTCCTATAATTAAAAACTAATAATCAGGTATAAAATGATTTCATCACACGAAAAAACAGATTAACGCAATGCATTTTTGCACCGAATATAATAAATTTAACATTATGAAAACACGCCTATTCAAATATATTGAAAATTTTACAACCAAAAAAGGAAAATTTTCAGATAAAAATTTTTGATATTTTTCATATTTCTGCTCAAAACATAGATTGTGGGTACTCGTTAGAAAAGCCTCGGCGTTGCGGCTCTAACGAGTACCAACAATCTGTGTTTTTAGAAAATAAGAAAAATAATGTATACCCTATAAACCCCAGTTTTACTATATAAAAGTGGGGTTTAAGGGGGTCAAAATTATACAGGCATGTTTTCGTGAAGAGACAAAAACTACTTCAAAGTTGTTGCATTGGGCATGTCACAAACGGATGGCTACCATGACTAAATTATGTTTCCTGCAAATGCTTTATAATTTAATGAAAACGTGCATATTTAAAAATGAAATGTACAACATAATACCAAATATGAATACATGCCACCAGACGTATGTCTGGAAACTAAATTACTGCAACTGCAATCATAGAATGAAAGTGATAACGTCGACAATACCGGCTATTGGACCAGTCAGTTACTTGGCTACTGAGAGCTTGATATTCAAATAAAATATTGGATATTCGAGTTACCATATTTGTCCTAAATATTGGGAATAAAAACAGCTTGAACAGGATCTACACTGTTTGTCATTCAGTAACACATCACTGGCCTTATATTTTGTCAAATGGACTTACTCAAATTGGCAGCGTTGACGGAAAAGGCGACTTCGAGGCGTCATGCGGACCGTAACCATCTAGCAATTTTTTATTTGATTTAGCAAATTTCATTTCAATTAGCAAATATTTATCTTTGCCCAGTCCAGGGTGACCCCGTTTGAAATTTTGATATAAGTCGGCACAACGGCGGCTTTAAAGAAGTCGTTTGAAAATGTCGACGGACGGACGACGGATACGGACGGAAATTAAGCACTGCTTCATTCAGGTGAGCTAAAAATAAAGGCTCTGAACTTTCGTTAATAGAGGTAAATGAAAGTTTCTCATCAAGAGCGAGAAAGTCATTATTATCATGTTCACATCCCACGTTAATGTGAGCATTTAACCTTACCCCTCTCTGGACAAATTCAGCAGACGACAAATTTATAATATGTTGTTTTTTTTCCAAGAAAAATAAGGCTTTGAACTTACATGCAAATTGTCTCCAAGAGAGACAATTTGCATGAAATGTCAAAGCTTATTTTCTGGGACAAATAAGAAAAAAATATTTCAAAATGTCGTCTGCTGAAACTTTTACCCAGCATGCTAAGCGTTGACTGGTCAGACACAAGTCGCGGACAATAGAAGATTTCAAAGTGACCAATAAACTGACCATGATGTGACTACTGTCAGCAGGTAATTACGGGAAACGGAACGAAATGGACCGAAAATACCCCCATTATCACCACTAAACTATAATTTACGACATGTACCCGCGGTGAGGTATTATAATTTGTGCCAAACAGGTTACGATCAAATAAAATTAAGCCTCTTCTGATTAAGAAAATTGGTTCTTCAGTAATTCATCTAATTTTCAGACAGACCTCAAAACTGTACTGGGTGTTGATCGCTAATGTAAGTTCAGTCTGCGTGTATTTCTCTATAGTAGTATAGACGATGTCCAGGAAAAGCCAAAATCACAGATGACACCAACACGCCTACCAAATGAATGAATGCGTAACCATCGGTTAAGAACGTGAAACAATTAGAGCGACATCGGTTAGGCATTCGATGACACAAAAAAATGCAAAGACTTTTTTTTTTTTTTTTTTTACATTTTTTGAGTCATCGAATGCCTAACCGATGTCGCTCTAATTGTTTCACGTTCTTAACCGACGGTTAAGCATTCATTCGTATGGCAGGCGTGACCAAGAGGAAGAGAAAATAAACCGGACAGATAGTACACAAGTCACAGACCAAAGAAAAGCAAAACAAACAGTTCCCTCTTCCCCAACAAGGTGACCACAATATTAGACAGGAGCCACAAAAAAAAAATAAATAAATAAATAAAAAAATAAAAAACAACAAAAAAACAACAACAACAACAACAAAAAAAAACAAAACAACAAACAAACAAAAAAAAACAACAAAAAAAAAAAAACAGTCGAACCTCAATGGCTCGAACATCTTTGGGGCTATGGATTTTTTTTTTTTTTTCGAGATACGGATAATTCGAGCCACTGAGGGTTAAACATGGCGCCAGGTCAGGAAGCAAATAGCGATAAATTAGTTGTTGTTTTTTTGTTTTTTTTTTTTTTTTTTTGTGTGTGTGTGTGTGTTTTTTTTGTTTGTTTTTTTTTTCGATTTTACTACACAATAACTGTATAAAAATGTGTGTTGTGTGTACTAATGAGTACACACATCATACAATTTCATAATAGCATAAGAAAATTTCCCTAAATATTTGTTTTCTTGAGCTATCGGAAGAATTTCGAATAAAAAATAAAACAATGGAGTTAGATGGCACTTTACTAATTTTATAATTTTGTTTTATTGGCGATTCACGGGCGCCGCCATCTTTATTTCGCCCCCAATTTGATTGGTCAGTATTTCTAATAGGGATATGGCTTTGGAAAACAATCATTGTTCGGATTTTTCGTAGTGAAATGATGCCAGTCATAGCCCTGCTTTGCTGTTGCAGTTATACATTCTGCCGTTGAATGCACATTTGAGTAGACAGATTTTAATCAACCCTGCTATCTTACCACAAGTGACGTTTTGTATTACTCCGCGAAATTTAAGCCTTTTCGCGCCTTTCACTAAATTACGCAAAAACAATTAGCGTTGTCTATGCCTGATTAAATTGCCATACCAAATTTTCAAAAAGAAGTTAAAAGGTATACACTCGCCTTTATGGGAGATCATACAAGTGTCACCCAGTGGAAATTTCAGACGTTTTTCGCTTTCTTTCGCAGTTTGCTGAAAAAGGTTTTGTCTATTTTAGGAAACCATGTTTTAATTAATATCGCAGGGGAATTAACAAGTAGAACACTGGTACCTGACACTTTTACCACTCTCTGGGCAAATTCAGCAGACGACATTTTTTTTTTTTTTTTTTTGCAGAAGAAAGGATTTAACAATTCCATGCAAATGGAGACAATTTGCATGAAATATCAAATCCTGTTTCTGTGAAACATAAGAAAATATATCAAAATGTCGTCTGCTAAAAAATTTTCTCAGAGTGCTAACTTAGCTTTAATATTTTTTTGGCAAATGCAGTATTTCTGCTAACTATTAAAATACCCTAAACCCTTACCAAACCTGTCCAAAATTGTGAACCATCACAAAAACATGCCTATTTAATTTTGCCCCCTTAAACCCCACTCTTATATAGTAAAACTGGGGTTTACAGGGGTAAACATTATTTTTCTTATTTCTGCTCAAAAACATAGATTGTGGTACTCATTAGAACCGCCTCACTGAGGCGGTTCTAACGAGTACCCACAATCTATGTTTTGACCAGAAATATGAAAAATATCAGATGTTTTTATCTGAAAATTTTCAGTTTTTGGAGGTGAAATTTTCTATATATTTGAATAGGCGTGTTTTCGTAATGAAATCTATTTGATTACCTGTTAATAATGCATCCAAAGTCTGCCACATGAGTGGCAAACAGTGTAGACCCAGATCAGACGCCACGTTCTGTGGCGTCTGATCTGGGTCTACACTGTTTGCGCATGCCTATCCGTCCCATTACTGACAGTAAATATGGTATTAGATTGGAATGATTAAGATATATTTGAGAATGTGTCTCAAAACTAAAAAGATCAGTTTAAAATGTCCGAAAAGGCATGTGAATTTCTTTTGAAATAACTCAAGTTTACTTTTTTTTTTATCTTAAATTAAGTTATTTTCACGAAAACTTTAGTTTGCATATATACAGCAAAATGTTCCTTTAATGTTCGCCACACTCGCTTGCACTCTGCCCTTCCAGAACCTGCCCTCATTGCCATTCCAACACATTCCCTCCACTCATACATATACCGAATACCCAATTCGAAAACCATAAATATTTTAATTACTACACTTAGATCCTGGGATCGCAAGTTCGAATCCCAGCTTGTTAAAATTGTTAAGGCCATGTCGAGACGGTCAGCTAAATCTACTCATATTTTGTTTTTGAACAGGCCTTGTCCTCTTACTAGTCTAAGCGGTTAACAAGTACTTATGTACATACTTTCGTCAGTAACTGAAAACAGCCCTTCTTGAATCAGCGGAAGAAGAGAATGACGGTTGAAATGGTTTCATGATTAATCTCCACGACAGTTATGTGGCCGAGCTCGGATTCGAGCTTGGGACCCTTGGATCTGCAGTCAGATGCGCTCGGATTGCGCTGTGGAGTCCAGCAACAGCAAATGATGCGAGGGCGTCTGGACGTTTGCTGCTCGCATATCGAATGAGACACAGTTTCCCTTGATGTTTCCCAAACCATATGGGTGGCGTCAAGCGAAAACGTGCTTCGAACATGCGCAAAATGCATTGATTCGGATCATCCTGCGCATGCGCAAATCATCATCCGGGCCTTTGCTCTCCATTCATATATTCTGTAGTATCCAACGATTCTGTTTGCGGACAGTGAAGGCCCTGATCAGACTGCGCGAATGCGCAGGCTGATCTTGGCTTTCGCTGTCCGCATTTGCCCGAAGACAGGTTTTCGCATGGCGCGACACATATTACATTTTGCATGGTCTAATTATCCACAGATATGTCTCGTCATGATAAAATCATTACCTGCTTAATTCTACATAAACATTTATTAAAATGTGATAAATCATTTTACATTAACTATAGGTCTTTTAGGCAATTCAGGGACGTGTGTGTGCTTGCGTGCGCTTCTGCTTGTCCTCCTCTCTGTCTCTCTCTCTGCGTGCGTGCGTGTGTGTGTGTCTGTGTGTGTTATAGGCGTAACCCTTACCGACTACCAATTAATGCGGAATATTAACTTTCGTATGAATACTTATTTTACCGATATAATCGGACATCTTAATTCCTTATCAAACTTGTCCTAAAATGTGAGCAACTGCATTCGACTATTTGTTAGTCTGTCCTATAAATTCGATTATTATTATTATTTTTTTTTTTTTTTTCTAATAAAAATAATTTTTCTTAAAATCTACATTATAGCTACTTTCAGTATAGCATCCTGTCTGGCACTGTGATCAATTTTGCTTTTCGTTGGTTGCGACATGTATGTTACATATACGAGTACATTCGACTCTCGTTATCTCGAACTTCAAGGGACTCTATGAAACACTTCGAGATATCCGTACTTCGACATACCAGATTTTCGGAACTGAGGAAAACAATTAATCGAACAACCACCTTTAACAGAATGAATATGTAATTTGACTCCTAAGTTAGAGATATATTGAAAATATTGTGAAAAAGAGGAGAAATTGCTTCTAAGGAGCAATTTCTCCTCTTTTCCACAATATTTTGTTGCCTGTTGGTAGATCTCTGTGTTAAAACATGGACCATATTTTCACTTCGTGATTAGCAGTTATTCGAGATAAGCGAGTTCGAGATAACGATAGTCGACTGTAGTTTTAGTAGCTGTATTCTGCTATTGGGTCTCTTCCTGGACATCGTCTCTATATATTGTTTTAAATTCTTCTTTCAATCGCTTTTCTGGGAAGGATGTGTTTTGTGATTGTGGCTTTTTTGTGTGTCTTCATTTCTACAAATTGTGAAGATGCATTATAATCACTCGTTTATCACTTTTAGTTTACTATATAAAGAATGCTTTCAAGCTTGTATTAATATATTTATATTCCTAACCACGTCCAACTGTTTAAGGTCAGCTATATGTACCAGAAATGTAAACCCTTAAAGCGGCAAGCAAAATTTGTAGCAGACGACAACCATTTTTTTTTTCTGAGAAAATAAGTCTTGATATTTCATGTGAATCGTCTGCTTGGCAGCGATTCACATGAGCTGTCAAGACGTATTTCCTTTGAAAAAAAAAAAAATAATAATAAATAAACGACTGCTGCAGTTGTGATTGGCGCTTTAAAAGATAAATACGGATTTTATACTCCGTGTGTTTCATAGGTCGAGATAAAAGATAGAAGATTTTTGTTTGTATTATTTTTGCACCAAAGCAATATTGTAGGTACCAACTGGAATCGTTATGGAGAGGTGATTCTAATGAGTAAACCACAAACTATATTTTGGTGCAAAAATATTGCAAAATATAATATGCTCGTAATAGCATCTCTATTGACACTTTACCTGGGGCTTTGAATTTGAATATAAAAGAAATTATATGTGATGTTTTGGGTGCGTTGTGGGTAGGTAGGAAAGTCAAAACGTATCTCATGAGAGAACACAAGAAAGCCTCAGTAGACCCCATCAAGCGAACATGTGACTTATACGTGATATGTCGACCGTGTCATCCCATCGGGCGCATGACATTTATACAACGTTGCATCAACGGCGATGTGACGTTGCATCGATGTTGACGCGACGTTGTCCAAACGTTGCTGCCCGCTGGGATCCCGCCCACCCGCAGTCTCACGGTGCCCTTGATAGAAAAGCCATCGAAAGATATGAGTTCACAGAGTAGACGCATAAAGACTGATCTTCACATAGGGACCAAGACACCTTCTCACGCGACGCAGTGCAAATTTAAACAGACAGATGTAATGTGTTGTTTACTTGTTTACAGGCATGCATCGAAAAAAGAGGTAGCCTTGCATATTTCTAATTTTGCAAGTCATCAGATACTCGGATTTAATATGTACTCGGATTTAATATCAGGCATGTCATGCTTTTGCAGTTGCAGTTATGCATTTGGTTGTATTCCCGCATTCTCTCGCAGATTTTCAAGGGCATTTGGTTGTATTCCCGCATTCTCTCGCAGAATTTCAAGAGACTATTGCATTGAAGCGAGAAGGGCGAGGAACCGATGCGATTTTATCTTGGAATTCTGCGAGAGAATGCGATACTACAACAAAATACGTTTTCTATGCAGGAAAACCACGTGACGGAAGAGAGACGTCACGTGACCGAAGGACGAGAATGCATATTTGGCCGACGCTCTTCAAAATCGGAGAAAAAATAAAATGGCGACTTCCTAGGAAGATACACAAATATTGATATTCTTGTGAGATCAAGTCATGATTACAAAAAATAATAATAATAATCATAATAATAAAATAAATAAATAATAAATAACTAAATAAATAAAGATCAGTTTCATTTAGTTTTCCATTGCATTTACTGGGTTCAAATATCACTAAGCAAATAAGGCTAAATATGTGGGATTTCTTTCTGTCCACTCCCTGCTTGTCAGACACCATCTTAGTCTGACTGCGTCACTTCCTCTTCTTTTTCGTCTCCTCCACTGGAGTTTTGGAAGGGACAGAGGACTTTAAACCCATTTATACAGAGTGGACTCTCCAGCCTCAACTTTTTGGACATGTCCTTTTCCAACAGAAGGAGTGCCTGGTTGTTGTTTTTATTATTACCATGTTTTATAGAAATTCCTGTATATATATACAGTGCAGATCCTGATCAGACATCGCGTTCTGCGGCGTCTGATCGGGGTCTACACTGTTTTCTAGTGTCGTTTTATGGACGCTAGGCGTAAATGGGTTAACCAGAAGAGCGTAAATCGAAAAATCAGAAGAGAAACGTCAAGTGATTTCCTGAGTTCCTAAGATCTAAATCGTACAAAATGGCGATTTTCTGGTCATCTTATACTTCTGGGGGGTGGGGGGAGGGGGGTGGGGGGTTGTGGTGGGGGTTAATTCGCACCAGCCCGAGATCAGTACACCAGTAACACAGACGGAAATTTAAATTCGTTCCGCGTGCATAAATTTCTGAATCAAAATTCTGCCCTCTCTAAAAACGCATACATTTACTTTTTTCGGGTCGAACATTACGCCAGACAGCGACAAAAGGAATACCGCTTAGCATGCTGGGTAAAAACTTAGCATACGACAAATAAATGATAGTTTTAGCATGCTGGGTAAAACTTCCAGCAGGCGACAAATTGATGATAATTTTCTTATTGTTCCCAAAAGCCTATTTTCTGGGAAGGACGACAAAATAATTAGTTTCCTTATTTTTCCAGAAAACAAATTTGCATGTAATGTCAAGGCTATATTCTGAGAAATTAGGAGACAATCTGCAAACAATATCAAAGCCTATTTTCTGGGAAAATTAGAAAATCTCATCAAATTGTCTTCGCTCAATTGTCGGTAAAGCGGTAAAACTTAAACATCTTAAATCAGCAAAATTATATTGAGGAAGTGATAAGTTACTTGAAACTAACCTGATAACTGCCCCTGGACAGGGCCAAGTCTCGAACACAGTACCATCAGAATTCCGAGTACAATCTGCAGGCCACCAACATGCTTCAACAACATAGTAATCCAAACAGACTCATGTGGAAATCACATTGAATATTTATTTCAGTCTTCAGGTTCCCATATGTACATGTATTGATGACATCTCCTTTAGTTTCACATTTCTTCTTTGATTACGTAGCTCGTTAGTGTACATTTCAACACCTCTAACTTCTTGTATGTGCGATCGTATGTCTTTGATATCCTATTTATTAATTCACTATTAGTTTTCATCATTTTATAGGAAACAATAGATCTATAGCTAATATACATTACATTCCTAAAAATAATTGTGAATAGACGTTAACATTTTAGGTGCTATTCACAACTGCAGCAGACGACATTTTGATTGTCTATTTACTTTTTGTTTTTATTTTATTTATTTATTTTTTATTTTTTATTTTATATTTTTTAGAGGTAATAAGACTTGACATTTCATGTGAATCGTCTGCTGGGCAGACGATTCACATGGAATTTCAAGCCTTATTTCCTCTAAAAAATAATTTAAACAAAAATGTCGTCTGCTACAAATTTGCTTAGCGCTTTAAAGATTAAACGTAATCCGGGGAACGACGGAAACTGAGCAAAACCGAAACATGGACGATGATGTCATCAATGAGCTGACCACGTGGTATTTACAGAAGTTTATTTTCTTTTCTTCTCTGTTCTTCTCTGTCTTCCTAAGTCTTCAGTCATCGACTACAAAATCCCTTTCTAAATGCTTTTCTGGAAACAAATATATAATAGCATTAATGCTTAGCTCTCTGGGTAAAAATTTCCCTAACGACATTTTGATATATTTTCTTACTTTTCCCAGAAAACAATTTTGACATTTCATGAAAACTGACCCCAATGGAGACAATTTGCATGAAATGTCAAATCCTATTTTCTTGGAAAACTAGGAAAAATATCACCAATTTCTCATCTGGGATTCACATGCGACATTCAATTCGACTATGTCATCACGAAATCATGCCTATATAATTTCAACCCCCTTAAATCCCACTTTTATATAGTAAACCTGGGGTTTACAGGGGTATACATTATTTTTATTATTTCTGCTCAAAAAATAAAATGTGGTACTCGTTAGAACCGCCTCGGCGAGGCGGTTCTAACGAGTACCCACAATCTATGTTTTGAGCAGAACTATAAAAAATATCAGAATTTTTATCTGAAAACTTTCAGTTTTTGGCGGTGAAATTTTCAATCTGTTTGAATAGGCATGTTTTCGTAATGTGTTGATATGTCGCTTTCAAAATGCAAAATGCACGTACCTGCACAATCAGACCGCATTTAGCAAGTCTAATCTTGGCATATCCGGAGGCCCGATCTACGCATGCGCAGTTCGCGTATATCCAAAGCTGGGTCATATTGCAATAACTGCGATCAAACATGGTTTATTCTCTAATACCATTCGACCTTCGGACGCAGGATATCAACCCTTTCCTCGGGGTCCGGCAAATGTTATTTAAAGTAAAGTTATGCTTTATTTGTGTTTTTTTTTTTTTGTTGTTGTTGTTGTTGTGTTTTGTTTTTGTTTTGTTTGACGGGCCACTCCAGCATTTTCACAGGTCTATCTTTTCTCATTTTCTCATTGACTTCGCCGTTCGCACATGTCCCGAAAACATTTTTGCACGAGTTCATGTAGTAAATTCTAAAAGGTCAAAATGCTGCATATGTAAATGGCTGACAAATACCCGAATATACAGAAATATGCATAACAATTGTTTCGTTGCATGCCTATAAGGACGAACAAGCTGACATCACGACCGCCGTTGTTTGTTCTCCACAGGGGTACCTTCCTCGGTTTTTATCGTTGTAAATTAATCATTTATCAATTGACAAAACTTGAAAAATTGTCAAGATATTTAAAAAGCAATTACTTTCGGTAAGAGGGAATAAGCTGTTCTTATGCTCGTTATTAGGGTTTACTGAATCTAAACATATTCTTTTAAATATTTCAGCTAATATTTGGTTACTGTAGGCGAAGAAAACCAAGGTTATCACCTCCATCGAATGAGACACATTGCGGATTTCATAACTTTTTTAGGATTTCTTTCGCCTGAAGAGTTCCATGTCGATCGTCCCTATGTCCAGATAAATGAAACATTCGCAACATGTTTGCCATTTATACAGAAACATATTTTATGGGTTCTCATTGCAATCTGTCCTTTTTTTTTTTTTGATTTGCGGCCCTTTCAAAAATATTTCTCTTATATCGAACCGACCGTTCATCAAAGGTGGGTGAAAACCGGAAAACCCGGGGAAAAACCACCTGACCATCCGTAACCAGATCCTGGCTTTCCCACATCTGATCCGAGCTAGGCTCGAACCACAGCGGTGAGAAACCTAATGGATTAAGAGTCAACTCTCCTATCCACTAGGCTACGGGGGCCTGCAATCTATCCTTCTTGAATCAGCGGAATGGGGGATGGGGGGGGGGGGGGGGGGGGATGACCGTAGAAGTAAGTTCACGAAAGTTATGTGGGTGAGCTGGGATTCGAACATACGACCAATGGCTCTGCAGTATACATACAGTGAACCCTCGTTATAACGACATCATTTGTTCCCAAAGATACTGCCGTTAAAATGAATTTATTGTTGTAAAAAAATCCTTAAAGAGCAGAATGATATGCAACAAATACCATATTTTATTCTTATTTCTTCATAAAACGTATGTTTTGGACATTTGTTAGAATCGCCTCAGTGAGGCGATTCTAACAAATGTCCAAAACATACGTTGTTCGATGTATTGAATAATGACGTTCCTGTATAATTTCTGATTAACTGTCACCTCTAAAGAGAGGGTTTCCGTGCCAGTTAAATTGTCAGTATAACGAATTTTGTTGTTGTATCGATTGTCGGTATAAAGAGGGTTGACTGTATTACCTTATTTAGACTGAGCTACGTATCATGTAGGTATTTTCGGCAATTACTGAAAAATAATGCATCACCATAAGCGTGGTATATGAAATAGAAAGATCAAATGATATATATTAATTTTATGTATTTATTTGAACTTGCTTCATCCCTCCTACAAGTAATCCGTCACATACTAACGAAATTCATTAAATTCGAACCTACCGTTGTAAAAGCAACATTTTCTTATGTGCGAACATTCCATATTTAGTCAAAGTAGTTTTCTTCTACCATTACTGTATTCGTTCATATTCGGGCACTGTAACGCCCTATTATTGCACCTGTTCCAGATTTTAACCAAGTCCGTGTCACTATCAGATCATGTTTTTTTGTTATAATTTAAACAAAAAGCTGACTGAATGGGAAACTGTGCAGGTCACTGTTTGATATCTGAGTCTACCCCGTTTCCTCGGGCATTCTGTCCAAATACTTTGGATAGATACGGCAATTGAATACGGACCAGGATTCTAGATAGGATTTTTACCTCCGCCGCCTCCTCCTACCCCACATTGTTTATTATTATTATTATTATTATTATTATTATTTTGTAGAGTTTATTTGGTTGTTTGGATCGATTACGGAGAAATAATTCACTTGTGTTCTAAGGCTTGCGCGTAAAAAACGAGTGAGCGAAGCGAATGAGTTTTTTTACAAGCAAACCTTAGATCACGAGTGAATTATTTCTCCGCAATCGATCAAAACAACAAAATAAACTGTTTATTACATTTTCATCCATGTTTTACCTTTCAATTTTCACAATCAGCCGTTATGATTTCCTATACCAAAATAGTTCCAGTCGGTGCATGAATTTCAAGAGGCGTGGTTTAGTTTGAAAATCAGTCGCCATCTTGTTTTCACTTTAATGCAAAAATCATCATGTGCTTGAAATACAGACACAACAATGTCACGAAATTTGAACTGGATTATCAAGAAAATCATAATTTATATTTGCGTTGCAGGTCTTTCCTCAAAAACGCCAAAATGGACGTGAAAATTGCAGTCTGAACGCCATGATTTTATCAAATTTTCCGCGAAACGTCAAATATTATTATTCAACAACGTCAGCAACGTCGCCTAGCAATTATGACGTCAAAACGTTCGAAATGATCGATTATAATTCACTGAGTGATCTCAGTAAATCGCTGCTGAAAATTTAATAACTTAAAGATTATTATAGATTATAATTCACTGATAAACCTTAGTAAATTACTGCTGAAAATATAATAATTATATTTCTCTAAAGAAACATACATCGTGGAAGCGCAGACTGTGCGCAAACTACACTATCGCCATATGTTATTAGACCCTTTTTCTCATGACACGTGCTAATTATTGACAGGGACATTTAGTTCGGTAACGAATATGTAAATTCTGGATGTCTCATTTTCTTTTTTTTTTTTTTTTTAAGAAAATGCGTACTGATGTTACTGAACTTTCATAGGCAAATTTGTATGCATAGCAAGAGGGCTTTTAGGGATTTGTATACTATATGCAGGCAACGAAGGCCCAGATCAGACTGCGCATTTGCGCAGTCTGATCAGGGCCTTCGTTTCCCGCCTACAGACCACTTGGATAATGTAGTAAAGAAAAGCGGAGTCTTCGATGTTCATACAGCGGCCGATTCAGAGGGGGGTGCGTGGGTGGGTGTTCAGTCGAACCCCCTTTTGACCAAAATTTCATTTACATTTGATAAGTTTGGGATACCGTATTTACCCTAAATATTCACACCCCTTGCTATTACCTTATACTTTTCTTCAACAAGTCCATTTATCATGTGTGTAAAGTTGTTGGCTGAGTGGCAAACAGTGTAGATCCTGATTAGACGACGCGTTCTGCGGCGTCTGATCTGGGTTTACACTGTTTGCTCAGGCCTGTCTGTCTGAATACGTAGAGTTAGTACGGAAATTTGATGAAATTGAACCTCTCTCAGAAATCATCCTGGATCCGCCCCTGCCATACATCCCTTAAATGTTATTTCTTGCACGATACATCATAATTTTCAAGTTCATGTGATTTAGGAGACTTAGCAATGAGAGAAAAAAATTATACATGTATGTAATGGTAATAGCTATACGCACAACATAAAACAAAACAAAACAAAAAAAAAAAAAAAAAAAAAAAAAAAAAAAAACACGATTCAGTACAATATCAAAAAGAAAAAAAAAAAAAAAAGAAAAAAGAAAAAAAAATTCTTTAAATACAGTGTCTTGGACATTGTCACTTTTAGAAAAAAGTAAAAACAACAACAAACACAACCATCATATGTAGATAATGATGGTTCTATACGAGGGATTGCTGTATAACCTATAGTCTACTGGTCTGTGCCTGCCGATTCCGATTTATCGATATATTCTAAAATTAACAATCGATTATAATCGGCAAATCTTGCCTGGTTTGAAAAACAAGAAATACTGATATTCAGAGACTAAACAGTTGGTACTAAAGCGTTTTAATTTCATTGTTTTTTTTATTATTTATTCGTAGTTATTATCATTGTTATTATTATTATTATTATTATTATTATTATTATTATTATTATTAATATTATTATTATTATTTGTGGTTAAATATTCTGCATTCAAAAATTCTACTTAAGTTTCATTATTTCTCAGAATGCTGAAATCAGCACATTTGAAAATCTAAAATACTAAACCGCTATGAAACGGACACTGTATTTACCCCACGTAGTCGGACAAACATTCCTGAGCAAACAATGTAGACTGTCTTCTGATCAGTTCTACATTATTTATCAATTATTCAGCACTGCTACAGACATATCAATAGGTAGTAAATTGGACTTGTTCTAAATTTAGGAGGCGTATGGTAAGGACTGAGGGTGTACGGATATTTACGACAAAAAAAAATATGGTAGGTTTTCTGGTAAGCTCACACTTGCAGTTTCTTCATGACACAGCCGCTTTAACCCTTAGCATGCTGGGTAAAGTTTTCGGCAGACCACATACTGAAATATTTTTCTTAATTTTCCAAGAAAACAGGTTTTGACAATTCATGCAAATTGTCTCCATTGGAGACAATTTGCATGAAATGTCAAATCCTGTTTTCTGGATAAAAATTTAAAAAATAAATCTTAAATTTCTTGCCTGCTAAATTTGCCCAGAGAGTGGTAAATGTTAATGCAATGACAAAGCATTATGATTTGTGCCTGGGCTTGAGAAAAGGGCATTATGGCATACGCAGTCTAATCATAGCACCCTCTCTGTTCGTCGCTACACTCTTCAGTCTTCAGTGACTCTGTATATAAGCGGACAACGGAGATCTTGATCAGACTGCACAAATACGCAGACTGATCTGCGCCTTATTTTTCCGCGCATGCGCTAAGGGCTCTTTTCTCACGCCAAGGTTACATTCTTGTTTGACTTTCAATATACTTTAAGGGGCAGAGGCTTAAGACTTTTTTTTCTACTTTTTTCTTATATGATCAAGAAATGTAACCTTTTGTTTGCCCTAAAGCATTAGGTTTAACCTTTACCACTCTCTGGGCTAATTCGGCAGACGATAAATTGATTACATTTTCATATTTTTTCCCAGAAACAGGATTTGACATTTCATGCAAATTGTCTCCAATGGAGACAATTTGCATGGAATGTCAAACTCTTTTTTCTGCGGAAAATAAGAAAACTATTTCTAAATGTCCTCTGCTGAAAATTTTACCACGAGTGCAAAGAGTTTAACAGAAAACATTCCCATCAGTATCGTCTTTTCATAGTGGAAGGCGGTTGAAAACTGCCCAATTATTTGTAATTGCGGCGTTTATGCCCCGCCCATCTATGTTATTAGTGGGCATTTTTTTGCTTGATATGTTGTAAAATACCGCAAATAAATATTATATGAAAGTAACAAATATACTGACCGAATGCAAAATAGCTGAGGACCGCATGTGAGAAAACGAAAAAAAGTTTGAAAAGTTTGCAAACACCAACTGGGATGTTCTCAGGATATGGCGGGTATCCGGACTGTACAGCATGGACCAAATCACCCTTGTTTTTAATTTAAGTTGATATGACACCTGACTGACGATATTACATGAATGTATGAATTTATGAATTTACCCTATATATGGTAAGCGAGTGAAAGTTTTCATTGGTCCTACTATTGCGAACGACGACGAGACGACGACGACGATGATGATGTTGATGATGATGATGATGATGATGATGATGATGATGATGATGATGATGATGATGATGATTCTAACGACGACAAGCACAATGTTGTTGGAATAAATTTGATTTGCTTTAAAGCATTTTATACAAAAAGTATTTTGAAGCTTGATTATTGTTGATTAAGAGGAATTTATACACTTTCAAGGGATGTAACTCTGCCCAAATTGTTTTACTTACTTCCCTTCTTAAAAAAAAAATAGATCAACAGGAAATAATTTGCTTTTAGAAGTAGACCCTTTTTCGGAATGAAATTGGTGGAAGCTACCATGAAGTCATAAAAGTTGCCTCCCTTGTCTTGTAACAGTGATGCAAAATGTATCGTAGACCAGCCTTTGACATCACTGAACCCTTCTGGGATAATTCGGCATGTGGAAAATAAGTCACCGAAACAGGTTAGCTACCGAAACAGCTTAGTCGACGATGCCAAGCGCATCAGACCTCTTAATTCCAATTTTTTTATTTGTTCTTTTAACCGACAAAATCATATTATCAAATGCTAAACTTGAGAATCGATCCTGATGACCCAAAATTACCAAAACTAGAGTTTGATCAACAATCCATTAATAGACCTGTCAAAGCTATTTTGATGTGTTTTTGATGGGTTACCGTAAATAGTCTAAATAATCGTACAAATGACATCCTTGCCGTAATTGCTTTATTAATTTGAACCTGTCCATGTGACTTACCAGTGAGACAGTCAAAATGGCTAACAGTGCAAAATCTAATCAGACTGTGCATTAGGATCGGTCTGATCTGGGTCTACACTTTGTTCAGTTATTTCTCTCCCAATAATTAAGGCAAATAGGACAATATGAGCTAGGCAATGGAAAAGGTGTCTGAGGCATATGCGGCCAGCGAAGGCCCAGATCAGTGCGCATGCGCGCAGTCTGATCTGGGCCTTCGCTGTCCGCTGATCAAATTATTGGGCACTTTAGACTATTACGACGTATAGCAAGGTCCCGGATCAGACTTCATGGCTTGGCTAGCTGATCTGGATCTTCACTGTTCGCATTTGTCCTAAAGATACCTTTTCCCGCGGCATGGCATGTATATAATATAGGTTGTTATTCTAGAGAAAATGACCACGTGCCATATGCGAACAGAGAAGATCCAGGTCACGTTGCGCATGCGTGAAATCTGATCACTCTGGTCAAGCATGTTCTTGCGAAGTGCAAGCGAACTGAGGGGAAATACTGGCCATGCTGTGAGGATTAAGGGTTGGCAGGCTGGTTTGTGTCTTTAAGGGGGTAATGTTGATTGCCTTGTGTACAGTGTGATTCGTATTAGGAAAGTGTCAAAACCATTAACACGTGTCAGCTCGTCGTCCGAACCAGATGAAAGTTTGTGAGCTAAACTAAAACAAATGTATAGATTTTTCTTTTCTATTTATTTATTTATTTTTTTTTTTTTTATTTATATAAAAGTACACCCCAAAATGTTGCTTGACAATGATAAGTCGAAAAATCTGGTTTTGATTTCATGTTTCATTGTCTGCGAGTTCGATTTATTTAACACTCTGCATGCTAGGTAAAAAATTCAGCAGACGACATTTTGGAATCGTTTTCTTAATTTTTTTCTAGGAAATAGGCAATGGCATTTCATGCACATTGTCTCCTCGAGAGACAATGTGCATGAAAGGTCGAAGTCTTTTTTTCTGGGCAAAATATGAAAAATGTCAATTTGATTTAAGCAATTTACACGAAACGTCGAAAGGGGCTTTCTGGGAGAAATAAGAAAAATGTCACCAATTTGTCATCTGCTGAATTAGCCCAGAGAGTGGTGATGGTTAAGGCGCTGCTGTCAGCTCAGAGGCTGTCAGTGGCATTAAGTATAACTACAAACGCAAAAGCAGAATCAACTGAAATTTTTCCTGGCGATTCTTGTGTTAACTGGTAAAGCACGCGGTTCTATCTATCCAATGACTATTTCTTAGACATTGTCTCATCAAAGAAAATTTTATTTATGATGATACGATTCTACTATAAAAAGTATTCTTTTCGAATAGTTACTTTGAACTAGACTTACACGTTACATTTGATATAGTTAGACACCCCCCCCACACACACACACACACAAACGCACGCACAGACACACACACACACACACACACACACACACACACACACACACCTACACACACACACACACACACACACACACACACACACACACACACACACACACACACACACACACACACACACACACACTGCTGATTTATTTATTTCTTTGTTTACTTATTTGTTTTGCCTGTACGATATAGTGATAATAATATATGATACGACATGATACAAGGCTAGAATGTCATCTCAGACATACTTCAAAAAAATATAAAATAAAATAAAATAAAATAAGATAAAAAAAAATAAATAAAATAAATAAAAATAAAGATCACTAACAAACAGAGGTCCCCTCCACCTACCCGCCCCACACGAAAATGGGCGGATGAAATGGTTGTTGTTGTCAATCAAGATAAATGCTCGTAATAATAGGATGTCATATAAGTAGTTTAATAAATTGATGACAATTTGTTTTTTTTTTACTTTAATATCCATCTTTTTTTTTTTTTGTTTTTTGTTTCTTTTTTTTTTATATGTTTAATTTTCACTTTAAAAACAAAATTTGTTCAAAATGTATCCGCAAAATGTGTAAATGCTACGAGATAAATATTTCAGTTTTAAAAATAAGTCAGAAAAAAGTACAATAAAAATAAAAAAAATAAAATAATAATAATAATAATAATAATAATAATTATTATTATTATTATTATTATTATCATTATCATTATTATTATTATTATTTTCTTATTTTCATTGTTGACATTTTTGACTGATTTATTTATCTATTTATTTATTTATTTATTTATTTCCTGTACGCATTGTACATAATAATAAAGACGCTGAATGAATATTACTTACTTAACCTCACTCCGATGCAAGTATTAAATAATGTAGAGTGTCTGTAGACCTAGGATTTTTGCAGTAATAAAAGGTTCAACTCAGACACATTAATAAACAGAAAAAGAATTATTTTGATTTATGTGTCTACAGAACACAAGAAACGGCAAGAATTTTTTGCAGGAAAGGTAGTATTCGTTTATTTAATTGTTCTTCACAAAACGAGATATATTCTGTAAATTTTAGGATTATATCTCAGTAAAATATAACTACAATGAAACCTCAATGCCTCGAACACCGATGGCTCGTTTACCATGGCTAATTCGAACTTGTTTTTGAGTCCCCAGGAAATTCTCTTGATAGCCCAAGAAAGCAAATATATAAGGATTTTTTAAGGGATATTTTTGTATTTTATCAGATGTTGTTTGTACTCATTAGAATCGCCTCATCGAGGCGATTCTAATGAGTACACTCAACATACCATTATTATATGGAAGGGCGAAAAGACATCCAAAAATTATATCCATACGCCTCCTGACCTGGCGTTATAATTAACCTTCAGTGACTCGAACTACCCATATCTGGAACAAATTTGTATGGTCCCAAAGATGTTCGAGTTATTGAGGTTCGACTGTATGGTGTTGAGCATAATATTTGTGAGATTTTGCTTGCTCTCAACGCTGCTCGCTCTCAATGTTGCTCTCAATGCAATTGTGTTGCTATTTTATTTGTTTATTTATTTATTCGTATTCGAATTTGACCCACGCAATAGTCAAAGCCCAGTGGCCACACGACGTTTAAACCACGTCGCATGAACGTCAATGCAACTTCGTCATGACGTTGTATGGACGTTGATGCGACGTTGTATAAAACGTCATGTGCCCGCTGAGAGGATTCTACCAGAGACCGTCGAAATTAATTTATGCTGCCGAAAGTTCGGATGTAACCGTCATAATAAAAAAGTACATTCTTATATAAATATAGCTGCAACTGCAAGATTGGGATATTTTTTTCTTTTTCTTTTTTTTTTTTTTTTTTTTTTTTTTTTGGAAAAAAAGGCAAATAAAAAAAAAAACATTTAAAATTTTCGGATTGTTTCCGTTTGTTGTAAAAGTTTTTTTTTTTTTTACATTTTCATTTCTCAAAAAAAGCAATAAACTCAATTTTAAAGACGACATATTCATTCATTTGCACCCCTTAAATTGCCAGTAAATAAAAACAATGACAAAAGTTCCTTAGATCTATGTCATAAGTGAAATGATACGGCTAAATTTAACAAACTGTTTTGTCTATTTTTGTAGCTGTTTGGCATATCCGCAAACCCAGACTTCCTCGGAAAAAAATAGGTCAAATACGATTTATTATGATAAATCTAAAAAGTATATAACTTTACTTATAAAATGAAAATGCCGAAAAACGTCTGCGTAATTCGCCGAGCACATCTGCACTGCAATCTAGCTATAGGGCATTTGGTGTTCTTTTATATCAAGGCCAAGTTACGTTTAATTAATAAAAGTAATAATTTTGTCATCTATGTATATATCCTGAAACGACATATAAATATTTCTAACAATGAAAATACAATTAGTGAGGAACTGTATCTTACGGCGGGGGAGCCCAAAGTTAACTCAGATCAGACTGGTTAGCCTTCGCTATTGCCCAGAAGAAACCAAGGTGCGTTGGCTATCCATAAAGCGCTCAGTGAAGACTCAGATCAGACTGCGCTAGTGCTCAGTCTGATCTGTGTCTTCACTGGGCGCTCATGTAACAAGGTACATATTCCCGAGTTGAGGTTCAATTATTTTAGTATTATAAAGTATTGTCAAAATATTGACAGTCTTAAGTTACCTTTAGTGGGTTTAGAATTCCATTCAATAAAATATCCGTAAATAATTTTTCAGAAGAAGAAACATAAAACACTTTTATACAAATAAAACTATTCTTGTAGCTAATATATGAACTTCCTTTTCGGGTATGTTTCACTTATTAATTCCAAACAGCTGTCAAAAAATAAAAACAATAAAAATCTGCTACGGACACCAAGAACTGTTAGAGGAATTAACACACAAAACTGTTAATTTTAGATGTATATTTCACTACTTAAATGTCACCTTTCCACAACCGTGAAATATCTACTTAATAATAATAAATTATTTCAGTAAAACGAGAAATTTCAGCTTATTTGTCGCCATTTATGTGTAGATGTTTTGTCCGATTATTGATGAGGTTTACTTAGGAGAATTTAAGACTTCATTATGCCTCGGTTAACTCAGGACTATCACTTATAATCACTGTATAACTGAAGATCGAATCTACGGTGGATTAAAGGGGTCATATGCCAACGCAAGCATTCTCGATATGTTTTAAGTATTTACGAACCATTAACAATGCTTCAGGCTTTTCGGAACTTGTTTTGTGTTGAGGTTTTACGGTCCAGTCAACCAAATAGGGTCATGTCGAGCTCGATCAGTTTACCTAACCACACTTTTACTGGACAGGCTTAGTCCTCTAAGCGGTTAACCAGTATTGTGCACATTCTTCCGCCAGAAACTGAAAACTGCCCTTCATGAATCAGCGGAAGGGAGAGAATGACTGTAGAAAATGTTTCATCATCAAACCTCCGCGAAATTTTGTTGCCGATCTGGCGGGGATCGAACCCGCAATCTCCTGATCACCAGTCGGACGCGCATCAAACTGAGCCACCGAGGCCGGCCTTTTCGGAGCAGTAAGTAAGTAAGTAAGTAAGTAAGTAAGTAAGTAAGTAAGTAAATAAGTAAGTAAGTAAGTAGGTAAGTAAATAGTAAGTAAGTATATTACTTAAAAAGTAAGCAATTAGGTACTTACTTACTGAAGATCGAATGTACGGTTGCTTATATGGATCGTATCAATGCAAGGATTCCAATTAACAAACCGTCAACAACGCTTCGGTCGTTTCGGAACAGGTGTAGGGTGAAAATTTGAGAATACCGGCAAGAGAAGGACGGTAAGTCATCCGAGATGTATTGAACCGCTCCAAACGAAACTGTGTACATACCAGCGAACGCGAGATAAGCGAGATATATCTTGACTATCGATTCAGCGAACGCATAACGAATGCACAAAAGAATTTTATTTTTATGACTTTTAACGGCATCTTAACGCCTGCGATTAACTTACAAACTTTCTTCAGTTTGTGAGCGATTCGCCGGTATTTACACATTGATAAAATTCATAAAAAATGAAATCCATTTCTTGTAATTCCAAATCAGTCATGTTTACGTTGAAAAATTGAGTAAAATAGCTATACCAGAAATCTTAGTAAAGAAAATAGTTCGTTTGACAGCTCAACATAGCCGCAAAGTAATGGGAAAACTGTTGAAAGGGTAGTAAACATATCTATCACCAAAAGAACCATTTATGCAGCAGCTGTAACTGACAATATGATTGTTGTTTATCATTATCCAAAACATACAGATTCCATGGTCTACTTTTTTCCGAAGCTGTGACATCTCCTTTGGGGGGTGGGGGATATATATATCTTTCATCATAGCATATTGTCTACATTGGTTCTGCATAAGTCAGGCCACAGAAAAAAAAACGGGTATGTCATATGCGAAAAAAGAAGGCCCTGACCAGAATGCGCATGCGCGCAGTCTGACCAGGGTCTGCGCTGTGCACACACACACAACTACGCATGTATTGATCATCGATGACCCTGCTAAGCTGGGTGGCTGCACAGGGGGGCCTGTGTCTTCACTATTCGCCACTTTTGCATAAAATAGATTTTCCTGTGACCTGGCCTTGTGTTTTACTACAAAATGTGCCTTACTATAAGAAAAATGCCATATATCGATTTGGAAAAAAATGAAGACCTGGTTCAGCCTGGACATATGTACAATCCGATCAGAGCTTTCCCTGTTCACAGATATAATCTAAAGTAACCAAAAATTCTGTAAGCATACAGCGGACAGCGAATGCCCAGATCAGACTGCGCGGATGCGCAGTCTGATCTGGGCCTTCGCTGTTCGCATTATGACCCAAGAGTCCTTTTTTATGCCATAGCTCAAATCTTGCATGTAATCTTAGTTATTTGCCGAATTTATTCAATGACAGGTCCGTTATATTATAATGCATAAATATTTAGACAGAGCGGAATATGGAGTATGTAATATTTACACTGATTTACATAAAATATACCAAAATATGTTGAGTTGAGGGCTCTCTGCACTTAAACAAGAAACAACTGTTTGTCTATAACCATAACTATTTCAATATATTTTCTATAGACTTTTATATATTACTTTGTTTGTCTATAACCATAACTATTTCAATATACTTTCTATAGACTTTTATATATTACTTTGTATTATTGTGTACTCTCTCTCTCTCTCTCTTTCTCTCTCTCTCTCTCTCTCTCTCTCTCTCTCTCTCTCTCTGCCTCTCGCTCTCATACGAATAATTTATTCGATTGTCTTTAAAGAAAAAAAAAACAACAACACCATGGCACCCTTGCCAAAAGATAAAAAAAAAAGGAGCAAATACGAAATGCTATAACTTCACAAGGAAAAGAAAAAAATAAATCGGATGACATTTTTCGTATTTTTTCGCAACATTTCAAATGTCAAACTCTTCTTTCTGAGACATATAATTTCAAACTCGTCCAGTAACTTTTAAACAATTCTATTGATTAAATAAAAACGTGAAACGATAATACCCCACTATTATCATGTCGTGGGCAGATAACTCTGCCAAACAATGACGAAATTTGCCAATGAGCAATCCCAAACCAGACCTCCACAATATCAATGCACATTCAAATTTGGTGAAAATCCACTAAGATTTACTCAAGTTATTGTCCTGATACTAAAATACAGATCTGTTGCGGGCAGATAACTCTGTCAAAAATTGACGAAATTTACCCATTAGCAATCCCAAAGCAGATCTCTAAAACATTAATGCACATATCAAGTTGGGTGAAAATCTATTGACATTTACTAAAGTTATCATCCGGAAACGAAAATATGGATGTGTCGCGGTCAGATAACTCTGTCAAAATATAACGAAATCTGCACATTATCAATCCCAAACCAGATCTCCACAATTTCAATGCACACGCCAAGTTTGGTGAAAATCCATTGTTGACATTTACTCAAGTTATCGTCCGGAAATGAAAATGCGAACGGGCGGACGACAAACGGACGGACACACGGACAACCAATGTGATACCATAATACCCCGCCACTATTGTGTGGCGGGTTATAAAAACAGACTTTTTAAAAATTTAAGACAAGTAAAGTATGGATATAAAGTATCCAAATACTTAGGCTAAATCGGGGTGGGTGAGGGTTTGTAAATATGGTACTATTTTCTTAGAAAAAAAATGCTATAATACAGAAAAAAAAATACTGCATTACAGGACAGAAATAAAAATAAGAATATTATAGATTAAGGAAGACGTTTCATCTGTATTTAATGAAAAGAACATATCTTGATGTTCATTTCAGAGTTTTGAACTACAGTGTAATTATCAGCTTTGTGGTTTTCAGGTTTTAATATGCGGTTAATTATTGACTATCGTTTGAATGGATCGCTTTTCAAAGTTTTCTGAAACCGCAAGGAAAGCCATGCTGGAGGGACGATTAACACCGCCAAGGTCGAACTTCCGACCTGCTGTCTGGCATAAATCCGAATTTAAAAGAACATTTCGTAATTATTTAATTTTCTCTTATAAATGAATAAGGTATTACCGTAGTTACTCTAAGAATCGCACAGACTGAGCAAACAGTGTAGACTCTGATCAGACGCCGCAAACGCGGCGTCTGATCAGAGTCTGCGCTGTTTGCTACTCATTAAAAAGTTTTTGGCATATAAATAGATAGTAGAATGGATATTCTATTTTTAGGATAAGTAAAATAAGAATTTAAGGTTCTCTAATCCTTAGGATATATACGAAAAATGTGCTTTCTGGTGACAGGGTCAAAACTGAGTATGTTTTTTAAACGCAACCTTTATGCTTGACAATTTTACTTTCGAAAAAATAAAGTCATGTCGGCTCATTACGTAACCTATTTAGCCTTTAAGGCCAAGACAAATATTATTTTGCAACAGTGTAGATCCAGATATAATGAGCCGTCTTCTCAGGGTCTATAATATTTGCCTTTTGGTTCGATTTATAACTGTTACCCTTTTGGCAGCATGGATGTGTCCAAATGCAGAGATGGAAGAGTCTATTTCTGAAATTCTAGGTTGAAGTTGTTAATAAATTTGTGTAATTATTTCCGCTCTAAAAATATATATAATGAAAGTAGGATGTGTTCAACTATCTCGGAGGTTTTAAACCATTTTTGTTTCAATTAAGTTGTTTTTAAACCTTCTCAACTGATTTTTTTTTTTTTTTTTTTTTTTCAATTAATTTGTAATTTCTACTATCAACCTTTCTTCATTGCATAAATCTATCTAAATTCACTTAACATTTACCATGCTATGGACAAATTTAGCAGACGACAAACTGATGATATGATATTTTTTTACTTTTCCTAGAAAATAGGATATGACACTGCATGCAAATTGTCTCCATAGGAGAAAATTTGCATAAACTGTCAAATCCTATTTACTTAGGATAAAAAAATCAAAATGTCGTCTGCTGAAAATTTTACCCAGCATGCAAAGTGTTAATAACCAAATCTATCCCCATCTTCGCCGTATTATATAGTGAAAATTTGCAACTTACAGAGCTCAAGATAAGAACGTACTAAAAATGTATAGACAATGAAGGCCCTGTTCAGAATGCACGCATGCGCAAGCCGATCTGGCAAATGCTATTTTGCATGTACACGCCGATGTATTTTCCCACCGGTCCTGATTTGTCAGTGAAACTAATGAACAAAAAGCCATTTTATGAATATTTTATTCTAAGTAAAGAAAACGCATCAAATCGGTGTCACGGGATTATTGCTAACGCTCAGCAAGCTAGGTACAAAAAATTCAGCAGACGATATTTTGAAATATTTCTCTTAATCATCTAAGAAAATCGGCATTAACATTTCATGCAAATTATCTCCTCAGGAGACAATTTGCATGAATTGTCAAAACCCATTTTCTGGAAAAAATAAGAAATAATATTATCAATTAGTCATCTGTTGAATTTGCCTAGAGAGTGGTGAAGGTTAATGAGGAGAAAGTTATTATTCATTTTCAATTAATTTGCCTTTTGATAAAGAGTGTGCGGAAGGATATGGAAGTTTAGTCCGGTCATCCCTTTTTTTAATAAACAAACAAATAAACAAACAAGCAAACTGACTGACTGACTGACTAGTAATTAACTAGCTACTAACTAACTAACTAACTATCTAACTAACTAACTAGCTAGCTAGCTAACTAACTAACTAACAAACAAACAAATAAATCCGATCAAGGCCTTAACTGTCTGCTTTCAGAATTATGTGATACTCTAGAATATAATGGATATATAGCAAAGCCCTTTGTTATTTTTTTAATTAATTAATTAATTAATTTATTAATTAATTATGGCAACAATAATAATAATTATTATTTTTATTATTATTATTATTATCATCATCATCATCATCATTATTATTATTATTATTATTATTATTATTATTATTATTATTATTATTATATTACCCATATTATCATTTAAAAAAAATAATATTTCATCAGTCATTATAACGAAGATATGAATTACTAACCCTAAAAGAACTATGCAAAATTGTAGCAGACGAAATTCTAATTTTCTTATTATTTTCTGAGAAAATGAGACTTGACATATCATGTGAATCGTCTGCATAATGTCGAGTCTTATTTACTCTGAAAAAATACAGAATATAAAAGAACAGAAATTGTAATTAGACCTCAACTAAACAGAATCTAGTTAAAACAAAAATTAAAAAAAAAATGACGTCTGCTGCTGTTGCGATTAGCTCTTTAAGGGCTAAAAGAGGAAAAAAGTTCAGTTGAGCGAGGGATAATCTGCTGGAAGGAAAGAATACGTATTTATATTTTACCTCATTGCCTACGAGTTCCCATCTAATTATCCTCCAGAGGAGAATCCGCTTTTGACTTCAATAATCCAGGTACTATCTTTTTATTTATCCATAAAAATGCTTTCTAGTTTTTCTTCATGAAACAATTTTGACTTATTGACATTCTTTGGATATGAATGACAGAAAAACTAAGTACACTATGTATTCGGTGACAAAGGTTGATGACAGGTCGTCATTAGGTAACAATTTAAACTCGTTAATTGGTTTAATTGGGTCTTTCAAAGGTAAAAGGTACCTTCCGGACCCGTTTAATGGAAAATCCAGTCAGCTTTGCATTCACAAGTCGCGACTCGCCTTAACCCTTAAAAAGCCAAGAAAACCTATATCTGAAAATGTCGTCTGTTTATGTCGCCTGCTGAATATTCTTGCAAACTTTTCAAACCTATTTTTGCATATACAGTCACAGTGTGGACCATGTTCAGACTGCTTGAGCAGTCTGATCTGGGTCCACACTGTTTGCAAAAATGACTTTTAAAATTGGATAAAACAGATGACAAAGCAGACGACAATTGTTGTGATTGGCAGTTTAAGGGTTTAACCATTACCAGTCTCTAGGCATATTCAGCAAACGACAAACTGATATTTTCTTATTTGCTCCCAGAAAATAGGCTTTGACATTTCATGTAAATGTCCAAGTTGCATGAAATTTTAAAGCTTATTTTCTGGAAAAAAAAAAGTAAGAACGATATTTCAAAATATCGTCTGTTAAATTTTTTTACCCAGAGTGCTGAGCGTTAAGTATACGTGTAATTTGAACCATTTTGTTTCGTCGAGCGAGCAGACAAGATCCTGATAAAATTGTGCATGCTCTTAGGATCAACACTGACCACATACTGTTCCACGGTCCCTTTGATTTTGACTCCGACCAATTGCCTCTATTTAGCGTAACAAAAGATCAAACAGACAGTTATTATTTTTCCAGTCGCGAAGAAATTTGTAACAAACCGGTATGGAGAAAATTCACAAATGATAAAATTGCTAAAATGCAAGGCCTTCTTTAAATGAATATATATTTTAACTATAATTCCAATTTAATTTTAGTCCTTGAAGTATATATGTTACCATGTCAGAGTTTATCATACCTTCAGAACGGACCGTAAGATTGGCAGGTAGCATACCCTCATAATTAACCTTTACGACTGCAGCTGACATTTTAGGTTTTTTATTCTTTATTTTTCATAGAAAATAAGGCTTGACATTTCATATGAAATGTCAAGCCTTATTTCCTATGAAAACTAATAAACAACAGAATGTCGTTTGCTACGTTTTTCCTTGCCAATTTAAGTCAAGAAGCAGTTTGTTTGTTTGAGCTGATGTTTAGCGGCCCTGTCAACACTATTTCAGTCATGTCGAGTCTTCTCCTAGTGAGAGGCAGTAAGAAAAGAAGAAGGGGATATATAAGAAAAGGTCCAACATTGCTGCCCAAAACCCAATCATGGCAGGGCCAACCATATGAAATTTTCAACGAAAGGGCACACAGTTAGGCACGCGTTTCTCTACTTCCTCGCAGCTTGCTTCTAACTGCAGGTCAGGCAGTGCCAAAGTCACGCATTTAAAGCACTAACCACAATGCCAGCATTATTATTATCATTTTATTTTATTATTTCTGAGATTGACATTTCAAGTTTGATCTTCTTTGAAACACTAAAAGGATTTTAGAATGCTGTCTTCTTCAATTTTGCTCAGTAAATTTTAAATCAGTGATACGCAGCCTTCACCGTCTCCGTCTCACTCCGACTATGTCGCCGCGGAATCGTAGCTTCACACCTCGCGAGACCGGTCGAGACTTCACGAGTGCTCGAGTGTCTCCTTCGCTGATCTTTATCACCGCACAGTCAATACAATGATGTTCACCACCAGTTCTACTCGGCCATAAGTCACGAATAAAGATTGAATCACATTCGTTTTTTTTTTTTTATGTAATATTTCAATTTACACATTACTGAAATAGTTTAACATGAAGTCGTTTGATTCTTATCTTCGGACTGCTTAACCTTTTACCACCATCTGGGCAAATTCAGCAGACAACAAATTGATGATATTTTTCTTATTTTTGCAAAAACATACCTATATAATTTTGACCACACCTTTATATAGTAAAACTGGGGTTTACAGGGGTATACATTATTTTTCTTATTTCTGCTCAAAACAAAAATTGTGGGTACTCGTTAGAACAGCCTCGGCGAGGCGGTTCAAACGAGTACACACTATCTATGTTTTGAGCAGAAATGTGAAAAATAACAGAATTTTTATCGGAAAAAATCTTGAGTTTTTTGGTGATGAAATTTCCAATATATTTGTATAGGCATGTTTTCGTAATGACAATCATTCACCAGTAATTTTTTTTTTCTTATTGAAAAATATATAATTAATCATAGCTTGTTAATTTCCCAACATTTCTCTTTGCTCATTAACGTTCCCATATTTTTCAAGGTAGCTATCTTCTAGCTAAAATAAAGCTGCATATATACTCAACATAATAAGAACAAAATCAATCCATCAATCTATATATCTTTTAAAAGCAAAATGCCTCTTCCCAGACACCCCCCCCCCCCCCCCACACCTCCCCCCACAACCCCGCCGGGAGTACGATATTTCTTACAATTGCAATTTGTTAGGTACCACAATTAAAACAACTCGAAAATATTTAAATGCTAAAATAAATAAACGAATTGTTCAATGACTGGCATCTGGTCAAATAAATAAATAAATAAATAAATAAATATATATATATATATATATATATATATATATATATATATATATATATATATATATATATATATATATATATATATATATATATATATATATATATATATATATATATATATATATATATATATATATATATATATATATATATATATATATATATATATATATATATATATATATTAACGATATCAAAGTTTCATGTTCTTCTAAAACAGAATGTCTATAAATATCAAAGAAATCATACAGTTTTAGTTCAGATCAGATCAGTCAGTTTTGTTTTGTTTTTTTGTTTTTTTTGTATTGTTTTTTTTTTTTTTTTAATTTTATCCCATCGAAAAAAAGTCTTAGCCGTATTGTCGATTTCATTAGAAATCATGTATGTTTCAATTTGTGAGAGCATTCACAGAGAATTTCATAAACGAGGTAAAGCTATGAAATGACAACGTCTTTTAACGGAGGAAATGACCACATTACACTGTAAATATCTTTTTACATCATTAGACTATTTATAAAAATTAGTACGCAATTAATATAGCCATTAACATTTTCCTAATTCGCTGACTTTTGATTTATATACTGACTAACGCATTTTGGTGATAACCATGTATTAGCTCTTTTCGCTTAGCATGCTGGGTAAAAAATTCAGCAGACGACAATTTGATTTTTTTTCTTATTTTTCTCAGAAAATAGGTTTTGATATTTCATGCAAGACAATTTGCATGAAATGTCCAGCCTATTTACTGAGAAAATTAAGAAAACATATAATCAATTTGTCGTCTGCTGAGAGGGGTTAAGGTCAGAGCAAGGGTCACATCCGGTAGTTGGTTAACAAAATTAGGTAGGATTAAAGATAATATATTTATCCGTTAATATATTTTTACTATTGCCGTCTGTTTTTATTTTATTATAAAACATTTTGTACTTTATTAATTTATTCCGTAAGTTATCATGGTTATTGGTAAAAGCAAGGAAAAGTAATCTGTCTGTTTTTGTACAATAGATTCTAAAAAGGAATAACCCTTGAGAGCAATAAATACGCATATAAAACTGAAAATACAGTAAAACCCCGTTATAACGACAGCATTTGTTCCCAAAGATATTGCCATTAAAATGAATTTGCTGTTGTAAAGAATCCTTAATGGACAGAATGATATGTAAGAAAGACCTTGCTTTATTCTTATTTCTTCATGGAACGTATGTTTTGGATATCTGTTAGAATCGCCTCGGCGAGGCGATTCTAACAAATATCCAAAAACATATGTTTCTTGAAGTATTGAATAACGATGAGGCGATTCTAACAAATATCAAAAACATACGTTTCTTGAAGTATTGAATGACAATGGTCCTGCATAATTTCTGACAAACTGTCACCTCTTGAGAGAAGGTTTCCGTGCTAGTCAAATTGTCAGTATTTTGTTTGTGTTGAGGTTTTACGGCCCAGTCAACCCAATGGGGTCATGTCGAGCGCGGTCAGTTTACCTAATCACAGGTTTACTGGGCAGGCTTAGTCCTCTAAGCGGTTATCCAGTATTGTGCACATTCTTCCGCCAGAAACTGACAACTGCCCTTCTTGAATCAGCGGAAGGGAGAGAATGACAGTAGAAAATATTTCATGATCAATCTCCACGAAAGAATGTTGCCGACCTCGGCGGGGGTTGAACCCGCGACCTCCTGGTCTCCAGTCGGACGGCGCATCCAACTGAGCCACCGAGGCCGGCCAAATTGTCAGTATAATGAATTTTGTCGTTGCATTGAGTGTCGGTATAATGAGGACTGACTGTAACTGAAGTGACTTTTTTTTTCCTGGGTAGATTAAGCTGGACACACGCGCGCGCGCGCACACACGCACGCACTGAGTCAGTCAATATTCTTTAGTGATGACTGATCAGGAGATATTTTCTACGGGAATTCTCTTCCTTACGCAGAAGGGCAATTGTCAGTTTCTGGAGAAAGAATGTGCACAAACATTGGTTAACCGCTTAGAGGATTAAGCCTGCCCAGGAAAAGGCAAACTGACCGGCTCGACATGACCTAAATAGTGTTTACTGGGCCTTAAACACCAGCCAAACCCAACCACCAATATAGTATGTATAACTGCAACTGCAATTTCATGACATCCATATGAAATTGTTTTAACCGCAACTGCAAATAAAATATTGCCAGTTACGATCTTATTTAACTCTTAGCATGCTGGGTAAAATGTTTTTAACATACAACATATTGAAGCGTTTTTTGCTTGTTTTTAGCAGACAACATATTGAAGCTCTTTTTTTTTTCTTCTTGTTTTTAGCAGACAATATATTGAAGCTTTTTTTCCCTTTGTTTTCCCAGAAAACAGATTTGGACATTTCATGCAAAAGGAGACAATTTGCATGAAATGTCGAATCCTGCTTTCTGAGAAAAAATAAGCAAAATATCACCAGTTTGCCGTATTCTGAATTAACACAGAGAGTGGTAAAGACACCGTTTTGCTATATGGAATATTTCAAACTTGCTTTTTGTTAGGAATCCAACTCTGATTTTTATCAGCACCCCTGCAGTGTGTCAGCCCAATCTTATAATCCATGATTATAATATAATTGGAATTTACGAAGGAAAACGTACCGTATCTCTGAAAAAATGAAGGGCTGAAACCCATACTAGCATGGCGTGCTCGTTGTCTGGTCAGGAATATTATTTCTTTTTAAACTCCTATTTAATAACACTGTGCTGTTGAACACTGAAGACCTATGGTCTTAAATTAAAGCGCGAAAGTTCAAGGTCAAGGCGATATGTTATGCGGGGGCGTGGGGGGGGGGGGGGGAGGGGTGGGGGGGGGTGCTGGGGCTTGTGTAAAGCATACTTTTCCTCAGCAAATTTCAATAAAAAGAAATTATTTTGAGCCGAATTATGGGAAAATAGCCGTTATAGCATTTTCGAACAGCAAAGGTTCTAGCGAGCCTGCGCATCCGCGCTGTCTCCCCGGAGCCTATGCTGTTCGCTTAGTTAAGCGATAGGCCAAGGGGAAACTTCACTATGAAGCGAGCATTCGCACTGAGACTGATTCGACCAAAAGTCGGAAGCGCTTTTTCTCGCTCATTTAACCATTACCACTCTTTGCGCTATTTCTGCAGACGACAAATTGGTGATATGTTTCTTATTTTTTCGCAGAAACAGGATTTGAAATTTTCATGCAAACTGTCTCCACAGGAGATTTGAGACAATCTGCATGAAATGCCAACTCCTGTTTTCTTGAAAAAAAAAATAAAATAAAATAAAAAATAAGAAAAATTTTTCAAAATGCCATTTGCTAAAAAAAATTCCCTGAGTGCTATGCGTTAATGTGTTATATTTAACCTTTGTAGTATTAGACTTCTGTCTCTTAGGTCTCAGCATGAAGATTTTCACTAATTTATTCTAAATACTAGTGACTATTTGTACTTTTATCGTACAATAACTATATTACTTCACTGAAATCTCTATATACGTTCTCTTTGCATGCATTGACTATTTCGTCCCTCATTTGATAAGCACACTCTCTCTGTCTGTCTCTCTCTGTCTCTGTGCGTGTCTCTCTCGCTCGCTCGCTCGTACGCACGCACAGTTATAGTTTACATAATGGAAGTATCCGTTGTAATAATGACTGTTATTAATAATACTGCTACTACTACTACTACTACTGCTACTAGTGATAATATTAATATAATAAGAATAAAACGATAATAATAATTATATTCTTCATAACGATAATAATAATAACAATATTAATAATAATGATAATAGCAATAATAATAATAATAATGCGATAGTAGCAGTAGTAGTAGTAGTAGTAGTAGTAGTAGTAGTAGTAGTACCGCTGTTGTTGTTAACACTGTCTGCAAATGATACAGTTTTTACATGTTCTGCTAATTTTTGGTTCTGATGAAAACCTTCGTTGTCCACTCACAAAATCTTTGGGCAATGTTGAACAGTAAAAGCCCCGATCAGTCTTATCCGGGCCTTCGTTGTTCTCACATGCCCCTTTTGTCACGGCGCGGCCAGAATTAAGAAGGTTACTATGCCAAGGAAATCTAGTTAACTTCATAATTGATCCGACAGCCCTGATTGGCTATTCATCATTATGAAATGCATGAAAAAGGCCCTTATATCCTATGCGAACAGCGAAGGCCCAGATCAGACTGTGCGAATGCGCAGTCTGATTTGGGCCTTTCCCGTTCGTCAATATACAATCAACCTGGTGTTAAGTAAGCACCTATGAGAATGCCATAAAGTGGTTGCTTAAGACAGGTAAATTTCCATTTCTTTATCTTTCATGGGATCTTACACAGTGGCCTTTTAAGACAGTGAATGCTTAATACAGCTGGCCTTTAAGATAGGTTTGACTGTACGGAAAAGACTCTTCTGATGCACTGCCGGAGGTCCGTAGGTTGCTTGGTAAAAGCATAGTCGTCTTTTAAAAGGAACCGGGGCACAGCATTTCCTGAAGGATTGCATATGCGCCCAACGAAGACTGAGATCAGCCTGCGCATACACGCAGGCTGATCTCTGTCTTCGCTGTCCGCTCGAAGACGCTTTGGATCCTTGGCTACCTACAGAGTGCCATGTGAAGACTCTGACCAGACTGCACTGATTTACATGCTGAGCTGAATCTTCGCTGGGCGTTCAGGCACACTTGTAGAAAATGCTGTGCCCCGGCTCAAATGTACTGATTCAACGGCAATCGTGTTTATCCTAATTATTTGGACTTTACCATACTGGTATTAAAATTTGGACGTCCATTTCATACCCATTAATGTATGGTAAATTTCCCCCATTAAGACCATTTTTAGGTGGTCTTAAAGTGGTCTTATTAGTGGGTTGGTCTTAATATTGAATACAGAATATGGTAACTGACTAAAATTTCGAACACTTTATTCCATACTTTTTTGTCTAAATTTTGCTTTTATGCAGTAGTTTCGTAAAATACTTAGTGGGACGGCAAACAATGTAGACCCTGATCAGACTGCTCCTGAAGGAGCAGTCTGATCAGGGTATACACTGTTTGTATATCTATTTTGTCCGAAACTTTGGTGTTCTATCTTAAGACATTTACCGTAATAAGAAAGAAAACATTTGGGACTGGCAAAAGCTGGTCTTAATATAGACTGGCTCCAATCTCCAGTGCTAAATATTTCTCCCATAATCTTGTTTGATAATCAACTAAAAAAGAAAAAAAACATGACTGTAAAGGCTGGTCACTAGCCTCTACATTCATGATATTACTTTGGTTTTATTTTAGTGGATTATTAAACAGATTATAAGAAAAATATTTCGTCACTAGCGACTGGAGCCAGTCTGGTCTTAATAGTGGAGTGGTCTTAATTTCGAGCGGTCTCAAATGCGGAATTTTTCTGTATTTAAAATCGTTGGATAAGTGACAAAAAGTATGGAGAACAATTTATATTATGTACAAAGTGTGCGTCTCTCTGACTCATGAAAACCTAGAGCAGCCGCTGCACCACGCACTTCTAGAATTATCATCGTATTTGCATGTCGGAAATGTTGCACATACAGAAATACAAGCTTGATTCCTTGTTCGTTGTCCAGGACATCTAGTAGCCTGTCAACTCCCTAGGGGCGGATTCAGAGTTGGTTAGGACGAAGAAGTTACCAGCACTGGTAAAGTTGTAGACTAGCTCAAGTCTCCAGTGACTAAATTTTTTCCCTTATTATCCTGTTTGAGAGTTAAACCAAAATAATATCATGACTATAATCATGATAGTCATGATATTATTTTGGCTTTATTTCAGTGGATTATGAAACAGGATTATAAGGGGAAAAATAGTCACTTGAGACTGGAGCCAGTCTAATAAAGATGGGGTAAAGACATACCTACGTACCATAAAAGTACACGTAGAGGCGATGGGAGTTAGAACCCACTCACGTCTTGGGCTTTATAATATATGAATGACAAATCCATTTGATAACCTGCTGAGATGTCTAAAGTGGTGCGACGGAAATACAAGCAGTGTAGACCTAACTCAAACTGCTTTTTCTACACGTCTTGGTACCAGAATTGGTCAAAACGTAGTTTAGACAATTCTGCATGCTGATCTAAGCAACAGTGTATATCCACAGTAGTTGCTTTTTTAGTTAAGCGTCTTCTAGAGACCATGTTAATTGACCTTGCACTAGCCGAGATCCGGTTAACATTTCTGCGATACACTCAAGCTTCTTTCATGTCACTACCATGCCCTTTCTGCTTTTGGATTTCCCCGAGAATCATGAAAATAAACAGTAAAGATCTGGCTAGACTGAATGGTTGTGCGAAGGTTAGGTTATTCAGTATGCTGGTACATTTTATTTTAACCTTTATCACTCTCAGGGCAAATTCAGCAGACCACAATTTGATAATTTTTTTTTTTCATATTTATCTCAGAAAATAGTCTTTGATATTTCATTCAAATTATCTCAGAATTTATCTCAGAAAATAGTCTTTGATATTTCATGCAAATTGTCTCCATAGAGACAATTTGCATGAAATATCAAAGCCTATTTTCTGAAAAAAAAAAAAATAATAATAAGAAAAGTATTGCAAAATGTCGTCTGCCGAAATTTTGACCCATCATGCTAAACGTTAATGGAGAAAACTGATAACTTTTTGCCCGAAATATCCATGATTTCAATGAAAAATATTTCAAAATGTCGTCTGCTGAAACTTTTACCCAACGTGTTAATCGTTATTTGAGAAAACTGGTAACTTTTTGCCCAAATTATCTATAACTACCGCTTTCCAAAATTCTGGAACCGCCCAAGTTGCCCTTAAAGTGACACAGACAGAAACAACGTTACTCTGGGCATGTCGGCAATTACTTCAAAGACTAGGAACATCTTCTTTATCTATACAAGTTTTATTATCAGACAATTATCTTGTCAAATGTTTGATTGTTTGCATGAAGTACTTATACGAAAAATATATATTTACGAACGTGCTCCAGGGAAGCGACCATACCGCATACAGACATAGAAAATCCCCCTTTTTTAGTGAAACTCACTAATTTTTGACTCCAAAAATACAGTTTTGTGCACTGTCTTCCTAAAGAGTTAAGAAAATTTTATTTTGACAACATGTCACAATATATGGGTAGCAAAGGTCAAGATTATATATTCAGCATTTGTATATTCTGATCAGGGTCTACGCTAGTCGCTGAGGCGAAATGTCCGCACATTCTGTTAGCGACGAGCGTAGACTCTGATCAAACTACGTAGACGCGCAGACTGATATGAGTCAATGCAGGTCGCATAAATCATACGGTCGACTTTCCATCTCAAATGATATACACTTTGCAGCAACAACTTCAGATGAACTATTATCATTATCTCGTACCCAAAGTACTGATATTTTTCTCATTTCTACGCAAAGCATATGTTGTGGGTACGCATTTGAAGCGCCTCTATGCGGCGCTTCTAATTTTTATTTATTTATCTATTTTATTTTATTTATACAATATTTAAAGAGGATACACAATTAGCTTCAAAAGCTATTCTACCTTGTGGTCCTCTATAACATACAAATATAAAATACGTACAAATATATACATTAAAATGACACAGCATTGTAACACAGAAAGATACTATTATGCAAATCAATTTACAAACAATAAAACTAAAAGTATATGATAAATGTTTAAAACAAAATTAAAATTTAATTTCATAAGAGATATCCATGAGACTTTGCATCATGCAGGGCACATAAAACCATAAAACTGGGTCATAGGCATGTTAGCTAGTAAAAGGTAATATGTTCTTGTTTTTTTTTTTTTTGAAACGTATCACACAGTAAGATGTAGCCATAAAGAAGAACACGCACCACACGCACCACACGCACCACACGCACAACAGGATCGGAAGGTGTACCGGAACGTTACGTAGTCTCTCATCAACTTGATATGAGCCAACTCGGTTCCATTACGAAAACATGCCTATTCAAATATACTGAAAATTTTACCGCCAAAAAACGAAAGTTTTCAAATAAAAAATTCTGATAATTTTCATATTTCTGCTCAAAACATAGATTGTGGGTACCCGTTAGAACCGCCTCGACGAGGCGGTTCTAACGGGTACCCACACTCTATGTTTTCGAGCAGAAATAAAAACAAATAATGTATACCCCTATAAACCCCAGTTTTATTATATAAAAGTGGGGTTTAAGGGGGTCAAAATTATTATATAGGCATGTTTTCGTGATGCGACCGCGCCATTCATACAGGCACCGTACCGAAACCCGATGGTCGAGATCATGCGGCGGAAACGAATGTCCAAACAGCATGCCCCTCACACCGGGACCCGCCACGGTGACATATTAGACACAGCCGATACAGAGCAGGCCCTAAGTGTGCGTGAGGTGTGAGATGGAGCAGCATCTCACTATGTCTGATTAATGAACAGTGATAAAATACCATTAAAAGTAAAAATGTTTCGGAATAAATTATATTCCTTCTAAACCACTGTTTTAAGACTTTTCTTAAAAGCATTTAATGTATCACAGTTTCTGACTGGCTGAGGTAGTGAGTTAAATGCATACCCATAACCCAGATTTTTATGGAGAATTAAGATTTTTGTCATATGATGTGAGAAATATGAAATATTTCGGTTACTAAGCGCATTATAAAGACAGAGTTATGCAATAAAAGTAGCTTGCTAGAAATAATATTGAAATGTTGGTTTAAAAAGGGCAAAATTCTGACCCCGGCCCCAAACCCTTACCAATTATATAGACTCCTACATACTCCTGTGCACTTTATACTGCGGCGGAATATGGGGGTAAAATATATACATGTCATTACATAATTGTTGACAGAATGTGGTTCTTCGTTGTAGGCACAGACTGCAAAAAGGACCCTTTTTTCGTGCGCGTGTACTTGTCTTTTTTTTAATAACCCTTTCTAAATAGTCACAAATCATATCTGGTATGCAAAGAGCTTAATTAATCGTTTCCTTTTCACTATTTTTTCCTGTTTCCAATTTCAACTTAAAAATGGCCAAGATTCCACCTTCCACAATTAATTTTACTTCCGTCATAGTGCCCTGCCCTGTGCAGTGCGGCGACACGGTGATCTTATGAATAAAAGATACACATTACCGTATTTATCCTAAGTATTTAGACACCGCCACTCCTTACCATAATTGTTCTAAAATTTCAACAAGTACAATTTACTACCCGATGTTGTGTCTAGAAATTGCTGGACGATTAGCAAACAGTGTAGACCCTGATGAGACGCCGCGTTTTGCGGCGTCTCATCTGGGTCTACACTGTTTGCTCAGGCATGTCTATCCGAATACATAGTCAAATATGGTATTCTGTCTATAGTCTGCGTATAAGCTGAAATCTTATTAGTCGATATTTTTTTCATGTAAATAGGTGATTAAAAAATCTACAATATAGCGAACTCTTAGAATCTAAATTTGAATTTATGTATAGTGGACCCTCGTTACAACAACAATATTTGTTCCCAAAGATGTTGTCATTAAAATGAATTTGCTGTTGTAAAGAATCTTTAATGCAGGAGAATGATATGTAAGAAAGGGTATTTCTCCACTGAACATATCCTTTGTATATTTGTTAGAAGCATTAAATACAATATTCTTGCATAATTTCTGATCATCTGTCACCTCTTTATAACGAATTTTGGCGGTGTATCGAGTATCTCTATAAAGAGGGTTGGTTGTATTGTGACACGCAACAGAAATTCCTTCAAAAAGTGTGTGTGACAGGGAAGGCCCATCCATGGACCGGGAATTGCCCCAAAACTTGATACACAATCCTTAAAATCTTCAACTGGGAGGACATGTTGGAAGCTGAGAGTACATTTCCATCTCTAATTGTGACAGGGATGGATTTTCGTCATTTAAAAGGATAATCGGCAAACTTCGTATGATTCCGTAAGAAGGTATCGTATTTTACCCTAAATATTCGGACAGACATGTCTAAGTAAACAGTGTAAATCCAGACTGAACTCTTTCTAAAAGCAGTGTGATCAGGATCTTCATTGTTTGCCATTCCTAGGCAACATAACTGGGTAGTGAAACAGACTGGTTTAAAGTTAAGGATAAATCTGGTGAAAAAAAAAAAAATTATCGTATTTTCCCTAAGTATTTGGACTGACAAGCATGAGATTACAGTGTAGACCCTGATCAGACGCCACAGTGCGCGGCGTCTGATCAGGGTCTGCACTGTTTGCCACTCATCCAGCATTTATAGACACATCAACAGACGGAAGTGTGGACTTGTTTAAATTTTAAAAATATTAAAAAAAAAAAAAAAAAAAATGTCCGAATACTTCAGGTACGTACGGTAAAGTGTCCGAAAACAGTCGAACTTCAATGTCTGGAATATCTTTGGGACCATAGAAAATTCTTCGAGACATAGGATGTTCGAACCACAGAGGGTTAATCATGGTGCCGGGTCAGGAATAGCGATAATGTAGTGATTTTTTTCCGATTTTCTACACAATAATTGTATATAGTGTACTCATTAGAATCGCCTCGATGAGGCGATTCTAATGAGTACACACAACATACAGTTACATGATAAACAAGAAAATTACCCTAAATACTTGTTTTCTTGAGCCATCGGTATAATTTCGTAGAGACTAAAAAAAAACGAGTTCGAATTAGCGATGGTAAACGAGCCATCGGTGTTCGAGCTATTGAGGTTCGACTTTATATAAGATGATTATCATACACTGTAGCGGAGAGTCGTAGGTGACGATTCATATACAATTCTTAAGACTCACATTAGCATGAGTATTTTTTCTTAATTTTTGAATGTTTGACAAAGATTATTTCTACACAGCAGACTTAAAAAAGTAATGGAAACTGACGACCATTTGGTGGCAATAGAGACTTTATCATTATTTTAGTATCTTTTATTGCAAATTCTCTTTTAATATTTATTTAAAAGTAAAACAAAAAATATAAAGCTTTAATCAACGCAGTATACTTATCATTTCAGTTATACGTTTAGGACATTGTCGAAACGTCGGGCAAACAACGCGATTTTGACTTCATCTGACGTCGCAGTGACGTCAAATGACGTTTGTTGTTTCGACGTTGTATGTTTACTGAGCTTGTATTCTAATTCTGTCCATCTATTCGTCCTGCATCGCCCCCTTGAGAGAATTGTGGTCAGAATGAAAAGTGTCGCAGGAGAAAGTTCAGATATTTTAGTTAAAAGCTGATAAAAACAATTTCACAGGTTTACGGCATTGTATCGTTTAGGCTATAGACGGTTGAACTAAATGAGGTCAGGTCATTAGACAGGATAGTCTGGGGATTGTTCCACTGTACAATCCATTGCTAAAGGGAAGAATGAATATCTATTATACATCACGAAAACATGCCTATACAGTTTGACCCCCTTAAATCCTACTTTTATAGTAAAAGTGGGCTTTACAGCTAGTGTACATTATTTTTCTTATTTTTGCTCAAAGCCATAGATTGTGGGTACTCACTAGAACCGCCTCGCCGAGGCGATTCTAATGAGTATTCACAATCGATGTTTTGAGCAGAAATATAAAAAATATCAGTTTTTTATCTGAAAATTTTCAGTTTTTGGAGCTGAAATTTTGAATAGGCGTGTTTTCGTAATGAGTTAGCCATGGTTCATCAATTTGAAATTTATTTTTATGCAACAAGATTTCAGCTTCACATTTAAAAGGTAAGCGCTTCTTAGTGAATGTACATTATTAAAAAAAAAAAAAAAAAAAAAAAAAAAAAAAGACAGTAAAACTTCGATGACTCGAACACCGATGACTCGTCTACTGTGGTTGATGCGAACTCGCTTTTTGAGTCCCTGTGAAATCTTTCCTATAGCTCAAGAAAACAAATATTAAGGGATATTTTACGGATTATTTATTTTTCTGATTCTATCATGAAACTGTATGTTGTTTCGCTTATTAGAATCGTATCATCGAATTGATTCTATTGGGTACCCCCAACATACCATTATTTATAGAAGATCAAATGTATCCTTAACCCTTGTCATGCTGAATAAATTAAGATGCCACGCTCGTTTTCAATTTTCAGCAAATCAGATTACTTAATACAGATTATTGATATAACTTCACATACTTAATGGCAAACAGTGCAGATCCAGATCAGTTGGCTTCAGAAGCCAACTGATCTTGATCTACACTGTTTGCAAAGGCAGGACATATCCGGGTTCAGCAGGATTAGGGTTGAATTACCACATTTGCCTCCTGGCCTGGTACTATGATCAAACACTCAGTGGCTCGAACTACCCATGTCTAGAACAAATTTTCATGGTCTCAAAGATGTTCGAGCCATTGAAGTTCGACTGTATAATGTACAACAAAACAGACCAAAGTTAAACATACCCATCTTCTACGTAATGAATTATTCCTTAGTAGCTGAACAGGTAAAAACAGTCGTCAAATGATTCGAACTAAATAACAATCTTATACATATGGTGAATTGTCGATAGCAAACAATTATCAAATATTCACAATTTCAATTTTATAACAAATTAAGACATTTCGTGACTTAAGTCGTTATCTATATGCTGTCCCTTACGGTATAAGCTATGGTGGCATCATAGAACCACCATAATCGACTTGGGCGATCACTTGGTCGGTTCCTACGAGATGGTACCGGTATCTTCCCTAAGTATTCGCAGGTACCGATATTTATCCTTATATTCGGAGAGACTGACCTGAGCATTAAACTTGCTAGATGTTTGGCAAACAGTGTAGACCCAGATCAGACGCCGCAGCATGCGGCGTCTGATCAGGGTCTGCACTGTGTGCCTACCAGCCAGCAATATTTAGACGCATTAACAGGAAGCAAACTGGACTTGTTCCAATTTTAGGATAGTTTGGCAAGGAGCTAAGGAAACTTTGAAATAGTTAGTAGTTTTTGCCATTTTTGATAAGGGAGACCCCATTTGTGACCTCCTGTTTACTTTTCTGTACATCAATTCCCTTCTGAAAAGGGATTTATTCTAAAAGAATGAATCTCCACTGTGTTGCGAGTTTATAGCGCTATTTCCCTATAAAGGGATACACCTAATTTCCTATATATGTCTACGGGTTAGGAATATTTTGTAGACTTTGCTTTACGAAAACATGCCTATTCAAATATATAGAAAATTTCACCACCAAAAACTGAACGTTTCAGATTAAAATTCTGATATTTTTCATATTTCTGCTCAAAACATAAATTGTGGATGCTCGTTAGATCATCATCGAGTACCCATAATCTATGTTTTGAGCAGAAATAAGAAAGATAATGTTAATGGTAATAAACCCAGTTTTACTGTATAAAAATGGGGTTTAAGGGAGTCAAAATTATATAGGCATGTTTTCGTGATGATTTGGGGATGTTTAAATTATTTCGTAGAAGCAGTAGTAATAATGCCATATATGTTTAAAACAAAGCACGTCAAGTGATAAAAAAAATAGATAAATAAAAAAAAATATAAATAAATAAAATAGAAAAAAGGTATATAGTTTGTTGACTAAAGACACAAGAAACAGAGTTTCTCATGACTGGCCCCAAAAGTCAAACTAAGTATTTAAAGAAGACACATTTATACCCAAAAGATGACAGTTTCATTTCCATTGAGCGCCGGTCGGGAGGACGACAAATTGAAACAAATCGTAGCTAAGTAAATGGATAAAATAGCTCTCAATTAAACAGTCGTAATAAAATTGCAACTTTGAGGCTGACATGACATTAATTATATAAAAATCTTCAGCACAAGAAAAGCAGTCACTTTACTCTTTACTCCTTCACTCGATTTATTTTTCCTCAGTTCTGCGAATCTGATATGTCGAGGTACGGACATCTCGAAGTATTTCAGAGGGTTTATTTGGACTTCGAGCTAACGAGAGTCAACTGAACATTGGCAAGACATTTTTCCTAATTCTGCAAATCTGATATGTCGAGGTGCGGATATCTCGAGGTATTTCAGAGAGTCTATTGGACTTTGTGATAACGTGAGTCAACTGAACATTGGCAAGACATTTTTTCCTCAATTCCGCAAATCTGTTACGTCGATGTAGGCTACGGATATCTCGAAGTATCCCTTGGACTTACGTCGATGTAGGCTACGGATATCTCGAAGTATCCCTTGGAAGAGTCCCTTGGACTTCGAGATAATGATTGTATAGTTTTATATAATTAACGGGGCTGGATACATATGGTAGATTTTCCGCCAGTTTGACAAGCGAGATAACTTTTGTGACTTCCTGCACACCAACCCCTTCTGAAAAAAAAGGTCAATTACTCTAAAAGGAAAGAATTTGTTCCCCGATAAAAAAAAATGTTAGTACGAGGAGCAAATTCTTTTCTTTTAGGGTAGAGCTCTTTTCAGAAGGGAACAAAAAGCATTTTAGAAGAGCTGCCTCCCCGGTTTTCACTATATATTGTTGGGAAACACATTATATAGACTTGTTAACGTATAACGTTTTAATTTACGATTTCTGTTTTTCGTCATACGATTTGTTTCGTAACCAAAACTAAAGTAGCCGGCTTCTTGTGCTCGACATTCTCTCTGAATCAAGTCCAAACTTTTGTTTTCTTAGATGTATAAAGATTAATCATTAACTCCACAAAGAGTATATCTGAGCCGGCACACGAGAGAAAGGGTCTTATGGCGTATAATTTTCCAGTTTGTAGTTCTTCAAATGCGCATGCGCAGTCTCCTATTTTGGCTACCGGCATGCGTTTTTGCCCGAAGCTTACTCAAGGCCTCAACTTCGTCTGCGAACAGCAAAGGCTCTGGCGAGACTGCGCATATGCGCAGGCTCGCCTGAGCCTGCTGGTCGCCTATGTGATAAGTACTCTTTTCTCATGTGTTGGTTCATATATGGCCATGTCAGTGTCATCGAATGTATTGGTACATAGAACTTCTCAGACAGTCAGTGACCTCAAAATTCTATTAAGATTTCTATTTTCTCCAGATATTGAAATGATGAACATATCAAGACAGTGTCGTTTTAGGAAACACACACACACACACGCACGCACGCACGCACGCACGCACGCACGCACGCACGCACGCACGCATTTTTTTCTTAACTGAAACAATCGCCGGATCTTCTTATAATATCTTCATAGAATATGAGCTGATGCACAGAATTTCCTACAATATTGCATTTGCGGCCAGCGAAGACTCAGATGAGACTACGCATCCGAGCAGACTGATCGGAGTTTACACTGTCCGCCTGAAGATGCTTTGGGTCCTTGACTACCCACAGAGTGCCCTGTGAAGACTCTGATAAGACTGTGCGGACGCATGCCGTCTTGCAAGGAAATACTCTTTGCTTTTCAGTGAAATATAGGTATTTTCCTGTGGAAATCGATATTTTCATTGCTTCAAATAAAACAGTGAAAATACGGTTTTCGCATATTCACTGTTTGGGACTACTTTTTTTTCTTGAAATCGAATTCCTTATGAATTCTGGGTCAAAAACATTGCCAAAAGGTTTAAGACGTACTATTATATTGTCTGAAATTATGTAAAGAATTAACGTTCCGCCTTAGAACCGCTGACGTCACTTATTGGTCTGACGTATTTCTATTTCTGAACGCGACGCCAGGCGGACTATCACCGACTATGGCATTGTCTTTGTGTCGATTTCTTGTGTTGCATTGCTTTAAATTTTATTTGGCATCATTTTCTAGGTCCAAAACTACGTTTTTTACCCAAAACTACGTTTTAACCCAATATTATGCCCCTGAACACGCTGAAGAAGACCAAATTGACGCCAAATGGCTAGGATAAAAATTAATTTCCCGACTAAGTGTCGAAGAGTAGGTAGAAGTTTAATTATTGTGAATAAAAGCCTAAAAGAAACAGAAAATTAGATGAGGACTCTGACCAGACTGCGCGGACGCATGCGGTCTTGCAAGAAAATACTGTGCCCCAGCCCATTGTATAATTTTCGATTGAATTCAGTATTCCTGACACCACGGACTATTTCAAGGCTTCGCGGTAAAAGAATTGCGCGTGCAATATTTGAACAAATTCTAATAAAGAAACAAACAAACATCTGTTCGAGCATATCGCCATTTTGGCGAGTCCGGAAATGAGCCTCGTTTCGGTTCAACAGACCGGTTCCACGTACAACAATACTGAAATGCTTTCTTTTCAGCCAAATATGATAGATTATGGAACAAACGCTATAATTGTCTGGCAATCACCGCTGCGTGAAATAAATGAACTCTTCTAGTTGAAAAGGGGTCTTCGGGGCATTTGCGGACAGCGAAGACCCAGATCAGCCTGCGCATCCGCGCAGGCTGATCTGGGCATTCGCTGTCCGCTTACAGGATCATTGGATACTGTAAAATGTCGATGTATTGCAAACAATATCCTAATCAGATTGTGCTGTTTCACTGGGTAATCTTGATCTTTACTGTTTGTAGGTCAAATGCCCGAAAACACTTTTCTTATGACGCGACTCAAATGGAAGCAAATTCACTGAAAAACGGGTCTTACGCCATGTATGTACGAACAACGTAAGCCCACATGAGCCGGTGTATTCGCCCAGTCTGACCAGAGCGTTCACTTTTTGCTATTTAGAGCCTGCAGAGGTTAACTATTGAGGATGACATGAGAAGAGACCCTGAGCAGACTGATCGGGTGTATTGATGGTTTTTGCTCTGTTCGACTTAGTGGAAGTCAGATTTTCCCAGAGTGAGGGTTAAAATGTGCCTATGAAAATATTTTGATTTAGGAGAAAGCACTATTCTGGTTTCATCGATTAGTATTTTGGCAAAGGCATCGAACAATCTCATTGAAGACATTTCTCATAGTTTGGAGTTTTTTTTTTTTTTTTTTTTTTTTTTTATTTTAGAAATCTGTGATAGTTGAGAAAGGAATACCATTACTTTAGCAAACGTATTAGTACAGATACCCAAGAAATGTACAATCCTAAGTCGGGGAGGCAAGGTGTGTGTGTGTGCGGGTGGTGGGTGTGGGGATGCAATTTGTATGAAATATCAAAGCCTTTTTTTCTGATAAAAAAAAAGTAAGAAAGACGTCATTAATTTGTTGTCTGCTGAATTTTTTACCCAGTATGCAAAGCGTTAAAATAACATGTGTCCCAATAATAAATAGGTATATATATATATATATATATTTAAACAACTGACCTTGGGATACGGATAACCTTGGGAATATTAATCTCAACAATATGAGCTATTTACTGAAGAGATATGCATACATTTTGTTTTCTTTTAAAGTTAATACTACTTTGTCTTGTAGGGACAGATGCGTTGGTAATTAAACAAAATCTGTTAACATTCTGTATACTTTAAAGTTCATTTACACAGGTTAATTCACAAAGTTTCGTTAAAATTTGCCATTGCATATTCATATGACGATCATAAACTTCAGCATGTTTGTTAAGCTCTCATTTATGGTAGTTCAGCTTGTTTACAGGTTCTGTTGTAGAAGGGATTTTGGCCCTGTCAAGTGAAAAGGGGTTCTTCAAGCTTATATGAAAAGCACTGATTCAGTTTATCCTGCGCATTTGCACAGTTTGGTTAGGATCACTGTCGCCCGCATATAGATTCAATGATATCCAACAATTCATTATAAGCGGACAGCGAAGTCTCTGATCAGACTGCGCAGATGCGCAGTCTGATCAGAGACTGCGTTGTCAGCAAATGCATCGAGGATACCTTTACGAATGATTTACCTGTTTACATATAAACATAATAATTTGTTTATCGTCGCTTCTTTTGTTGCTAAGTATAGAAACAACGTTTTAATAGTGTCACGTTTTTGAAAGTCCTTGTTTTATATTGTAGACTTTTGTATGTAGTGCAGTTAGGGTATTTTCTGTTTGCACATATAATCAAAGTACTGACAGCACTGGTGGGTCGATTGTCTCTGAGTGTGGGCTGGGAAAAAGGTCCTGAATGGGGACTTTTAGAGACTGTTTCATTTAACCCTTAACGTTGTAATTTAAGCAAACAGTGCAGACCTTGATTAGACGCAGCGTTCTGCGGCGTCTAATCTACGTCTGCACTGTTTGCCAATGCCCCAGTCCAGGTTTCAGATAATCCGCTTTACACTGCACTCTGACGTCACAGAGACAAGAATAGCACAGCTATAAATAATCGTGACCTAAATTTATTACAAAATAACGTGGACAACCTTAAAGAAATTTTGGTGTACGGATACTTTGGCTGATTATAAACAATCGACCCAAAAATAGATCGAGTTTACAAAATCTTAACAGTGAACAATAGAACAATGAATTTTTTTTTTTTTTTTTTTTTTTTTTTTGCAGTTTTAGCTGTTTTGCTGAATCAGGATTTAATAGCGTATACCCTAAACATTCAAAGTTCTTCAACTTGTTCAAACTTAATGATAAACATGGTAAGGGAGTAAGATAATCTAATATTTAGGATAAATACGCATACACGTAGTGCTCATTATACGCATTACGTATGTGCGTAGCATGCGTAAGAAAAAAATGATATTTGCAATTTGCAATAAAAAAGCATCAATTAACATAAACTATTTTGTTTCTTTGCCATCAGGCCTGTTCTTAAAGGAAATAATATAGCCCTTCCAAAATAGGGCCTGCTCTTAAAGGAAAGAATTTACTCCCTCTGGGAGCAAATTCTTTCCTTTAAGAGTAGCCCCCTTTTTGGAAGCGGTTCTGTGGACGTCTTGTTTTTTTTTCAAGATTTTTGGTTAGGTGTGCGTAAAAATAGTTTCGTTTCGTTCTGGCTACTCCACGGGTAAATATGGTACATATCCGAACTGGTCGTCGAACTTTAACCTAACCCTCTTCCCCCCCCCCCCCCCCCACCCCGAGATTGACACAGCCCAGCCTATATATCAATGCTGTCTAAATAGAGCCCCCCGCCGCCACTTCTTCCTCCCCACCCTCCCCGCCCCCGCACCTCTACCAACCGCAATTCGATTTGAAGTTCCGTAGAAAAATCAACAGATAGTGTGCGCGAACATCAAAGCCTCTGAATGTGCAGCTGTCTTAATTGTTTGCACCTGACATTCTCTTAATACGGGTCTTTTTACCGGAGCTCACCAATTATTCGAGCTATCTCACACACAAAGGATCAAATTTCTCTGACAAAGGGTGAAAGGCCGAAAATTGCTGGGGACGAACCTCGTTACACTAATTTGCGTTCCTCAGAGTTACAAATGACGGTTTGAATTACAATTTGTCTTCATTTAAAATCGAACTCTGTAATTATGTTTTACCCTTCTAATATTTCTGCAGCGGCCATGATTTTAAAAACGCAAACAAAAAGAACAACATTTAAGGGAACTTGAAATTTGATAGACTTTTACCAGGAAGACAAGTTTTGTGATTTCGGATTCCTCTTTACTTCCCTGCTACATTAAGCTCCACATACCTATATAATTTTGACCCTCCCTTAAACCCCAACCTGATATAGTAAAACTGGGGTTTACAGGGGTATACATTATTTTTTCTTATTTCTGCTCTAAACATAGATTGTGGGTACTCGTTAGAACCGCCTCGTCGAGGCGGTTCTAACGAGTACCCACAATCTATGTTTTGAGCAGAAATATGAAAAATATCAGAATTTTTTATCTGAAAATTTTCATTTTTTTGGTGGTAAAATTTCAATATATTTGAGTAGGCATGTTTTCGTAATGTGATAGCACATGGACACGGCTTGACTGCAGTCACTCTAACGTCGGCTCTAACGTCGGCATCCAGCGTCACCGGCAAAATTTTGTATGAACAGCAGAAGACTTATCTCGTCAGACGACAGCTATAGTCACGTTTCCCATGTGTTAGAGTGAAGGGCGATACAGTCAGATTTCTCTTCCGTAAGGAATATAATTCCATGCATTAGGTTTCAGTACAATCTCTGAAACTTTTGAAGTTGATGGTTTGAACATTCGTAATTAAATAGATTTGATTGACAATGCAAATCAATTGAAATATCCCTATCCTGAATATATTTAATGGATATTTCGTAATTTACCTAAATATTCGAACAGACAGGCTTGAATGAACAGTGTAGATCTAGATCAGACTTCACAGAACGCGGAGTCTGATCATGGTCTACACTGTTTGCCACACAGTCAGCATTTTTTTCGGCACATCAACACGCAGTTAAATGAAATTGTTCAAATTTAGGGCATGTATGGTAAGGCGTGAAAGTGTCCGAAAACGGACTACTTAAGGTATAAACGGTATTATCGCCGTCATTTACTGAAGAGCAGAAGGTCTCGATTTTCTCCTCATAATCCAGGATTCTAACCCATTAATTACCCACGCCCCAATTATATGGTTCACTTTCCTCACTCTCTTGAATACTGTCCGACCTCGTATAACTGTATTTGTCTTAAATATTCGAAAACCCTAATTTCTCGCCATACTTATCTTAAAATTGAATACTTCCTTAGTACTTCAGGGGTGGATTCAGAGGGGTTGGGAGGAGGGCGGGGATCAGTCGAACCCTCTTTTGGCTCAAAATTTCATTTTGGATAAATTTGATAAATTTGGATACCATATTTACTCTAAATATTCACATGCCTTACTCTTTACCTCATACTCCTTTTCAATAAGTCGATTTTACTACTTATGAATGTGTTTAAAATTGGTGGAT